>CAWUFW010009211.1:0-600000 GCA_963921515.1 Calotriton arnoldi
GCCGTACTTCGTTCAGTTACACGTATTGCTAAACGTTGGATTAATCACAGCAGCTGGTGTACCTTGCTGGTGGCAGGACAAGTTTGCCACAGGACCATTACAAGCCCCGTGTAAGGAAATGTCCTGACAAATCAGTGAACCGCTTAGTGCATTTTCACAGTGTGTACCGCTTAGAAACACTTCACGATCCCCACTGCAACATCTATATGTGTAAGGTAAATTCCAGGATGTCTTAATGTATTCTTTACCCAACCTTTCATATTTGCCTGCTTGCATCTGTTGAAGGCAATACTGAAACTGAAAAGTAGTCACAGGTAGACTAATTTTGCCATGAATAAGCCATTCTGTAGTGGGTTTTTCTGCCAGTGTGAATGGTAATTTATCAAGTTTTTCAATGCTCAGTACTGTATACTTTAGAATAGCATAGAATGGAACAGCGGCTGACCAAGTTGCAGCACTTCAAACCCAATTTAAAAAACAATAAGAGTTCTGTGCAATCACTTCTGGGGCCCGCCGCAGTTGGGCTCCCCTGAGTTCCAGAGATACCAGATTTTTTTACAAACGAAGGTGCACCAGAATGGAAGTCCACAGGAATCCAAATAAGTCCAAATAATCTTCTTTATTGAATATCAAAAATATTTTTTAAAAAGGGCAATCAGCCAACGCGTTTCGTTCCAGGTTGGAACTTCATCAGGGCGTTAAATAACAAAGCGTTGCCGTTATTGTATGTGTAAAACCATCATCAGGATTTCACATCAGCTGCCTAATAGGGCATATAGCAAACCTGTCTCTCAAGAAATGACCAAAGTATAATCCTTGAAAGTTTTAGAGGCAAGTTTCCGGACCCCACAGTCAGGGTAGGTCCCCAAAGAATACAGTGTCCGTGATAAGGCGAGCCGTGTAACCGAAAGTAAGCAGAATCCTGCTTACTTTCGGTTACCCGGCTCGTCTTCTCAGGGAAACTGTATACTTTGCTCCCCTTTGTGCCAGTTCGATCTGTTTATCAGTTAGATTGTATTCTGCAAACAGAGCCGTTGTGTTGATAAAACGCCAAGGCACATAGCCCGCACGCAAAGATTGCAGCGTCCAGCTTAATAACATAATAGAACGTAACTAAGATTGGCCTTGCTGTAACATGGCTAAATCTTGTTCCAGTATGTCGATAGCAGAGGATACAATACTGTCCAATGAATAAATTCTGGAGGACAAAGTTGTTAACCCATTGTCGACCACAGAGAGAGTTTTCTCTAAGTTAATACGATCAAGTTCACGTATTCGTTCTGTGGCCTCCATCTGTGACACCTTCTATGCTTCATTATAAACAGCATAGATGCCGGCATATATGAAACGTTTTTGACGCGGTTTTCTTGGTCCAAGCAAGAATTCCCTAAGGTCTGCGTCTTCTTTAAGTAAAGATAAGTGTTGTTTCACATCCTTAAGTGTAGATTTTTTCAGCCAATCGAGGCATAATTGTCCTACACTGTATGTTGTTACTACCCCCGGATGTTGTCTTTGGACGTATCTTGGGTCTGGCCTATGAATAGTAAACCCCCGTGTTTTATTCAGGAATCTATCTTGACAGTTGTTGGCCAGATCAACTATTTTCTCCAATCAGGATTTGTTCTGTTGAGTTGTAGTATGGTGTCAACTGTAACCGCTGCCTGTGTATTGTTATCACTTGCAGGTGTTGGTACAGAAAGATTTTTCATGTCTTTGATCTTGGCTAACCCAAGGCAAGACGTTTGTTGGACCGTGTCATTCAAAAACATTATTTGTTGAGGGACGATACAGGCTCTAAATAAAGCTTCTATCCCCTGCACTTGCCAATCTTTGGTACCCCAGACAGTTTTTGTGTCTATTGTGTCTTTCCATAAGTCGAAACCTTGTCTAGACAGTTGGGCAATAAATGCTGCAGAGTAAATCTGTTTTGTATTTGTTAACATAGTTTTCAGTCCTGTTTTGTTTACATTCCTATAGTAGAATGTTTCTGGATCAAATGTATTGTATCCTGAAAAATATGGAAACTTTTTAGCAAATGTTTTTGAACTACCTTTTGGTGGTGTAGGACAATGCTCCCATTGGTTAAACATAAACACATTCCTAGGCATTGCAGATTTATGCAAAAAATGATGACCATAGTGGTTATAGCAATACAGCTGTTCATAGTCTGATGAACCCTCTAAATATTCATTATTAGAAAATGCAGCAGGTTTTTCTAGGAAAACATTATGTCATTTACAGTTTCCAAGTCCCAATCATCAGAATAGGTACTGGATGAAACAAAATCTCTTAGTGAGATCTTAAATAAATGTGGAATGTTGAAATGTTCTGTCGGGCCAAAGATATCGAAATCTGTTTTGTCCCACACTATACCATCCTGTATAGGAACGGCTGTGATGTTCACTGCAGACAAGTCTCTTGTTTCACGATGGGATTATTTGTGAGGTTTCAAAGGTAAGTTCACTTCTTTTCTTTCAATGTCCAAATGGATGTATCTGCCATTTATAAGCACGCTCATAGTCATAACCAAAGCTAGCCAAAGCAGGAAGAAAAATATTCCAGAAATAACCCAAAGTTCAATCCATGGTGAAACTAGATAAGTCTTTTTCAAAAATTGCAAAAAGTCTTGAACTTGCTGTTTAAAAGTTTTTGATGCTGGCGACGTCTCGGGCTCACTTGGATCCTCAGAAAACGTATCAAAGTTAATGAAGTAGCCAGAAGCAGTCCTGTCAATTGTTGGAATTGCATCAGGATTTGTAGAAATGGATGGAACCAGTTGATCACTTGCTACATTGGTGTAGACAGGTGTATTTGGACGAACTGTTACTTGTGTTTCAAGAGGGATGAGTTCCATAGCATTGTTGCTCAGTCCTTCATCTGTTACTGCTGAATTCCCAATTGTTATCAGTCTCTCAGTCTGAACCTCTTGGATAGTAGCGAGGAGTGTGTCTGCTACTAGGTCGGAGTCCACGAGGCCTACTACTTAGTATTGGCCACATACTGTGGTTTGATGAGGTCGATGGACACAAATCTTTTCTCCTTTTTTCCAGCAAGGGGCGGCAGAAGTACTGTTCTCGTTCCGTGAATGGCTAGGACAGGTACTGGTTGTCTGTAAGAAGGTCCAAATTCCTTCTTGTCCGCAATTTTTTCTCTGACTAGATCCCCAACTTTTGGAATCCAGACAGGCCTTGCTGGGACCGCCGGTTTTTCCCCAGTGGTGGTTGGCTGCAGGGACACGTTGCTTTGTTTCGTTCTTAATTCATTTAAGTCCTGTAAAACAGCCAAACGATCTTTGATATCAAAGGGTTTATTTTCCACCACTGTGCCACTGCATTCCAGATCGGGCACCCACATTATTGTCCCAAATAGAACCTCATATGGAGTGACCCCCCCTAGAGAACTTCTTGGCAAGTTATTTAATGAGCGTTGGACACCATAAAGATGTCTGACCCACCCATCACCCGAACCTAATACCCTAGCTGTTATAGACTGCTTTATGTCCCGGTTTTTCCTTTCCACAACAGAATTTCCCTCAGGATGAAATGGAGAGGAATACCGCAATGCAACGCCCAGACTGGCCATGGCGTCTTTGTAAGCTCGAGAGCTAAACGCAGGGCACTGGTCAGAATGTAGCGTGCCTATTGCGTATGTGCCGATAAAGACTCGCAAATCTTTTATAACAGTTCGAGCGTCAGCCGAGCGCTGAGGCCATATCTATAGGAACCTTGACTTAGTATTTGTGGGATCGCAGTTGTCCAGAGGGACGCCTGCGCATAGATAGTCTAATGCTGTCTAACAATGGTGTCTGTACTGGGCAGCTACATTCGCAGCATGGTGTCTGGTGGCTTTCTCGCTGTAATTTACAGTCTAAGCAGTTATTGATGAATATGTGTATTTCTGTATTCATTCCAGGCCACCAGTACATCTCTTTTAACGTTAATATTGTTTTAGAGATCCCTTGGTGTGACAGACCCTCCCCCAGATGTGTTTCATAAATCAAAGCTGCTCTTTGTTCCATGTTTGGAATTACCCTATCCCCCACTCCAGGGATTCGAGCAAAAGGAACGTTGTTCGCATCAATTACATAAGAGTACTTGAGTGGAAACTTTTTTGGTAACGCTGCACTACTGCCCTTGCTTGAAGCATTGACAGCCAACATTATCTCACCGTCTATTTTCGTTTTTGAATGAGTGATCGCAGCTACGGAAGCCGTCTGAACAGCCCCCTTTGCGGCTTCGTCAGCCAATGAATTCCCTGCAACGTGAACGCCATCACGTTGATGACTCAGTGTGTGTATCACGTGAGCCTTTGGCAGTTCGCTTTTTAACTGAACTACTTGTTCCCAAAGCGTTTTATGCTTTATTGTGCCACCTTTTGCATCTTTGAACCCATTTTCAAGCCAAGTTTGTATATATTCATTATACGACTGTACACAGTAGAAAGAATCGCACACTATGAGTGTGGGGAATTCTCGATCTGTACTTTCAAGTGCCAGTTTGAATGCTTGTAGTTCAGCTCACTGAGCTGTACAATCTCCTAGAGATTGAGTTTGTGTGACCATAGGTCTGAATTTGCCATCGCGCATGCGACCTTTAACGATTGCACATGTTGCACTGTAAGCTTGCTTACTCCCTGTTGCGGGTTGTGCGGATCCGTCAGTGTAGATTATAAATTCGTACTGATCAAGAGACAGAATTTCAGTAGGCAGAGGACATTCATGTTCATATTGCAGGAACGCTTGTGTTTTTAGATCGGGATCAAAAACATATTCAACATCTGTTGTAGCAAGAGAATTAACCCATTGTATCCATCTCGGATGTAAAGCTTTAGCATTTGGAATGCTCGCTTTTCTTACCGCCTCTAAGGCCGGTACGGGAGTCACGACAATAATGCGTTTCCCTTGGGCTAGAGCTCTTTCTTTTGCTACTGTCTAAACTGGGGTGGTGGAGTGAGCTAAAGAATGATGATGGATTAAACCAAGATCAGTTGAGTGGGGGTGAGTGTTTGATTTGCTCTAACGCTCCGTCCATCATCCCCTTTGGTATCGCTTTGTTCGCCCTAAGTTGGCAGGGTATGCCCAGACGTGGGTCCCTTGCTCACTTTGCCACTGGATTCAAGATAGCCTGGCTGATGAGGGTTTTGAACCTGAAACCGGTCCCAGGATGCTTGTTTCCGGTCCAGGGAAGACATGGCTTGGCAGTTCGGGCTGGACTGTTCCCATGAGGCACAGGGTCAGACTGATTTGCATATGGCCATGTCTAAACTGGGGTGGTGGAGTGAGCTAAAGAATGATGATGGATTAAACCCAGATCAGTTGAGTGGGGGTGAGTGTTTGATTTGCTCTAACGCTCCGTCCATCATCTCCTTTGGTATCGCTTTGTTCGCCCTAAGTTGGCAGGGTATGCCCAGACGTGGGTCCCTTGCTCACTTTGCCACTGGATTCAAGATAGCCTGGCTGATGAGGGTTTTGAACCTGAAACCGGTCCCAGGATGCTTGTTTCCGGTCCAGGGAAGACATGGCTTGGCAGTTCGGGCTGGAGTGTTCCCATGAGGCACAGGGTCAGACTGATTTGCATATTGCCATGTCTAAACTGGGGTGGTGGAGTGAGCTAAAGAATGATGATGGATTAAACCCAGATCAGTTGAGTGGGGGTAAGTGTTTGATTTGCTCTAACGCTCCGTCCATCATCCCCTTTGGTATCGCTTTGTTCGCCCTAAGTTGGCAGGGTATGCCCAGATGTGGGTCCCTTGCTCACTTTGCCACTGGATTCAAGATAGCCTGGCTGATGAGGGTTTTGAACCCGAAACCGGTCCCAGGATGCTTGTTTCCGGTCCAGGGAAGACATGGCTTGGCAGTTCGGGCTGGACTGTTCCCATGAGGCACAGGGTCAGACTGATTTGCATATGGCCATGTCTAAACTGGGGTGGTGGAGTGAGCTAAAGAATGATGATGGATTAAACCCAGATCAGTTGAGTGGGGGGTGAGTGTTTGATTTGCTCTAACGCTCCCTCCATCATCCCCTTTGGTATCGCTTTGTTCGCCCTAAGTTGGCAGGGTATGCCCAGACGTGGGTCCCTTGCTCACTTTGCCACTGGATTCAAGATAGCCTGGCTGATGAGGGTTTTGAACCCGAAACCGGTCCCAGGATGCTTGTTTCCGGTCCAGGGAAGACATGGCTTGGCAGTTCGGGCTGGACTGTTCCCATGAGGCACAGGGTCAGACTGATTTGCATATGGCCATGTCTAAACTGGGGTGGTGGAGTGAGCTAAAGAATGATGATGGATTAAACCCAGATCAGTTGAGTGGGGGTGAGTGTTTGATTTGCTCTAACGCTCCGTCCATCATCCCCTTTGGTATCGCTTTGTTCGCCCTAAGTTGGCACGGTATGCCCAGACGTGGGTCCCTTGCTCACTTTGCCACTGGATTCAAGATAGCCTGGCTGATGAGGGTTTTGAACCCGAAACCGGTCCCAGGATGCTTGTTTCCGGTCCAGGGAAGACATGGCTTGGCAGTTCGGGCTGGACTGTTCCCATGAGGCACAGGGTCAGACTGATTTGCATATGGCCATGTCTAAACTGGGGTGGTGGAGTGAGCTAAAGAATGATGATGGATTAAACCCAGATCAGTTGAGTGGGGGTGAGTGTTTGATTTGCTCTAACGCTCCGTCCATCATCCCCTTTGGTATCGCTTTGTTCGCCCTAAGTTGGCAGGGTATGCCCAGACGTGGGTCCCTTGCTCACTTTGCCACTGGATTCAAGATAGCCTGGCTGATGAGGGTTTTGAACCCGAAACCGGTCCCAGGATGCTTGTTTCCGGTCCAGGGAAGACATGGCTTGGCAGTTCGGGCTGGACTGTTCCCATGAGGCACAGGGTCAGACTGATTTGCATATGGCCATGTCTAAACTGGGGTGGTGGAGTGAGCTAAAGAATGATGATGGATTAAACCCAGATCAGTTGAGTGGGGGTGAGTGTTTGATTTGCTCTAACGCTCCGTCCATAATCCCCTTTGGTATCGCTTTGTTCGCCCTAAGTTGGCAGGGTATGCCCAGACGTGGGTCCCTTGCTCACTTTGCCACTGGATTCAAGATAGCCTGGCTGATGAGGGTTTTGAACCCGAAACCGGTCCCAGGATGCTTGTTTCCGGTCCAGGGAAGACATGGCTTGGCAGTTCGGGCTGGACTGTTCCCATGAGGCACAGGGTCAGACTGATTTGCATATGGCCATGTCTAAACTGGGGTGGTGGAGTGAGCTAAAGAATGATGATGGATTAAACCCAGATCAGTTGAGTGGGGGTGAGTGTTTGATTTGCTCTAACGCTCCGTCCATCATCCCCTTTGGTATCGCTTTGTTCGCCCTAAGTTGGCAGGGTATGCCCAGACGTGGGTCCCTTGCTCACTTTGTCACTGGATTCAAGATAGCCTGGCTGATGAGGGTTTTGAACCCGAAACCGGTCCCAGGATGCTTGTTTCCGGTCCAGGGAAGACATGGCTTGGCAGTTCGGGCTGGACTGTTCCCATGAGGCACATGGTCAGACTGATTTGCATATGGCCATGTCTAAACTGGGGTGGTGGAGTGAGCTAAAGAATGATGATGGATTAAACCCAGATCAGTTGAGTGGGGGTGAGTGTTTGATTTGCTCTAACGCTCCGTCCATCATCCCCTTTGGTATCGCTTTGTTCGCCCTAAGTTGGCAGGGTATGCCCAGACGTGGGTCCCTTGCTCACTTTGCCACTGGATTCAAGATAGCCTGGCTGATGAGGGTTTTGAACCCGAAACCGGTCCCAGGATGCTTGTTTCCGGTCCAGGGAAGACATGGCTTGGCAGTTCGGGCTGGACTGTTCCCATGAGGCACAGGGTCAGACTGATTTGCATATGGCCATGTCTAAACTGGGGTGGTGGAGTGAGCTAAAGAATGATGATGGATTAAACCCAGATCAGTTGAGTGGGGGTGAGTGTTTGATTTGCTCTAACGCTCCGTCCATCATCCCCTTTGGTATCGCTTTGTTCGCCCTAAGTTGGCAGGGTATGCCCAGACGTGGGTCCCTTGCTCACTTTGTCACTGGATTCAAGATAGCCTGGCTGATGAGGGTTTTGAACCCGAAACCGGTCCCAGGATGCTTGTTTCCGGTCCAGGGAAGACATGGCTTGGCAGTTCGGGCTGGACTGTTCCCATGAGGCACATGGTCAGACTGATTTGCATATGGCCATGTCTAAACTGGGGTGGTGGAGTGAGCTAAAGAATGATGATGGATTAAACCCAGATCAGTTGAGTGGGGGTGAGTGTTTGATTTGCTCTAACGCTCCGTCCATCATCCCCTTTGGTATCGCTTTGTTCGCCCTAAGTTGGCAGGGTATGCCCAGACGTGGGTCCCTTGCTCACTTTGCCACTGGATTCAAGATAGCCTGGCTGATGAGGGTTTTGAACCCGAAACCGGTCCCAGGATGCTTGTTTCCGGTCCAGGGAAGACATGGCTTGGCAGTTCGGGCTGGACTGTTCCCATGAGGCACAGGGTCAGACTGATTTGCATATGGCCATGTCTAAACTGAGGTGGTGGATTGAGCTAAAGAATGATGATGGATTAAACCCAGATCAGTTGAGTGGGGGTGAGTGTTTGATTTGCTCTAACGCTCCTTCCATCATCCCCTTTGGTATCGCTTTGTTCGCCCTAAGTTGGCATGGTATGCCCAGACGTGGGTCCCTTGCTCACTTTGCCACTGGATTCAAGATAGCCTGGCTGATGAGGGTTTTGAACCCGAAACCGGTCCCAGGATGCTTGTTTCCGGTCCAGGGAAGACATGTCTTGGCAGTTCGGGCTGGACTGTTCCCATGAGGCACAGGGTCAGACTGATTTGCATATGGCCATGTCTAAACTGGGGTGGTAGAGTGAGCTAAAGAATGATGATGGATTAAACCCAGATCAGTTGAGTGGGGGTGAGTGTTTGATTTGCTCTAACGCTCCGTCCATCATCCCCTTTGGTATCGCTTTGTTCGCCCTAAGTTGGCAGGGTATGCCCAGACGTGGGTCCCTTGCTCACTTTGCCACTGGATTCAAGATAGCCTGGC
The DNA here is from genome assembly GCA_963921515.1 of Calotriton arnoldi. Classification (NCBI taxonomy): domain Eukaryota; kingdom Metazoa; phylum Chordata; class Amphibia; order Caudata; family Salamandridae; genus Calotriton; species Calotriton arnoldi. The sequence goes on from CAWUFW010009211.1 coordinate 9,066, forward strand.
TGATGAGGGTTTTGAACCCGAAACCGGTCCCAGGATGCTTGTTTCCGGTCCAGGAAGACATGGCTTGGCAGTTCGGGCTGGACTGTTCCCATGAGGCACAGGGTCAGACTGATTTGCATATGGCCATGTCTAAACTGGGGTGGTGGAGTGAGCTAAAGAATGATGATGGATTAAACCCAGATCAGTTGAGTGGGGGTGAGTGTTTGATTTGCTCTAACGCTCCGTCCATCATCCCCTTTGGTATCGCAGTTTGAACTGCTGTCAGAATTTTTTCTGTTGAAGTGAAGCGCATTTCTGCTTGTGTATACAAGTGTGATTTGTATGCAATTGGTATTTTTTCACCCTCGTTAAATGTTAAGTAGGTGAATCCGCATTGACCCGAAATTATTCGGATCACTAAATTGCGGTGACTTACGCTTGTCTGTAAGTGATTTGTTGCTAACATGTTAGCTTGGAGTGAACGCAGGATGTCTGTGTGTTCCTGTGTCCATTTTTTGATTGAAAAATCAGGTTTGATTAATGCGTAGAGAGGTTTAACCCTTTACGCATAATTTAGAATGTATGTTCTTCCAAAATTGAGGAAACCCAGGATGGATTGTAAGTTTTTCAGCATTTTAGGAGGTTGGAGCAGCGCACACCTTTCTAAAAGTTAGCTGCCAAGCTCTTGCCTTCACTTGAAAGCTCATATCCTAGAAACAGGACATTGAGATGGGCAATTCTGGACTTTTTGAAGTTGAATTTGTAGCCCTCAGAGGCGAAGCCCAGTATAATGGTGCTCACCCTGTTCAAGTGTTTATCCAGGTCATCGTCTGTCAGATAGATGTCATCGACATATGACAATGCCTCATTATCATAAATTTGTAGTAACTCCGTTACTCTCACTGAGAATAACCCCGGGCTGTTCTTGAACCCTTGTGGGAGTCGACAAAATTGACGCTGGGTCCCCATTATTGAGACAGCTGTTAAGTACCTGCTTTCAGGTGCTATGTTTTGACAAAAGAAACCATTTGATATATCTAATGTGGTTTTATATTTTTTACGCACAATGTTATTCATTAATGCTGTACTATGTGCATTTTGTACTGCAAAAGTTTTAGAACAAGTGTTTAGGTGTCTGTAATCCAAAACTAGACAATATGAATTGTCTGGTTTGGAGACAGGAAACAAAGGATTGTTCATTGAGGAGGTGCATGTTTCAATCACCCCTTGGTATTCAAGTTGATCTAAGATCTCCTGACCTGTTTTTTAGCTTCTTGTTTTATTGGGTACTGCCTCTGTGCAGTAGGTTCATTTTTCAGACGTATTTTATGGTGAGGTGAGTCCTCATCCCATCCTACATGATTTTTGTATAATGTTGGGGCCTGGGCAACTGCCCATTTCCTGGCATAAGTATATTTTAGATGAATTGGAATATGGTTAGAGAAGGCAGGCATAATAATGTCCTCGCCATGTGGGCACTCCCTGACAAATTGTGGTGGCCAGTCTTTTCTGCTAGAAGTATATCATAGCCCCTTGATAGTTTTCCCAAAAAGTGCTTTCACCTGTCTAGGTATGTCTCCCTCCATCCGGAGTGTTATTTCATATAACTTTTGTGGAGTACTAACCCTGGTGTCTACTGCCTCAACTGTAATGTACTCATTCAAGTCCACTATCTCCAGAAGTTCCTTCAGGTTCTGGCGAGCTATTGTGACTTCTGCTGCACTTTCCAGCATTGTCTGAGCCCATTATCCGTTCTTGAGTTGTGTTCTCAGTATCCTCGGCATGTCTAATCTTCAGACCTGCTACCTTCTTCTTTGAGAATTGAGGTTTTGATTTGTTTTTCGGAACGTGTTTATCGTCTTTCGATTTCACGCGTTCTTCTCTATGTTCTGACCGTCCTCTTCTTTCCGATGTCTGTGATGAGATCTGAAAGGTACGAGAGGAACGTGTATCAGTATCTTGATACCAATCAGGCTTTTTCAAATTATCCCTATTCCTGAGGTTATACCTCCTTTCAGAGGGCTCCTTTTGAGGAGACCTACCTCGAGATTGAGAACGTTTCTCGTTTGAATTTTGTTTATTAGTTTCCCACTTCTTTTTAGAAGATGTAGGAGTTTTAGAGTCCTTCTCAGGACTTTCAGATAGTTTTGGCTTCACTGGTCTTCCACCCAAACTATCTCTGCCTAATTCAGCATATGATTGTTCTATTATTCTGGGTAGCTCAGTTTGATGTTCTGTAACATCGAATTCCCTTAATCGTTGGTGGATCGCCACTGCTGCTGCCTCCCTTTAATATTAGATAATATTATTGTTGAGACCTGGTCGAAATTTTTCAGTAATTTCATACCTAAATTTAGAGCAGGCTCTGCCCGTATTCGTTTTGAATTTGTTTTAGGACATCAGGTATTACTGCAATTGATGGAATACAATGTGTTTTAGTATAGATGGCAGCAAAGACTGAGCCCCAAGTGGTGCAGTCTTCCAGTTGTGGTGTGATCCCCATCAGTAAACAGATGGTTAGGATTCTGTGTTTCTCATACGGGCTAGTATTTGGAAATACTGCTTCGATTTGAGTAATCTTTTGAGCTATCCAAAACGGAATTTGCTCACGTTTTGTGGGCATTTTCTCCATGACTGCGTATAGAGTCTGTGGTGTAATTTTTAGTGTATTCCCCTGTTGAGGAGTTTGATTTGGAAGTGTCAATGGTGGTTGGACTGTAAAAGTCTGCATGACATATTGAACTAATTGTCTGTAGATTTTTATTAACTCTTGTAGTTGAGTAAGTAGTTCCTCATCTGACATTATATCGAGGTCAGGATGAGGAGTGTAGCCGGCTAGAATCAGCCATGTTGCTCCTGGTCTACCTAGTGGACCGAGCCTGGTTATGTTTCTGTGATGTTTTAGGGCGCCTTTAAACCAGAGCTGATGCTCCTGGTATGTTAGTGGAATTTCAATATCCTCGAAAGGAATATATTCCTCTGGTGGATCATCTTCTTTGTAGAAGTGAAACATTTTTGTTACTGAATTTGATTCAGGAAATATGACCCATGAATAGAATACCTCTGTCTGAAAGGATTCATGTGCCTCTATCACAAAATATGCTCTACCTCCTCTTGGTGGTAGGCCGTGTTTTATAAGTTTTAGAGTGATGGCTCTTCTTAAGTTTGGATGGATGTCTATAACACCCTCCTCGGTTTCATTTAAACCTGTAAAGTTAAAAACTGCTATGGCTGGGTCAGCCGCAGCTCCACCGTTTCCGGTGTTATTGTCCCCGTTTATGGACATTTTGTTTTTTGAAAAATGTAGAACAAGTTTCAAGGAAACAAAAGATAAGGTGCACAATATTTTGGAACACTGTATCCTTCAACGTTGAACAAATCAAACAATTAATATATAGGGTGCTTCCCTATTTAGTTATGGCGGATATTTAACCCTACCCACTCCGGACGTCTTAAGGAGTATGTGAGTAGGGGTCTCTGAGAAAAGCACAAATGAGTTACTCAGTATCTAGCGTTAAATTACTGCCTTACCAAACCGTTGGGCGCCATGTAGTGTAGTTCCTATTTCCCTAATAGGCTCTGCGCATTGGAATAATATAACCTATAGGTTTGACATAGGACTAAGGTCGGTATGTCCCTATCGATTATATTAAACTTAATTACCTGTGCCAGCTAGCTCAGAGGCCACTAGAAACTCCTTGAGAACAAGAAGGGAGTAGTTTCTGGCAACCAAAAACATGACAACTTTGTTTCCCTTTAGAAGCGGAACATGTCTCAGAATCGTGGAAACAATAGATAACAGTTTCACTCATTCAATCGTGCATGCTTAGTTTCTGCAGAGTTACACTGAAAGGAAAGACGGGCGTTTCAATAAAAGGGTTTTATTGAACAGTCTTGTTTCTCGTGTAAGAGATATGTGCTGTTACGATCACAAGACAGTATGCAAGATAAATAATGTGCAGCGTAAGCAGTAGAAATAAATAATACTGCGCTAGCATTATCTTTTAGCATAAATTCACGTACATAAATAACATGAGCTAAGAATGCGAGTACTCATAAGATGCGTCTCTATGCTAGTTCTACCCCAATGTACCTAACCTAGTCTAGGTGTAGGGAAGAGTAGAAGTAGGTGGAGTATTCTCTAGTATGGTAGACTAAGAGTATGTTAAGTCTAGTATGCCAAGAGTCCCTCTAGGATCTAGTCAGCTCCATACCTTGAGAATGAGAGAGGTGGGAATCTCCTGCCGGATCTTGGAACTCTAACACCCCGCAAGGGGAATCAGAACACTGGAAGCTGGATAGCTGGATTCTCTGCGCACAGGGATGACAGCATCTTCTCAGTGCGTCAGGCCGGGATACGGGCTCCTCTGAAGTCGAGGTCTTCTCTAACTTGCTTTGGAAAGGGAAGGTATATTTATACCTGATAGGTGTCGAGGAATGTTAGCATTGACGTTAGGTCGGACAGGGGAAGACGTCAAGAATGAACCCTTAAGGTATAACGGTTCATTCATAATAGATGAGTTCTTGGAGAAATCAATAGTCCTGTGCTAGGGGAATCTCCCAAGGCTTAAGGGTCTGGTTTCTAAGAACTCGTTGTGACGTTAGGGTGGACGGATGTCGGTGACCATGCCTGTATTTGGAGTGCACGGTTAATGCCTAAATAAGGACAGGGATTTCTATGCCTATATAAGGGCATGGCGAATTGTGCCTATATAAGGACATGATTTAGGAAAACCTATATACGGATACCCAAAGCGGAATACAACATGGCGGCCATCTTAGAGTGGTAAAAGTGTACATAGACATTGTTTGAATACAAAATTAGTTTGAAAACGAATGTCATACCATCGGGCAAATGCAGTATACATACAAATTACATCGCTTAGTGCAATATTAAGAGCCTGTTGCATCAATAGTGTAAACCAATGAAGTATACATAATGTATGTGTCGTAAAATTCTTGTACAACAATGGTTATGTAGCGTTATTGACTGTAACATGCACTATGCCTGTAAAATCTGTATTTGATACCCTGACTATGTCATGAATGATGTAATATGTGTCATCATCAGCAGTGCATTGTGGGGCGCGAGTTATAGTTAGCTCAACTAACTATAACAGGCGAATTTCTCTGGTTTTGTACGAGTGAAATGTCAAACTAACTATAATGTCCCTGAAACCTGTGGTTTTTTCATTGAATTTCAAAGGTTTTTTAAATGCTAATTTCTAACTATAACGTCCCTGAAACCTATGGTTTTTTCAGTGAATTTCTATGGCTTTTTAAATGCTAATTTCTAACTATAACGTCCCTGAAACCTATGGTTTTTTCTGTGAATTTCAAAGGTTTTTTAAATGCTAATTTCTAACTATGCCTACAGAGGTAGGACATGTGCAGAAAGAGGAAGAAAGGCGCAGAAAGAAGCAAGTGAAGTGCATAAAGAGGCAAGTGAGGTGCAGAAAGAAGCAAGCGCAGTGCAGAAAGAACCAACAGAGGTGCAAAAAGAGGCAAGAGGGGTGCAGAAAGAGGTAGGAGAGGTGCACAAAGAGGCAAGAGAGGTAGAGAAAGAGGCAGGAGGGGTGCAGAAAGAAGGAAGAGAAGTGCAGAAAGAGGCAAGAGAATTGCTAAAAGAAGCAACAGAGGTGTAGAAAGAAACAAGAGAAGTGCAGAAAGAGGCAAGTAAGGTGTAGAAAGAAACAAAAGCAGTGCAGAAAGAACCATCAGAGGTGCAAAAAGAGGCAAGAGGGGTGCAGAAAGAGGTAGGAGAGGTGCACAAAGAGGCAAGAGAGGTACAGAAAGAGGCAGGAGTGGTGCAGAAAGAAGGAAGAAAAGTGCAGAAAGAGGCAAGAGAATTGCTAAAAGAAGCAACAGAGGTGTAGAAAGAAGCAAGAGCAGTGCAGAAAGAACCAACAGAGGTGCTGAAAGAGGCACGAAGGGTGCAGAAAGGGGCAAGAGAAGTGCAGAAGGAAGCAACAGAGGTACAAAAAGAGGCAAGAGTGGTGCAGAAAGAGGGCAGAGAGGTGTAGAAAGAGGCTAGAGAGTTGCACAAAGAGGGAAGAGGGGTGCAGAAAGAGGCAGGGGGTGCAGAAGAAGCAAGTGAAGTGCAGAAAGAGGCAGCAGAGGTGCAGAAAGACACAATACAGGTGCAGAAACAAGCACGAGAAGTGCAAAAAGAGGCAAGAGAGTTGCTGAAAGAAGCAACAGAGGTGTAGAAAGAAGCAAGAGAAGTGCAGAAAGAGGCAAGTAAGGTGCAGAAAGAAGGAAGAACTGTGCAGAAAGAACCAACAGAGTTGCAAAAGGAGGCAAGAGGGGTGCAGAAAAAGGTAGGAGGGTTGCACAAAGAAGCTAGAGAGGTACAGAAAGAGGCAGGAGGGGTGCAGAAAGAAGGAAGAGAAGTGCAGAAAGAAGTAACAGAGGTGCTGAAAGAGGCAAGAGAGGTGCAGAAATAGGCAGGAGAGGTGCAGAAAGAGGGAACAGGGGTGCAGAAAGAGGCAAGAGAGGTGCAGAAAGAAAAAAGAGGGGTGCCGAAAGAGGCAAGAGATCTGCAGAAAAAAGCAACAGAGGTGCTGAAAGAGGCAAGTGAGGTGCAGAAATAGGCAGGAGAGGTGCAGAAAGAGGTAACAGGGGTGCAGAAAGAGGCAAGAGAGGTGCAGAAAGAGAAAAGAGGGGTGCAGAAAGAGGCAAGAGATCTGCAGAAAAAAGCAACAGAGGTGCTGAAAGAGGCAAGAGAGGTGCAGAAAGAGAAAAGAGGGGTGCAGAAAGAGGGAAGAGATCTGCAGAAAAAAGCAACGGAGGTGCTGAAAGAGGCAAGTGAAGTGCAGAAAGAGGCAAGAGATCTGCAGAAAAAAGCAACAGAGGTGCTGAAAGAGGCAAGTGAGGTGCAGAAAGAGGCAAGAGATCTGCAGAAAAAAAGCAACAGAGGTGCTGAAAGAGGCGCGAAGGGTGGAGAAAGAGCAAGAGAAGTACAGAAAGAGAAAACAGAGGTACAGAAAGAGGCAAGAGAGGTGCAGAGAGAGGGAACAGGGGTGCAGAAAGAGGCAAGAGATCTGTAGAAAAAAGCAACAGAGGTGCTGAAACAGGCAAGTGAGGTGCAGAAAGAGGCAAGAGATCTGCAGAAAAAAGCAACATAGGTGCTGAAAGAGGCAAGCCAGCTGCAGAAAAAAGCAAGGCAGGTGCAGAAAGAGGCAATAGAAGTGCAGAAAGAAGCATCAGAGGTGCACAAAGAGGCAAGAGGGGTGCAGAAAGAGGAGAGAGAAGTGCAGAAAGAAGAAAAGATGTGCTCAAAGAGGCAAGAGGGATACAGAAAGAGGCAACAGCAGTGCAGAAAGAACCAAGAGAAGTGCTGAAAGAAGCAACAGAGGTGATGAAAGAGGGACGAAGGGTGCAGAAAGAGGCAAAAGAAGTGCAGAAAGAAGCAACAGAGGTACAGAAAGAAGCAAGAGTGGTGCAGAAAGAGGGAAGAGAGGTGTAGAAAGAGGCAAGAGAGTTGCACAAAGAGGGAAGAGGGGTGCAGAAAGAGGCAGGGGGGTGCAGAAGAAGCAAGTGAAGTGCAGAAAGTGGCAACAGAGGTGCAGAAAGACACAAGACAGGTGCAGAAACAAGCACGAGAAGTGCAGAAAGAGGCAAGAGAGTTGCTGAAAGAAGCAACAGAGGTGTAGAAAGAAGCAAGAGAAGTGCAGAAAGAGGCAAGTAAGGTGCAGAAAGAAGCAAGAACAGTGCAGAAAGAACCAACAGAGGTGAAAAAGGAGGCAAGAGGGGTGCAGAAAAAGGTAGGAGGGGTGCACAAAGAGGCAGGAGGGGTGCCTAAAGAAGGAAGAGAAGTGCAGAAAGAAGTAACAGAGGTGCTGAAAGAGGTGCGAAGGGTGCAGAAAGAGCAAGAGAAGTGCAGAAAGAACCAACAGAGGTACAGAAAGAGGTAAATAGTGCAGAAAGAAGGAATAGAGGTGCAGAAAGAGGCAACAGGGGTGCAGAAAGAGGGAATAGGGGTGGAGAAAGAGGAAAGAAGGGTGCAGAAAGAAGCAACAGAGATGCAAAAAAGGGGAACAGAGGTGCAGAAAGTGGCAGGAGGGGTGCAGAAAGAGGCAAGAGATCTGCAGAAAAAAGCAACAGATGTGCTGAAACAGGCAAGTGAGGTGCAGAAAGAGGCAAGAGATTTGCAGAAAAAAGCAACATAGCTGCTGAAAGAGGCAAGTCAGCTGCAGAAAGAAGCAAGGCAGGTGCAGAAAGAGGCACTAGAAGTGCAGAAAGAAGCATCAGAGGTGCACAAAGAGGCAAGAGGGGTACATAAAGGGGCAACAGCAGTGCAGAAAGAACCAAGAGAAGTGCTGAAAAAAGCAACAGAGGTGCTGAAAGAGGGACGAAGGGTGCAGAAAGAGGCAAGAGAAGTGCAGAAAGAAGCAACAGAGGTACAGAAAGAGGCAAGAGTGGTGCAGAAAGAGGGAAGAGAGGTGTAGAAAGAGGCAAGAGAGTTGCACAAAGAGGGAAGAGGGGTGCAGAAAGAGGCAGGGGGTGCAGAAGAAGCAAGTGAAGTGCATAAAGAGGCAACAGAGGTGCAGAAAGACACAAGACAGGTACAGAAACAAGCAAGAGAAGTGCAGAAAGAGGCAAGAGAGTTGCTGAAAGAAGCAACAGAGGTGTAGAAAGAAGCAAGAGAAGTGCAGAAAGAGGCAAGTAAGGTGCAGAAAGAAGGAAGAACTGTGCAGAAAGAACCAACAGAGGTGCAAAAGGAGGCAAGAGGGGTGCAGAAAAAGGTAGGAGGGTTGCACAAAGAAGCTAGAGAGGTACAGAAAGAGGCAGGAGGGGTGCAGAAAGAAGGAAGAGAAGTGCAGAAAGAAGTAACAGAGGTGCTGAAAGAGGCAAGAGAGGTACAGAAATAGGCAGGAGAGGTGCAGAAAGAGGGAACAGGGGTGCAGAAAGAAGCAAGAGAGGTGCAGAAAGAGAAAAGAGGGGTGCAGAAAGAGGCAAGAGATCTGCAGAAAAAAGCAACAGAGGTGCTGAAAGAGGCAAGTGAGGTGCAGAAATAGGCAGGAGAGGTGCAGAAAGAGGTAACAGGGGTGCAGAAAGAGGCAAGAGAGGTGCAGAAAGAGAAAAGAGGGGTGCAGAAAAAGGCAAGAGATCTGCAGAAAAAAGCAACAGAGGTGCTGAAAGAGGCAAGTGAGGTGCAGAAAGAAGCAAGAGAGGTGCAGAAAGAAGGAAGAGAAGTGCAGAAAGAAGTAACAGAGGTGCTGAAAGAGGGGCGAAGGGTGCAGAAAGAGCAAGAGAAGTACAGAAAGAGGCAACAGAGGTACAGAAAGAGGCAAGAGAGGTGCAGAAAGAGGGAAAAGGGGTGCAGAAAGAGGCAAGAGAGGTGCAGAAAGAGAAAAGAGGGGTGCAGAAAGAGCCAAGAGATCCGCAGAAAAAAGCAACAGAGGTACTGAAACAGGCAAGTGAGGTGCAGAAAGAGGCACGAGATCTGCAGAAAAAAGCAACATAGGTGCTGAAAGAGGCATGTCAGCTGCAGAAAGAAGCAAGGCAGGTGCAGAAAGAGGCAATAGAAGTGCAGAAAGAAGCATCAGAGGTGCACAAAGAGGCAAGAGGGGTGCAGAAAGAGGAGAGAAGTGCAGAAAGAACAAAAGAGGTGCTCAAAGAGGCAAGAGGGATACAGAAAGAGGCAACAGCAGTGCAGAAAGAACCAAGAGAAGTGCTGAAAGAAGCAACAGAGGTGCTGAAAGAGGGACGAAGGATACAGAAAGAGGCAAGAGAAGTGCAGAAAGAAGCAACAGAGGTACAGAAAGAGGCAAGAGTGGTGCAGAAAGAGGGAAGAGAGGTGTAGAAAGAGGCAAGAGAGTTGAACAAAGAGGGAAGAGGGGTGCAGAAAGAGACAGGGGGGTGCAGAAGAAGCAAGTGAAGTGCTGAAAGAGGCAACAGAGGTGCAGAAAGACACAAGACAGGTGCAGAAACAAGCACGAGAAGTATAGAAAGAGGCAAGAGAGTTGCTGAAAGAAGCAACAGAGGTGTAGAAAGAAGCAAGAGAAGTGCAGAAAGAGGCAAGTAAGGTGCAGAAAGAAGCAAGAACAGTGCAGAAAGAACCAACAAAGGTGCAAAAGGAGGCAAGAGGGGGGCAGAAAAAGGTAGGAGGGGTGCACAAAGAGGCAAGAGAGGTACAGAGAGAGGCAGGAGGGGTGCAGAAAGAAGGAAGAGAAGTGCAGAAAGAAGTAACAGAGGTGCTGAAAGAGGTGCGAAGGGTGCAGAAAGAGCAAGAGAAGTGCAGAAAGAACCAACAGAGGTACAGAAAGAGGCGAGAAGTGCAGAAAGAAGGAACAGAGGTGCAGAAAGAGGCAACAGGGGTGCCGGAATAGGAGTAGAGAAAGAAGCAAGAGGGGTGCAGAAAAAAGCAACAGAAATGCAAAAAAGGGGAACAGAGGTGCAGAAAGAGGCAGGAGGGGTGCAGAAAGAAGCAAGAGATCTGCTGAAAAAAGCAACAGAGGTGCTGAAACAGGCAAGTGAGGTACAGAAAGAGGCAAGAGATCTGCAGAAATAAGCAACATAGGTGCGGAAAGAGGCAAGTCAGCTGCAGAAAGAAGCAAGGCAGGTGCAGAAAGAGGCAATAGAAGTGCAGAAAGAAGCATCAGAGGTGCACAAAGAGGCAAGATGGGTGCAGAAAGAGGAGAGAGAAGTGCAGAAAGAACAAAAGAGGTGCTCAAAGAGGCAAGAGGGATACAGAAAGAGGCAACAGCAGTGCAGAAAGAACCAAGAGAAGTGCTGAAAGAAGCAGCAGAGGTGCTGAAAGAGGGATGAAGGGTGTGCAGAAAGAGGCAAGAGAAGTGCAGAAAGAAGCAACAGAGGTACAGAAAGAGGCAAGAGTGGTGCAGAAAGAGGGAAGAGAGGTGTAGAAAGAGGCAAGAGAGTTGTACAAAGAGGGAAGAGGGATGCAGAAAGAGGCAGGGGTGCAGAAGAAGCAAGATGAAGTGCATAAAGAAGGCAACAGAGGTGCAGAAAGAGGCAAGAGAGGTGCAGAAAGAAGCAAGAGAAGTGCAGAAAGAGGCAAGAGAGGTGCAGAAAGAAGCAACATGAGGTGCAGAAAGAGGCAAGAGAGGTGCAGAAAGAGGCAAGAGAGGTGCAGAAAGAAGCAAGAGTATTGCTGAAAGAAGCAACAGAGGTACAAAAAGAGGCAAGAGGGGAGCAGAAAGAGGTAGGAGAGGTGCACAAAGAGGCAACTGAGGTACGGAAAGAGGCAGGAGTGGTGCAGAAAGAAGGAAGAGAAGTGCAGAAAGAAGTAATAGAGGTGCTGAAAGAGGTGCGAAGGGTGCAGAAAGCAACAGAGGTACAGAAAGAGGCAAGACAGTGCAGAAAGAAGCAACAGAGGTGTAGAAAGAAGCAAGAGAAGTGCAGAAAGAGGCAAGTAAGGTGCAGAAAGAAGGAAGAACTGTGCAGAAAGAAGCAACAGAGGTGCAAAGAGAGGCAAGAGGGGTGCAGAAAGAGGTAGGAGAGGTGCAGAAAGAGGCGAGAGGGTGCAGAAAGAGCAGCAAGAGGTGTGCAGAAAGAAGGAAGACAAGTGCAGAAAGAAACAACATGAGGTGCTGAAAGAAGGCAACAGAGGTGCAGAAAGAGGCAAGAGAGGTGCAGAAAGAGGCAATAGAGAGTGCAGAAAGAAGCAACAGAGGTGCAGAAAGAGGCAAAAGGGGTGCAGAAAGAGGCAAGAGATATGCATAAAGAGGCAACAGAGGTGCAGAAAGAGGCAAGAGAGGTGCAGAAACAGGCAGGAGAGGTGCAGAAAGAGAGAACAGGGGTGCAGAAAGAGGCAAGAGAGGTGCAGAAAGAGAAAAGAGGGGTGCAGAAAGAGGCAAGAGATCTGCAGAAAAAAGCAACAGAGGTGCTGAAAGAGGCAAGTGAGGTGCAGAAAGAAGCAAGAGAGGTGCAGAAAGAAGCAAGAGAAGTGCAGAAAGAAGCAACAGAGGTGCTGAAAGAAGCGAAGAGGTGCAGAAAGAAGCAAGAGAAGTGCAGAAAGAAGCAACAGAGGTGCTGAAAGAGGCGCAAAGGTGCAGAAAGAAGGAACAGAAGTGCAGAAAGAGGCAACAGAGGTGCGGAATAGGATAGAGAAGAAGCAAGAGAGGTGCAGAAAAAGGCAACAGAAGTGCAGAAAGAGGAACAGAGGTGCAGAAAGAGGTAAGAGAGGTGCAGAAAGAGGCAAGAGATCTGCAGAAAAAAGCAACAGAGGTGCTGAAACAGGAAAGTGAGGTGCAGAAAGAGGCAAGAGATCTGCAGAAAAAAGCAACAGAGGTGCTGAAAGAGGCAAGTCAGCTGCAGAAAGAAGCAAGGCAGGTGCAGAAAGAGGCAATAGAAGTGCAGAAAGAAGCATCAGAGGTGCACAAAGAGGCAAGAGGGGTGCAGAAAGAGGAGAGAGAAGTGCAGAAAGAAGCAAAAGAGGTGCTCAAAGAGGCAAGAGGGATACAGAAAGAGGCAACAGCAGTGCAGAAAGAACCAACAGAAGTTCAGAAAGAACCAACAGAGGTGCTGAAAGAGGGACGAAGGGTGCAGAAAGAGGCAAGAGAAGGGCAGAAAGAAGCAACAGAGGTACAGAAAGAGGCAAGAGTGGTGCAGAAAGAGGGAAGAGAGGTGTAGAAAGAGGCAAGAGAGTTGCACAAAGAGGGAAGAGGGGTGCAGAAAGAGGCAGGGGGTGCAGAAGAAGCAAGTGAAGTGCATAAAGAGGCAACAGAGGTGCAGAAAGACGCAAGACAGGTGCAGAAACAAGCAAGAGAAGTGCAGAAAGAGGCAAGAGAGTTGCTGAAAGAAGCAACAGAGGTGTAGAAAGAAGCAAGAGAAGTGCAGAAAGAGGCAAGTACGGTGCAGAAAGAAGCAAGAACAGTGCAGAAAGAACCAACAGAGGTGCAAAAGGAGGCAAGAGGGGGCAAAAAAAGGTAGGAGGGGTGTACAAAGAGGCAAGAGAGGTACAGAAAGTGGTAGGAGGGGTGAAGAAAGAAGGAAGAGAAGTGCAGAAAGAAGTAATAGAGGTGCTGAAAGAGGTGCGAAGGGTGCAGAAAGAACTAACAGAGGTACAGAAAGAGGCAAGAAGTGCAGAAAGAAGCAACAGAGGTGTAGAAAGAAGCAAGAGAAGTGCAGAAAGAGGCAAGTAAGGTGCAGAAAGAAGGAAGAACTGTGCAGAAAGAACCAACAGAGTTGCAAAAGGAGGCAAGAGGGGTGCAGAAAAGGTAGGAGGGTTGCACAAAGAAGCTAGAGAGGTACAGAAAGAGGCAGGAGGGGTGCAGAAAGAGGCAAGAGAAGTGCAGAAAGAAGCAACAGAGGTGCTGAAAGAGGCAAGAGAGGTGCAGAAATAGGCAAGAGAAGTGTAGAAAGAGGGAACAGGGGTGCAGATAGAGCCAAGAGAGGTGCAGAAAGAGACAAGAGGGGTGCAGAAAGAGGCAAGAGATCTGCAGAAAGAGGCAACAGAGGTGCAGAAAGAGGCAAGATGAGGTGCAGAAACAGGCAGGAAAGGTGCAGAAAGAGAGAACAGGGGTGCAGAAAGAGGCAAGAGAGGTGCAGAAAGAGAAAAGAGGGGTGCAGAAAGAGGCAAGAGATCTGCAGAAAAAAGCAACAGAGGTGCTGAAAGAGGCAAGTGAGGTGCAGAAAGAAGCAAGAGAGGTGCAGAAAGAAGGAAGAGAGGTGCAGAAAGAAGTAACAGAGGTGCTGAAAGAGGCGAAGAGGTGCAGAAAGAGCAAGAGAAGTGCAGAAAGAAGCAACAGAGGTACAGAAAGAGGCGAGAGAGTGCAGAAAGAAGGAACAGAGGTGCAGAAAGAGGCAACAGAGGTGCCGAATAGGAGTAGAGAAAGAAGCAAGAGAGGTGCAGAAAGAGGCAACAGAAGTGCAGAAAGAGGCAACAGAGGTGCAGAAAGAGGCAAGAGGGGTGCAGAAAGAAGCAAGAGATCTGCAGAAAAAAGCAACAGAGGTGCTGAAACAGGCAAGTGAGGTACAGAAAGAGGCAAGAGATCTGCAGAAATAAGCAACAGAGGTGCAGAAAGAGGCAAGATCAGCTGCAGAAAGAAGCAAGAGCAGGTGCAGAAAGAGGCAATAGAGAGTGCAGAAAGAAGCATCAGAGGTGCACAAAGAGGCAAGATGGGTGCAGAAAGAGGCAGAGAGAAGTGCAGAAAGAAGCAAAAGAGGTGCTCAAAGAGGCAAGAGGGATGCAGAAAGAGGCAACAGCAGTGCAGAAAGAACCAAGAGAAGTGCAGAAAGAAGCAGCAGAGGTGCTGAAAGAGGCATGAAGGGTGCAGAAAGAGGCAAGAGAAGTGCAGAAAGAAGCAACAGAGGTACAGAAAGAGGCAAGAGTGGTGCAGAAAGAGGGAAGAGAGGTGCAGAAAGAGGCAAGAGAGTTGCAGAAAGAGAGCAAGAGGGGTGCAGAAAGAGGCAAGAGGGTGCAGAAGAAGCAAGTGAAGTGCATAAAGAGGCAACAGAGGTGCAGAAAGAGGCAAGACAGGTGCAGAAACAGGCAAGAGAAGTGCAGAAAGAGGCAAGAGAGTTGCAGAAAGAAGCAACAGAGGTGCAGAAAGAAGCAAGAGAAGTGCAGAAAGAGGCAAGTAGAGGTGCAGAAAGAAGCAAGAGCAGTGCAGAAAGAACCAACAGAGGTGCAGAAAGAGGCAAGAGGGGTGCAGAAAGAGGTAGGAGAGGTGCAGAAAGAGGCAAGAGAGGTACAGAGAGAGGCAGGAGAGGTGCAGAAAGAAGGAAGAGAAGTGCAGAAAGAAGTAACAGAGGTGCTGAAAGAGGCACGAAGGGTGCAGAAAGAGCAAGAGAAGTGCAGAAAGAAGCAACAGAGGTACAGAAAGAGGCAAGAGAAGTGCAGAAAGAAGGAACAGAGGTGCAGAAAGAGGCAACAGGGGTGCAGGAATAGGAAGTAGCAGAAAGAGGCAAGAGGGGTGCAGAAAGAGGCAACAGAAATGCAGAAAGAGGGAACAGAGGTGCAGAAAGAGGCAGGAGGGGTGCAGAAAGAAGCAAGAGATCTGCAGAAAAAAGCAACAGAGGTGCTGAAACAGGCAAGTGAGGTGCAGAAAGAGGCAAGAGATCTGCAGAAATAAGCAACATAGGTGCGGAAAGAGGCAAGTCAGCTGCAGAAAGAAGCAAGGCAGGTGCAGAAAGAGGCAATAGAAGTGCAGAAAGAAGCATCAGAGGTGCACAAAGAGGCAAGATGGGTGCAGAAAGAGGAGAGAGAAGTGCAGAAAGAACAAAAGAGGTGCTCAAAGAGGCAAGAGGGATACAGAAAGAGGCAACAGCAGTGCAGAAAGAACCAAGAGAAGTGCTGAAAGAAGCAGCAGAGGTGCTGAAAGAGGGATGAAGGGTGCAGAAAGAGGCAAGAGAAGTGCAGAAAGAAGCAACAGAGGTACAGAAAGAGGCAAGAGTGGTGCAGAAAGAGGGAAGAGAGGTGTAGAAAGAGGCAAGAGAGTTGCAACAGAGAAGAGGTGCAAAGAGAGAGGGTGCAGAAAGAGGCAAAGAGAGGTGCAGAAAGAAGCAAGTGAAGTGCAGAAAGAGGCAACAGAGGTGCAGAAAGATGCAAGAGAGGTGCAGAAACAAGCAAGAGAAGTGCAGAAAGAGGCAAGAGAATTGCTGAAAGAAGCAACAGAGGTGTAGAAAGAAGCAAGAGAAGTGCAGAAAGAGGCAAGTAACGGTGCAGAAAGAAGCAAGAACAGTGCAGAAAGAACCAACAGAGGTGCAAAAGGAGGCAAGAGGGTGCAGAAAAGGTAGGAGGGGTGCACAAAGAGGCAAGAGAGGTACAGAAAGAGGCAGGAGGGGTGCAGAAAGAAGGAAGAGAAGTGCAGAAAGAAGTAACAGAGGTGCTGAAAGAGGTGCGAAGGGTGCAGAAAGAGCTAAGCAGAGGTACAGAAAGAGGCAAGAGAGGTGCAGAAAGAAGCAAGAGAGGTGCAGAAGAGGAAAGGTGCAGAAGAGCAGAGTGCAGAAAGAGGCAAGAGAGGTGCAGAAAGAAGGCAAGAGACTGTGCAGAAAGAACGCAACAGAGGTGCTGAAAGGAGGCAAGAGAGGTGCAGAAAGAGGCAAGAGATCTGCAGAAAGAAGCAACAGAGGTGCAGAAAGAGGCAAGAGGGGTGCAGAAAGAAGGCAAGAGAAGTGCAGAAAGAAGCAACAGAGGTGCAGAAAGAGGCAAGAGATGTGCAGAAATAGGCAGGAGAGGTGCAGAAAGAGGGAACAGGGGTGCAGAAAGAGGCAAGAGAGGTGCAGAAAGAGAAAAGAGGGGTGCAGAAAGAGGCAAGAGATCTGCAGAAAAAAGCAACAGAGGTGCTGAAAGAGGCAAGTGAGGTGCAGAAATAGGCAGGAGAGGTGCAGAAAGAGGTAACAGGGGCAGAAAGAGGCAAGAGAGGTGCAGAAAGAGAAAAGAGGGGTGCAGAAAAAGGCAAGAGATCTGCAGAAAAAAGCAACAGAGGTGCTGAAAGAGGCAAGTGAGGTGCAGAAAGAAGCAAGAGAGGTGCAGAAAGAAGGAAGAGAAGTGCAGAAAGAAGTAACAGAGGTGCTGAAAGAGGCGCGAAGGGTGCAGAAAGAGCAAGAGAAGTGCAGAAAGAGGCAACAGAGGTACAGAAAGAGGCAAGAGAGGTGCAGAAAGAGGGAAGGGGTGCAGAAAGAGGCAAGAGAGGTGCAGAAAGAGGAAAGAGGGGTGCAGAAAGAGGCAAGAGATCTGCAGAAAAAAGCAACAGAGGTGCTGAAACAGGCAAGTGAGGTGCAGAAAGAGGCAAGAGATCTGCAGAAAAAAGCAACAGAGGTGCTAGAAAGAGGCAATAGTCAGCTGCAGAAAGAAGCAAGGCAGGTGCAGAAAGAGGCAATAGAAGTGCAGAAAGAAGCATCAGAGGTGCACAAAGAGGCAAGAGGGGTGCAGAAAGAGGAAGAGAAGTGCAGAAAGAAGCAAAAGAGGTGCTCAAAGAGGCAAGAGGGATACAGAAAGAGGCAAGAGCAGTGCAGAAAGAACCAAGAGAGGTGCAGAAAGAAGCAACAGAGGTGCTGAAAGAGGGACGAAGGAGTGCAGAAAGAGGCAAGAGAAGTGCAGAAAGAAGCAACAGAGGTACAGAAAGAGGCAAGAGTGGTGCAGAAAGAGGCAAGAGAGGTGTAGAAAGAGGCAAGAGAGTTGCACAAAGAGGAAGAGGGGTGCAGAAAGAGGCAGGAGGGTGCAGAAGAAGCAAGTGAAGTGAATAAAGAGGCAACAGAGGTGCAGAAAGACACAAGACAGGTACAGAAACAAGCAAGAGAAGTGCAGAAAGAGGCAAGAGAGTTGCTGAAAGAAGCAACAGAGGTGCAGAAAGAAGCAAGAGAAGTGCAGAAAGAGGCAAGTAGAGGTGCAGAAAGAAGCAAGAGCAGTGCAGAAAGAACCAACAGAGGTGCAAAAGGAGGCAA
Source organism: Calotriton arnoldi (assembly GCA_963921515.1). Taxonomy (NCBI): domain Eukaryota; kingdom Metazoa; phylum Chordata; class Amphibia; order Caudata; family Salamandridae; genus Calotriton; species Calotriton arnoldi. Next base: position 26,400 of record CAWUFW010009211.1, read on the forward strand.
GAGGGTGCAGAAAGAGGTAAGAGAGGTGCACAAAGAGGCAAGAGAGGTACAGAGAGAGGCAGGAGGGGTGCAGAAAGAAGGAAGAGAAGTGCAGAAAGAAGCAACAGATGTGCTGAAAGAGGTGCGAAGGGTGCAGAAAGAGGCAAGAGGAGTACAGAAAGAAGCAAGAGGTACAGAAAGAAGCAAGAGAAGTGCAGAAAGAAGGAACAGAGGTGCAGAAAGAGGCAACAGAGGTGCCGGAATAGGAGTAGAAAGAAGCAAGAGGGTGCAGAAAGAAGCAACAGAAATGCAGAAAGAGGGAACAGAGGTGCAGAAATAGGCAGGAGGGGTGCAGAAAGAAGCAAGAGATCTGCAGAAAAAAGCAACAGAGGTGCTGAAAGAGGCAAGTGAGGTACAGAAAGAGGCAAGAGATCTGCAGAAAGAAGCAACATAGGTGCTGAAAGAGGCAAGTCAGCTGCAGAAAGAAGCAAGGCAGGTGCAGAAAGAGGCAATAGAAGTGCAGAAAGAAGCATCAGAGGTGCACAAAGAGGCAAGATGGGTGCAGAAAGAGGCAGAGAGAAGTGCAGAAAGAAGCAAAAGAGGTGCTCAAAGAGGCAAGAGGGATGCAGAAAGAGGCAACAGCAGTGCAGAAAGAACCAAGAGAAGTGCAGAAAGAAGCAACAGAGGTGCTGAAAGAGGCATGAAGGGTGCAGAAAGAGGCAAGAAAGTGCAGAAAGAAGCAACAGAGGTACAGAAAGAGGCAAGAGTGGTGCAGAAAGAGGGAAGAGAGGTGTAGAAAGAGGCAAGAGAGTTGCACAAAGAGGGAAGAGGGGTGCAGAAAGAGGCAGAGGGGTGCAGAAAGAAGCAAGTGAAGTGCAGAAAGAGGCAACAGAGGTGCAGAAAGAGGCAAGAGAGGTACAGAAACAAGCAAGAGAAGTGCAGAAAGAGGCAAGAGAGTTGCTGAAAGAAGCAACAGAGGTGTAGAAAGAAGCAAGAGAAGTGAAGAAAGAGGCAAGTACGGTGCAGAAAGAAGCAAGAACAGTGCAGAAAGAACCAACAGAGGTGCAAAAGGAGGCAAGAGGGGGCAAAAAAAGGTAGGAGGGGTGCACAAAGAGGCAAGAGAGGTACAGAAAGAGGCAGGAGGGGTGCAGAAAGAAGGAAGAGAAGTGCAGAAAGAAGTAACAGAGGTGCTGAAAGAGGCGCGAAGGGTGCAGAAAGAGCAAGAGAAGTGCAGAAAGAGGCAACAGAGGTACAGAAAGAGGCAAGAGAGGTGCAGAAAGAAGGCAAGAGAGGTGCAGAAAGAGGCAACAGGGGTGCAGAAAGAGGCAAGAGAGGTGCAGAAAGAGGCAAGAGGGGTGCAGAAAGGAGCAACAGAGATGCAAAAAAGGGGAACAGAGGTGCAGAAAGAGGCAGGAGGGGTGAAGAAAGAGGCAAGAGATCTGCAGAAAAAAGCAACAGAGGTGCAGAAAGAAGCAAGAGAAGTGCAGAAAGAGCGTATAGAGGTGCAGAAAGGAGCAACAGAGGTGCAGAAAGAGGCAAAAGGGGTGCAGAAAGAGGCAAGAAATGTGCAGAAAGAGGCAACAGAGGTACAGAAAGAGGCAGGAGAGGTGCAGAAAGAGGGAACAGGGGTGCAGAAAGAGGCAGAGAGGTGCAGAAAGAGAAAAGAGAAAAGAGGGGTGCAGAAAGAGGTAAGAGATCTGCAGAAAAAAGCAACAGAGGTGCTGAAAGAGGCAAGTGAGGTGCAGAAAGAGGCAAGAGATCTGCAGAAAAAAGCAACAGAGGTGCTGAAAGAGGCAAGTGAGGTGCAGAAAGAAGCAAGAGGGGTGCAGAAAGAAGGAAGAGAAGTGCAGAAAGAAGTAACAGAGGTGCTGAAAGAGGCGGGAAGGGTGCAGAAAGAGCAAGAGAAGTGCAGAAAGAGGCAACAGAGGTACAGAAAGAGGCAAGAGAGGTGCAGAAAGAGGGGACAGGGGTGCAGAAAGAGGCAAGAGAGGTGCAGAAAGAGAAAAGAGGGTGCAGAAAGAGGCAAGAGATCTGCAGAAAAAGCAACAGAGGTGCTGAAAGAGGCAAGTGCAGGCTGCAGAAAGAAGCAAGGCGAGGTGCAGAAAGAGGCAACAGAAGTGCAGAAAGAAGCATCAGAGGTGCACAAAGAGGCAAGAGGGGTGCAGAAAGAGGGAGAGAAGGGCAGATAGAAGCAAAAGAGGTGCTCAAAGAGGCAAGAGGGATACAGAAAGAGGCAACAGCAGTGCAGAAAGAACCAAGAGAAGTGCTGAAAGAAGCAACAGAGGTGCTGAAAGAGGGACGAGGGGTGCAGAAAGAAGCAAGAGAAGTGCAGAAAGAAGCAACAGAGGTACAGAAAGAGGCAAGAGTGGTGCAGAAAAAGGGAAGAGAGGTGTAGAAAGAGGCAAGAGAGTTGCACAAAGAGGGAAGAGAGGTGCCGAAAGAGGCAAGAGAGGTGCAGAAAGAAGCAAGTGAAGTGCAGAAAGAGGCAACAGAGGTGCAGAAAGATGCAAGAGAGGTGCAGAAAGAAGCAAGAGAAGTGCAAAAAGAGGCAAGAGAGTTGCTGAAAGAAGCAACAGAGGTGCAGAAAGACAAGACAGGTGCAGAAACAAGCAAGAGAAGTGCAGAAAGAGGAAAGAGAGTTGCTGAAAGAAGCAACAGAGGTGTAGAAAGAAGCAAGAGAAGTGCAGAAAGAACCAACAGAGGTGCAAAAGGAGGCAAGAGGGGGCAGAAAAGGTAGGAGGGGTGTACAAAGAGGCAAGAGAGGTACAGAAAGAGGCAGGAGGGGTGCAGAAAGAAGGAAGAGAAGTGCAGAAAGAAGTAACAGAGGTGCTGAAAGAAGTGCGAAGAGGTGCAGAAAGAGCAAGAGAAGTGCAGAAAGAAGCAACAGAGGTACAGAAAGAGGCAAGAGAGTGCAGAAAGAAGCAACAGAGGTGCAGAAAGAGGCAACAGAGGTGCAGAAAGAGGGAAGAGGGGTGCAGAAAGAGGCAAGAGGGGTGCAGAAAGGAGCAATAGAGATGCAGAAAGAAGGAACAGAGGTGCAGAAAGAGGCAAGAGAGGTGCAGAAAGAGGCAAGAGATCTGCAGAAAAGAGCAAGAGGTGCAGAAAGAGGCAAGAGAGGTGCAGAAAGAAGCAAGAGAAGTGCAGAAAGAGGCATGGAGAGGTGCAGAAAGAAGCAAGAGAGGTGCAGAAAGAGGCAAGTGAGGTGCAGAAAGAAGCAAGAGCAGTGCAGAAAGAACCAACAGAGGTGCAGAAAGAGGCATGAGAGGGTGCAGAAAGAGGTAGGAGAGGTGCAGAAAGAGGCAATAGAGGTACAGAAAGAGGCAGGAGGGGTGCAGAAAGAGGGAAGAGAAGTGCAGAAAGAAGCAAGAAAATTGCTAAAAGAAGCAACAGAGGTGTAGAAAGAAAGCAAGAGAGAGTGCAGAAAGAGGCAAGTAGAGGTGCAGAAAGAAGCAAGAGCAGTGCAGAAAGAGCCAACAGAGGTGCAGAAAGAGGCAAGAGAGGTGCAGAAAGAGGCAGGAGAGGTGCACAAAGAGGCAAGAGAGGTACAGAAAGAGGCAGAAGAGGTGCAGAAAGAAGGAAGAGAGGTGCAGAAAGAGGCAAGAGAATCTGCTAGAAACAAGCAACAGAGGTGTAGAAAGAGGCAAGAGCAGTGCAGAAAGAGGCAACAGAGGTACAGAAAGAGGCAAGAGATGGTGCAGAAAGAGGCAAGAGAGGTGCAGAAAGAGGCAAGAGAGTTGCAGAAAGAAGGAAGACGGAGTGCAGAAAGAGGCAAGAGGGGTGCAGAAAGCAGGCAAGAGAAGTGCAGAAAGAGGCAAGAGAAGTGCAGAAAGAAGCAACAGAGGTGTAGAAAGAAGCAACAGAGGTGCAGAAAGAGGTACGAGGAGTGCAGAAAGAGACAAGAGAACTGCAGAAAGAAGCAACAGAGGTGCAGAAAGAGGCAAGAGATGGTGCAGAAAGAAGCAAGAGAGGTGCTGAAAGAGGCAAGGGAGGTGCAGAAAGAGGCAAGAGAGGTGCAGAAAGAAGCAACAGAGGTGCAGAAAGAGGCAAGAGAGATGTAGAAAGAGGCAAGAGAAGTGCAGAAATAGGCAACAGAGGTGCAGAAAGACGCAAGAGAGGTGCAGAAACAAGCAAGAGAAGTGCAGAAAGAGGCAAAAGAATTGCTGAAAGAAGCAACAGAGGTTTAGAAAGAAGCAAGAGCAGTGCAGAAAGAACCAACAGAGGTACAAAAAGAGGCAAGAGTGGTGCAGAAAGAGGGAAGAGAGGTGCAGAAAGAAGCAATAGCAGTGCAGAAAGAACCAACAGAGGTGCAAAAAGAGGCAAGAGGGGTGCAGAAAGAGGTAGGAGAGGTGCACAAAGAGGAAGGAGAGGTACAGAAAGAGGTAGGAGGGTGCAGAAAGAAGGAAGAGAAGTGCAGAAAGAGGCAAGAGAATTGCTGAAAGACGCAACAGAGGTATAGAAAGAAGCAAGAGAAGTGCAGAAAGAGGCAAGTAAGGTGCAGAAAGAAGCAAGAGCAGTGCAGAAAGAACCAACAGAGGTGCAAAAAGAGGCAAGAGGGGTGCAGAAAAAGGTAGGAGGGGTGCACAAAGAGGCAAGAGAGGTACATAAAGAGGCAGGAGGGGTGCAGAAAGAAGGAAGAGAAGTGCAGAAAGAAGTAACAGAGGTGCTGAAAGAGGCACGAAGGGTGCAGAAAGAGCAAGAGAAGTGCAGAAAGAGGCAACAGAGGTACAGAAAGAGGCAAGAGAGGTGCAGAAACAGGCAGGAAAGGTGCAGAAAGAGGGAACAGGGGTACAGAAAGAGGCAAGAGATCTATAGAAAAAAGCAACAGAGGTGCTGAAAGAGGCAAGTGAGGTGCAGAAAGGGGCAAGAGATCTGCAGAAAAAGCAACAGAGGTGCTGAAAGAGGCAAGTGAGGTGCAGAAAGAAGCAAGAGAGGTGCAGAAAGAGGCAATAGAAGTGCAGAAAGGAGCAACAGAGGTGCAGAAAGAGGCAAAAGGGGTGCAGAAAGAGGCAAGAAATGTGCAGAAAGAGGCAACAGAGGTACAGAAAGAGGCAAGAGAGGTGCAGAAATAGGCAGGAGAGGTGCAGAAAGAGGGAACAGGGGTGCAGAAAGAGGCAAGAGAGGTGCAGAAAGAGAAAATAGGGGTGCAGAAAGAGGCAAGAGATCCGCAGAAAAAAGCAACAGAGGTGCTGAAAGAGGCAAATGAGGTGCAGAAAGAGGCAAGAGATCTGCAGAAAAAAGCAACAGAGGTGCTGAAAGAGGCAAGTGAGGTTCAGAAAGAAGCAAGAGAGGTGCAGAAAGAAGGAAGAGAAGTGCAGAAAGAAGTAACAGAGGTGCTGAAAGAGGCGCGAAGGGTGCAGAAAGAGCAAGAGAAGTGCAGAAAGAGGCAAGAGAGGTACAGAAAGAGGCAAGAGAGGTGGAGAAAGAGGGAACAGGGGCAGAAAGAGGCAAGAGATCTATAGAAAAAAGCAACAGAGGTGCTGAAAGAGGCAAGTGAGGTGTAGAAAGAAGCAAGAGAGGTGCAGAAAGAGGCAAATAGAGGTGCAGAAAGAGAGCAACAGAGGTGCAGAAAGAGGCAACAGAGGGTGCAGAAAGAGGCAAGAGGGGTACAGAAAGAGGCAGCAGAGGTACAGAAAGAGGCAAGAGAGGTGCAGAAGAAGGAAAGAGGGGTGCAGAAAGAGGCAAGAGGGGTGCAGAAAGAGGCAAGAGAGGTGCAGAAAGAGACAATAGAGGTGCAGAAAGAGGCAAGAGGGATCCGCAGAAAAAGGCAACAGAGGTGCAGAAAGAGGCAAGTGAGGTGCAGAAAGAGGCAAGAGAGGTGCAGAAAAAGGCAACAGAGGTGCTGAAAGAGGCAAGTGAGGTGCAGAAAGAAGGAAGAGAGGTGCTGAAAGAAGGAAGAGAAGTGCAGAAAGAAGTAACAGGTGCTGAAAGAGGCACGAAGGGTGCAGAAAGAGCAAGAGAAGTGCAGAAAGAGGCAAGAGAGGTACAGAAAGAGGCAAGAGAGGTGCAGAAAGAGGCAACAGAGGTGCAGAAAGAGGCAAGAGAGGTGCAGAAAGAGAAAAGAGGGGTGCAGAAAGAGGCAAGAGATCTGCAGAAAAAAGCAACAGAGGTGCTGAAAGAGGCAAGTGAGGTGCAGAAAGAGGCAAGAGATCTGCAGAAAAAAGCAACAGAGGTGCTGAAAGAGGCAAGTCAGCTGCAGAAAGAAGCAAGGCAGGTGCAGAAAGAGGCAATAGAAGTGCAGAAAGAAGCATCAGAGTTGCACAAAGAGGCAAGAGGGGTGCAGAAAGAGGGGAGAGAAGTGCAGAAAGAACAAAAGAGGTGCTCAAAGAGGCAAGAGGGATACAGAAAGAGGCAACAACAGTGCAGAAAGAATCAAGAGAAGTGCAGAAAGAAGCAATAGACGTGCTGAAAGAGGGACGAAGGGTGCAGAAAGAGGCAAGAGAAGTGCAGAAAGAAGCAACAGAGGTACATAAAGAGGCAAGAGTGGTGCAGAAAGAGGGAAGAGAGGTGTAGAAAGAGGCAAGAGAGTTGCACAAAGAGGGAAGAGGGGTGCAGAAAGAGGCAGGGGAGGTGCAGAAGAAGCAAGTGAAGTGCAAAAAGAGGCAACAGATGTGCAGAAAGAAGCAACAGAGGTGTAGAAAGAAGCAAGAGAAGTGCAGAAAGAGGCAAGTAAGGTGCAGAAAGAAGCAAGAACAGTGCAGAAAGAACCAACAGAGGTGCAAAAGGAGGTAAGAGGGGTGCAGAAAAATGTAGCAGGGGTGCACAAAGAGGCAAGAGAGGTACAGAAAGAGGCAGGAGGGGTGCAGAAAGAAGGAAGAGAAGTGCAGAAAGAAGTAACAGAGGTGCTGAAAGAGTTGCGAAGGGTACAGAAAGAGCAAGAGAAGTGCAGAAAGAACCAACAGAGGTACAGAAAGAGGCAAGAAGTACAGAAAGAAGGAACAGAGGTGCAGAAAGAGGCAACAGGGGTGCAGAAAGAGGGAATAGGGGTGGAGAAAGAGGCAAGAGGGGTGCAGAAAGAAGCAACAGAGATGCAAAAAAGGGGAACAGAGGTGCAGAAAGAGGCAGGAGGGGTGCAGAAAGAGGGAAGATGGGTGTAGAAAGAGGCACGAGGGGTGCAGAAAGAAGCAAGAGATGCAGAAAAAAGCAACAGAGGTGCAAAACACTCTACCAGCACTCTGAGAACTCTAAAATGCCTATAGGCTCCCTTCACACAATTCGAACCTATACTCTCATAATGCACACAGACGTTCTCCAAGTGAAGCAATACATTATCAAATTACCACAGACCTATACACCGCCTCATGCACGCTAAGAACTGCAATAGATGCACTAACAACTGCCTCAACACTGTCAGACACAACACTCAAGCAAACAATCCCAAAGTACACATGATTGCCTCATGCACCACCATCTGACACACTCTGAATGCCCCCAAACACAATCAAAAGACCACGCAACCTGACACACTTCGCAATGAACTTAAAATCATCCGTCAGAAAACCTCACATCACCACCAGTAATGCTAACAATGGACATACAGGGCTCTATTCCCAAAGCTACATTTGCACAGGAAGATATAGTTATGTGTACATTTCAAAAACAGTCATCATCTGCTCAGCCAGCTCCTGGTGTTCAGCATCTGTGAGCTTGGTCTTTCACAGTTAGCTTAAATTCTGAATGATCACAATTTTAAATGTGTTTTAATTTCTTTTCACATCAATGACAATGAATGGAGACTACCGCACACAACAACCATTTAGTCATGAGTAGTTTGCATTGGCAACCTTTCATTCTCCACCCCACATACGCCTGTGAAGATACAACTCATCTAGTGTCCCGAGCAGAAAACTGGGAAACTGCGAGAAGGAAAGCATGGGGCACTAGTTATAATGTACAACAGAGCCATTCACTTTATCACTGTTCTTGCCAGATTCACACTTGTCTGCAGGACTGTTCCCAGAATGGAGCACAGCTACAGGAAAGACCTGGGCTTTATGGATGTCCCAGGAATGGTTAGACCTCGCTTAGAGCTTTGTATGGACCAAGATGGAGGACTGGCTATGTGCTGCAGGTTACCTTCCGGAGTCAGATGGGTAGGTCTTCTTAATGAGTTACAGCTTTGTTGCACTCTTCCAACTTCTTCACCTCTACACAGACCCACCACTGCCTTTCCTTTACCCTTAACATGCTCAACCTATTGGCAGCATTCATTACTGGCTCATCGAACCTTCCTTGTGACTGTCATCTATCAAAGCATCTTGGCAAAGGCAATTTACTTGTTCAGCCTTTATATCGCCTCCCCTTTATTCTCCATGTTTTGATGTTCGCCACTCTCACAGTCACACCCACTGTCACTTGGCGCCCCCCCATGGATCCATCCTGAGACATCTATTCATCTCTCTTTGCACCACCACGCATGGCAACATGATCACTCCTTTGGAATCACATACCATTTTTATGCTGATGACACTTCAATCTTTTTCTCCTTTGCTAGATATACTCCCTCTCCAATCAAAAATCTCTGGCTACGACTCTAGCTGTTGCTCCATTTCTTAATGCTCAAGTCATTTGAGAATTAAACCATCTGTGTCATGGCCCCATTAGTCTCTGTAACCCACTTAATTCCCATCAAAGTCTTCCTGACATCCTAGGAGCTTCCCTCTCCACCAGCAAGTTGTGTGTTCTCTTCAACAGCAGTCTCCTGTTGTTATCATTCTTTACCTAGCACCACAAGAACTGCAAGATTCCAACTGTTCACCACCAACAGATTATGCAAACACCTTCCTTCTAGACAGCCAAAAGTCTTATCTCTGTGAGAGTTAGGGGAATATTAGAATGCTTCAAGTCACCTGCTATTAGCTCTTTCCCAATACAATTCACTCCCTCAATAAAATTATCACTTTTGCCATATTATGCATATTATGTAACCTACCTCATTGCTCTCTAACCACTCCAATCGACTGGTTGGTTCTTTCCGGAAAACATTGCACAATGGAAGGTATTTACCATGTTATTGGGGCCATGAATAGCAAAGCCCTCTCCAATCTGCCACTGCTCCTTACATTTCATGTTCTCAACCTCTACTTATGCCGAGGCAGCCTTTACTTTATCACAGTCAAGGAAGCATCATGTGTCCCACCGAGGTTCCGATCACCCTGACCATTAATCCAACTGCATTGGGATGCACTCCCCACTTACACTCATGGCACCGCCACTCTGAAAACATAGGCATGATCTATCAGTCTGCTTCTTTGAAGCAGAGAGCCCAGGCTAACAATAGCCATGAAACAAACTGTTGGCTCCTACCACACTAGCTTGATAATTATAAATGTGTCTATACCTAAAAGATCAGAAAAATGTAAATGTTATGCAGCTGAATCTGTTTTTGTTATGCCTGCACATCATGTTACATCCACCACCAGTCTTTATATTCACCTAAACCTTTTCACAACTCCTTCGGACAGTATTGAAATAATGTAAGGCAACTCTGCTAGGAGGGATAGTTGCATCTCTTTACAATAAAACAGCTTCCATAAAGCAGTTCTGCTAGAACAGTGGGGGCCACCACACTCTGGGGTCATGCTCTAGGTACCTAAAGAGGAGGAGATGGAGGAGTGTGTGTGTTGTTCAGACCCAAATAGATTAAAAAGCCTGATGTTCTTCGGCACTGACAGTTTCAGGTGACAGACTCTCTGGAGAGAGGAGGGTGTAGTAGGATCCTGCTGCAGCACTTTAATTCTTTATGAATATTGGTGAAAATGTACTAAAGACCTGACAAGAGCTGCTGCTGATCTGCCTCTAAGGTTTGGCTAGTCCACAGTACATGCAGTGGCCTAGAGAGGTGCCCATGAGAGGACAGACCTGCTGAGAAGGGCATTTCTACAGGCACCAGCTGGGAAATGGGTGGCTACCAATTTCCCACTGCATTTTGTGCCACACATGCTCTACACCCAGCCATATAAGCCGTGGTCTGGTACTAAGATCTTTTAGAAAATAAAAACTAGCGTGTTTTTTTACTCGGTCTCTGGGATTTTTCCAGTGGGAATCATACAAGTGCGTACCATAGCCTACAGGGTGCCTATCTTTACAGCTACCGTCTGGTGCACTGCCGCTGCTCCACTTCAGACCCATCCTCTCTGACATTGCGCTCACCTTACCTTTGAAAAATCCAGTGCTGTGACGTTTGTATGCCTTCCAACCCACCGATCACAGAGGAATCAACACATGTGGTGTGTGGCATCCCTTGGTGATGCCAGGCACTGTGCCCAAGGTAACGGCTCACCTGGCCCATGCCTACTGCAGTGGCTCGAGAGACTTTCCACAGCACAATAAATGCCTGGTAATATGGACGCAGGGTGTGTGTGGGACCCGGGCAAAAGCCATGATCTGCCGAGACCACGTGAGGCACTGTCTCTGGGGCTTACACCACTTGCAGGGCAGACTTCGGTAGCCAATAGCTGCATAAAGCTAACGAGTTTATGCGTCCCCGCCCTCAGCCGGTGCTCGGAATTGTCGTCTCACCGCAAACTGCCAATTTGTTCCAAAATCACATTTAGAGCCATAGTCACAGGTACAAACGTGCAACCATTTATTATTGCCCATCAGTCCCAGCCTCTCTCTGCACATTTCTTGTATGATTGTTCATTTCATGAAAGCAGCTTTTTTTACTCAGACACATGCATCTGGTTGGTACACACTTAGCTGAAGCCGATTTGCAGATTATGGGCTGAACTGGCCAACCCAGCAAACACACATATTGACAAAATTGCATGTTACAAATACACCTGCAAAGTTTTTGAAAGAAAATGCAGTTCTTTGAGAAAATTAGGTCAGGGACAACTTAAGGATTTTTGGGGCCCTGAGCCAATTATATTTTGGGGGCCCCTGTTCAGAACAGCTTTGAATTGATGACCCAATTTCAGCCCTTTCAGACCCTCTTTGGCCAGGCCACTGGCAGTGAACAGGCACAATGGTGCAAATTTTAAACGTGTTTACATTTAATGTTACTGAATAGTGACGTGTTTTCAAAATTGTAACACAGCAGCAGCTCACTACTATTACTGCAAATAATCTCTGTGACACTCTCCCATTTCTCATATGTGAGGTCCTGCTTTGATCTAAAAGAAACTTTTTTGATGGATGTTGCATGAAACAAACACATTTTTCTTCAAAATTTCTGTAATATTTCCCACAAATCACACACATTAAAAATAAATGTAAGGAAAACGGTATTTAAAACCATCTGTTTAAATATTATTCAAGGTCTCTGCAGAACAGAGCTGGCTCTATCAGGGGGGCCCCTGAAAGGCTGGGGCCCTGGGTTACTTAGAGCCCACTTTGCCCATGCCTTAAAACATAGAGAAAAGACTCACCCCACCCGAGCATGCCACTGTTACCGAGACCGAAGCTTCAGCTCTCTCTACAGGTGAGTTGAAGAATATACGAAAATATGTTCACTGATATTTTCAAGTGCCCCATTTTACATATTTTGGTTTGTGAAGGTCAATTTGAAAGTCTTTACTTAACATAATAACGTGAATAATGCTGGGGTTAGAGCTCCAAAGTCGGCAGAGAGGTAAGCCCAGTGACGAAGTGCAAGAAATTAAATCCACATCACCGTGTTTTTGTTGGCATACCAGCCACAAAGACACGGCGATGTAGATTTAATTTCTTGCATTTCTTCACTGAGCTTACCTCTCTGCCGACTTTGGAGCTGGGATTCGAGTCTCGGCTCCTGGACTAATCACAATTTCCCAGTGCCTACCAAAAAATGAATGTGTGCAAGCGTAATGTAACTGGTGCTCATGTAAAGCGCACCAATGCCTTCGGGTACAGTTTGCGCTATATTAAACTTAATAAGTCAAAAAAAGCAGATCATGCTGTTGTCCCCGCCCACCTTCTCCACCCCTGTCTGTAGTTCCTTTACAAAGTGCATGCTGCCGTGTATGTTTTTTAAAGGGTTGCTGACAGCGATTTTCTATCCTGAGGGTATGTGAGATACAAACTAGTCACGGATCATTCACAGCAGGGGCGTCCTTCAGATAAGTAAAACACGTGCTAAAAGCCAACCAGCCTCCTTCATTGCTTCCTCGATTGTGCGAATGCAGGCCCAGTTATAACCGTCATAGCTTTTGCAAAGTATTGTAGCATAACGATGGGCACCTACAAACAGCTTGCAGATATTGTAGTTAGGCAAAATGAGGAAACTTTTTTTTACATTTATTATGTTGTAAGCTTGCCTCCTTTGCAGCCGGTCATGTATCGTCTCTCTAACTTTCTCCAGGCTGTCACAAGGTACGTACCTCATCTGCCTGGAACATAACACGGATTATGTCGATTTAAAACTCCTTTCCTTTTTTCTAAAGCTCTATAATTGTGTACTGTACCAAGGAATACTATAGACATGACTATAATGGGGAAAGAGTAAACTGGAGGCTGGGGCTGACTAGATCTGATCGTAGCACTTCTAATTTTACATTTCAAGTGATTGATACATTTGAGATAAACTCGCCACAGTACCTCATTCATTGGTGCTATTTGATGAGCCATACCTGCACTGGTTTCTTGGTGTTTTCAGATCAAGGCCAGCAGCAGTGGACACCTCGAGCTGGGCGCACACTTGCTGCACTGTCTCTGGGGCTTACGGCAGATTACAGCAATGTCTCTCAGCTGTCTGCGCCCTCTACTGGTAAACAAGGACCTGCGCAGCTTTTAGCAGATGCTGGTTTACATCCCGAGAACAACATTTCTCTGTTACTTTTAAGTGGGAAATCTATGTGAGTGGGTCGGAATTCTGCCAACTATTTCTTTGTAAAAAAAGAAGGATGCGTTCCAGATTGGCATTAGAGGCCAGTTTTCATTTTCAAGAGGCATAGCAGGAAAGAAACTGCTCCCAAATGAGTGTCAGCTGGTGGACTGATCTGATCAGCCTGAGCACTTTCACTTTTAACACGGCTGATTAGATCGTGGCACTTCTTAGGTTAAATGCTTTTTGGGGCCCTGGGGGTCCCTGTGGGACCCCCTGAGCAGGCCTAAGGGTCAGGGTGTTTGTACCCTGCCCCCTTTTCTTTTTTTTAATTGTTTTTTTACCTTTTTCCTTGTGACTCGGTTCAACCGAGTCACAAGATGGCTGTCAACACTCCCTGGTTTGAAGTGTTGGTAGCCAATCAGATCTTATGCTTGAGATCAGTGGGTTAAGCCAATCAGATCACACAATCCTGAAATATCGATATCTGTAAATGTTTAAATTTCTCAAAAACTACTGAACGGCTTTACACCATTTAACAAAAAGGTCGCTTTCTGAACCAAGAGCTACCTTTTTGCCAAATTTGGTATAATTCCGTTCAGCAGTTCGAGCTGTAGCCTTGTCTAAAGTTTCCTATGGAAATTAACATGGAGAAAATGCATTTTGGGACCCCCTTTTTCTCAGCCCCGCTTGACAAATCACCCCGAAACTTTCAAGACAGGAGCTGACCTGAGCGGGCCATTAGTTTTGAAAATTTCACGAAGATTCGTCAAACGGCGCCAAAGATATTGGCAAAAGAAAAACGCTTTTTGAATAGAAACAAGGTCCTAACTATAACTACCTACTGGCGACCGTCAGTAGGTAATATATATATATATATATATATATATATATATATATATATATATATATATATATATATATATATATATATATATATATATATATATATATATATATTTACCTACTGGCGGTCGCCAGTAGGTAGTTATAGTTAGGACCTATTTTCCATAGGAAAAGCATTTTTGTTTTCTCAATAACTTTGGCGTCGTTTGGCGAATCATCGTGAAATTTTCAAAACTAGTGGGCGCTCCAGTCAGCTCCTGTATTGAAACTTTCGGGGTGATTCGTCAAGCGGGGGCCGAGAAAAAAGGGGGGTCCCAAAACGTGTTTTCTCCATGTTATTTTTCATAGGACACTTTAGACACGGCTACAGCTCGAACTGCTGAACGGAATTACACCAAATTTTGCAAAAAGGTAGCCCTTGGTTCAGAAAGAGTCCTTTTGTTAAATGGTGTAAATGCGTTCAGTAGTTCCTGAGAAATTCAAAAAATAGAGTCGGAAAATCAATTTCCCATAGGAAACTTTAGCCAAGGCTACAGCTCGAACTGCTGAACGGAATTACACCAAATTTGGCAAAAGGTAGTGCTTGGTTCAGAAAGCGTCCTTTTTTTAAATGGTGTAAATCAGTTCAGCAGTTGCTGAGAAATTGAAAAAATAAAAGTTTCGATATCTATGGCCGAGGAGGGTTCGCGAACCCTCCCGACTACTGAGCTTTAGTCTCAATTGGCTGTCAACACTCAAACCAGGAAGTGTTGGCAGCCATCTTGTGACTCGGTAGAACCGAGTCACAAGAAAACAGTAAAACAAGCCTGAAAAACAAGAAAGGGGCAGGGTAGAAACACCCTGACCCCCCAGGCCTGCTCAGGGGGTCCCACAAAGACCCCCAGGGCCCAAAAAAGCATTTTTTGAAAACATTTCGGCAAAATTCGCGCTGGGGTCGCGAATCCCGCCCAAATTTTTTTTATAATGAAGCGCGGGCCAGGTCCCGGGGGCATTGCAAACAAATATATGCGGGGGCCCATGGGGACTCCGCAGCCCCGGGGACCGCCACCTCCCCGGGGCTTGCTTAAAATCATGTGCGGGAGGGCACGTGGCCCTCCCGCAGCCCCGGGGACCGCCACCCCCCGGGGCTTGCTTAAAATTATGTGCGGGAGGGCACTCGTTCCTCCCGCAGCCCCGGGGACCGCCACCCCCCGGGGCTTCCTTTTTAATGTGTGGGGGAGCCTCCAAGGTCCCCCAAGCCCCGGGGACAGCCACCCGGGGCTTTTAAAAAAATAAAATAAACCTGTGTGGGGGGCTCAAGCCCCCCCACACGCCCCAGGGACCACCACCTCCCCGGGGCACTAAAATGCAAATGCGGGGGTCCGTTACGGACTCACGAGTCCCGGGGACCACCACCTCCCCAGGGCTTCAATCACATTGGGAGGGGGGCCGGGCGGCCCCCCTCCTGGAGCCCTCCATGGCCCTGGGGACCGCCACCCCCCAGGGCCGGCTCCTACAGTGTCCCGGGGTGCCCACCCCTGGGACACTGCTGTTTGCTATGGCAGGGCGGGAGCCATGTGGCTCCCGCCCTGTCATAGCAAATCTTGCTTTGATTTTGAGGCGAGAACAGGAAACCTGCTCTCGCTTCCAAAATCTAAAGCAGATTGCTTTCACACGGGGAGCTGCATGTCAGCAGCTCCCATGTGAAAAGCAATGCCGGCTCCCGCAGGGCGTGGGGAGCCAGGCGGGACCGTGGGGGCATTGGGGCTCCCCACGGTCCCCAACGGATAGGGCCTGCCCGGGGGATGGGGTCCCTGGGGCTAGGAGTGGCTCGGGGAGGGCCACGCGGCCCCCCTCCCAAAACCCCCAAAGAATATATATAAATAAAGGCCGGCCCCGGAGGATGGGGTCCCGGGGCCAATAGAGAGCCTCAGGAGGGGGCCACGCAGACCCCTCCTTAAAAATTAAATAAATGTGGCAATGCCCCGGGGGATGGGGTACCCGGGGCCGGAATTGGCCACGGGATGGGGGCCCACGCGGCCCTCTTCCCGTTCAGATGTTTTTATTTTTTTTTAAAAAGGGGTCAGGCCCTGGGGGATGGGGTCCCCAGGGCCCAAAAAAAGGAAAAAGAAGGGGGGCCACACAGCCCTCCCTTCTAAAAAAAAAGAAATAAAAAAAGACCCGCATCGTGCCGGAGGCCCCGCCCCCTCCCAGCAACACTCTGCAAACGCGCCCTGTGTATGCCAGTATATGGATATGCCAGTATGTGTATGCCAGTATGCGCCACAGTATGCCTGTGGTGCGTTTTAACCGCTTAACCGCGGCGGCAATTCCGCCGCGGTGCGGCGGTTTAGCGGAGTGGGCGGGGCCGCGTCGGCCAACGGACGTTTGCAGCACTACAGAGGTAGTGCTCGCGACGGCCTTTGGCCGACAGACGCACGCAACGGGTTAAGTTGGGGAATTAATTCCCCTTGAATACCGGGGGTCCCTGGGGGCCAACTAGCCCACCAGGTACGCATACTGGAGGTACCTGGTCCATGTTTTCTTTTCTCACATTGGTGGATGGCACAATAAGTGCTGCAGTCCACAGATGACATTTAACTTTCCATGCTATGGGTGTAGTAAACATGGATTCAGGCTTATAATTTGTAGCCTCACTGCTGCATTGTAAAACCTGCAGTGTGACCTCTTGAAAGAACCCTTCTTGACAGGTAAAAACCTCCCTTTTAAATATCAGTAAGTAGTCCCTATGCAGGCCTTGAAATCCACAAGGTAGGGTGCATGGTATTTAAATGTGGGACATGAAGAAAATCAATGCCACCATGCCCATACAGTGACAAGGCCTTAAAAGCTACTTTCACTGTGGTATAGCTGTCATATGCAGAAAATCAGAGTACAGATTAAAATACATATATTGTATTTTGGGAATGGGACCATTTAGAAAAATAATTACACCACTATTTTTTAATAGTTATTAAAAATGTAATTCAATGGGGGAGTCAGATTTTTAATAAATATTAAGAAAAGAAACTTTTAAAAAGTCACCCTTTCTCTGTGCTCCTGTTTCATCAAGCCTGGACCTTGTCGCCAGTCCCTGGCTGCCTGCTGCACAACGTACTTTACCCTGAGTCCCTGGAGGGGCTTTTTAAACATCTTGCCGGTCCACGGCCGCGAGACCGTTTCATCAAGCCTGGACCTTGTCGCCAGTCCCTGGCTGCCTCCTGCACAACGCACTTTACCCTGAGTCCCTGGAGGGGCTTTTAAACATCTTGCCGGTCCCGCAGCGCGGCGCGCGCGAGCGTGCTTAGCCCGGTCATAGACCGACAGAGACTGGGCTGGGCCACATCCCTAAGGTGGGGTGGACATACACTCATATCTGGTGAGTCCTTGGGATTTCCCGATTTTTCTCATCTGACTGAGAAGTTCCCGCTTAGGAATGGGTAAAGGAAGACGGGCCACACAGCTATCTCAGTCCAAAAGCGGGAGGTCAGAAATCCCTGATGAACTACTTGACTGGTGCTATGGGGGCCATCGAGGAGCAAATAAATACCGTAGAAGAGACTCTTACTCAAGGGAGGCTGGGATCGCTAACTGGAAATAATGTACATGTTAGCCCCTATTAAATCTGTTATAACAGTGTGTGAGGGACAAATTGCTATGGGTGTTCAAAATGGGTGTATACAGGAGACGTCTGATCTCTTATTTGTAAGTGAGCCAGAAGATGATCCCCAACCACCCTCGAAGCGTTGTAAAAATCCTGAGGGGTCGGAGGGGTCTCAAGCGGAATATATTGTTGGGAAGAGCTCTGTGAGCCCAAGCAAAAGTTGTTGTCTAAGAAAAGGAAAAACTTGGGTAAACAACTAAAAACTGTTGTACATAAAAACCCTGGTAGTGCAAGGAGACCTACGGTGAATTCGCAAATCGAGGGCCAAACTATTGAACTAGAAAAGATTTCGAGGAAAATTGATGATCTATATAGCTATATGGTTGGCGCCCTAGGAAAATTAACAGAAAGAGTGGCTAATTTAGAGGGGTGTTTGAGAGGAGATAACATGGTTATCACAGAGGGGGCGAATACGCAAGGAGCTGATAACCATTCTCGTAGTCAACCCTTAATCCCACAGGTAGGGACTCATTCTACAAGGACTAGACCTGTAGAAACTTTATGCTCAGATACTCAAAGAGCAATTCCCCTGGTAACAAATTGCAAGTTAATAATGCTCAAAATAAACCCTTAATAGAGAAGAAAGGATCTGATACTGGGATAAGGGTACATCTAGAGAATCTAGAACATAATGTCCTTGATCTCCCACCGGCTGCCACTCCATATATAGTCATTTTAGCCAATGCACCCATACGGCATACATCATTGCATGAAACATGGGAGGGACTTCGTAATAAATCTCTTCACTGGCTAGGAAGTAAAACCGGTCTCACTGAGGCATTATTTAAAAATTTTAAAATGGTCAGAAGGGTTACATGGGTGGGCAAGGGCCGGAAAACACTTCAGGGAGATTGTATTGTTCTGACCTTCAGTGATCCTGCATTAGTGCACGCAATTCTTACAAGGGCTGGGAATGCATGTTTTAATTATACAGAAATTAATGTCTTACCCCTGGATGCTTTTTATTTGCCACCAGTTGTGAATTCTTTAAATAAAAATTATGTAAGGGATCACCAGGCAGACTCAATGAGATCATGTCACCTCCCGCTTTATAATCGTTTTGACCTGTTAACCACTCTGGAAGATATAGATTGACCAAGAATACAGTGTTTGAGGGGGATGGACAATTAGGGCAGGAAACTTTATCACCTTCCGGTGATATTTCATATGAGCAGGAGTGTGGTCAGGATTTGCTGTCTGAGAATAGAATAGATCGTATATTGAGCTTAGATCAATCAATAGAAGGTGTGGTCATAGAGGATAATTTTACAACCCCGAAGGTAACACTGAAGCCAGTATTAAATACGTAGAAATACCAATTAGGGGCGGGGATAATTTTTATGACGAGGTGATAAGTGAGAGGGACCTAGGGGACATGCAAAGGACGTTACAGCTGATGTATGTAAAATACTGTTCTGGAATATTGCGGGTTTATCTTCTAAAGTGAGAGACCCCCAATGGCTATCTTTCGTAGAAGAATATTCTATAATCTGCCTCCAAGAAACCTGGTCAGTCGAAGAAAAACATATCATTGGTTTTCGAACTTTTCACACACCGGCAATCAGCAGCGAGCAAGGGCGTAATAAAGGGGGCTATGTATTTACGTCTCTAACACGGCAGGGGTGATTAATTTGAAACTTCTAATTGTGACTGATTATTATCAGATCTTATTATTGTATATGG
This sequence comes from Calotriton arnoldi, assembly GCA_963921515.1. Lineage (NCBI taxonomy): Eukaryota > Metazoa > Chordata > Amphibia > Caudata > Salamandridae > Calotriton > Calotriton arnoldi. The sequence continues at coordinate 45,293 of CAWUFW010009211.1, forward strand.
TTGGAGGAAAGGGTACAGTAATAATTAATTTTTACAATAATATCCCTAAAAATGAGACTATGAGCGTGTTAACAAACTTGAGGCAAACATTGAGTAATCTAGAAGATAAAATGTCTGGTGATATGTGCATTGTATGGGGTGGGGATTTTAATTGTTTTTGTGTCAACATAGTCAACGGGGTATTTGTGGCCTAGGTAAAGATAAAGAAGATGAGCTGGCCCACTTTTTACATATAACACTGGGGGACCTGTTAAATGAAATTGTATTTCAATTTGATTTGGGATATGCAAATGAATTGTGTATTCCCCAGTTCCTTTTGAGCCAACTTTTAATGGAAGGGGTGCAATTCAATTATTGACTTTGTTTTAGTGTCAAATAGGTATTCCTGTAATGTCTGTACTTTTGTAACTCATGGTATTCTAATGAGTGATCATTATCCAATTAGTGTGGCCTTTAATTTGGAGAGGTCGGTTAGAAGTAAGAATAACAAGGATTTACATTATAATCTTAATATTAATCTCTCAAGCACAAACGGATATTCTCTAAAATGGGCAGGGGTGGATCCTGCGGCTTTTTAAAGCAACTTGTAAATAGGACTAGTGATGATTTTGAAACCTGTCTTTCCGAGGAAAGGGACTATACGGTAGTCCTAAATGCCTTCCTTAATATTACAAGCGAGGTTCAGAAATTACTTACCAGGAAGCAGAAACAGGGTACGTATAAGTCACAGGGTTGGTTTGATATGGAATGTAGCAAGGCCCATACTCATTTGAAGAAGGTACTGCATAGCGAGATTAGGTCAAGGGAGGAAATAAAACAGGCTAGAACTAAATACCGGCAGGCGATAAAAAGCGTAAAGCACAATTGAGATCAGAGGCGTGGCAGGCGTTACACCAGGCATGCTTAAGGAAGGATAATAATGGCTTTTGGAAAGCTGTGAATGCCCCTTTTTTTGTTAACAGGGACACTGATATTATAGACATTGTTATTACAGAGGATAAGTGGGTAGAATATCTCTCGTGCCTCTATAATGATGAGACCATTGGAGACAACGAGGTATCCTCAGTAGTCAAGGCGACCGATGATAATGTACAGACTGCAGCTTTTCCTATATCTATTGGACTCTCGTTGGTGGAAGTCACCAGGGCCATAATAGAGAGTGCTTCTGGTAAAGCACCAGGACCGGATGGCGTCCCGGTGGACATTTATAAATCTAATATTGAGCTGTGGGCCCCACTTTTAACTAATGTTTTAATTTTTTGTAGTCGTTATGGTTTTATTCCTACATGGTCAGATGCAATATTAATTCCTATTTTTAAAAAGGGGATAGAAATGAACCAAGGTGTTATCGCCCAATCTCCCTCTTAGATTCCCTCCTGAAAGTAGTAGGGAGGGTAATTCTAAATAAGCTACAATTATGGGCGGAAGAGACAGGTGTGTTGTCTAACCTGCAATATGGGTTTAGACCAGGGCTTGGTACGATTGAGCAAGGCCTCAATTTAACCCTGATCATAAGTAAATATACTTTAGCAAAGGAGGGTAAACTTTTTTGACATTTGTTGACCTCAGTTCAGCGTTTGACTGCGTAATACATGATAAGCTGTGGAGTGTCCTTAAAGATATGGAAGTCGATCCACCTTTGCTTTCATTTATTAAGGAACTGTACAGGGAGTCTGGGGCAAGGGTTCGTTATGGGAGACAGGGGAGTGTACAGCTAAGTTCCGTATAAAAAGGGAGTGAGGCAAGGCTGTATACTTGCCCCTTTCCTTTTTCCCTATATATTAATAGCCTTGGTCAATTCTTGACTGAACGCCGGCAGGACTACCCGATTATTAATAACACCCCTGTCCCCATTTTACTTTATGCGGACGACGTAGTTATCATGGCGCGGACGCAAATAGGCTTGCAAAGAACTGTCACTAACTTTGCCAATTATATGCTTGATAGGGGCCTAAAAGTAAACATCAGCAAGACATATACAATGAGCTGTGGAAAAAAACAAGAAAAATATGTGATATTTTTATTGACAATAAAAAAATTGAAAGTACTGATAAGTTCTCCTATTTGGGAATTAACTTCGATCGGACAGGGTCCTGGAATGCGGCCACGCAGGCAAGAAAGCTAATGTTTTCAAGAGCAATAGGTGCGGTTATTAATTTCTCAAGGAAATTGGGCTGCAGACCTGTCCCTGAGCTATTGGCCATTTACAAATCAAAATGTATTTCTACAGCGATATATGGGGCAGGTATCTGGGGATCTGCAGATGTGCAACATATTCAACGTTGTGAAAATGCCTTCACTCGTTATCTGCTGGCAGTCCCTAGTTCCACAGCTACTTTTAATTGCCATACGGAACTTGGTCTGCCATTTATCTCTGATATTATTAGTCTTAACCCGCTTCTACTCTGGCATAAGGTGTGGGCTTCACCTGAGACTGGTTTTAATCGTGATGTAATTATGGACTGTTTAACTTTGGACAGGGTGGCTAATATACCATGGTTTAAGTTCATCAAAAATATGTCGAACGAAATTGGCCATCCTGAATATTTTGAAACTCCGGAGATTATGGTAACAATCCCTAGAAAAACCTTAAAATCAGAATGTCTGACCCACTTAGAAAATAAGCGATGGTTCATTGAGAGAGAGAAAAGATCGGTCATGAACAACCTTTTGATTACAACATGCTCAGGTATTCAACCCTATTTAGTGCAGGAACAGGGAAGCTTTGGGCGTATGCTTCTAACTCGTTTTCGTTTTGGAATTTTTCATAGAATGATTACCTTCCCTGAAATCAATGACTGGTCGAGAAACTTATTACCATGCCCCTGTGATGACATTTCGACTCAAACTACGTTGCATTGCATTTTATTTTGTAAATTTTATACCTCTCCCAGGAAAAGGTTTTTATTACCTATTCTGAGGAGTATGGGCTTAAGACAATGTAGAATAGCTCTTTTGAAATTACAATCCTTAGAAAATCAAATGATCTTAATGGCTATTATCTCTTTTTAAAGTCGGTTATTAGATTCAGGAGTACGATGTAAAACATTTTTTTTTAAGTATGTGACTCTGATTGCTTTTTACTGTGTATTATAATTGAAATGTCTCTTTTAATTGTGCTTTTATGATTTTTACTGTAAGAAAAAATCGAATAAAGCTAAATTGAAATTGAAATTGAATTGAATCAGAGTACAGATTAAAATACATATATTGTATTTTGGGAATGGGACCATTTAGAAAAATAATTACACCACTATTTTTTAATAGTTATTAAAAATGTAATTCAATGGGGGAGTCAGATTTTTAATAAATATTAAGAAAAAGAAACTTTTAAAAAGTCACCCTTTCTCTGTGCTCCTGGAGCCTAAATGGCATTAACAGTCCAGCAACTCCCAGCCTGTACTTGGCCTGAATGAGGTTTGAATGAGGTGTGAAATTCCTCCTAAGAAGTACACAATAGCCCACTGTGATTGGCAGGTCAAATTGAATTGGCAGGAATGACTCCCTTAAGCTCAGCCAAAGGGTGGGGGCTTGGCATCCTATTGATACCACATGTCAAATCCTGCTTGAGAGGTTGGTTTGAGGCACATGTAACTTTTTGACACACTTGAAAGGGAGCAACCAGAATGCCAGAATAATTCTTGTGCATCCCTTGCCTAGTGCTGAAGGACCCTGCTTTCGTTTTACTAAACCTCTGTTTCCTGGATTGTTGTGGGTACAGAGCCTGCTTCAAATTAGATTTTAGTGTTAGTTGTGAGTAGACACTGGTGACTTCCATAGTCCACTCACCCAACTTTAAGAAATTGTGTTATTACAAGTGTCGAATGTGAGGCCTGCACAAGTAATAGCTTCAGAATTTCCCCTCACTGGGAACCAAACACCACATTGTAGCACTTGACGCTCTCGGTACCAAAGCAGAGCAGTCCCAGGCCTACTCAGGAAAGGTGGTGTGAGCTAGTAATCACCATCTGCTGGCACGCAAAAATGCCACTCCTTAAATGATTGACCAGTAAGTGCTTTTTCTTTTAAAAAGGAAAAGTACATTTATTACACACACACTACTAAATACTACACATTAATTTATTTACAAATATATACATCAGGCAGAAAGAAATATCTTATATGACAGTTTGACATCACATTTGACCCACACAGGGTCAAGAACCCCATAAACACAGTACCCACCCACCTATTCCAGATAGAGCATTACAATAAATGTGGGTTTCACTTTCAATAAAACAGGCCTATTGGCTGTGTCAAGGAGTTATCACAACAATATATATGACCTTGTCAATGTGTGTGGCTCCCCTGCCTTGCAGCTCCACCTAGTTTTGGTCTGCCCTCCTGTGCCCAGGTCCTGAGTTCGAGGCACTCCTCCACCCGCAGGCTCCCGCCTGTGCCTCATCCCTGGTGGTCCAGTGGTGAGTATTGTCTGTCTGTCTTTCTGTTCTCTGTATTTCTTTCTGTTTCCTGTTTTTTTTGTATTTCTCTACTCTATTTTGCTTTCTACGCTATTTTTCTTGTTTTATCTCTCCTTCTGTGCCCTTTTCTTTCTGCACTGTTCTCTGTGCCCTTTTTGAGCTTCCGGCCCTGGCCGTTGCCTGCCCCTGTGGCCTGCCCCCTCCCAGCATGGCTTTCCACCTCCCAGCTGACCAGCACCTCCCACCTCCCCACCACTACTTAATGGCGGCCGCTGCGCGGTGAAGGAGTAACCTTACTGACCTTGTCAGTGTGCGTTGCTCCCCGCAGCGCAGCTCCACCTAGAAGTGGTCTGCCCTCCTGTGCCCAGGTCCTGAGTTCGAGGCCCTCCTCAACCTGCAGGCTCCCTCTTGCGCCCCATCCCTGGTGGTCCAGTGGTGAGTACTGTCTGTCTATCTTTCTGTTCTCTGTATTTCTTTCAGTCCCCCACCGCTACGATGACAGTACCCTCCACGCACTCAACACCACAACCCACCGCCTGCTGCCATCTCGCATCTCTGAATGACACCCAAGGCCCGTTTACCTGCCACAACTGCTCCTTCCCCTGCCTCCGCACACCAGATCCACCAACTGCACGATTATTGAGAACCAGACCCAACCACCTCAAGTGCATCCTACTCAACTCCCGCTCACTCAGAAGACACACAGGAGATCTGGGACCCGCTCGACTCCATCTCCCCCGATGTCGCCTTCTTCACAGGAACATGGATGTACCCCACCTCAGCCCCAGACATCACAACCGCCATCCCTGACAGCTACAAAATCACCCACAAGGACCGCGCCAACCGGCCGTGGGAAAGCATCGCCATCGTACACAAAAACACCCTCGGCTTCACAACCAGCTCTGACGACAACTCACCCAACATGGAACACCTCCACTTCCAGATCCAGACCAAGCCGAACACCACCCTAGATGGCACCCTTGTCTACAGACCCCTGGACACCGCCCCCTTCAGAAAAGAAATGGCTGACTTCATTGCTCACCACGCCTCACCGGACTACATCCTCCTTGGCAACCTCAATTTCCACCTGGGCAACCTCGTCGACCACAACACCTCCTCCCTACTGGAGAATCTCACCACCATCGGACTCAAGCAACTGGTCACCTCTCCAACCCACTCAGCAGGACACACGCTTGACCCCATCATCTCCACAAGCAACAACATCTCCGTCAGCCACACCTCCGAGCTACATTGAACCGACCACCACTGCGTCCACTTCCCCTTCGCCAAGCCCACTGTACATCACCACGCCCACCACCATCCTCGCAGAAGCTGGAACAAAGTCACCGAAGATCAGCTCACCACCTCCCTCAACAAAATCCCACCACCAACATCCACAGATGCCAACACCTCAGCACGCAACCTCCACCATTGGATCTCCAACTGCGACAACACACTCGCTCCCCACAGGAAACCCTCAGGCAAGCAGCCCTGGAAGAAAGCCAGCTGGTTCTCTCCCGCCCTCCAAGAATCCAGGCATACTTGCAAGGCTCGAGAAAAAATGGAGGGGCAGCAAGATCTTGGCAGACCACGCAGCCTTCAAAACCGCCTTCACCACACACCACCACCTCATCAGAACAACAAAGAAAACAGATATACAGGAACACATAAACGCCAATGCACACAACAGCAAAAAACTCTTAACCGTGGTCAAAGAATTCACCAAACCCAGCATGGAGACAGCAGACATTCCCCCTTCTCAAAACCTCTACGACAATCTCACCACCTTCTTCCACTGCAAGATCAAGGAGATCTACAACAGCTTCACAAGCCAAGACCCACCCACCCCCCGCAACCACTGCACCCAATGACTCCAGACCCCAACAAACCCTGCCCAACTGGACCACCCTCACCTCTGACACCGTCAGGATCATGAAGAGCATCCACTACGGCATATATGCTATATGCAAATCAGTCTTGACCATGTGCCTCATGGGAAGCTAGCCTGGCTGATGAGGGGTGTTACCCCGAAACCGGTCCCAGGATGCTTCTTTCCGGTCCAGGGAAGACCTGGCTTGGCAGTTCAGGTTGGACTGTTCCCCTGAGGCACAGGGTCAAGACTGATTTGCATAAAGCTGGGTCTGAACTGGGGTGGCGAAGTGAGCTAAAGAACAATGATGGATTCAACCCAGATTTGTGACTGGGGGTGTGTGTCTGAAATGTTTCAGCGCTCCGTCCATCATCTCTTTGTAATTGCTTTCTTCTCCCTAAGTTGGCAGGGTATGCCCAGACATGGGTCCCTTGCTCACTTTGCCACTGGATTCAAGCTAGCCTGGCTGATGAGGGTTGGTACCCAGAAACCAGTCCCAGGTTGCTTGTTTCCGGTCCAGGGAAGACCTGGCTTGGCAGTTCGGGCTGGACTGTTCCCATGAGGCACAGGGTCAAGACTGATGTGCAAAACCTGGGTCTGAACTAGGGTGGCGAAGCAAGCTAAAGAACGATGATGGATTCAACCCAGATCTGTGACTGGGGATGAGTGTCTGAAAAGTTTCAGCGCTCCGTCCATCATCTCTTTGTGTTTTCTTTAATCGCCCTAAGTTGGCAGGGTATGCCCAGACGTGGGTCCCTTGCTCACTTTGCCACTGGATTCAAGCTAGCCTGGCTGATGAGGGGTGTTAGCCCGAAACTGGTCCCAGGATGCTTGTTTCCGGTGCAGGGAAGACCTGGCTTGGCAGTTCGGGCTGGACTGTTCCTATGAGGCACCGGTTCAAGCCTGATTTGAATAAAGCTGGGTCTGAACTGGGGTGGCGAAGTGAGCTAAAGAACGATGATGGATTCAACCCAGATCTATGACTGGGGGTTAGTGTCTGAAAAGTTTCAGCGCTCCATCCATCATCTCTTTGTGTTTGCTTTGTTCGCCTTAAGTTGGCAGGGTATGCCCAGACGTGGGTCCCTTGCTCACTTTGCCACTGGATTCAAGATACCCTAGCTGATGAGGGTTGTTACCCCAAATCCGGTCCCAGGATGCTTGCTTCCGGTCCAGGGAAGACCTGGCTTGGCAGTTTGGGCTGGACTGTTCCCATCAAGCACAGGGTCAAGATTGATTTGTATAAAGCTGGGTCTGAACTGGGGTGGCGAAGTGAGCTAAACAACGATGATGGATTCAACCCAGATCTGTGACTGGGGTGAGTGTCTGAAAAGTTTCAGCACTCCGTCCATCATCTCTTTGTGTTTGCGAGAAAATACCTCTTTTTGCATAGTCTCCCCCATTTGTTTGCCAAATTCTATTGCTGGGTTACTTTCTGCACACTATGCCACTGTTGTCCAGTGTTCAGTGTAGGTGCACTGACCCCCAAGGCATGTAAAGATTGGCTAATACGTGATTGGTATATTTACCTCCCTTGTAAGGCCATAATGAATGGTGTTGTGTTGCAACGCTTCTCTGTGGCGCTTACTGGAGGTACCTGGTGGGCTAGTTGGACCCCAGGGACCCTCAGGATTCAAGGGGACTTTATCCCCCAACTTAAAACGCGCCATGGGGCGCGTTTGCACAGTGGTGAAGGGAGGGGGCGGGGCCTGAGGTGACATGTGTGCAAACACGCCCTGTGGCGCGTTTTAAGTTGGGGAATTAATTCCTCTTCAATCCTGAGGGCCCCTAGGGGCCAACTAGCCCACCAGGTACCTCCAGTAAGCGCCACAGGCATGCATTGCAGAGAGGTGGTCCAGGCCACACCCCTTTTTACACCTCTCTGCAACGCAGCTCTGTGGCACTTCCTGGAGGTACCTAGTGGGCTAGTTGGACCCCAGGGACCCTCAGGATTCAAGGGGACTTAATCCCCCAACTTAAAACGCACCACGGGGTGCGTTTGCACAGTGGTGAAGGGAGGGGGCGGGGCCTGAGGTGACATGTGTGCAAACACGCCCTGTGGCGCGTTTAAAGTTGGGGAATTAATTCCTCTTCAATCCTGAGGGTCCCTGGGGTCGAACTAGCCCACCAGGTACCTCCAGTAAGCGCCACAGGCCTGCGTTGCAGAGAGGTGGTCAACGCAGCTCTGTGGCGCTTACTGGAGGTACCTGGTGGGCTAGTTGGACCCCAGGGACCCTCACGATTCAAGGGGACTTAATCCCCCAACTTACAACACGCCAGGGAGCGTGTTTGCAGAGTGGTGGAGAAAGGGGCCATGGCCTTTGTCTACCTCTCACCAATCCCACTGCGTGGGGCTTACTGGAGGTAAAAGGTAGGCTAGTTGGCCCCTAAAGGACCTCCAGCAGTGAAGGGGACTTCAATCCCCATCCAAGAGCGTGCCAAGGAGCGCGTTTGTAGAGTGGTGGGCAAAGTGGGCATGGCCTGGTACGAGTACTTACCAGTGCTGCTGTGTGGGACTGACTGGAGGTCATAGTTTGGGAAGTTGGCCCCCAAGGATGTCCTTGGGGGCCAACTACCCCTCTTGTTACCTCCAGTAAGTCCCACACAGTGGGATTGCTAAGACGTCTTCGGAGGCCATGGCCCCCTTTCTCTACCACTCTGCAAACGTGCCTCGTGGCAAACTACGGGATGGGGGATGAAGTCCAATTTAGTCCTTAGGGAGTTTGGGGGCCAAGAATTCCTCCTGGTACCTCCTGTGAGTCCTACGCAGCGGAATTCCTGAGCGTTGGTTGGACGCCCAGCACCCTTTCTCCACCACTCTGCAAACGTGACTACTACTTAAAGAAGCATCTTTCTACACCTCTGACTTAGAGGTAGTTTTAATCCCCCTGCCCTATTATGTACTAGGGCCTTACAGAGGAGGTCATGCTAATCACAGGAGTACCCCAACGCATAGTGTTCCCTAGTGTATGTAGGTGTTTTCACTGTATTCTAAGTGTCTTTTAGCATAGCATTGGCTCTAGGCCTGGTTAGTCAGAGTCAGTTACCACCAGTACCCGTCTGAAAAAGTTGTGGGCACAGGATGATTTTGCAACAAGGCCTCTTTCTGCTCCTCTGTTGGTTCTTTCTGCACATGTCTTGCTTCTTCCTGCTCTTTTGCTTCTTTCTGTGCGTTTTTTCTTCTTTCTTCACATGTCTTACCTCTGTAGGCATAGTTAGAAACTAGCATTTAAAAAACCTTTGAAATTCACTTAAAAACCATAGGTTTCAGGCATGTTATAGTTAGAAATTAGCATTTAAAAACCTTTGAAATTCACTGAAAAAACCATAGGTTTCAGACACGTTATAGTTAGAAATTAGCATTTAAAAAACCTTAGAAATTCACAGAAAAAACCATAGGTTTTAGGGAAAGTTATAGTTAGTTGGACATTTCTCTCGTACAAAACCAGAGAAATTCCCCGTTATAGTTAGTTCAGCTAACTATAACTCGCGCCCCCGCAATGCACTGCTGATGACGTCACATATTACATCACTCATGACATGGTCAGTGACATCACTGATGACATCACTGATGACATCTCAAATGACATCACTGATGACATCATCCATGTGATAATTTGATGTATCTTCTCACACCCTAATGTAACCTTTGATACACCAACTCTAAATAACAGACTGCCATTCTCAAAACCATAGACACTCCAGCAGCAATAACTACATACCCACTCATTGATTCTTAGGTCTAAACACATATCCACTCACTCAACCGTACAGTCACTAATACTTACAATCACTCAGTACAGGACTATCATATGCACTCATACGCCTATATAGACACTCACACACCACCACTCATCCATAGAGGTACTCACACACCTAGTCAGTCATGCAAATAATTAATCACACTCCCATTTACTCACCTATACAGTTATACACACACCAGCTCACTTACTCATACAAATACTAGGACATTCTTACGCTCTTGTACAATCACTGATACAAGCACACACTCATCCATACAGTCACTCTCATAATCACACACTCTCACTTATAGCTATTTATATATTCCAACACACATATATACTGCCTTTTACATATGTAGTTACTCACACATGTACCACTGAGATATACATTCACTCACTAACACACCCATACACACACTCACACACCCATACAGTCCATCACAGATGCACTCTTGAAACCATGCACCCAGTGAATCACCCACTCACACATCTATGCACAGAGTCACACACACCCCAACCAAACAAACACTCAGGCATCCATACAGATACTCAGACAACCAATCAATAACCCATATAGACACTCATGTAGCTATTCACAAACCCATGCAGCCGCTTACACACCAACAGACAGACGGATAGAGACATTCACACAGTTTAGTCACTAACCCGTGCATTCAGTAAGATACATTTAGTCACTCACTTATAGAGTCAGTCACACACCTACTAAATCATCCATTCAGACACTTATACACCCACTCATTCTTCAATACACCTTTCCCTATATATATTAAACATATTTAAACTTTACAGAAACACACAGTCACTAGATGATGTCATCAGTGATGTCATCAGTGATGTCATCTGAGATGTCATCAGTGATGTCATCAGTGATGTCACTGACCATGTCATGAGTGATGTCATATGTGACGTCATCAGCAGTGCATTGCGGGGGCGCGAGTTATAGTTAGCTGAACTAACTATAACGGGGGAATTTCTCTGGTTTTGTACGAGTGAAATGTCCAACTAACTATAACTTTCACTAAAACCTATGGTTTTTTCAGTGGATTTCTAAGGTTTTTTAAATGCTAATTTCTAACTATAACGTGCCTGAAACCTATGGTTTTTTCAGTGAATATATATATACTTGAAAACATATGTATACATATACTTAGATATAAACTATATTTACCATCTATGGTAAAGTACTCCTGATGTAAAGTACTGTGAAATAAAGGTACTCCCAATGTAATGTTCATGATGACATGGCTTCCACTGTTAAAAATCTAGTCATGTAACAACTATTCTCATAATGAGTGTTTGGAAAGGGACTAAGTTCTCACTCACAGAAGTCACAAAAACTCTTATGGTTAGTATAATTTAGTTTAATCTTTCAAATGGAATAAGATTTTGATTCTACTGAGACCCCAGAAACTGTATTTGCGGGTAAATGAATGTCCACTGGGATTCTCGTCCCAGATCCTGGGCCAGAATTGTTTTGTGTGCCACATCCAGAGGCCATGTAGCCCCTACAGCCAAAGCTGAGTTTCTTGACACATTTAACCTTTAGGTGTAAGAGTGATCATATCTATTTGTGCATTCCATCCAGGAGATTTACAAGGTCTGACCACTCCCAGTGATTAGACAATTGAGGGGGTGCAGAATCCCAAATTGTCTCCAACACTGATCATATATGGACATTTTGATATGCATTTCTCCAATGTTAAACCTGCTTTCCTTTTCCTGAGAGGTTTCTCCTCCCATGCCATTTTTCTGGACAGCTAGTGCCAGAAACCTGAAGAAGAGCTGTCATCACTCATTTATGAGCTTAGGACTAACAGATATGTGGCTATAATGTATGCAGCAGGTACAGTGACATTACTTGCCCCATAGGTATGAGAGGCTCACTGCAACCAAATATACCTCTGTGTTTTTTAATCTAACAAGTAGGTGGAAGGGGCAATGTTCTTTGTTTATGTTAGGGACCATGGTACCTATGCTAGCCCACAGAGAAATATTCATCCTGCATTTAAGAACACCATACTTTAGATATGTAAATGACATGCTGTAGCCTGAAATAAACATCTCTGCCTTCAATATGCACCCTATTGCAGAAGTGCAAGACACTTATTGTAAAGTGTGCACCCTCTTGCATGGAATTCTGCTGGAACATAGCTGCTCATGGTTGTCGGCAGTCCCAGGATGAGGCCCGCCTTCCAACACCATGGAAGCTGTAGACACATAAGTATGTATATCTCCAGCAAGGAAGAATGCTAAACATTTTTATTTGGGGAAAAGGACTGTTAGAAAACCTTCACTTGATTTCCTCCACTTACCATGGCCCTGGAGATAAGTATAATGTTGAACCTGTTGTAAAGGGAAAGTAAGCCACTATGGTTTGGTACAAAAATCCACGCTACCGGTAACTCTCCTCAACACTATATATTAGCCTGGGTTAGAATTTTCTTTTAACCTGGGTCCTCTTCTCTACAGAGGGGCACAAGGGGATCATATCTCACCGCAGTCATGCCTTTGACTGCCGTGCATTAACAAGGAAACAAGCCATGATCCAGTACTGAGGTGCAGGACACTGGCTGTTATGCTTGCATGGAAGCTGTGCTCCTCATCGTGCCAATGGAACCCAGGTGACTCATACTCCATTGTAGGAATTTCTTCAACCAGCCCTCTATGCCCAACAAAGGGGTTGGGAGGTTTCAAAGTTTGCTGTAAACTCAAGCCCTGCAAGTGGTCATACCTAGAAAGAGCAAGAAGACATGTCTCTTCCATGAGATATGCAAAAGCCAAGATTATGCAAATGGCAAACCTTTAAAGGCAGACTTCGTCAAGTGGGCAGCACCATTCCTAAAAGGACAAAAATACTTTTCACTTAAACAAACAGGAGTTCCTGTCTTGAAGGTGGGGTCAACCCCCGCTGTGTAAGGACAGTGACAAGAAAAAGGGATGTGGGGCTAATGCTGTTTCTAAAGTTACTATAAATTTATATAATTTTTTTTACATCTAATAGTAGCAAATCTTTACTTAAGTACATCTAACCAGGTGCTTAATGGCCATGATCATTAAGTTTGCAATTTAGATCTTCATGTATAAAAATATCACAGCTGGAGTGGCACACCGTTACTTTGTTTTTCCAAACCAAGTGTGATTAAGGATGAGAAACAAAGAACTATTTAATATAACAACATATGTGTGCTGACAGGAGCATGCATTATAGATTGCATCTAAGGTTTCAGGTCATAAATTGATGGTTCTGATTCCATCTGAAAAGTTAACAATCCTAGAAGGGAGTGAGGCAAGAAACATAAACATTCTGCTCTTCTTCAAGTGTGCAGTCATGCACAAGAGCAAATAAGATCTCCATGGTTGCAAAACATGCTAAATGGAGAAATGTGTGTGCTTTTGTCAGCAAGTGTTTGTGGAGTGCTATCACCAACTTCAATTCGATTCATGATTCTCCCTCAATCCGATTTGCACAGCACAGAGATCTGTGATGGCAACCTGACCCAGAAGTAATGCAGCCAAGCTCCTCAAATAGGAATTGTTACACAATGTATCTCCTTGGAGAATGGGACTATAACACCCACCACCCCTTAGTTAGTCCCCTTGGAAGATCCATGAAGACCAACCTGGCAATCTTGTTCAGGAGCTGAAACATCGATTCAGAACTCATTGCCAGAGAAAATGTAATAGTCTGAATCTCTATTCATTTTCTTAAAAAAGTAAAATCCTTTCTCTTTGACGACCACCTCAGGACAGAATCTTCTCTGAACTCTTTCTCTCTGAGTCGCCTCCAATTTCACATTTATGTCTTCCTTTCTGTGTTTCATTTACCGCTAATACTTCCAATACAATTACTCATACCTTACACTTTTTCCAGTCCTCCCCAATCTGTCCTCCCATTCTTGGTTACTACATCGACCTCAATTCATTCTCACTTCCACTACTCCTTGCTTCCATCCACTACCCCTTTTACTCAGCTTCTTGATTCATCATTGACCATTCTGGAACCACCCTAACTAAGGGCCTAATTACGGGTTTTGCTGTCCCGCAGCGAACAGCGCATTGTACCGCCTGCCAGATCAGGTGTTTTTTCCTGGTCTGGCGGGCGGTTGTGTGGTGGTCTGAGAGGCTCATACATGAGCCTAACAGGCAGACCGCTGCTCTCAGAGTGCCACCTGCACCTTCCTGCACGGTGTGGCATACATGCCACACTGTGCAGGAAGGAGGGGGGGCAAATCCAGGGGGGCACTACATGTGCCCCCCTGCATGCACCCCAGGCCCTAATCCGGCACAGGGCCCTTACACGGCCCCCTTTGTTGCCATTCCGCCACCCTTTTCATGACGGGTTCACTGCCCTTTTGCAACTCGGAATATGCTTGGCGGTGCTGGCTGCACCACCACCAGCATATTCCTGCTGTTGAAAGACTGCGGGCCTAACGGGATCCTTGATCCCGACGGTGCTGGTGGTCTTGTGGCGGTCCAACCACTGCAATCATACTACTGCGGGCGGTCCTGCCGTGTGGTGGTCATCGGACCGCCACCACGGGTACAGTGATCCTATGGACCGCCGTAGTCATAATTAGGGCCTTAGTTTGGTTACTGGTTTGCACTTGTTTAATTGTTCATCTGTTTTGTCTTCTGTCCAATTGAATATAAATTGAAGAATGACTTCTTTTGTTTCATGTACAGTGCACTGATACTGCACGGTTTGAGCTATATATGAATGCATAACCAACCAACTAATTCAATACATAAATAAATACCATGCAGTGGTATGACACAAAGTAGTGGTATATTGATGTGATGAATGCAATATTATTGTTATTAGATTTAATGCATGTGATATAGTTGGGGTATACCATATTATACGTATGTATGATAATCGATGCATGAGGCAAGGCATGGGAATTCAGACAAATTGCAAAGTCAGTGTAAGAAATTGAGTTATTAGCTGAGGGGGTGAGAGCCGCACTCAAATAATAAACACAATACTTTTGGGGTGAACCATAAAAGTCACTAAATAAACCTGTGCTTAACCCTCTGGTAGCTTGCCACAAAAGCAGTCAGGCTTAACTTAGAAGCAATGTGTAGAGTATTTATGCAGCACTCAAACAGTAATAAAGTGGAAATAACAACACAAGAAAAATCCCAAACCAATTTAAAGAATAGAGTAAAATTTAATAAATAAAATTATGCCAAAACAAGAAAACTCCAATAAGTAGAACCGTAGTAATGGATTTTTTATATTTTTGGCAAAAATAGCGACAAGAAGCACAAAGTGACACTCACGGTTTTCTGGTCGAGCTGGACTGGATCAAAATCAAAAGTTCAGGCAGTCGAAATGGAGTGCAGGTCGGATACAGAGACGAGATTCGTCCTGTGGAAAGTTCACCTTCTAACTTAGTCCAGTTCCACATGAGGAGCCTCAGTTAGAACTGCGTGTTGGCAGGGGACTGTGAGGAGGCATTGTTGGCGTGAAGAGCTCGTCGTTTGTCGAAGCTTTGAATTGGTGGAAATGCAAGGCAGTCGTTGCTGGCACGAAGAGCACTGTGTGAGTGAAGGCCAGAGTCTGTAGCTGGGAAGGTCGCATTGGCAGTTGGATGCAGGCCCCGCCTTGACCTCGGTGAAGTCTGCTCGCATTCATTAATAAACCTGGGACGGTTCTTTTTTTACTCTAAGAGCCTAGAACCTCTGGATTTTCATCTATAGTCCAATTACTGCAGCTTGTAGGTTGGAGAAGTACATTCTAACACCAGCCAAGTGTCCAGGATCTGGCGGAGGGGCATCTTTTGTGAGTCAGGGCTAACTCAAGCAGAGGATACAGCAGGGTCCAAGCCAGACCAGTTGGTGCTGGTCAGTTGGGCAGTTGTATGGAAGGCCTCTGGAAGCTTGGTGTGGCTCTGTAGCTCAAACAGAAGGTCTGCCAACTAATCCTTGGAGAAACTTTTGCAATCCTGGGTTTAAAGCAAGCAGGTCCAGTCTTCCTTCCTAAGACAGTAGGGCAGTCCTTCTTCAGAATCTTCTCAAGTCCAGGAGTGTTTTGATGAGGGGTTCTGAGGGTGCCACTTTTATACCCAGTGCAAGCCTGTGCGTGAGGGTAACAACCTGCCTCGTTTAACCCTAAGTTGATTCTGGCCAGTTCTTCCCTTTTCCCTGTGTTTAGTTCCCATCTGTCTAAGGGGACAAAGAGCAGGTGGGCCCAGGCATGAGCTGCATTTGCTAGTAACAGGTAGGTATCTTCAGAAGTCAGAAAGGGGATTGGTCCAGCCCGCAGACTACCCTTCGAACTTCAGGAAGGGCTGAGTACAATCCCCTGAGTCCATCCTGCTCAGGAGAGGAACACCCTCCCCCCCACCCAAGGCCCTTTTGTACCCAGTCTGGAAGGAATACATATCACACCACAGGGGAGCAATTAACAGTCATGTGCTACTGGGCACGGGACACTGGCAGAAAGGCACATGTGGTTTAGACAGAAAAATGCCAATGTTCCAAAAGTGTCATTTTGATATTAGTAACTTGAAATTTGACTGTATTATTCAAGAGGATTTTAAATGAGTAGAAGAAGTATTTCTCTATCTGCTCCCAAACTAAAGTTATCACTTATTAACTCTAATAAGGTAATCCAGTTTTATTCTATGAGAGTGCTAGCTTGTTAAGCGTAAAACGACTGGTGGGGTTTTTCACTGCTAGGACATGTAAACTTTGGTACACATGTCCTACATTTCAAAGACCTTGGACCCTACCTTATGAGCCTTTAGGGCCTACCTTACGGGTGACTTACAAGTATTAAAAAGAAAATTTAGGCCTGACAAAATGTTTATTTTGTCCAGTTGAAATAGCATTTTAAAACTGAACTACAGGAAGCAGTGACAGGCCTGAGACATGTTTTACAGTGCTGCTTTAGTGGGAGGCACAATAAGTGCTGCAGCCGACTTGTGACATTTAATTTACAGGCCCTGGGTACAGTAGTACCATTTACTAGGGGCTTAAAAGTAGATTGAATAACCCAATCAGGTGTATACCAATTTTATAATGTTTGGAAGGGAGAGTACTCAAGCACTCCACCACTCATTAGCTGGAGTAAAATGTGCATAAGCCTAATGCCAACAAAGACGGTTTCAGTGAAAAAATAGGATAGTGAAGGCAAAAATCTGGGGGATTACCACCCAAAAAAATTGGGCATGTCCAAAAGTCAGGCCCTATTTGCTAACTGTTCAACGGCAGCATTGCATTCCACCTACACATATTTTGGGGGTTTCTGTAATTTATCTGTAATTTCCAGGTAACATGCCTCAGAACAAGAAGCTTGACATGTACATATTCTCACCAGAATGTACTGTTCAACCACCCTTATAAAGTGAGGTGAGAATGTCTGTGTGTGGCTGCGTGTGAAATCATGCCACATCCCAGCATGCTCTACAAACATCTCCCAGTTAAATAATGTGAACCACCACCGCGCTCTCACTCCTTGTCAGAGATGCCTTGGTGTATGAAAGGAATGTAAATCACTCGCATGGAATGGTGCTTGTATGCAGGAGTCCCAAAAAACAGGCCACTAAACAGCTGCAGTAGTCAGGGACTCAACATTTTCTTTAGAGGAGCATTTGTATTGAATCTGCGCACTTCAACATCTCATAAGCTCCAAAACATGTAAATGTAGTAACATTATACAACCAAAAGTACGTTAGGGTTTGAATGTTTGGTTTCATTTTATACAAAGAAAACATTACATTATTAAATATATATATGTCGATTTTGTAAAATGTTTTGAAAAAAGACAATTACTACTGATGTGTTTGGAGACTACTTACCTCATATATGTGCCGTAAATAGTATGAGACTATGTAGGACAGAAGTGTTTGACTGTTATCCTACAAAAAGAGGGCAAATATCAGAAAGAAGTTTCAGAACACATGCATGCCATTTTACTATCGGCTTCAATTTTATTACATTCATGTGACATTTATTGTGAGCGAAATGATAATGTTCATTTAGATGCACTCACAGTTTGTGTTACATACAAAACACTGATTAACATGAAAATACCACAACAATCAGAGATAATTAACATTTGACTGTAATCAATATGTGCTGGTATTCTAACTTTTTGAGACCTCTGGCTCATCCAACAGAGGTTTTGTGGTTAGTTTTAAAAACTGTAAAGTATCATATGGGGTTCAACATGACCTTTCTTGCAATCCATATGCAGCTATGTCTTATCTCCTAATTAATTTGTATCTTATTTGACATTTTATATAATGTAGCTGCACTTGGATTAATTAGTTTGCTTTACAATTGTTTCCACTGTAAAAAGAATATACTTTCTGAATGTATAACACTAACATTGTCATACTATATATATGTAGGGTCAGTGCTTGAGTAGGTGGGACCCATCAGCACTCATTTTTGGAGACCAGAACTTACTTTTCTTCATCGGACTTTGACCCAAGAGCAGGAAAAAACAAGCATTTGCACTGCAATTGGTCTCGCCTTTGGGACCTTATATATATTTACCTACGCCGCAGATTATTGTGGGTACAGCAACATTTACTCTTCTAATGTGCACGAAGCAGGTAAAGAGTGCATTTCCACAGGCTGTCACTAGGTGTCTCTTGGGCCCCCTTTGGCCACATAAGGTACTGCACCCCTTTTCACAAATATAGCAGTGCCAGCAAAGACATAGTAGCGGATGCAAGGAACATCAAACAATATATTTGTGTGTTTATTTTTTTCAAATATATTCTTTTAATGGAATGTAACCACGTCGTTACACCCGCAACCAATTTTTTCTGACCTCCAGATCACATCCAAATAATTACATCCAGGTCAGTATAGTGCTGCACACGTTGGCACACATATTACATATATATCAATATCAGTGCCATTTTGATGAAAATATCTGTTTTTGAATTATCCATGTAAGTACGATAACGTGTTAATGAATCCTGTCCCCTGCCTTTGGTGAGCTTCTTATGAAGTTGAGCGTGACAGGCATGGCCACGACTGAATAAGACCAATCTGAACTCAAATGATCTCAGTAATGTGTTTTCAAGTTTGCAACTGATATTTCAGCACAGTAACACTGATGCACAGAGAGAAGTACTTGACCAGTAACTAACATTTATTGAGGATGATGCTTTAGTGCATAATTAGTATGAGACTGTCAGTTCCACAATGACTTGTCACACATTGGAAGCCATTGCGGATGTATGAACCCCAGTGAATAAGTTGTCCAAGAACCTGGGACAGAGCTGCTAATCTGCCATTCTTAAGAGGAGTAGGGGTGGAGTATAATGCACTCAACGGAACGTTAATAGATGTTAGCTGAAAAACTATTGAAACAGTTATACAAGTTGCCAGAGGGTCGGACGCGCTGTGTTCAGTGCAATGCTTTTGCTGTCCAGTTGTGAATTCGCCCTACTAGAATTAGATAGTTTGTGTAACTCAGAGTTTTGGGGACTATGACTGATATTGCTCATTAGCTGTGTGTTTCACTGTTGCTTGCCAGCAACTCTGCAGGAATGAGCACCCTTGATATACGCCTTCAGTGTCTCAATCTCTCAGAGAGAATGAGATTGAAGAGTTTCACCTTACATGACTGATTCCTGACACAAGGTGTGCATAATTTGGGGTGTGAGAGAACTCTTCCAGGGACAGCACTGACCAGCTGTCACATAAATCTGTGTATATGGCTTCTGCTGTTATGCCTATTTTCCCTTTCAGGCATTATCCTGTGTGCTACCTCAAAGAAGAGGCCAGTTACTATTTGATGTCAGCACTCATTCCCTGCTTGTTTTTAGAGAAAGGCCAGTTTCTTTGATCACCCTTTAGGGTATCCCATCCAAGCCCCTTCCACAAAACCCCTTTCCTTTAGCATCGGTGATCTCCAAACTAGGGGAACACACTTACCCAATTATACCCACATGAGTGGGGACCTGGTTTAAAAACTCTGCTTGAAGCACTTACATTTTGTTAGTCTACAGCTCTCGGCTGCTTAACACTTGCATGAGCCAAACACCACCGCAAGGATGGTTAGAATTGGTTCAAACCATGGCTAGATACAAACATCTGCTACACAAGCACTGCAAAAAATGAACTGTAAACAGTGTGTATAATGACATAAAAATTAAAACTGGTAAAAAAATTTAAATAATGTCAGCACTGCTAAACCAACACATTCTTCGTCAACATAGTGTTATAGAATATCGTTGACCCCAATTACACATTTAGGAGCCTCTGTTTAACAATACTCATTACTGAATTTCTCACAATACTGAAGATGTCCTTATTAAATGAGTGATGGGTTTCTTCTTATGTTCATCACAACAGGATCTCTGGGTCCATGAATCCCATACCATCACATATAACCCATTCTATTCAAAGGGATAAGGAGTCACAAATTCTTCCTAAAATGAACCAGTGCCCTAAGACCTTGCATCTAAAAACACACACCTTCTCCGAATCACTACTTCTGGTCCTCAGTGGTTGTTGATCTATTGTTTTTTAAGAACATTGCAAGTGAAATATCAAAACCACTCCCTCTATGGTTCCATCTAACAATGTGCACGTTTATCGGAGTATTCCTCACATTTCAGGCATATTATCTTGAAATATGTCAATCCAATCATACCAGCTAATCGTCATTTACTAATCCAGAAGTTTAAGGGTGTACCTTAATCCCTCTCACCACAATCTCCATTATACAGAATTGTTACAGATGAGCAGTGTTAAGGTTGATGGAAAATGCAGTTATGTTTCCCAATGTCAATCTACATTCAAATTCAAATATGAATAAATAACCATCCTAGCATTCAACACGGAGTGTGTACCTGAAGCATCAAATGCTGGAGAGTTTCAAGGTAACCACCACAGTAGCTTTAATTAATGAGCATGTTTCAAAATTTGTATTCATTTAATTCCATGCTCCAGATTAACAATTGTGTCAAACGCTTACCACACAAAGCACATACTTACTCCACTTTTCACATCCTTTAATTTTGGAAGGATATCCAAAGTGAAACCATCTGCTTGGCCCCGTGTTCGATTCCCCCATTCATGTAATTACCAAAAGCAAGAATCAAGGCTAGAACTTGCCTAACTGCAGGTCCATTTCTCAAATTCTGTGAAAAATGAAAAAAGAGGTACTCAAGAAAAACGTTCATGGTGTACTATACAATTGCATTCCCTGTTTATCTGAAATTCTCACATATTTATTGTGTTTTCTCTTCAAGTCTCTTCAAGGTATTTTGGCTTTTTTAACTCATCAAAAGTACAGAATTTAAAATCACAGAAAGATTCCTAAAAATGATTGCTCAACACAGTATCTCACTCTACATTTTAAAGTTATTGCATAGCATAAACCTGAATTTCATACAATAACTTCTATTCATGCTTTTCCTCTATCAAGAACTTGATGAAGATGAACATACCAAAATAAGCAAATGGTGTTTGGTAGTGCAGCTCAATGGAAAATATTTATCACAGGATAGTTATTGTTTAATTTAGATTCAGTACTTTTGTAGTGCTTATTGCCTCAGACTCTAAGAATATGACACTCAAACTTTACCTGGGTTTCCTGAGAACATTAGGTCTAGATCCCTTTGTTGCTGCAGTGGTAGATAGCAACTCACACTGCAGCAAATACAATTCTGCAAAATCTCAAACAATTAGTAAGAATCCCTGTTTAGAGTTTCAGTGGGCCACAGTGGGTGCCATTGTATGCTTGCTCATATAATGAGCTTTTCAGAAAATCCCAAAAGGTAAACATAAAGAATTGTATGCAGATTTCAGAGTGTAGCCAGTTCCATTGTATTGGGCAGTGCTAAAGATTCACAGCCACCTCTACCCAAACAGGAAAGGATCTAACTCACAGTGTTGTTATCTGAATGCTGAATAAACCACACACAAATAACGAAACAATTTGTAGTAGGTAGTCATAATTAGACATTAAAAGCACACAAACATAATATGTTGACTTAAGTTAGCCTAACAACTGATGCCATCTTATATTTTGATTTTACACGTTAGGAATAAGAGGCCTGGTTTTCAAATTAAACTGTTATTTTTGCACAAGATGTTTTTCTCTTTCCACTGCAGATGATGTACTGTTCTATAAACCTTCTGTTAGCTACTGAATCGGCATATGTTATGCATAAGTCAACTGATAGTGAGGTTCTCACCAGGAGGAGAGGTGATGGCAGGAAACATGATTCGTAGGAAGAACTGTCTGAACCACAAGTTTTGATCAAAGTAACAAACCGAGGACAAGATTCCATAGTACATTTTGAAGACGTGAGAAATGAAGGAGTTTACCTGCTCCCAGAGTTTGCTGGAAACTGATTGGTTGGTGGGAACGGACAATGTAAGATTTGTTGCTATTGATGTTTGTTAGAATTATATTAGTGTGTGTTCCTTAGATTAGTAAGAGAGAACCAATCAAAGCCCTTCCAGAGATGCTCCATTCTTTCAGGGAGCTTCCCTTTCGCACTCAGAGATTAGGTATGGAGAGCTTGCTGCAGAATGTAGGAAGCAGACCTTAGAGATGCCTGCTGACTTTCAGCTGAGAATACTTTCCAACTTTTGCTGATTTCCACCGCTTGATTGTCAAGGCTTCATCCTATGCATTTTTATTCTCTCATCAGAACCCCTCATTTGGGTTTCTAAAACTGACACATTACCTTGCCTCTTGAAGAAATTTCCCTTGATGCCTAAAGCCTCATTAATTTAGATAAAGTGTTTTCCCTTATGGAGCACACTTGCTGCATTTCTCTATTCTATTTTGTATTCTATCTTGTTTGAAATATCGATTAATGGATTATTTGAATCTGTAATAATGCCGACTAAATGTAATACTTACCAAATTAATAAAATGAATTTGAATTAATTTGTTACTAACACTCTTTAAACTCACACCAAATCTATTTATTGATTCTTGTGAAGCTCCAATTGGACTTGACTGTTTATGGTGTTGGATGAAAATGATTGCTTCTTATCATCTCTCCTTTTTGACCAACAAAGGTCCATACGACCAATGGCAGGGGTTATTTAATGATTATACTCGACGACTGAGAGACAAGAATCCCAGAATAAGGATTTTGAATGCTCAAGGCACTAACTACTTAACAATGGAGATATGCGAAAATATGTTGTGGTATTTTGTTTTGAACAGCAGTACACGATACTCCATGAAATGCAGAGCTTCGTACTGCAAAATACTAACAAAATTGACTATTTTCTAAAATGTCCCTAAGTAACATACTGACTGACTTTTTTTGATTAAAGAACCATACAGCTTTATCCTTTTAACAACGTTTAACATGTTCAATGTGTTTAGAATATGGGCTGTTTAATTATTTATTTTGTTTACTGTAGTTCTAAAGGGCTACTAACTGTCCCATTAAGTGACCTGAGAGCACTAAGGTGGGAGCTTGAGGGTGAGCAGAATAAGACAATGTATAGAATTGAATAAGGCCCAACCTAAAAAGCTGTCTAATAGTCCCACTGTAGGATTAACACTGATGGCAAAACCTCAGGGCTATCCTGTCTACCTCATTAAAATTCATTATAGCCTATGGCACTTATAATAAGGTGTATGCAATATCCATCACATTGTGATGGAATAACCCGTCCACCAAACTCTAAATAAGGCCCTTAGTTATGAGTAAGTCTGGCCCTTTGATAAAGTCCATTCTTAGGAATCTGGCCGGTAGGATTTGTGTATATAAGCCAATCACTATTCATGGTCAACCCTCTACCCAAATGCCAGAATTAAGATGTGTGTCTTCAGGGATCTCCTGCATTTTATGCAGTCATTTTCAAGTTTCAGGTCAGTAGGTAAAGAGCTCCATGAGAAGCCCTGGTGATGAAGTGACCGGCCTCCAAATCTTTTGTATTTGAATCAATAACTTAATTTAGGTGACCTGAGGTTCGGATGGTATGACACAAAAAGGCTGGAGATGGATTTCGAAGTTTGGTCATGTAAAGCCTTGTGAACAGTTCCAAAAGTTTTAAAGAAGGTCCTTTCTTTCACCGGGAGCCTGTGGAAATATATGAGAGCAGGGGTAATATGATAACGGCGCCTCAGACCCAGAGCCATGCGAGAAGCCTGGATATTTTCTCATTGAAGATTGGTGAGGTATGTTTTGAGAAGGCCTGTGCAGAGGCCATTACAGCAATCCTGTATCAGGGCAATTTTGTGGGAGAAGTGTAAATATGGCAGAATTTCTTTCAAGTGCCATAGGTGAAAAAATGGTGACTTGCAAACTGCATTTATCTTTGAAGAGAATGAGAGATCGCTGTTGAAGATCACTCCAAGATTCCCGCTTGGTTCAGCGGAGTTTGGGGTGACACCAAATCCTTTGGCCATGAGAGGGAGATAGAGAATGGGCTTACTGAACTAAAGGGCAAGCTTTCAGTTTTTTTTTTTTTTATCCCCGAGGCACAGTCAGTTCTACTGCATCCAACAGTGGATTTTGGAATGCAATGTGAAAGCTTAGTTAGATTGCCAGGCGCTTCATCAATCTTTAGGTGGAGCTGGGCATCATCCACACACAATCCGGTATCTGATCATATAGGAAGCCAAGATGGATGTCAGGGGCGCCATGTAGACATCAAATAGGATGGGAGACAAGGCAGAGCTTTGTGGTACATCACAACAGATGCGGACTGTTTTTGATAGGAATGGGTCCATATCAACTTTATGGTCTCAGCTGTGTTGGAATGGAGTGATCCATATCAGCGTTGTACTGTTAATGTCCGCTGTGGTGCACAGTCTTTAAAAGACACCGTCGATCAGCCCAGCTCTCTCTGGCCACCGTCCCTCATATCAACAAGACCAGAACGGGAGGAAAGTCCTTATCCTACCTCGCAGCCAAAGCCTGGAACACTCTCATCCTCCATCTCCGGCAATCTCCCACATTGCCCCAGTTCCGGAAGGACCTCAAAACCTGGCTCTTCAGATGATCCCAGCACTCAACGGAGCCGCTGCCTCTCCACCCCAGGGCCCCGAGACCCTCACAGGTGAGTAGTTGCGCTTTACCAACCCTGATTGGTTTACCTATTTTTCTATGGTGCCTAATGTGGCAGAGAGATCAAGTAGTATCAACACACAATGATAAGCTTGATCAAGGGTCCTGCAGAGATATTCCTTTATGTTTATTTGGTTTGTTTCAATACTGATTTGTGGCCTAAATCCAGATTGAAATTCACTGAGGAGGCCATTGGTCTCCAGATGGTGGGAAAGTTTGTCAGAGCAAAAGTCTCTATTACCTCGGCAGCACTGCCATGGCCCAAGAATGGTCCATATAATGGCCATGATACCAGAATCCACACTTTATTTCTAGGAATGGGTGTAATTATGGCATGTTTAAGTGCCTGGGGAATTCCTCACTGGCTAAGGAGTTGCTTTTGTGTGTGCAGTCTAGATTAATGAATTTCTGGTCCAATTTACACCAATGCTTAGGGGTCTACCATCTTGTGCTTACAGTTGCATGAGAATCAGTAGCAAATGTATGCAACTATGTTATTTTAAAGTTACCCCCATTTCAAGGACAGAATTTGTTTCCTTCTAGAGCTGCAATACTCTTACAAGTTACACGTAGTTACAAATTGCGAATTTGTTCTCAACTACTTCACAAACATAGAAAGCCTATAAAAACATACGCTAATGATTTCTGCTAGAAGAAAAGCTTTAAATGATAAAATCAGTTATCCTCTGTGATTGATCCAGTGCTGACACAGAGGCATGTCCCGATAAATCCAACATGGAGGCCAGTCCGCCCCGGCTAGGAACTGAACATTGCACTCTAGCAGCTCAGTTCGAGCCCGGAAGTTCCCTGCTGTCAACCAATGATCAGGTGGGTGGGGCCAGGAACGAGAGAGAGACGCCAAACACGGAGAGATGAAATGAGAGGCCGACTGGAGAAGACAGAAAAACCCAAGAGGAGGAAGAAGAGACCAGCGTATTGCCAGAGTAGATGGAGACGCTGGGACTGCCCGAGGGGACACCACGAGAAGAGGAAGACCCCGCCGCAGGAGACCGCTCTGGGAGCAACGCGCCAGAGTCCAGTGCTCCAACGAGGGAATCAGAGGCTGAGACTCCCCTTCCCACGGCCCCGGAGGGTCGTTGGTTCAGGCAAGTGCCTAGCATCCAATTCTTTTCTTTTAAGGGCTGGTGGGCGGGTTTATAGGCACCTCACCCTGACCCACCGATATCCCCTGCACTTAGACACTGCATGGTGATAGGGCACTGGTGAAGGGAGCACTATTCCCCAATGGATACCGTTAGGACAGCAGCCTGACCCTATCTTTTGTTTCTTTCATGTTCCCTCCCGAGGAGACAAGCCCCAACACTGAAGAGGAAACCAGAGATGGCGAAGGACAAGGACGACGACCACTTTTCTCTGCTATTTCTCTGTTTTTCTTTTGTCTGCTTGTTTTGGGTTCAAGACAATCCTTGCACTCCCTGCTCGCAGTATAGACTGCATTAAGGACTGTATAATCAAACCCATTGGTGGCAAAAGCATCTCCCAAGGGGTATTGAGAGTTTAAAAGAACGGAAAGAGGTTCAAATAAACGTCCTTACTCAGAAAACAGAAGGCTCAAGAGTCCTATATCATACAGTAAGGGAGGGGTTTGGGGAATCTGGTGTGGCCACACGATTACATCCTCCTAAAAATATACTACCATTCCCTCAGAAACCAACAGCCGTTACAAACAGTATCCACTTTATGCTAGCCTGGAAGTTCCTACAGGCTGTTTGGTCATCACTTAATGTAGGTTAGCTGAAAAAAAGAATGCAGTAATAAGTTTGTAGCTCAACACAACCTTTCAAATGCGTGTGAAAGCATAATTCCATACAGAAACAGAAAGTGTGTTTTCAGAATGCAAGTTGATGTAACCAAACGTATCACGAAACAGTCACTCTGCTCTCCTGTCATGGTTACCACTATCACTTTAGTGGAAATTTAACACATATAGCGTTTCACAGGGGGACTGGAACTATTGGGGGCCATATATTGAGAATGTACGGCTGCCGCTGGGCCCTCAAAAAGACTCTCCAGCTCCCCAAAGTGTATTATAGCAGGCACAGAGGTGGTGAGAGAAAGACAGAGGGAGGGGGAGAAAAAAAGGAAGGAAGGAAAAAAGGAGGGGAACAATAGCTGAAGGGAGGGATAGATGGCTAGAGCTGTCTCGAACATTTTTACCAGGGCTGCCTTTGGCTCCTAGTCCCGCCCTGACCGCTATGGTTTTCTATTTAAAACTCATGAGCATCATTGTTGAAAAAAGTGTACTTTAATGGACCACAAAAGTAACCAGTTACTACTTCTCACTGTCTTCCAAACGTAAAATATTAGCAGATTTGAAGTGTAATATTATTCATGTAGGATATTTGCGATTATTCTTCATTTTATCTGCTTTGGCTCCCTTCAGAAGGACTTCTTCAAAAAGGGATACACCGGGACATGCAACAAAGGATGATATATTTCGCCTGTACAGCATTAACATAGGTACAAAAGTATGTAAAAACTGCTAAAGTGCAAAAGCCTTACCTCACACACTTTTTTAATCAATTCAAGTTTGCGATTGATAGAGGGAATATTTTCAGAAAATGTTGCCCGGAAAAGGATACAGAAGACACGTTCAGAGAAGTTTGGAATAAGGGAAAGTTCATACAGGAACCTAGTTGGTACAAAGATATAGTTATTTCAGGAATTATTTTAAATACTACCATAACATTCCACATTCTTTTTCTCTGACAATATGTATGTCTTTCTGGTAAATGATTGTTGGGTATTTTCACCAACCCCAAAATAAGGATACACTCACAAAAAGGAGACATTATTGTTCTCATATCTGTAGAAATATAGTGTTATTATATTCATACCAAGGGAATAAAGGTCTTATTGCACAAAATACAAATTATAAGAGTAATATCAGAAGTGTTGTCATAACCTTATCTATAGAAAAATAGTGTTACTGTACAAAGACCTATGAAGATCATAGATGCTATTGAACTCATACGTAGAGAAAATAAATATATTGAACTCCTACCTAACAAAACGTAAGCATATTATTGTACTAATACCTAGAAAAACATCTTATTCTACTCATGCATACAAATGTGCAAATACCTATAAAAATAATAGCAGATGTCTTACTGAAATCACAGCTTTAGAAAATTGGGTCTGCTTATTTATCCCTACAAAAATACCACACAATATAGAAGTCATGCTCTTGAAAATATACTCCATGGGTTACAGAACCCATGCACTCACAAAGATATTTTCAAATGGATCATTGAAATTCCGCAGCGTGTACTGTATGGCAAATCCTCAAGTGGTAGGAATGCACTTTTCTGAATGTTTAGAGCTTGACAGGGCAACACATTATCTGCTTATTTGCTAAGTTGTATATAACATTTTCTATTCGCTTTTTGTTGTAATGCAGTAAGCAGTAAACTTAGCCGTGGACAATGTACATGCCACTTCATTGTGCAAACACTCTAGGCGCCATTCTGTCTATTAGCTTCCATAAAATAGTAGAAGGAATGCATTAAAATGAAAACCTATAGTACCCCAACTAACAGATTCCTCACTTTGTAATATCACAGGATGATAAATCGATAAACATTTCCCCTTCATTTGACCTACAATTCACAAGGCCCAGTCTTTCTTGCCAGGTCTATTCAATTTCTCTTCTAATATTCTCCCTACCCTTTCTCACAACGCCCTAACCTTCCCTGCATGCTTATTTTGCCTTCCCATTGAAGTGATTTCTGTCTCCCTTGTAACCTAGCAATATCTTAACAATAGCAAAGCTCTGTGGTGTGTTAGAGGGAGTCCCTACAGTAAACTTCAATGAACAAAAAACTATTTAATAAAAAAACATGTGTCTATCCACTGCGTGATCTACAAAGCCTTCTTAGGGGCACATGCATCAAAGGTTTTGCGATCGCAAACGGTGCGATTCGCAAAAATCGGCCGTTTGCGATCGCAAATTGGCCTTTGGAGATGCATGAAAGTGTTTCCTATGCGCAATTTAAGAATTCGCAATTATTTGCGAATTCCTAAATTGTAATTAGCATTTAAGGAATCGCAATTTGCGATTCCTTAAATGCAATGCTAGAAGCACTTTCAAATAGCGATTTCGCTATTTGGGACCGCAAATTACAGACAAATCAAACTTGTCTGTAATTTGCAAAACTTTGAAAAATGCACTAAAATGCATTTTTAAAGTTTTAGGTTACACACACACATGCCCTTGGGGCATGTGTGTGCGCAACATGGGTGCACATCACAATTTCAGGGGTGCAACAGGGTGCCATTTTGACACCCTTGCACCCTTGAAATTGCATGAGCAATTTGCAGTACCTACTGGTACTCGCAAATTGTGCATGCAATCTCCCATTCATTCCTATGGGCCTGTCGGCCCATAGGAATGAATAGGAAGGCATTCCTTAATTGCGAGTCGCAATTTGCGAGTCGCAATTAAGGAATGTTTAGGAATCGCTATTTTTATAGCGATTCCTACATGCATAGGCTTTTGCGATTCCTTAATTGCGATTCCTTAATAATCGCAATTAAGGAATCGCAAAAGCCTTCCTTGATGCATGTGCCAGTTAGTGCCTTAGGCATCCACTTCTGAACTCTATAACGTGCAACTAGTAGCAGACATGATTATGAGCAGCGACGACTGACCTTTTCGTCATTATGAGGAATAACATGGGAACATTGTTAGCTAATTGTAGCATCTGTTGTGCGCTCAGCTAAGAAATGTAAAATATATAAAATGGCAAGTGCTATATGCACAGTTTAATATTTTTACGTGGTTCATAAAAGGTACTACAAATTTGATGCAACATGCCAGATGCTAGTTTTTTTTTTAAAGAACTTGAACTAAGGCACGGAATTAAGGGGCTGATGTACAAAGAATTTTGCGGTCTCAAAGCTTGTGATTCACAAAATTTCAGGGTTTGTGACCTCAAAGTACCTTTTTACTATTTACTAAAGCCCTTATACATATCGGAAGAGTCTTTGCGAATCAGAAAAGGTGAATTGTGACCTGTCTATTTTACAAATTAGAGGGAACTTAAAAGGGGCATCCCTGTATTATCTATGATTAAGAGAGGAATGTATCAATGGTTTGTGACCTCAATTGCAGTTTTCAAACCACTGATTAGATACCGACACAACAAAGGGGGTGGTATCTGATTCCCAAATGGGAAGATGTCCCTAGGGGATTCATGACGGTATCCTTGGAGGGAGCAAGTAGGGGACCAACACCTGCTCTCCCCACTGTCTTCCCAAACAGGAATCTTTTTCTTGAAAGCAGCGCTGGTCCCTTTAATGGATATAGGCTGATTTATAGCAACATGTTTCACATTTGGGAATGCAAACACAGGGACTACAGTCTACTGTCCATTCCAGACCTACCCCATTTGCAGCCAATCACAGGGGGTCACAAACTGCGACCTCCCTAATTGATATTCATTAGGCTGGTCAACTTGCCATCCCTTGCAAATGTACTATTTTTTATGTGATTTATTAGTACACAGCTCGCAACACAAACTGCATTCCCATTCGCAAACCAGTGGGCGTGCAACTTGCACATCCCTGGCTTGTGAATGGGAATAGTATATCAGGCATCTAACCCCTTATCCCACTTTTCCAGTTGTATGCTTCTCGCATCTACTGCATACAGAAACATTTGTTTGCGTTCTACTGAATGATGTTTTATTTTTTTACAGAAATCATATTGCTGATTTTAATATATTTCTTAATCCCTTCTTTATATGATTCTACTTCAGTGAATTTTTAAACAGTAGCGGCTCCTGGTGGGAGTGCTACCGGGCGGTGACGTGGGGCGGGGGAGGGGCAGGGTGGGGGTAGTAAACACCGGAATACGGATGAATGCAGGTAAGTAGACAATTAAATCAATAAAATGAATTTCGTTGCGGGCGCTGCATCGCATTTGGCGGTGCAGAGCGCGTAACGAAATTCGTTTTATTGATTTAATTGTCTACTTACCTGCATTCATCCGTATTCCGGTGTTTACTACCCACCACCCTGCCCCTCCCCCGCCCCACGTCACCGCCCGGTAGCACTCCCACCAGGAGCCGCTACTGGTCCCGAGTTACTGCTGCTGCTAACAGTGCTGCTGGCAAGTTGGTGAGCAGGGATGGGAAATATTCCCAAGCTCCCCCTAAGCATCAGGTTGGAGTGGTGCTGATGGGGTGGAATCGCATCCTGCTCATGCATGGAACTTATAAAGAAGACCAGAGCCACAATTGCAGTGAAGTGATGGAGAACATTTCAGATGTCACTCTGGCACCGAGCAGCAGAATTGCTTCTACAAGCGGGTACCCTACTTGTGCTGGGTCTACACTACAATCTACCTACTGCTTGAGCTGTGGCTGGTGTAGTGTTTGCAAAGTGAGCCAGTTTCTCTTTTAGTGCATGCCTCTTCCATAAACGATATGAAATGGAATGAAATTAAATCAGCAGAATAAGGTCACTCACACTGCAGATCCAAATGCAAGGCAGGACTGGGAACCGAAACCGGCCCTGACAAACAGCTCGGCCGTCCTCTGGGGGGAGGGGGTGTTTGCTAGTGCACCACTCCCGTCTCACCGCTGCTTTTTGTTACAGGGGGCCGATATTGCAGCTATGCTGCAAAACCGCCCCCCTGTAACAAAAAAGGCCCCCGAGGGGTCCAAAACCGGCCCCCACCCTGGCGACCCACCGGGGAA
This sequence comes from Calotriton arnoldi, assembly GCA_963921515.1. NCBI lineage: Eukaryota > Metazoa > Chordata > Amphibia > Caudata > Salamandridae > Calotriton > Calotriton arnoldi. The sequence continues at coordinate 77,087 of CAWUFW010009211.1, forward strand.
ACTCCAGGTGCCCGCTACGGCCAGTCTAAATGTCAACGGCACCAGCAACAAAGCTAGTGACTGAAGAGGGAGGACCCATTCCCTCGCTCTATGTATTTTGTCCATTGGTGGATCTGGAATGTGAATACCATTTCAACAAAGCAGTGACTAAAAGGAGCTGACCAGAAGCTGCTTTAATATGTAGGTATTGAAAATATGTAGGTATTATTATTATGTAGTCATTTTGTTGATTCTAAGAGGCTGGCAGACAGGGAAAGTTCTCTTTTGGCCAGAGCTAAAAATGCACCTGTGACGGATGCATTTAAAAACAGTAGCGGCTCCTGGTGGGAGTGCTACCGGGCGGTGACGTGGGGCGGGGGAGGGGCAGGGTGGTGGGTAGTAAACACCGGAATACGGATGAATGCAGGTAAGTAGACAATTAAATCAATAAAACGAATTTCGTTACGCGCTCTGCACTGCCAAATGCGATGCAGCGCCCGCAACGAAATTCGTTTTATTGATTTAATTGTCTACTTACCTGCATTCATCCGTATTCCGGTGTTTACTACCCCCACCCTGCCCCTCCCCCGCCCCACGTCACTGCCCGGTAGCACTCCCACCAGGAGCCGCTACTGATGTTTCCTCACCAAGAGTAGCTTTGCATCTTCAAACAACAATCTCTGCCCTGATTTTGAGATTTTGAAATGGCTGTGTTTTTTGCTCTTTGGCATTTTACCATGGAGGCTTTATCAAGTGCCTCTGTTCTCAACACCAAAACTTCACTCTTTAAGGGGGGTCGGACTGGGACCAAAAGGTGGAACAAAAGTGGCCCCGATTAGAGAACCATGTAGCTAAAAAAAGTAGGCCACTTTTGCAAATCAGGCCAGTTTTGAGCCTGTAAAGACACGCTGTATGGGTATTTTGCAAGTTATGGGGGCTGCATGCATTTGAGTTTGCTGCAGGCAAAGTCTGTGGTAATATCAGGGAAATGAACAGTAAAAAGCGGCCCACCTGGCAATAAAATCAGCCCACAAACTGCTAAAAAAAATTGTTCACACACTGATCTATCACACTACCCTATCGGGCACTGCCTAATAGTCTGATAGCAGGCCAGTCGGACCCTGTGTTTACAAAAATACACTTGATAATGGCGACAATGCCTCTAGTGTAGCTGGTGTTAACCCTCCACCACCAGATTTCCCATGTAGACAAGGGTGTCCATGGCCTGTGGATTACACTGTGATCCTACAGAGATGCTTCACATGTCGGTATTCTAGGCCCCTGTACACTGAAGCCAGGGGGGATAAGTGGCAAGCCAGGTAGTTGCACCTCGAATAGAAATGAGGGAGACTTAATTAACATGACTAATTATTTTAATTGTCTTTTGTGTGCATAGAGTAAGCACATTTTAGGGAAACAAATATGTGTTTCAATGTTGATAAAGTTACGCAGTTACAAATTCTGACTAAAAGTAACAGTGCACTGATCTATTAGCTGTAGTTACTAACAAAATCATGTAATAACTAAACCAGGTACTCTAGCGTTCACACGAAAGTCATTGAAGTCTGCTCTCATGATCTTACATCTGTCTGCATTTTTTTGTATTATTTTTATAACATCAGTGTATTGTTCAGGGTCTTGTCCAAAATTACTTAAAATCTGTTTGGGGGGTTTGGACGCCATTAGTTTGAATATGCCTTGCATGATACTGATGGCGGACTTTTTTGTGTGAGGAGCATTGCCAATTAGTCTGTGTTATGAATGAAAGTGCCTTGTGTTACTGAAGGGTGTAGACACTCAAAAAGTCTTCATCTTGGACTCATGCATCCATTTATCAATACGCTCACTCATTCTTCCATTCATCCTCTGACACAACCCAATACAACAGACACAATCTCAACACCATATGCAAGATAAATTAAAAGAATACATGTAGTGAAAAAGAAAACATGCTGCTTCTAAACATGGTGGGCATATGTTTGCAATAACAAAACCAAACATAACCGAATGTCTGTCTTGCAAAGGTATTGTAAACAGTCGATCAGTGTTTGAAAGTTCAAGCATGATCTCCACATTAGGAATCAACATGTTAGCCATCTAGGAATAGTAAATCAACGATACACTATGGACAACTGCATTCCATAATTATCTCCTGGTTTAGAAGAAGTGTCCATGTGAAATGTGGCACACTGCAAATGAAATGAGTGGAAATCATGCAATTGTTAGCACTGCCCGGAGAGCTGCAGTATTCTCTTAAGAAACATTACAGAAAAAGAGAAGCAAAGAAATGAAAGGGGAACTATAAAAGGAGAAAGTGCACTGATTTTTAGATGGATGTACACGAATGATTGATGCAGAATGAGCCATTACGCCAAAACAGAGTGGACCCAAAGGCCTGTAGCTGTTTTCAATGGATTTTCACCATAACCAACCGAGGCCTCCTGTACTGATAATATGCTTCCCATAAAGCTCTTGTCAGGCAGACAGTCATAAAATTACATAGCATATAAAATTACAGTTGGCAAAGCAAAATACTATCTCTCCTACCAGAGCCTAGCAAGGATTCGGACAGTACAATTCTTCTATACTCACAGTTTGTCAGAGGGTGTAACCAGCACCAAAATGATTGCCTACTATGGTAATTTGTATGATTCCATGTAACAAAATACCTATCTGTAGGTTTTAATACAAAGTAATAACAATCTGCCCTTAAATGTCTATTAACTTTAACATATGCTTTTGACAATCAATATGTCAGGTCTACTGCCTTTATCTTAACTTTGATATAAACAAGCCTATAACCATTATCATTGGCTTGTCACCATAGGCAACTCAGATCTACCGTGTTGGTTCATAAACCTTGCCACAAGGCAATCGCCAGGTATACTGTAATAAAATTACAAATATGTACAAAATACAGTTGTCAAAACAACACGAAATTCCTACTAATAGATCCTAAAAAGGATTCTCATAGTGCAAATCGTCTATGCCCATGGTTTGTTCTGGTGGGTCACCAGCACCAAACCGGAAACTAGTTCCTATTTCCCTAATAGGCTCTGCGCATTGGAATAATATACCCTATAGGCTTGACATAGGACTGAGGTTGGTATGTCCCTATCGAGTATATTAAACTTAATTACTTTTGTGCCAGCTAGCTCAGAGGCCACTAGAAACTCCTTGAGAACAAGAAGGGAGTAGTTTCTGGCAACCGCATAAACATGACTACTTTGTTTCCCTTTAGAATCGGAACACGTCTCAGAATCGTGGAAACAATAGATAACAGTTTCACTCAGTCAATCGTGCATGCTTAGTTTCCACAGAGTTACACAGAAAGAAAAGACGGGCGTTTCAATAAAGAGGTTTTATTGAACAGTCTTGTTTCTCGTGTAAGAGATATGTGCTGTTATGATCACAAGACAGTATGCAAGATAAATAATGTACAGCGTAAGCAGTAGAAATAAATAATACTGCGCTAGCACTATCTTTTAGCATATATTCACGTACATAAATAACATGAGCTAAAAATGCGAGTACTCATACGATGCGTCTCTAAGCTAGTTCTACCCCAATGTACCTAACCTAGTCTAGGTGTAGGGAAAGGTAAGAGTAGGTGGAGTATTCTCTGGTATGGTATACTAAGAGTATGTTAAGTCTAGTATGCCAAGAGTCCCTCTAGGTTCTAGTCAGCTCCATACCTTGAGAATGAGAGAGGTGGGAATCGCTTGCCGGATCTGGAACTCTAACACCCCGCGAAGGGAGTCAGAACACTGGAAGCTGGATAGCTGGATTCTTCTGTGAGCAGGAATGACAGCGTCTTCTCAGTGCGTCAGGCCGGGATACGGGCTCCTCTGAAGTCGAGGTCTCCTCTAACTTGCTTGGGCAAAGGAAGGTATATTTATACCTGGTAGCTGTCTTGGAATGTTAGCATTGACGTGAAGTCAGACAGAGAAAGACGTCAGGAATGAACCCCTAAGGTATAACGGTTCATACATAATAGATGAGTTCTTGGAGAAATCAATAATCCTGTGCTAGGGGAACTCCCGAGAGCTTAAGGGTCTGGTTTCTAAGAACTCGTTGTGACGTTAGGGTGGACGGATGTCGGTGACCATGCCTGTATTTGGAGTGCACGGCTAATGCCTAAATAAGGACCGGGATTCTATGCCTATATAAGGGCAATGCGAATTGTGCCTATATAAGGACATGTCTCAGGAAAACCTATATACGGACACCTAAAGCAGAATACAACACCCACTCCACTTTCGAATGAACGATAATACTAAATGCTAAACATTAAATGCTAAACATTAAATTGAGTACCACAAGTTGCTAAAAACATTTCTAAAAGCATATTAAAAGAAGTTTAAAAATAAACTGTTGAATGCAATAGGTACTGTACATTTAAAGCATCGTTTTCATTCTAAGCATATAATTGAAATAAATGCAACATGAATGAATAAACAGAAATATATGAATATGATGAAATGGTTGACAAGTTTTCAAAAAATCAAAGCCATTGCATATCATGGTATTAAATGAAATGTTAGACAAGTAAGGTGACAATGTGTCCCTGGAAGAGTTCAAAGAAGTCCGTTTTTATAAGACTAGTTCTACTGCAAGCAGATTGTTTTGCCGTGTATTTTCAAAAATTAAAAAGAAAAAGTTCAATTCTGGGAAAAGTTCCAAGTTTGGAAAATATGAAGGCCAAATTTCATTGCTTCCCTGGTACACTGTGACCCGAATCAAAGTCAGTGTATGGGTCTGACGTAAACATGAGATCATCTATTTCCGTAGCCAAAATATCGTCCACCGAAGTTGGTGAAATTTGGAACACCTCGTTCAGAAGGTTAATTGCACAGAGATGAGAAACATCGCCTTCAGCAGAAGATGCAATGTTCGCGTCCATTGTTACCTGTGTGCCTGTTGATCCATCTGGTACCTCAGCAGCTGCAGGAAGCGTCTGTGAGATCTCAATGAATGCCGTCATCAGGATTGGTAGCCTCTGGGGACAACACAGAGCATGGGCCGTTATCGGGTCCAGCAGAGTATCGACATCCGTTGGCATGACTGATGGGAGTGTTAGACAGGTGTCTAGCACGCATTCTTCACCGCAAAGCAGGCAGCGTAGAACAGGTAAGATGCAATCTTGCCAGATTGGTCTGAAGGACAGGAACCACGTTGTATTAAGTTCCCGTAGACGAGGTATGCCCAAAAGCTGTACTATTCGCTCACGGCACTTTCGTTCAAGGAGAGCTTTCTCCACATCGCTCGGAGTGATGTTGGCGAATAGGCTTGCCATAGCGTAGTAGTAGGAACAGAAATAGGATTCCTGCAACAAGTGCTAGAATTAACGGCACACCACCAAACACCGAATGTGCGAAGTTTGGGATGATTCCGAGGACTGCCTGGAAAGGTGCTAATAGTCCGGAACAGATGGCCTTAAATACATGTACAATTCTGCTCGTATCAGACATGTTAAAGATACGTCCCATCATTTCTACGAAATGTATAGGGCAGTTTGTACGAATTAAAGCCTGTATCTCAGCCGAAGTCCTTGCAACTTGTAAATCATAGATTTCTTTGGCCGAGGTCAGAGGCACTGTTTGTTGTATAAGCATGGCTTTCATTCTGCTTAAAGTATCAAATCGTATAAAGGAAACATTCAATGAAGGCCATAAAGGCGACTCCCTGACTGTGTCTATTGGGGGGAACAATACTTGCATACAGCAAGTGACCCTGGAGTCCACCATTACTAGATATGGGATGCCTGGCAACATGCCACAGCAACTCTGATCATTCAACATGAGGTAACTCCCGTTAGAAAGTTGGCCAAATGTTGGATTAATCACAGTAGCTGGTGTACCCTGCTGGTGGCAGGACAAATCTGCCACAGAACCATTACAAGCCCTGTGTAAAGAGATGTCCTGACAAATGAGCGAACTGCTTAGTGCATTTTCACAGTGTGTACCGCTTAGAAACACTTCACGATACCCACTCCAACATCTATATTCGTAAGGTAAAGTCCAGGATGTCTTAATGTATTCTTTACCCAACCTTTCATATTTGCCTGCTTGCATTTGTTTGAGGCAATACTGAAACTGAAAAGTAGTGACAGGCAGAGTGATTTTGACATGAATAAGCCATTCTGTAGAAGGTTTTTCTGCCACTGTGAATGGTAATTTTTCCAGTTTTTCAATGCTCAGCACTGTATACTTTGCTCCTCTTTGTGCCAGTTCGGTCTGTTTATCAGTTAGATTGTATTCTGCAAACAGAGCCGACGTGTTGACAAAACACCAAGGCACATAGCCCGCAGGCAAAGATTGCAGCGTCCAGCTTAATAACATAATAGAACGTAACTGATATTGGCCTTGTTGTAACATGGCTAAATCTTGTTCCAGTATGTCAATAGCAGAGGATACAATGTTGTCCAAAGAATAAATTCTGGATGACAAAGTTGTTAACCCATTGTCGACCACAGTGAGAGTTTTCTCTAAGTTAATACGATCAAGTTCACGTATTCGTTCTACGGCCTCTGCCTGTGAAACCTTCCATGCTTCATTATAAGCAGCATAGATGCCGGCATATATGAAACGTTTTTGACGTGGTTTCTTGGTCCAAGCAAGAATTCCCTAAGGTCTGCGTCTTCTTTAAGTAAAGATAAGTGTTGTTTCACATCCTTAAGTGTAGATTTTTGCAGCCAATCGAGGCATAATTGTCCTACACTGTATGTTGTTACTACCCCCAGATGTTGTCTTTGGACGTATCGTGGGTCTGGCCTATGAATAGTAAACCCCTGTGTTTTATTCAGGAATCTTTCTTGACAGATGTTTGTGTCTGTGGGCCAGATCAACCATTTTCTCCAATCAGGATTTGTTCTGTTGATTTGTAGTATAGTGTCAACTGTAACCGCTGCCTGTGTACTGTTATTACTGGCAGGTGTTGGTACAGAAGGTGTTTTCATGTCTTTGATCTTGGCTAAACCAAGGCAAGACGTTTGTTGCACAGTGTCATTCAAAAACATTATTTGCTGAGGGATGATACAGGCTCTAAACAAAGCTTCTATCCCCTGCACTTGCCAATCTTTAGTACCCCAGACAGATTTTGTGTCTAATGTGTCTTTCCACAAGTCGAAACCATGTCTAGACAGTTGGGCAATAAATGCTGCAGGGTAAATCTGTTTTGTATTAGTTAACATAATTTTCAGTCCTGTTTGGTTTACATTTTTATAGTAAAATGTTTCTGGATCAGATGTATTGTAGCCTGAAAAATATGGAAACGTTTTAGCAAACGTTTTTGAACTACCTTTTGGTGGTGTAGGACAATGCTCCCATTGGTTAAACATAAACACATTTCTAGGTGTTGCAGATTTATGCAAAAAATGATGACCATAGTGGTTATAGCAATACAGCTGTTCATAGTCTGATGAACCCTCTAAATATTCATTATTAGAAAATGCAGCAGACCTTTCTATATCAAACATCATATCATTTACAGTCTCAAAGTCACAATCATCAGAATAGGTACTTGATGAAATAAAATCACTTAGTGAAATCTTAAATAAATCTGGAATGTTCAAATGTTCCGTAGGGCCGAAGATATCGAAATCTGTTTTGTACCACACTATACCATCCTGTATAGGAACGGCTGTGATGTTCACTGCTGACAAGTCTCTTGCTTCACGATGGGATGACTTGTGTGGTTTTAAAAGTAAGTTCACATCTTTACTTTCAATGTCCAAATGGATGTATCTGCCATTTATAAGCACGCTCATAGTCATAACCAAAGCTAGCCAAAGCAGAAAGAAAAATATTCCAGAAATAATCCACAGTTCAATCCATGGTGAAACCAGATAAGTCTTTCTCAGGAAATGAAAAAGGTCTTGGACTTGTTGTTTAAAAGTTGTTGATGCTGGTGTCGTTTCAGGCTCACTCAGATCCTCAGAAAACGTATCAAAATTAATGAAATAGCCAGAAGCAGTTCTGTCAATTGTTGGAATTGCATCAGGATTTGTCGAAATCGCTGGAACCAGTTGACCACTTGTTACATTGGTGTAGACAGGTGTATTTGGACGAACTTGAGTTTCAAGAGGGATGAGTTCCATAGCATTGTTGCCCAGTCCTTCATCTGTTACTGCTTAATTCTCGATGGTTATCAGTCTTTCAGTCTGAACCTCTTGGATAGTAGCGAGAGGTGTGCGTCTGCTACTAGGTTGGAGTCCACGAGGCCTACTATTTAGTATTGGCCACATACTGTGGTTTGATGAGGTCGATTGACACAAATCTTTTCTCCCTTTTTCCAGCAAGGGGCGGCAGAAGTACTGTTCTTGTTCCGTGTATGGCTAGGACAGGTACTGGTTGTCTGTAAGAAGGTCCAAATTCCTTCTCGTCCGCAATCTTCTCTCTGACTAGATCCCCAACTTTTGGAATCCAGACAGGCCTTGCTGGGACTGCCGGTTTTTCCCCAGTGGTGGTTGGCTGCAGGAACACGTTGCTTTGTTTCGATCTTAGTTCATTTAGATCCTGTAAAACAGCCAAACGATCTTTGATATCAAAGGGTGTATTTTCCACCACTGTGCCTTTACATTCGAGATCAGGAACCCACATTCTTGTCCCAAATAGGACCTCATATGGAGTGACCCCCCCTAGAGAACATCTTGGCAAATTATTTAATGAGCGTTGGACCCCATAAAGATGTTTGACCCACCCATCACCCGAACCTAATACCCTAGCTGTTATAGGCTGCTTTATGTCCCGGTTTTTCCTTTCCACAACAGAATTTCCCTCAGGATGAAACGGAGAGGAGTACCGCAATGCAACGCCCAGACTGGCCATGGCTTCTTTGTAAGCCCGAGAGCTAAACGCAGGGCCCTGGTCAGAATGTAGCGTGACTATTGCGTATGTGCCGATAAAGACTCGCAAATCTTTTATAACAGTTCGAGCGTCAGCCGAGTGCTGAGGCCATAGCCATAGGAACCTTGAGCACGAATCCACTGCGACCATTATATATTTATAGTTACCGTCCCTTTGCAAGGGACCGCAGTGGTCCAGATAAACACAAGCTAATGGTTTGTCTGAAATTAACAAGGGTGTCTGCGCAGGACGTTTCACTGTGGAGACTTTCATCTGTTGGCATATTTCACATTCTAGAACATAGTTCTTGGTCTGTTTCCTAATGCCAGGCCACCAATATCTTTGTTTCAGTAAAGATACTGTTGCAGAACTACCTGCATGGGCATAGGCTATCCCTTCATGTGCTGCTAGGATTAGTCCTAATCTACGTTTCTTGTTTGGAATTACCCTATCCCCCACTGCAGGGATTCGAGCAAAAGGAATGTTGTTTGCATCAATTACATAAGAGTACTTGAGTGGAAACTTTTTTGGTAACGCTGCACCACTGCCTTTGCTCGTAGCATTGACAGCCAACAATATCTCACTGTCTATTCTCGTTTTTGAACGAGTGATCGCAGCTACGGAAGCCGTCTGAACAGCCCCCTTTGCGGCTTTGTCAGCCAATGAATTCCCTGCAACGTGAACGCCATCACGTTGATGACTCAGCGTGTGTGTATCATGTGAGCCTTTGGTAGTTCATTTTTTAACTGAACTACTTGTTCCCAAAGCGTTTTATGCTTTATTGTGCCACCTTTTGCATCTTTGAACCCATTTTCAAGCCAATTTTGTATATATTCATTATACGACTGCACACAGTAGAAAGAATCGCACACTATTAGTGTGGGGAATTCGCGATCTGTACTTTCAAGTGCCAGTTTGAATGCTTGTAGTTCAGCTCGCTGAGCTGTACAATCTCCTAGAGATTGAGTTTTAGTGACCATTGGTCTGAAGTTACCATCGCGCATGCGACCTTTAACGATTGCGCACGCTGCACTGTAAGGTTGCTTACTCCCTGTAGCGGGTTGTGCGGATCGGTCAGTGTAAATTATAAATTCGTACTGATCGAGAGGCAACATTTCAGTGGGCAGAGGACATTCATGTTCATATTGCAGGAACGCTTGTGTTTTTAAATCAGGATCAAAAACATATTCAACATCTGTTGCAGCAAGAGAATTAGCCCATTGTATCCATCTTGGATGTAATGCTTTGGCATTTGGAATGCTCGCTTTAGTTACCGCTTCTAAGGCCGGTACTGGGGTTACGACAATAATGCGTTTCCCTTGGGCTAGAGCTCTTTCTTTTGCTACAGCGGTTTGAACTGCTGTCAGTATTTTTTCAGTTGAAGTGAAGCGCATTTCTGCTTGTGTATACAAATGTGATTTGTATGCTATTGGTACTTTTTCACCCTCATTAAATGTTAAGTAGGTGAATCTGCATTGACCCAAAATTATTCGGATCACTAAGTTGCGTTGACTTACGCGTGTTTGTAAGTGATTTGTTGCTAACATGTTAGCTTGGAGTGAATGCAAGATTTCTGTGTGTTCATGTGTCCAATGTTTGATTGAAAAATCAGGTTTGATTAATGCGTAGAGAGGTTTAACCCTTTCTGCGTAATTTAGAATGTAAGTCCTTCCAAAATTTAGGAAACCCAGGATGGATTGTACATTTTTCAGCGTTTTTGGAGGTTGGAGCAGCACACACCTTTCTAAAAAGTTGGCTGCCAAGCTTTTGCCTTCACTTGAAAGCTCATATCCTAGAAAAAGGACATTGAGATGGGCAATTCTGGATTTTTTAAAGTTGAACTTATAGCCCTCAGAGGCGAAGCCCAATATAATGGTGCTTACCCTGTTCAAGTGCCTATCCAGGTCATCATCTGTCAGATAGATGTCATCGACATATGACAATGCCTCATTATCATAAAGTTGTAGTAATTCTGTTACCCTCGCTGAGAATAACCCCAGGCTGTTCTTGAACCCTTGTGGGAGTCGACAAAATTGACGCTGGGTCCCCATTATTGAGAAAGCTGTTAAGTACCTGCTTTCAGGTGCTTTGTTTTGACAAAAGAAACCATTTGAGATATCCAATGTGGTTTTATATTTTTTATGCACAATGTTATTCATTAATGCTGTACTATGTGCATTTTGCACTGCAAATGTTTTTGAACAAGTGTTTAAGTGTCTGTAATCCAAAACTAGACGATATGTATTGTCTGGTTTGGAGACAGGAAACAAAGGATTGTTCATTGAGGAGGTGCATGTTTCAATCACCCCTTGGTATTCAAGTTGAGCTAAGATCTCCCTGACCTGTTTTTTAGCTTCTTGCTTTATTGGGTACTGCCTTTGTGCAGTAGGTTCATTTTTTAGATGTATTTTATGGTGAGGTGAGTCCTCATCCCATCCTACATCATTTTTGTATAATGATGGGGCCTGGGCAACTGCCCATTTCCTGGCATAAGTATATTTTAGGTGAATTGGAATATGGTTGGAGAAGGCAGGCATAATAATGTCCTCACCATGTGGGCACTCCCTGACAAATTGTGGTGGCCAGTCTTTTTCTGCTAGAAGTATATCATAACCCCTTGAAAGTTTCTCCCAAAAGAGTGTTTTCACCTTTCTTGGTATGTCTCCCTCCATTCGGAGTGTTATTTCATATAACTTTTGTGGAGTACTAACCCTGGTGTCTACAGTCTCTACTGTGATGTACTCATTCAAGTCCACTGTCTCCAGAAGTTCCTTCAGGTTCTGGCGAGCTATTGTGACTTTTGCCGCACTGTCCAGCATTGTCTGAGCCCATTCTCCGTTCTTGAGTTGTGTTCTCAGTATCCTCGGCATGTCTGATCTTCAGACCTGCTACCTTCTTTTTTGAGAATTGAGGTTTTGATATTTTTCGGAACGTGTTTGTCGTCTTTCGCTTTCACGCGTTCTTCTCTATGTTCTGACCGTCCTCTTCTTTCCGATGTCTGTGACGATATCTGAAAGGTACGAGAGGAACGTGTATCAGTATCTTGATACCTGTCAGGCTTTCTTAAATTATCCCTATTCCTGAGGTTATACCTCCTTTCAGAGGGCTCCTTTTGAGGAGACCTACCCCGGGATTGAGAACGTTTCTCGTTTGAATTTTGTTTATTAGTTTCCCACTTCTTTTAGAAGATGTAGGAGTTTGTTTAATAAAGTCCTTCTCAGGACTTTCAGATAGTTTTGGCTTCAATGGTCTTCCACCCAAACTATCTCTGCCTAATTCTGCATAAGATTGTTCTATTATTCTGGGTAGTTCAGTTTGATGTTCTGTTACATCAAATTCCCTTAATCGTTGGTGGATCGCCACTGCTGCTGCCTCTCCTTTAATATTAGATAATATTATTGTTGAGACCTGGTCGAAATTTTTCAGTAATTTCATACCTAAATTCAGAGCAGGTTCTGCCCCGCATTCGTTTTGAATTTGTTTCAGGACATCTGGTATTACTGCAATTCGACGGAACACCATGTGTTTTAGTATAGATGGCAGCAAAGACTGAGCCCCAAGTGGTGCAGTCTTCCAGTTGTGGTGTGATCCCCATTGGTAAACAGATTGTTAGGATTCTGTGTTTCTCATAAGGGCTAGTATTAGGAAATACTGCTTCGATTTGAGTAATTTTTGAGCTATCCAGAATGGAATTTGCTCACGATTTGTGGGCATTTTACCCATGACTGCGTATAAAGTCTGTGGTGTAATTTTTAGTGTATTCCCCTGTTGAGGGGTTTGATTTGGAATGGTCAATGGTGGTTGGACTGTGAAAGTCTGCATGACATATTGGACCAATTGTCTGTAAATTTTTATTAACTCTGTAAGTTGAGTAAGTAATTCCTCGTCTGACATTATATCGAGGTCAGGATGAGGAGTGTAGCCGGCTAGAATCGGCGATGTTGCTCCTGGTCTACCTAGTGGACCGAGCCTGGTAATGTTTCTGTGATGTTTTAGGGCGCCTTTAAACAAGAGCTGATGCTCCTGGTATGTTAGTGGAATTTCAATATCCTCGAAAGGAATATATTCCTCTTGTGGTTCATCTTCTTTGTAGAAGTGAAACAGTTTTGTTACTGGATTTGATTCAGGGAATACTATCCATGAATAGAATACCTCTGTCTGAAATGATTCGTGTGCCTCTATCACGAAAACTGCTCTACCGCCTCTTGGTGGTAGGCCGTGTTTTATAAGTTTTAGAGTGATGGCTTTTCTTAAGTTTGGATGGATGTCTATAACACCCTCCTCGGTTTCATTTAAACCTGTAAAGTTAAAAGCTGCTACGACTGGGTCAGCCGCAGCTACACCGTTCCCGGTGTTATTGTCCCCGTGTATGGACATTTGTTTTTTGAAAAATGTAGAACAAGTTTCAAGGAAACAAAAAGATAAGGTGCACAATATTTTGGAACACTGTATCCTTCAACGTTGAACAAACCAAGCAACTAATATATAGGGTTTTTTGTCCTATTTAGTTTTGGCGGATATTTAACCCTACCCACTCCAGACGTCTTATGGAGTATGTGAGTAGGGGTGTCTGGGAAAAGCACGACTGAGTTACTCAGTATCTAGCGTTAAATTACTGCCTTACCAAACGTTTGGGCGCCATGTAGTGTAGTTCCTATTTCCCTAATAGGCTCTGCGCATAGGCTTGACATAGGACTGAGGTCGGTATGTCCCTATCGAGTATATTAAACGTAATTACTTTTGTGCCAGCTAGCTCAGAGGCCACTAGAAACTCGTTGAGAACAAGAAGGGAGTAGTTTCTTGCAACCGCATAAACATGACTACTTTGATTCCCTTTAGAATCGGAACACGTCTCAGAATCGTGGAAACAATAGATAACAGTTTCACTCAGTCAATCGTGCATGCTTAGTTTCCACAGAGATACACAGAAAGAAAAGACGGGCGTTTCAATAAAGAGGTTTTATTGAACAGTCTTGTTTCTCGTGTAAGAGATATGTGCTGTTATGATCACAAGACAGTATGCAAGATAAATAATGTACAGCGTAAGCAGTAGAAATAAATAATACTGCGCTAGCATTATCTTTTAGCATATATTCACGTACATAAATAACATGAGCTAAAAATGTGAGTACTCATACGATGCGTCTCTAAGCTAGTTCTACCCCAATGTACCTAACCTAGTCAAGGTGTAGGGAAAGGTAAGAAGCAGGTGGAGTATTCTCTAGTATGGTATACTAAGAGTATGTTAAGTCTAGTATGCCAAGAGTCCCTCTAGGTTCTAGTCAGCTCTATACCTTGAGAATGAGAGAGGTGGGAATCTCTTGCTGGATCTGGAACTCTAACACCCCGCGAAGGGAGTCAGAACACTGGAAGCTGGATTCTTCTGTGAGCAGGAATGACAGCGTCTTCTCAGTGCGTCAGGCCGGGATACGGGCTCCTCTGAAGTCGAGGTCTCCTCTAACTTGCTTGGGCAAGGGAAGGTATATTTATACCTGGTAGGTGTCTTGGAATGTTAGCATTGACGTGAAGTCGGACAGAGAAAGACGTCAGGAATGAACCCCTAAGGTATAACGGTTCATACATAATAGATGAGTTCTTGGAGAAATCAATAATCCTGTGCTAGGGGAACTCCCGAGAGCTTAAGGGTCTGGTTTCTAAGAACTCGTTGTGACGTTAGGGTGGACGGATGTCGGTGACCATGCCTGTATTTGGAGTGCACGGCTAATGCCTAAATAAGGACCGGGATTCTATGCCTATATAAGGGCAATGCGAATTGTGCCTATATAAGGACATGTCTCAGGAAAACCTATATACGGACACCTAAAGCGGAATACAACAGCGTTAGCACAGTGTAATAATAATTCACCCCCTAAAAGCTGTTTGCCTTTAACCCATACTTTCACAATAAGTAATTAAGGCCTACTTGCTTTGTCACGACTTTTGATTATAAACAGAGCACACTTAGAACTCTGACATAACTTTTCCCAGTGAACTGATAAGGCCTCTAACCTTTGCCAATAGATTGACACTATATACAACCCTGGCCTACAGCTGTGTGCAGAAGCTGGCAACCATCAGGCATACATTTATAAAATTACATATATGTACAAAATTAAACTTGGCAAAACAATATACTGCCTATCTCACTAGGGTCTAACAATAATCATCACAGGGAAATTCTACTCCCAGGGTTTGTCAGTGTGTGCGACCAACACCACAATCCTTGCCTATAATGATAACCTGTGAGATTACAGGTAACCAAATACCTTTTTTTGGCCTGTAATATAATGAGCCAACAATCCACTCTTAGAGGTCTACTAGCTTTACCATATGCTTTTCACAGTAAATAAGCCAGGCCTACTGCCTTTGTAATACATTTTCATAATAAACAGGCCAGACCTATGGCATCAGGCAAAATATTTCCCGGCACATCAAGCTAGCCCATAGCTATATCTATGTAGGTAAATGACAGCTCTCCCTCCATCTGTGCTGCTGCCAGAGACCAGCACCATAAATTATCTAGTTATCTAAGACACTTTGATAGCATTACAATGTAATGTGCGTGCCCCTGAAAATTTAAGCTAAGGCAACTGCATAAATAAACAAAATGATCATAGCTGTGAGGAGGGCAAGCACTTTTTTGTGAAAGGACATAACTTCTTGCCGAAACAAAACATGTACTCCTGACTACCAACATGTGGGTGGAGCCAAAGCCCCTCTCCCGGTGGTTATCACATATTTGTCTGGTGACAGCTGCGCTATCAAGCCAGATTACAATAAAACATGCACAACTACTATTGTATTGTAGGTTTATAGAGCACTAGCTATCCCTGTCCAGGAGTTGAAATACTTGGTAGAGGGGTAGTATGGTACTCCCTGGAGCCCACAGTTAGTTTATTATGTTAGTTCTAAGTGCAGTAGTTAGTTGTATATCACGCAACATTATTAGTGTTGGTATACCATAGCTAGTTGCATCCAATTTCTAGTCTAGAGAAAAGTTAATTTTTGTTATATATGCAGATACCTTTGTTATGTATAGATTTGCATATCTAATTGTGTGTCTGTGATTGGAAAGGACAGGAAGTTTATTGTTCTGTTGTTTGGTTATCCTATTACGCAGTGTTACTGGAGGGCAGTAATATTGTTAGCGAATACCATTAAATGTATTTTGGGTCATGCTTTTACAGGCTGAGTTAGTGAGTCTAGTGATAAGAGTTAATTAGAATTTAAGGTCCTATTTAGAGTTGCTATACAAGTAAAGAGCTAACTACATAACTTTATCGCACATATATACTAGGACGTGCATATGGAAGTTGATAGAAGGTCAAATCCAGGTCTTCCTAACTAATCATTTTTGACTCCTGAACTCCCAACACTCCTGTCTCTCAAATGTATCCACTATAGTGCCAGTATATGGAGCACAGTGCACAATTCTTTCAAGCCTCTTGCTATGCATATCTACCTTTACAATTATTAATCTTAAATCAATTGGAATTATCTCCATTTTCTGTGTCTGAGGACTGCTTCCTCTACTGTAGCCTCATTGGACTTTAGCCAGTCTCATAGATGAGTCTGCAGAGCCCGATTGAAAATAATGGTGTTAAGTCATCACTTGCTAATGCTGCTCATGCTAGAGTAAGTGAGAAAAGAGAGGGTAAATGTGCCCCACACTTCATAGTTTCAGGGAGGGTAGGGAAAGGGATTGTTTTGCTTGGCTTTGGTGTAAGTTGGTTATGTCTGGGATATTGTGGTCATCACAGAATGTCTGGTGGCTTCCCCTTTCATAATGCTGGCCCTCGTATATTGTAGGCTTCCTTGGCATATAGTGGGATTCCGGAATATCATGGGTGTCTCTGACATTATGACACTAATTGCCATGGAGCAGGCATACTGCTGTTCATGTTGGCATTCTGCCTGCTAACCCTAATAGCCATACTGACAGGTTGTTGAGTGCCTGCTCTAGTGTAATAGTGGCCATGACATATTTTGGACATTCGTGACTTATTGTGTGTATGCCTGGCATCATGGGTGGCATGTTTGGTATAATGATGGCCAATAGAGGTATAAATAAGTTCGTTTCTGTGATTCTTTGATTATTCCATTAAATATTCCCCTACAAGTCACCCATAGACCCCTTCCTCTAGCACCTCTCCAGTTTAGATTATAAGCACAACCCATATAAACACTGAATGCCAAGAACAAACCAATTATTTTTAATTTTTTAGAGTTTTATATAGCACGAACTAGACCCGAGAAATCGGGTATCAGAGCGCTTTACATGAGCATTAGTTTTGTTACAGATGGACACATTCATTTTTGTTAGGCACGGGGAGATTAAGTGATTTGCCTAGAATCACAGGATGTTGAGCGACGTTGCTGAGACTCAAACCCAGTTCCTCAGCTTCGAAGTCGACCGCTCTAGCCGTAAGGCTACATCCTCTCCCCCAATTGAAGCAACTAGCTGTGAAAGCTGGGATAGCCAACGGTGAATTCATAAAACAAATACCAATGCAGAACACAGGAAGTAACTTATTGAATGCCTCAACCTGCTCATGACATAACATCCAAATTGTTTTTTTCCCTGTGAACCATTATTATAAAAATGTGATTTTTGCCATTTCAAAAGTTTCATATTCTTCAAAAGAGAAGTGTGAAACCGTCACATACATGAATTACCAAATGACATCTTATCATATATAAGCATCTCTCTTTTATACTCAGTACATATAATATAAGATGTTCTTACTGCTCGGGTTTATCAAGCGGCTTGACATTGTCCTTCTCTTTGGACGTCTTTGCATGTTTTTGAAGCTTTTCCATTTCCTCGGACTGAGCTCTCTGGAATACAAATTCAAAACAAAAAACACTGTTTACTAAGCATAAAAACACGTGAGAGATAATACACATGGCATATAAATGTTAGTGAAGCAATAATAAATAAGGGTCTCAGGGAGGCAGATGACTTTTAAAACAAGTTATGAATTAAGGACATAAAATACTAGCAAGCATTATAGAGCTACTGAGGATATTTTGTTCTGCTTACAATTGTGGCCTTTGCCCAATATTTACAGGTAGCACAAAATGCAATGACATTAGCACTCACCTCTGGGTTACAGTTGGTATACAAAAAGAAGAAAATAAAATGTTACTCACCTGTAGCTTATTCCACAGTGGATCTTTAGGAGTCCTTCTTTAGGAGTTGCCCCGACTTCGGTGGGGGAACCGGAAATACTCAGTAAAAATCTGGTTATTCCAAAATCTGGGGACTATACTGCAGATATTTACACCTGCTGTGGGCCGGTGATAAATACAAGTGGACCGCCCAAGTGAGGCGGCGGGGAGGCGGGGTATGTGTTGAGCTGGGGCAGGGAAGATGTCCGAGTCAAGGATAGACTGCGGCCTGCCTAAGGGGAGCATTCTCTTCTCCACAGGTGGTGATGCTGGGTGGGGGTTGGGCTGCACCTGTACCAGCAGAAATTTTCTCTCTGCACCTGTGGTTTTCCAGTGTTAAAAAAACAATCGATAAAACCGATTCCAGTGTTTCTGGGTTCATTAATCTCTGGCCTTAAAACACTAGAGCATTTGTAGTAGCCGAGAGTAGTATCCCTATGCTTCCTGCTCTAGGCAACTTGTACTGAGGGCCTTGGTATGGTTATACTGTATCAGGGAACTACAGGCTTTGCGGTGTGTGATATTTCTCAGGTGCAGTGTTCCAGATTGATTCCATGCATGAATGGTGAATGAGGAATAATGCAGTAAAATTGCATTGTCCACCCGTTCATCTTGAGGTGTTTCTGCACGCATATTTCACTTGGTTTGATCGTGTACATACATGCACAGAAAACCATAAGGTACGAAAATGTACATCGATCAATGTATTTTTTTTAAACATATTTTTATTGGCATTTGAATAAAAAAGATACAAACATTTATATAAGAGCAAGTGTTGATACATAATATTCAGAGTGGCTCGTACCAGATGACATCTTCTTCTCTTTGTCCCATCCACCATCTGTGAAGAACTAATAGTAACATATGACGGCTTCCCAGAAGTCAACAACCATGTCAGGATAACAATATGGTCATACAGTTACTTCGGTCACATTGTACTTCAAATTGTGTATGGCAGTAAACCTTATCTTACGACTCTTTAGTGTTGCATGCATGTATTAACGATTGGGAGTTATAGTCCCAAAAAATGCCGGAAACAATAGCCCAATTAGTCAAAGAAAAAAACTGTATCAATGAAACAAAAATCTGAAACTAAAGTTGTCCAGAGGGTCTGAATCTGAGAAAACAGGAAGGTTTAGTGGAACTTGCTTTAAATAAAGTGGTTCCAGAGATAGCAAAAACATTCATATCGTTGCACTGTGGGCTGGGTAGGGAGGGAGGGTTCTATGACAACTGCTCCCTACAGTCTAACTGCTCACTGTTAAATAAGTATATCCCTTCAAGGGGGTTCTGCAGTAACCTCATCTTGCTATGTGCCATCTCCCGCGTACACCGACCAATGTATAATAATGTTTTGGGTGAAACTGCATTTCCACCTGAAATGGGGCTACATCAGGACTTGTAACTAGGCCCATAGTCTTCTCTCTGTTAATAAATGTGGGAATGTTGCCCATGCGAGTGGAGGAAATGTAACGAGATGGAAGTTTGGCCATTTCATAAAAATCCACAGCATACATGTTATTCCATTATGGATTTCGAATTTAGTTCTATAAGTGTATGCAATTTCCTTGCATTTTCCACTCATTCTTATTTTTCCTATCCCTCAGCACAAAAATCTGCATGAGTGAGGCTATATTTTGTCATTTCTTTTGTGAGGGAAACATATTTTCTATGAAATGCATTCTATCCCATTATCCCCTTGTGAAATTGGGAATATTGGTGCATTTTAATCACACTTGCTATACCATTTGCCTGCATATCCTACCTACTACATGCTTAAGTGTAGGATTGCAGGCATTGTAAATAACGGAGAATACAAACAAGGTTTTGGCTTGAATTGGTGTTCACTTCATTGGCACTGCATTGGAAAATTCAATAACCACTCATCCAAGGGTCAAGAATGTGACAAATCCACAGGCATTGCATATTTTTGCATATTTGACACCTTCACAGGCAACCTGCCTTTGGAAATCACCTGTCGGTTGAGCATGCAGAGTTTTAAACCTTCATGGCCGGATTCACAAAGCCATTTTCACTCCAACATTCAACTTCGTTGTACTAATACCTCATTTAAGGAGTGCAAATGTATGATTTGCTTGCAGAACACGTTAATTTATACTTATATATCGATTTACCAATACACACAATACAAACCTAACATAGTATAATACTATTTTGGATTAAATTAGCTCCCAGGCATAGAGAGAGGGGTGTTCCAAGACGAGAATATTTTACAAATATAACGAACACTCTCAAATTACTAAATTCTTTGCTATTCACAATCTGTGCCATGGCTCGTCCCCACCCTGGATATAATTGAAGATTTACTTCTGTAAAGAAAAGTAATAAATACCTATGCAGGGTGGGAATGGTTGGGGGAGCACAGGTAAAACTGGTTGGGTGGAAGGTATTTCCCCGGGAATAAATATTTTCCCCATAAAGAAATAAAAATAAAGTTGGCAAGTGCAAAGGCTCTTGTGCTAAGGATTTACACGTGCGTATGTGTACATTATGTACATCTATAAGTGTGTCTATTTATTCACCTCAGTGCTTTTGGAAGGCTGCAACTGTCGCAGCTTTTCATGAGTGCGGTTGGAATCCTTTAATAATTCCAAAATAATTATAAATCTACTCCAAGTGAAGGTTTTAGCGATGTGCAAAATCTGTATAATTTTCTGTGGTGTAATTATGCAAAATTATGCAAACAAAACACGCAGAATTATGTAAAGATGTATTTCGAGCTAATAAAAAGTGCAAAAAACAAAAGATTTGGAAACAACAGACACCGACATAATAGGTGTTTGCATTGTTCCTGTGCTAAAATTTTGTATTGTGTAGTAGTGAAATTCGAGTAACAAGCGTAACGCGAAATTCGCAAGATTACACCAGCGTAATAGAAATTTAGCCCAGGCCTGGTTTAAACATACACGAGTAGATTTATAATTTATTAAATGCTTTGTGAATTAGGCCTCTTGAGTTCGAATCACATTCTTCAAACACGTTTCTAGCCTTACCTCATCACGCTGCAGGCTCCATGTGCACCTCACCGTTCCAATCACAAATTAGATATCTTCCGAATGTATCATGGTGAATACTAGCTGGGTCATGGTTGGGAGATGCATAGGAGGGACAGAGAGGAACATGTATGCTAAGTCCAACATTTATCCAAGTAACAGGCGTTTTTTGTCAGGATTTTCCTTATTTCCAACTTGTCTGAACAGACTGCAAAGGAAATAATATTGGAAGGAGATGGGATTGTGCATAATTATGAAATAAATACCTTCTGTAAAGAATGTGTATTTAAGAATATATTTATGAAGGAATGGAAGTGAAGTCTTAGAACAAACCTATTTTACAAAGGTGAGAGGAGGCACCCTGGGCAAAATTAATTTCCACTTCGAACTGAAACTAGAGACTAGTATCTAAAAACATCTTGTGAGCCACAGAACTGGCCAATCAATATATCATATATCATTTCAACCTCTCATAGGCTAAAATTCCATTACATAAAAAGACTAAAAACAGATTTCCTTTAAAAGTGCATAAAAATATACAAAATCAGTAATTTAATAGAGAAAACATGCAAGACAATTACATCTGTCATTGATTTGAGCTAGTTTTTAGGAGTGCACTTGATTAGCACCCCAGTCATAAGTGGAGTGTGGTGCAACCTGTCTATTTATACTAAATAAAGGATAGCCTGTAGTAAAAAGTTTTTTTGATTTGCAGTGTGTCAATATTTTATGATCTCTGTACATCAGACGTAGAAATCATATTTATGATTGATGTTTTATGGTGGTGTTTTTCTGTAGTTATATGTTCTTTATGCAGGATGTTTATTTAATTGATATTCGTATGAGAGAAATATTCTTGTTGTCTTGAAGGTGGTCTCAATTTGCATTATTTACCGAAACGACGCACACATTGTGCTAAATTTGAGAAACAGATGAGCACATTAGAAAAGGAGTCGTTTATTATCATGTGGTTTTTTTTTATTGATTCCGACAGACTAGCTCAAGTCAATGACAGATGTATTTGTCTTGTACGTTTTCTCTTTTAAATTAACGATTTTGTGTATGTGTCATGCACTTTTAAAGGAAATCTGAGTTTAGTCTTTTTATGTAATGGAATTTTAGCCTGTGAAAGGTTGAAATTATATGATATATTGATTGATTATTTCTTTATTAAAGCTTTGAGACAAACATTTAGTAAACTTTAGCATTTGACTCATTCAGGATTGGGGTTATGAGTCCTTGTCATGTGGGTGTCTGTATATAGAGCTGGTGTAAGATCAGTGGTTTCAAAGGGAATTATTCAACACTTGACAGTCTTCTACCGAGCCCTGTCCCTTTGGATTGTGGGCCTCCTCTCATTGCATTTACTTACACTCAGATAATATGAAGTCACTAATAGAGACCCTATTAGCATACCTAGTTATCATTGTACACTCAAATAAAGGGAGGGGTCCCACAAGAGGAAGAAAAGCATGTGTCAAAGACCTTTAAAACTTTGAACTATGTAAAAAGCTCACCATATATCATCAGGCACAGATGGGGAATTTGTATTGTTTTAGTTATAAACAGTTCTAATGTTCTGACTTCCAGTTAGTCAAACCATTTTACAGATATTTTTATGGAAGAGGCCTGGCCTTAATGACATTGGAGTACTTCACAAAGGATATAAATCGGGATACGTGGGTACAGGAGATAAGATTTTACACTACAAATGAAGCACAAAGGATTATTTCCGGGTAAAATGGGATAGAGCAGATGACACGGAGTCATCCACGTACAATCTACACATGATTGCAGGACAGGATCTCTTAATTAAACAAGAATGTTGTTTTTGTTTCTTACAATAAAATAAATACTTTTAAAACTCCCCAAAAGATAAACACGTTTTGGCATCACATGGGGCACATGTAAACTGCTGTTGAACTTTTTATCTCATTCTAAAACCCAAGGACTGTTTGTATTTCGTATGAGAAGTGACATACTTGGGTAAACTATCCCCTACCTACTATATGTGGTAAGGATATTGCAAGCCACTAAAACATTCAATGCAGGTTAATTATATGGCTATGGTACTCCATGGTGGTTCACAGTTTGCCCCTTGAATATCAAACTCAGAATATCAATGGGACCCGATATCGAGGGCAAAATAGCAAAAACAAAATATTGACAGGCAAGAAAGTCTAGATTTTCTACATCTAGTTCCACATATATGTACCTATGGGATACATATATCTTCAAGGTATTTAGATGTGGAGTTAGGACTAGTAGTTCTATACTTCCCTATATGCACTATTCTTTTGATATTTTGTCCCTTGAGATTCTGTTCTCAATATTATTGTACCACGTTATTCTGGGGGTTGATATTCAGTAGTACAATCAGTGGTTCACAAATTCCTCTTAATGTATAGTGTGGGGTATTTTATTTCTCATACTATAGGATGATAACATTATCCTCCCCTTAAGTGGCAGTGAAGTATTATGCTCATAGAGTGCAATGGCTGCACCTTTTGGCAGAGGTATTGTGATGTCACAACTCAACCGCAATATAGCATTTTAAAATGTTGCTGAAGGCATTGCCAGATTTAATAGGCTCTCTTGTGTGCTACCAGTCTAAGTCGTAAATGGGGGCCTAAAATAAGGCAGAGGGCAATACCAGTTGTTATAAGCCCTATTTTGTGTTACAGGCCCAAGTGGGAAATGAGGGCCTACAACGACGCAGAGGGACTCTGACAGCCAATCAGAAAGCTCCCCAGGACAAATCTAGGAAATGTTACAAACCAGCATGTTTCAAGCCCAGGCTCTGTTTCTAAATCTACTTTCTACTTCCTGGACATCTCCTATAAAAGGGGAAGCCCTGGGCAGGGGCTTGTCTTTCAATTTAGGTTAATTGATGAGCTGAGTTGTCTCATTTTCATTTTCTATTGGGAGTAGCTGTGTGCTTTTGGCTGTTCTTGGAAGGGGGCCTCTGCATAAAGATGTCTGCCCTGTGTTCCATTTTAGTTTGAGGCAACCAAGGTGTGTGGACTGGTGACCACTGTAGGTCCAAGGCTGTTTCCTACCACATTTCAGATACTGTTGCCTTTTGCCTTCTGTAGGAAATGTTCAGGTAAATGTTAAGTAAATGCAGAGCAAAATGTGTAAAAACATTTTTTAAATCTCTCTATTAATTTTTAAACAACTGGGTGAAAAGCGGCCACCGTACCGCAACAAAAAACGTGAGTCATGGAAAAGACATTACAACAAACTCTGTTGACAGAGGCACTTGCCCACTCTCTGCAGAAATTATATGCATGAACATGCACAATGTGATTCCAATGCTACTCCATAGTGCCCACTGTCCCAGGGCCCAGCCGGGTCCCATCCCTCTTCTCTCCCTCATGGAACATATTCCTCAGCATGTTGCCAAGGTCCCCACACCTTCTCGTACATTCTGGGCAAGCCACATGCCTAATACACCATTTTGTAATAGTGCATGCACCAATCTACTTTGGATTCCCAGGCCCTTTGCATAGGGATTTCTCCACACCCCCACATATGAACAACATCACGTTTGGCACCATCAAGGCGGTGTTACAGAAGAGTAAAGAGTATCGGTCCAAGAACTGCTCCCCCCAGATTCCCAGGGTGATCAGCTGGGGTCAACTCCAGTGCACATCCTAAGACTGCAGATATCCTCCTACCCACTCCCTCCTAGTACCTCTGAAATTTGGGGCATTCCCATATGGTATGAAGTAATGTGCCTTTTTCCCTGCAACCCCTCAAACACAGTTCTGAGTCTGTGCTCCCCATTCAAAACAGTTGAGTTCTGGTGAAAAAGTCATGTGGAGCAGTTTTAGCTGGATCAGTTGGAGTCTGGCCCAGATGGTTGCTTCTTGAGGGTTCCTTCAGGCTGACCCCAATCCAGTCTACCCAAATCTTCTTCCCACTGTCCTCTGAGTTGACACAGTGGAGGGTTGTTTTTGTGTAGGACTGTTGAGTATAATTTTAACACAGCATGGTCAGTTAGGGGAGCCCCCAGTACTCTAAATTCTAGGGGGGATTCCTTCGGGCCTCCCTGAGCTCCTCGAAATATGGCCAACGGAGATGCTGCAGATGTTGGTACTGCAGGTATTGGCCTCAGGATAGTTCATATTGGTTTTGCAGTTCGGGGAACGGTATCATCTCCGGCCTCTTCCACACGTCCCCCACCTTGGATATGCCAATCAAGTCCCATCTTGCATGACCCTCAACTGACCTCAATCCCTTCAACTGGTCTGTCTCCCATAGCGAGGTTTCTAACGTTAGCATAACCCTCCAATTAAGGACCTTAGTAGCCTTGTGCAGGAACCCGATCACCACCTCTGTGAGTGTCAGCAACAGAGACATCCCTTGTCCCCGTACAAACATCAAACATATCCCTCCGGATCCACTGCATGCTTATCAGCCTTCACTAAGGGTTCCTGCTGCTATGAGAAGACACAGTCATTGACTATATCTAGCTGGGCCGGCCAATAATACAAGCAGAGGTTGGGGAGGGCTATGTCTCCGTCCAACGGCCACCGTGTGAGGGATGATCATGCTATCCTAGGTGTTCCACCATCCCAGAGCAGGCTGCGCGTGACATTTGTCGCCTCTCAAGAGAAATCCTCTGGGACCTCAAACGGAGTATTTTGTAGGATGTACAGAAATGTGGGAGGTATATCATTTTGTATAGGGTCGCTGTGCCCATCAGGGAGAGTGGCAACTTTTTCCACCATTCCACCTCAGTTTTATACAATGCAAGGATTATCCCCAGGTTTTCTGATAGGAACAGTTCCTGGTCCTTTGCGACAAATATTCCCAGATACCTAAACCCCCTGGGCTACCACATCAGGGAGTGATGCCAAGCCCCACTTCCCAACCCCTCGGAAAGTGGGAATGCAATTGACTTATGCCAGTTGATCCTCAGCCCTGAAAAGGAGCCAAACGTTTCCAAAATCTCTAGTACCCCGGGACTGCCAGGTACAGCAGGATGTCATCGGCATATAGGGATATGGCATCTTCTCAATCGGGGTCCCATCTCAAGCCGTGCAATAATGTATTTGATCGAAACCAGCTAGCCTAAGGTTTAATCGCCAATGCAAACTGCAGGGGGGAGAGCGGGCATCCCTGTCTGTCTGGTGCCCCTACACAGAAGGAACTCTCCCAAGATGGCCCGTTCACCTTAATCCAAACTACTGGGTCCTTGTACAATAAATCCACCCAGGACATAAATCTTCCATCAATCCCCATTCTCCGCAGTATAGCCATAAGACAGTGGCTTTCAAGGGAGTCAAAAGCCTTTTAGGCATCTAAGGAGAGTAGGAGAGTTGGCTCTGCAAGTTGGTCACATTGTGCCAGGCAACCTGCTAGCCGGCGAAGATTGTTTCTGGTCGCCAGATAGTGCATGGAGCACAATTGGTCTGGGGTCACTAGTGTGTCAATCCCCTGTCGCAGGCAATTAGCTAAGACCGATGCCAAAATCTTTGTTTCAAAATTAAGAAGGGAGATCGGGCAGTAGGAAGTGCACTCTTCTCTCTGCTTCCCCTTTTTTATGAATCACGACTATTGTCGCCCTACAGAGTAGACGACACTCCTGTAAGGCCCTGTTAAACATTGCCCTGAGCAGGCCCGTTAATTATGATTTTGCACATTTAAACAGCTTGTAGGGGGGGACCCATTGGGACCGAGGGACTTTCTTCTCTTCATCTGGCTAATGGCCTTAGCCAGCTCCTTCTCGGACAACTCCGCATCGAGCGACTCACCGTGGTTCCCCTGCAGCGTTGGCGCTGGAATGTCACTTATAAACTATTCGAGCTCACTCAGCTGCAACCCTCCCCTGACCCTGTAAAGATCTTCCAGATGAGCTGCAAAGGACTGAGCTATGGACCTTGTGGTCATCGGCTTTGTCCTGTACTCTCGCTCCACCACTTTCACCTACCTCTGGTCTTCTTCGTTTTTGGCCAGCCATGCCAGTAGGTTGCCTGATTTATTGCCTACTTCATATAGTCTACCTTGCTGTGCCATGTACATCACCCTCACCTCTTGAAGCAACAGGTGGCTCATTTCCTCTCTCCCCTCCTCAAGTATTCCTGCAAGGCCCGGATTAGGGTTGAATATGTAATTGGCCACCCACTGTACCAACTGTCTTTTGAGCTCCCCCATCTCCCTCCTTACGTTTAACCCCTACATGGGCTACGAGGTGGCCATGCAGAACTGTTTTGTAGGCCTCCCACACAGTGACCTCTGAGTCCACTGTCCCCACATTTTTCTTAAAGTACTGAGTGTGGTTTCTACCACCAGACTTCTAGTATGCCAAGCAGTCAGGTCCCATTGGTCCAACCTCCACGCCCCCCTCGAACTCTGGATGACAGTTAATAGGAGTGTTGTCAGTGGTGAATGGCTGGATATGCCCCATGCAAGGATATCAGCATGCCCAAAGCAACCCATCTGGTGTCATGGCATCAGAAAGTAGTCCAGCCTTGACAGAGAGCGTAGCTGGTTAGAGCTAAGTGTAATGTCGGATCCCCGGATGTTCCACCCACCATAGGTCTACCAACCCCACAGTGTCTAGAGAGTGGGTTAGGTTAAGTTCCACACCTATCAACAGTATAGACTCTGGGACCTCTACCAGTCATGCACCCAGTCAATTCAACCCTCCTGCCTGCAATCCAGGGGAGAAGTAGCAGGTGGCTAATGTCAGGGTTGTCCCATTCCATCGGCCACTCACTGCTGCCTGGCATCCCATACTATCCACCCATGTAATGGTCACTTGCAAGGTAAGCGATCTGCGAGTCAGTATTCCCATCGCCCTGGAGCAGGAGGAGAAGCCGACATGGACCAACAGTCAATATTTGCCTTGGTGCAGCACTTGGCAGGTGTTTCCCATGAGATGTGTCTCCCGAAGGAGAAAAATATCTAGGTTCTATCTCACCAAGTATTTCCACATTGCCCACCTCTTCAATTTGTTGCCCAGTCCACTGGCATTCCAGGACATATCCCTAAGGGTGAGGCCTGGGGTATTCAGGTGATGTGGAGCCATTGACCTTAGTGCCTCTCCCTGGCGAGTGCCTGTCCATCTCTACGATGCCTCTGTGTGCCTCTAACAATCACCAAAACATCCCCTCCCCCACCCAACCTCCTCGTGCTGCGGATTCACAACTACCGCCCCCTCAATGCCCGAGGTGTCTGTCGCCCCCACTCAAACAACCACAACAACATTACACGTTAACTTGCAAGTCTCTCTTGATAAATATACAATTGGAGGGGGCAGGCCTGACCCACTGCAGCTCACTACAGCATCTGTCCTCCAGCCAGACACCCACTAGCCTCCTCAGGAAGCTTTTCTTTTTTCTCCTAGCCGGCGGTCAGCATTGAGTCTCATATTAGTGTGTTGGCAGTCATCGGGGTAACCAACGTCCTGCTGCTCTCCTCTGATCCCGCTCCTGATCCCCAGAGTAACTGGCATTCTCATCAGACTTCTTAACCAGAACCTCCCATTTGCTATCTCATCCCTATGAGCGTGCTATTGAATCTCCGCCACAACCTTGCCCTCTCGGTCTCCATCTGGGATCTTGTCAGAGCAGCCGGCAGGCCGCCTCGTCTCCCCGCCCCGACTTCCATTGTTGCCATTCCCCTCTGCCAGTCCTTTTGCCCAGGTCCGTTAGAGGGTATCCTTTGGACTTCAACCAGCAGTCATGGCTGTGTGAAAGAAGTGTTTCTCCCCTTCTGTGTAAGCAGGTAGCTTCGCCGGGAAGAACAGGGCATACTTTAGTTTGAGCGACTGGAGGTGGCGCATGTTTCACGTTGCCTCTGGACAGCATTAATGTAATCCGGATATGTTTGCGGCGGCACCCCTGATCTTCAAGGGATAGTGAGCCCGCGCCACCTGCAGGATATGGTCTTGGTCACAGAAGTTGAGCAGTCTTGCCACTATCAGCCTTGGAGGTGCCCCAGGAGCCGGGGGACTGCCCGGAACCCTGTGCCCCCACTCTATCATGAACATGTTTGACGCCTTACCAGCCAGCCTTTCCTTAAGAAGCCAAACATTCAAAAACGATTCCATGCTGGGGCCTTCTGATGTCTCCGGGACACCCACTACTCTGAAATTGTTCTGCTGGGAGTACCCTTCTGCGTCTTCCATCCCATTCCTCAGGTGAGCAACAGTCTGTTGTAAGAACCGAATCAGCTCTTCTCCTCCGGAGACCCTGGGCCCCAAGTCAGCTAGGACGTGCTCAATCTCATCCACTCTCTTCTAGGTCCAGGGCCACTGCATCTATTTTGCTCTCCGGGGCCACTTTCATATCCCTAATGGCTGCCAGTATGGTGGCCGTGTGGTTCTCCAGGCCGTCTGTGTCGGGGGGTCCGCAGCCGGTCCCATTTTTTTCTTTTTGGGGAGAACCATCTCCGAGCTGGAGTCTCAGGCCTCACCCCAGGTCCCTCAGTGTGCAGCTGGAACACCAGCGCCGTCCCCAATGTCCAGGGGTTGTTGCGGTACGGCCGCCCTAAGCAGGAGGTGCACACGGGTCTTGCCATCGCCGGTTGAACCTGGCGACAGGATCAGCCCTAGCCAGACAGTGACCCTAAAAGTCCCTTACAGGCACAGGCATCCTCCGCCTAACTCTAGGCCCCAGGGCTGGAGGGAAAATCCAACTTCTCGGTATCCTCTTTACACCTGATATGTCCCTGCCCACCACGAGGCACACTCCCTGCCCGTAGGGATGGCCGGCCCACCAACTCTGTTACCACCGGGGGTTGGTCCTCTATCCGCCTAGTCATCTTCCAGCCCTTTCGGGTACTGGGGCCAGTCTCACCCTCATCCAACAAGGAGGCCCACTCTCCTCTTTGGGGGGTGCACCAGCATGACCGTCCAGCCCCTCCCGGGCTCGGTCTGCCACAGCCAGTACCTTCGGCTCCTGCCGCTATTTCCAGGGAGGGGTCACCAACACTCCCTGCTGGCCCCCACCTGGGTCGGGCCCCAGTTGTCAGGCTGGCATCCTACAGTCCCTCAGGGCATCCACCATCACTTTTCCTGGCCTTCTGGGCCAAATCCAGGCCCTCTACTGGGTCGCAGCCAAGTTATACCAACTCCGCTGCACTCGCACTCAGTGAGGGGTATCCATGATCTAGGAGGGCTGCCGTCCGCACCTGCACTCTGCTGCGGCCTCAGCCTGACCTTCATGCAGTTATCCGGCTCACCCACCTACGCCGGGGTCGCACCCGCCATCTTGGCCAACTGCCACCTCACCAGGCTGTTCACTTTCCTGGTGTCGATGCCCTCTCCGAGGCTTACGCTTGTCCCCTCTGGTCTGGTGCAACACGGGGAAGGCACCAGGATTGATGCCCCACCGGGTTGGCTGCTGGAGATTAATGCTTGTGCAGCCATTTCCCCACCAATTTGTACAAAATTAAGTGGCAGGACTCAAGTTATTTCACAGGTGACCGCTGTAGCTTGCACACCCTGCCAGTGCTGCCAAATGCTGTGTCTATTGAAGTTTTAAACTATTTGCTGATGTGCTCTTTTGAAAAATAGACAAACAGCACCACCATGTGGTTCACTGTCAGAAATAAGTGTTGGGTTGACAAATAAGTGCTGGTGCTGAGCACCAGCAAACACCAGCACACTTTAAGCATTGACTAAACATCAGGAAAGTAATTTGTGTTTTTCTATGCTATGGGAAGATCTTGGTCAAGGCCCTTTAGCCAGCTCTTTTATCTGAAGCTTGGATCTCAGCCTAGATCTCTGTCCAGTTTTACTGATGTTTGTCTATATGTGAATTTATCTCTATTTCTCTGCATTCAGTTATACAACTGCAGTGACCAGCGTATAGCACAATGACAAATTAGATTACAAATATTTTATGCTTGGAGATGTACATTAATATGTGTTACTCACAATTTCAAAGAGGGCCTGAATGGTCTCCAGATCAACCACAGAGTTGTCCAAGTTCAAAATGGCTGTGCAAAAAATAAATCATAACCAAGATAAGTACATTATTTGTTAAGCTAAATTTAGCTACTGCACACTAAAAACCACATTGGTAACAAAAAGTCAGCAAATCAGCACACATATGACTATAGCTTAATACATGAATTCTAACTCCTTACAAGTCAGGGCCAAATATTGTGTTTTAAATGATACTAGGTTGAACGCAGTGCCCGGGAAAGCAGGTGGAATAAGTTGTAAATGATGGCTTTGATCTTCGACTAAAAACAAACAATTTCCAATTAACATGACCAAGACGATAAATTGTGTAAGCATCACATAGGCATTTATTGGGGCATGGGACCATTAAGTTTACAAAGTCAGCAAAAAACAGACCTGCCTGATGAATTGAGTCTCTAATCCAGTCTACTACATTTTAGAAGGCCTTTGAAGTAGTTTCTGAGTTTCACAGTGCTATGGGTTTTCCCGAACCTGGATGTTCTGCGGAAGCACAGTCCAGTATAAATCATATATATATAACAGAGTGGCGGTAGTCACTCTGTGGGTCTAGTTAGGATTCCGAGGATAGGAATTCCTCAGATCTTTGGTTGGTAATCACTTTGTCACTGGTTGATGAATCTCCACAAAACTTTGCAGACCTATTCTTTTTTCTACATTGGCTGATGATGAAAAGTTTCGTGGTGATTATTTAAGGGAGTGCAAATAAAAAATGGGTGTCCCAAAACACGTTTTTCCACCAAAACATTTTCCATAGACTTTTTAGACAGACTTAGCAGCAAAATGGCTGCACGGATTAACAAGAAATTTGGCAGGAATATAGATTATGGTGTAGAAGGGGTACTTTTTGCTATTTGATCTGAAATTGTTGAGTTGTTTTTAATTAAATAGGGACAAAAACGTAGTGATGTATTGGGCTGTGGTATACTGCGGTACCCTCATGGTATACAGCGGTACATGGCGATGTCGAAACACATTATTATTGGTTAATCAAAGCCCTTGCATAAAGAAAAGGTAGCCATATTGTTTAGAGCACACTTTCTATTTATTCTGAGTTTTTACATGAAATATTGCTTAATACTCTTTTTGTAATGCATAGGAATGAATTAGGCAATTTAGGAAAGTCTGTAAAGTTAGGGAAAAGTATTTTTAGTGACATACATTTTCTTTAAAATACTTTCACAAAATTATCTAGAGAGTACCATGGTATCTATTGAAATATAAAGAAAAAATAATATATGACAAAAGACAGTCTACGAAACACCACTTCACTCCACTATACGACACACCACTCCACACCACTCCACTCTATGACACTCCACTCCACTCTATGACACTTCGCATCATGCCACTCCACTTTACGACACACCACTCTACTCCACTCTGCGACACGTCAGTCCACTCTACGCCCATCCACTCTAAGACACCCTACAACTCACCACTCTATGACACGCCACTCTACTGTACTCAATGACACTCCACTCTATGCCACTCCACCCTACAACACTCTACTCCACTCTATGCCCCTCACCTCTATGAAACTCTACTGCAATCTATGACATGCCACTCTATGACACTCCACGACACACCACTCCACTCTATGGCATGCCACTCCGCTCCATGAAACTTCACTCCACTGAACGCCACTCAACGTCACTCCACTCTATGACACACCACTCCACTCTTCAATACGCCACTCCATCCTACACCACTCCACGCCCCTCCACTCTAAGACACTCTATGACATGCAACTCAATGACACGTCACTCCACTCTACTGTATGCCACGCCACTCCACTTTATGCCCCTTCAGTGTAAGACACTCTATGACACGCCACTCTATAGAACGCCACTTCACTCTATGATGCACCACTCCACTCTACACCATCCCATTCTACAACACTCAACTCCTCTGTGTGCCCCTCATTTCTAAGACACTACTCCACTTTACAACACTGTGCGACATGCCACTTCATTCCACTCTGCAACACGCAACTCCTCTCTACAACACGCCACTCCACTTTACGATATGCCACTTCCCTCTACACTAATCCACTCTACGCCCCTCCACTCTAAGATACTCTACGACATGCCACTCTATGACACGCCACTCCACTCTACGACAAATCACTCCACTCTACGCTCAATCAATCAATCAATCAATCATGTCACTTATAAAGCGCACTACATACCCGCGAGGGTCTCAAGGCGCTGGGGGAAGAGGGGGGTGGTGCTGCTACTGATCGAAGAGCCAGGTCTTGAGGAGTCTTCTGAAGGCCAGTAGGTCTTGGGTCTATCGGAGGTTGGTGGGGAGGGTGTTCCAGGTCTTGGCGGCGAGGTGGGAGAAGGATCTGCCGCCGGCGGTTGTTTTCCGGATGCGGGGGACTGTGGCGAGGGCGAGGCTGGTCGAGCGGAGCTGGTGGGTGGGGGTGTAGAAGCTGAGTCGTCTGTTGAGGTAGGCTGGTCCAGAGTTGTGGAGTGCTTTGTGTGCGTGGGTGAGGAGCTTGAAGGTTATCCTCTTGTTGACAGGGAGCCAGTGCAGGTCTCTCAGGTGGGGTGTGATGTGGCTGCGTCGGGGGATGTCGAGGATAAGACGTGCAGAGGCGTTCTGGATGCGTTGCAGCCGTCCTCAGGAGCTTAGCCGTCGTTCCTGCGTAGAGGGCGTTTCCGTAGTCCAGCCTGCTGGTGACGAGGGCCTGGGTGACTGTTTTTCTTGTTTCGGTGGGGATCCACTTGAAGATCCTGCGGAGCATTCGGAGGATGTTGAAGCAGGATGAGGAAACGGCGTTGACCTGCTTAGTCATGGAGAGGGTGGGGTCGAGGATGACCCCTAGGTTGCGTACGTGGTCGGTGGGTGGCGGGGCTGTTCCCAGTGATGTTGGCCACCAGGAGTCGTCTCAGGCTGAAGGGTTGGAACCAAGGATGAGGACCTCCGTCTTGTCCGAGTTCAGCTTCAGGCGGCTGGTCCTCATCCATTCGGCGACGGCCTTCATTCCTTCGTGGAGGTGGGCTTTGGCGGTGTGAGGGTCTTTGGTGAGGGAGAGGATCAGCTGGGTGTCGTCGGCGTAGGAGATGATGTTGAGGTTGTGCTGTCGGGCGACGTGGGCGAGGGGTGCCATGTAGATGTTGAACAGCGTTGGGCTGAGGGAGGAGCCTTGGGGTACGCCGCAGATGATCTTGGTGGCCTTGGATCGGAAGGGGGCGAGGCGGACGCTTTGTGTTCTGGCCGGAAAGGAAGGATGTGGTCCAGTCCAGGGCCTTCTCTTGGATCCCGGCGTCGTGAAGGCGTGTTCGTAGTGTGTGGTGGCAGACCGTGTCGAAGGCGGCTGATAGGTCCAGGAGGATGAGGGCTGCTGCACTCTATGCTACGATACGCTACTCCACTCTTCTCCATTCCACTCTATGCCACTCCACTCTACTCTACCCCATGATACTCTAACCTACAACACTCTATGTGACATCACTCTATCCCACACCACTCTATGCCACTTCACTCTACTCCACTCTGACACTTTACTGCACTCTACAACACTCCACTTTACCACACTCTTTTGCACTCTAGGCCACTTTACTCTTCAACACTCTACTCAACTCCATGCCATTCTACGACACTCTAAACAACTCCCTCTATGCCACTCCATACAAATTTATTCCACTCTATTCTATGACACACTACTCCACTCTATTCATTCTACTCCACCCTATGACACTCTATGTCATGACACTCTACTTTACTCTACCTCCCTCCACTCTACTCTATGCCCCTCTACTCTACTCCATTCTATGACACTGTATGACACTCCACTCTATGACACACCACTCTAATACCCTCCACTGTACGACACTTCACGACACTCTCCTCCGCTCTACAACACGCCATTCTACGACATTCTATTCCACTCCATTTTACAACACTCTACTCCACCCTATGCCACTGGACGACACTACACTTAACACTGCACTTGACAACACTCCACTCGATGACACGTCACTCTACGACACTCCACTCTATGATACTCCACTCCACGACACTATACTCCATTCAAAATACAATCAGATATCATTGTAGTAATCTATTATTAACGCACCATCTAATATGGAGCGACCATAAGGCAGACGTTTAACTTACCTTACACTTACCATTTATCTCTATACTAATTACAATTGTGTATTTCTGATACCTGACAACATATGAATAATATTGGCAGAAGCTATTTATCTGTCGGATATTTGCTTAGTTCTGAAAATAACTTTTTACTTCTTTTTTTTCATATTTTCTGAAAGTTTTTATTTTTGTACACGGTCAACATAACCAACCAAAACAATAGTTTCAACAGCAAACAGGAGGACAACTAAGGCAAAAAAAACTTAAGACTGTTGGGGAGACATGACATGACAGGCTTGCGATGGATCGTCATATCTCTTGGTCTCGCAACAATGACAGTATGGTAAATGAGAAAGTATGTTGCTGTACTGCTATATTGCTCTAAAATTT
Organism: Calotriton arnoldi; assembly: GCA_963921515.1. Taxonomy (NCBI): domain Eukaryota; kingdom Metazoa; phylum Chordata; class Amphibia; order Caudata; family Salamandridae; genus Calotriton; species Calotriton arnoldi. The sequence goes on from CAWUFW010009211.1 coordinate 112,531, forward strand.
GAGGGTTCTGCCTCAAAAGATGGATTGTCACTGTCGTACCAAGAGCAGGTACTGATGGAGGGAGGGATGCACTGGGATTTGGTGGAGGGGCAGATAGATCAGAAAAAGTAGAATGTGCCACCGGAGGGACAGATGCAACGGGTGGTGGTGGTGCTCCTGATGATGCAGAAGAAGGTGAAGGTTTTGCAGTAGTTTCAAAAGTGGCTGCTGCAGATGCTCTTGCTTTGGCCTCTTCTATCTCCTTCTGATGCCTCATTTCCACATGCGCCAACCTAGTGGAATTAATTGCCTGCTCGTGTTTTCTTATTCTGTGGTACCAAAGGAGTATTGCTTGATGTTCCCACAAGAAATAACTTTTTTGCATATGTTGCATGAAACAAGCTTGGCATGATTTTTTTCTCTCCAGGAGGCAATGTAAAAAAATCCCAGACAATGGATTCTTTCAATTTCTTCCTCAGCTCCACCTTTTGTTTCTCCTCTTACATCCTCTGCTCCACCTCTTCTTTCTCCTCCTGCAGCAGAACAGGATCTTCTTGTTGAGACATTGCAGTTTTGCAAAACCTACAAGGTGGCTTCTGAACAGAAAATGTTCACTCTCAGACAGAGCACAACCTTCACCTTTGAAGATCTCAATTGAAATAAGGATAAGGGGTATACACTACAGATTTCCTACAATTGACAGAGTTATAAGCCAATGAACTGCTGTTTACCAAAATCAAACCTACCACTGTAGTATCGCTATACTATTGCTGTACCTGTATAGTTCACAAACCCAACCTAATTTCAATATTAAGACATGTACAATTAAAAAAGATAACTAGACATAAAAACTTGATCCATATTTTAAATAAAATATGCTTATTTGGTGTAAGAGGTACCATGGTGCTTTTGAGGAACCGCAAGTGAAAGGTAAACAATCACACAGTTGATGCTAATGTTCATAATGAAAAACACACAAGATGATGGACGGAATGTTGCACATTGGCAAACATTCACCCCCAGTCACAGATCTGGGTTTAATCCATCGTTATTTTGCTTCACCACGCCACCCCAGTTCAGACATAGCCATATCCAAATCAGTCATGACCCTGTGCCTCATGGGAACAGTCCAGACCAAACTGCCAAGCCATGTCTTCCCTGGACCGGAATCAAGCATCCTAAGACCGGTTTCAGGCTATCAGCCTTCATCAGCCAGGATAGCTTGACTCCAGTGGCGTAGTGAGCACGGGACCCACGTCTGGGCATACCCTTCCCACTTAGGGCGAAATGCAAAACACACAAGATGATGGACGGAATGTTGCACATTGGCAAACATTCACCCCCAGTCACAGATCTGGGTTTAATCCATCGTTATTTTGCTTCACCACGCCACCCCAGTTCAGACATAGCCATATCCAAATCAGTCATGACCCTGTGCCTCATGGGAACAGTCCAGACCGAACTGCCAAGCCATGTCTTCCCTGGACCGGAATCAAGCATCCTAGGACCGGTTTCAGGCTATCAGCCTTCATCAGCCAGGATAGCTTGACCCCAGTGGCGTAGTGAGCACGGGACCCACGTCTGGGCATACCCTTCCCACTTAGGGCGAAATGCAAAACACACAAGATGATGGACGGAATGTTGCACATTGGCAAACATTCACCCCCAGTCACAGATCTGGGTTTTGAATGTTCATAATGAACCCTGACCTATCTTGACAGTACTGTGGTACCCTCCAAAAAACAATTTAAAATCATATTAAAGTATATTATATTGTTTTAAATAACTTTTCTTTTTTTATTACAAAACCATGCAAATTCAATGAAGAAACCAAAGGTTTAAGGTTAGTTATAGTTAGGAAAACTTCATTTATTATTTCAATGGAAAACCAACTTAATCTAGACAAAGCTTAGAAATTCAAAAGTTATAGTTATCACTTTACAGTGCCAACTTAAAGTTACAATTTGTTTCCCGCTCACAATCTACTATAAATTGCGTACATTCATACACAGTGTTCTCAACTCGTGAGGCTCACAACATTAACTATAACCCAGCCCAGTACCATGGACAGTGTTTTCATTAATGATGTCATTTAAAATGTTATGAGTTTTGTTTTAAATACTGTAATTTAACATGCTATAAGTGATGTAATATGAAAAGGTGTAAGCAGTGCATGGGGAAGCCGTGAGTTATGGTTAATGTATTGTGCCTAGCGAGTGGAGAACACTGTGTATGGAAGTTCTCGAGTTATAGTTATAGCAATTTGTGGGTGAGGCTCAAATTATATCTTAAATTATTTTTTTTTACATTTTTGTATCCTTTCTCAGCCTCAAGCTCATCTTTTGCTCCCCACACTCCCTGTTGCTTTCCCCACCTGCTCCCTCCATCGTTTCCCCACCCCTCGTGGTCCTTAAAATAATTTGTTAAAAAGGATTTTGGAGGGCCCAGCAGCTGCCATTTGATGCTGGACTACTCCAAAATAATTTTTTTATTCTCTTCTCCAAGTGTAGAGAAGTTTGTAGAGCAGTATGTTTGCAGGGTGTCAACTCAATCTGATACATTCATAAGGGGACATATCAGTTCTCTCTCTTATTGTATACCTAAATACTGCAAGAAAACTCTCTTATTGTATACCTAAATACTGCAAGATAACTCACCCAATAAAATATACTGGGAAAATGGCAACAATAACTCTGTAAGAAACCAAAACCAAACAATCGAGGGCTAGAGCTTTTTTTACTTAACAAGACAGATGGATAATGCAGGCAAGAATAGCACCAGGCCAGCCAACACATACTGGGACTGCTCAGTATACTACTAGCACACCCAATCATATTTTGGTGCAGGTATCACACCCATAGACCACTCTCAGGCTACATTCGCTATCACACCACTAACAAACAACTACTCACATCAAACAGAACACAACAAACCTCCTAACAAAAGAATCCAGTCTACATGAAATGCAGCAGTTCTGATGAAATGCACATTCCAGCCAGCCTACTACACCACTAGGCATCACAAAAGTGTGCTATACAATATATAAATAATATCAGAACATTTAACATGGAGCCACTCACTAGAAGCATCATGCACCCAGTTGCATTTTACATTTGATAACGCCTTTTTCACTTTTCTATGTGTCTGTATTTAATGAATAGGGACTGGTCAAACTGCAGAAATGTTAAAGGAGGTGTCAGAAATTGATCTAAAAATGCATATCTAATCAACACCAAGCTTCATATGCTTTTATTGGCATAGGCTATTGTCATGCAAAGCATGCTTGGGCCCGTTATCTGATTATCTATAAATTGTTCAAGAGTTTTTCCAGAGTTTTCAAAATTAAGGTTTTGATTGAAGGTGGCTTAATATTCTTACTGAAAGAAACTTCAAAACGATTTCTCATTCACAATATTAAGTCCCACCAAGCATTTACAGGTAAAATATTAGCAGATTTCCAGGTCCTAGTAATGAATTTGACAGTAGAACAGATCAAAAGATCAAAACTTTCATATTCATATGTGACATTGAGGGTACGAGGAGTGATGGTTTACCTATTAAATTTTCATTAGAAAGAGGAACATTAAAATGAAAAATTTGTGAAATGTTATCCTAAATTTCAGACCAAAATGTAAAAATATTTTGATACTCAAATAATATATGTTTCAATGTATGTGGTTCCTTATCACAATGCCAATAATTCAATTTGTCAAGTACTTTTGCATTAGACAGCATAACAGGACACCAGTAATAATTATTTAAGATGAATGAATTTGTCTGACAAATGGAAGGTGGTAACCAACTTGAAATATTATACAAGCAAACTTTCTTCTACTTTTCTTTCACGTTACGGAACCCACCTAAATTAAATAGGTTCATGGATTAGTAGATATCAATTTTTATACATTTTAGAAGCAATGTGACCAGAGAATCTGTGTATACTGGAGAAACGTTAAACATCTGAACATTGAGGACGTGTAATAGAGCAACTGTAAACATTAAGAATGGCATTACATAAAATAACATTAAAAAACATACCCTGTGGTATTCAGAAGGAGAAACTTGGTTTGTATATCAACAAAAGTTAATAACATATTACTTTGACAAGTATCTGAAATGTAAAATATACCAGCATTAATCTATCCTTCCCAACAAGAGATAAGTGTATTCAGTTTAATCATGGAATTATACAATAAGGATACTTTCTTAATAGTATAATTATGTTACAAAATACTTCATCATAGTTGGATAAGGCAGTTTTGGTTGTACTTAGGATTGGAGAAAAACATTTTTTTTAATGTCCATAGTGAGAATTGCTGGTAACGGAAATGGTGCAAAAATATTTTCCTAAAACCCATTTGGGTGTTAAATAGAGATCCAGATTTGAAAACCAATAGACTCTTTGTGCATCTAAAAAGAGAAATTCTGGGCTACATGCATCAAGCTATTTTGCATTCGCAAACGGCCCATTTGCGATTGCTAAAATGGCTTTTTACATGTAACAAAACCCATTTTGCGATTTGGTAACCTGTTACCAAATCGCAAAATGGGTTTGTGATTCGCTATTAGGAAGGGGCGAGTTTAGGGCGTCCCTTCCTAATACCGAATCGCATCAGTATGTAGGAATGTTTTGTGACCGAAATGCGGTCGCAAAACATTCGCATTTTACCACCTACTTCAAGTAGGTGGTAACCCATTTGCAAATGGGAAGGGGTCCCCAAGGGACCCCTTCCCCTTTGTGAATGTTTGTCACAGCATTTTTTAAAAGCAGGCAGTGGTCCCACGGACCACTGCCTACTCTTAAAAAATGAAAAGAAAACTTTTCATTTTTGTTTTTGAAACGTATCCCGTTTTCTTTTAAGGAAAACAGGCTGCATTTTTTTTTAAAAAGATTGCTTTATTTAAAAGCAATCACAGACATGGTGGTCTGCTGACCCCATCAGGCCACCATACCCGTGATTTTAGTAATTCCTAGGGGGTCGCAAATTGCGATCTACCTCATTAATATTAATGAGGTAGAGCGATTTGTGCCCCCTAGGAATCCCTCAGGAAGGCCAAATCCTCCTTCTAATTTAGAGGTTTGTAATACTTTATATTCAATTCGGGGAATTATTTATTTAAAATACATTTAGTAAAAATCCTATTTAGGTTTTATTTAAATAGCTTAAAGGGAAAGTAACAGATACTTGTGAAGATATTCACATTTTAATGGCCTCAACTGTTCCTCAACATTACAAATTCAATGAAGACTTTTTGTCAAATTTCTCTGTAATTGTAGATATTTATTGCAATTTAGGTTAACTGTTTTATTGTATTCAGAAAATAAATATCAAGGTGCTTAAGGCCAGATACATTCCAGAGAATATCAGTACCATGTAACACATCTGCAATATAGAATGCATTTAATTTAAAACATCAGTTTTACTAATATTCAATGTACTCATGCATAACAATTAATAATATCTAGTATAACCGGTATAGTATATATTGGGTCTCTAATGAATAGCAAAACATCACCTGCAGATGCTTTCAGAACCGTATTGCTAACGATACCTATGTTATCTATGGACTTGCAAAGGAGGCATAAGAATGGTTCAATGGCTAACAAAAGTAATTAACGGAATGAAAGACATCCTTGCCCAGTGCCTCCAAATAAATGAAAATGCTTTTTTAGGATCTAGAGCTAATAAACCTATTGTATACTTTATATTGTTTAAGGAATTAGGAATATAACAAAGTAATCTAGTATTGTGAGATGATAACCTATCCTTCATGAAACCAGCTTGATCTGAGTGAATAATGTAATTTAGCATTCAAGAAAGTCTGGTTGCCAGAATTTTGACATACATTTTGCAATATTGATTATTGAGAGAAATGGGACAATAATTTGGAACTAATGTATGGTCTTTACCTGGTTTAGGGAGAACAAGAAGTTTTGCTTCTTTAAAAGAAGCTTCAACAGAAGCACCGCAAGCAAAATTTTGAAATAAGGATAAGAGGACAGGGGATACCTGAGTAATACATTTTTGATAAAACTCAGCTTACCATCAGGAACAGGACATATTTTAGAATATAAAGATTTAATTGCAGTGGAAACTTCTTCAATAAACAAAAGTGCATCGAGAATATCCCTACCATCTTGTGATAGTGATGGTAACTTGAAGTTAAGCAGGAATTAATCAATTACAATATCTGAAGCATCTTGAGGTTTGCTGCATAAATGTGAATACAAGGTTTGAAATTCTTTAGCTATTGCAGTAGCAGTATAAGAAATTGACCATCAGCACATCTTATAGCATGTGTCTGTTTTTGTCTTTTTGAATTCGTAAATAGATAGCAAATGTGTGATTAGGGTTATTGCCATTAAATTGAAAACTACTTTTTTTATTACAAATAAAAATACCTGCTCTTTTAATAAGGAGAGTATTGTATTCTTAACGAAGATTTTGTAATTGTATTTTGTGTTGAATATCTGACGATGATATAAAAAGCTTTCAAGGTTTGGTAATTTATTTTTCCAATATATTGAATTTGGAATTGAATAATGTATTCTTGTGTGCCATTTAGAGATACTAGCACCTCGGACATATGCTTTAAAAGCATCCCAATACATTCAGGACCAGGATTCCTGTATTTTGGGACGTATCCCCACTGTGTGGAAAAAAGGTACTCAGCTCAGTTCTGCATCTTAGACAGGTAAAGTCAAGGCCCTGTTTCATTTAATTAAGCCTTGAAGGGCTGCAGTAGATCCTGTGCAAATATTTAATCTGAATAAGGCGTAGTCTTGTGAAAATCACCAAGTATCCTCAGAGCCATTTTTGCCTCCACCCAATTACTCCCATGCTCTCCATGCCACTGGAGTCAAGCTATCCTGGCTGATGAGGGGTGAAACCCCGACACCGGTCCTAGGATGCTTGTTTCCAGTCCAGGGAGGACCTGGCTTGGCAGTTCGGGCTGGACTGTTCCCATTGGGCGTCAAGACTGATTTGCATATGGCTGAGTTCAAACTGGAAATGCATGGGGAGCAACAAAACAGATGGATTTAGGTCCAGATCTCTGTACTGGGGTGAATGTATGACATTGTTATGCATTCTGTCCATCAATTTTTCTTATTGCATTTGTCACCCTGAGTGGGATGGGTATGCCCATACGTGCGTCCCGTGCTCTCCATGCCACTGGAGTCAAGCTATCCTGGCTGATGAGGGGTGAAACCCCGAAACCGGTCCTAGGATGCTTGTTTCCAGTCCAGGGAGGACCTGACTTGGCAGTTCAGGCTGGACTGTTCCCATTGGGCGCAGGGTCAAGACTGATTTGCATATGGCCGAGTTCAAACTGGAATGGCATGGGGAGCAAAAAAACTATGGATTTAGGCCCAGATCTCTGTACTGGGGTGAATGTATGACATTGTTCTGCATTCTGTCCACCTCTTTAGTCTTTTTGCAGTTGTCCACCCAATTTGCATCATCTACAGCAGTGGTCCTCAAACTTTTTAATGCTGCTACCTCCCAATAAAAAAAAAATCACTGGGACTCCCCTTCAAAAATGTTCACAATTATTCTATTAAACTGGCAATGTTTTAATGTCTAGACTTATTTAAATATTGCAATTAAGTTCTGTTACCATTTTAAAAATGCAATCAAATACATGATTGCCAAACATACTATTCTGGTCAGGCAGGCCTTACTAACGTGTAAAAGTATCTTCAGTGTGATTATTAGAAGATGGGGTTCTGAAGAGTATTTGCAGTCCCTTACTTTTTGATACATTCTCCCAGCCGGGATATAAATGACAAAAGATGTTAGTGATGGCTCATTACAGAGCGGCTTACTGACGCTCATTTTCTTGAGCTGAAAACAAAGCAGTGTCATCAGCATAATGCTTCTTTAGGCCAGAGCCTGGCACCCCCCCAGGAATCTCTTGAGGCCCCCCTAGGGGAGCCCGCCCCCCAATTTGAAGACCTGTGATCTACAGGGACAACATCCTGCACCTGTCTATCATGCAGTGTCACCAGAAGATCAGGAGTATTGACGACTATTGTGGGGTAAAGTCTGAAGATGTCTTTGCTCCTTACAGCTGACTGTGTGACTTGTGCCTCCAGTGGATTATGGTTGAGGAGTTTGAAAAGGGTGCCTCTGTGTGTTTACAGAGCATTGTGCAATTGCAGATAGCAGTAGAATCGTGTGTGATGCATTCTCTATGCCTCCATCAGAGACAAGAAAGGTCAGATGCGTATCCTCTCCCAAATGTTTCACAGCCTGGAGATGTCATTGAGGTCCCATGCTCTAAAGTCAGCTATTTTAATTGTGTGTTGCAACCATGAGCCATCCCACAGTGGTGTTTCTGCTATCAGAACTCTATCTTACTTGATCTATCAGAGAGCTTGATGTCACCAGGCCAGGGTCGTTCCGGTAGTTGGGGGGGGGGGGAGGAGATCAGAGTACGTTTTCGCCCCATATAGTAGGTGTAGGAGGCTGTGCGGTTCTATGCACTCTAGCTCCAACACCACCATGGGGTTGTCACGGTCAGAGACTAGCCAGTCATTCACAAGGAGGATATGGTTCAGCCAATTATAGAGTTGTATGTCTGCCAATATCAGAGCTTCCTCAAATGGTGAAAAGACACATTTCCTATATGCTATTAGAGGTTGATTGCTGGCTCATAGGAACTTTAGCATTGTCGCCCAGAGTGTTTGGAAAATGGTTTGCAGTAGTTCGTATGGGAAGTTCTGGAGGATATAGAGGAGTTGAGGGAGAGAGATCATTTTAAATAGAACCCTTCACCTGCCACATTGAGCGGCAATGTGGTCCAGGATTCCATGTTGCGCTTAATGAGTGTAAATAAAAGTGTTATGTTCAGATCCCATGCTTGTTGTTTAACAAGGGTCACTTGCATTCCTAGGTTTTTAAAATGGTCTGGAACCAACACAGGTCTGCCGACCTCTGAAGGGCAGTATAGCCACCAGATACTGAAAAATAAGTAGTCTTTGTCCAGTTTCTGGATAACCATGAGGCATCCCCTTAAATTTGTCATATATCCAGAGTGATATACCCTAGTATAACTGTCTCATGCTAGGAGGGGGCACCTCATGCCCAACAGGTGGTTCTCCTGCATAAATACCACCCATGGTGTGAGCAGGTTGATATAATGAAAGATGGTGACCTGCTTCACTTTATTATTCAAGCCGTTGACATTCCAAGACAGAAGGCTGATGGTGTCAGAGAAGTCATACTGGGTGTCTAGGTGGTGCTGTGCCGCTAAAATGCCGGTGATGTGACGCACAAAACAGTAAACGAGCAAGCCAACGCCACCCACCTTGCGGATGTCAAAGCCATTGGAAACATCGTTTTTCAAGATAGGAAACACAGGCACAGTAGAAACAATGTTCTGAAAAGGTGTTTCATGAAGTCTGTTATCATCCTTTGCAAGACAAAAGAAGGCCTCTTAGTAGATTGTCAGTATTATGATTGGTAGTAAGGTGTACTCTAAGAGATGCTGCTTGGAGCCCTTCATTGGCCTGGTGTAAAAAATAGAGGATTAAGTGAAGAGGTTGTCAGACAGTAGATGTAAATTGATTAGTGGGATAGAAATGGGTCCTTCACATTATTATGTCCCATCCATTTAGTCACATTAGCCGTTGCCCCAACATCCATATCAGTTGAGAGAAATATCCTTTTTGACTGAAACCCAGTACTAAAAATAATGAATTTAGTGGTCATGCAGGTCATTATTAGCAAATGTAAAAAGCAGTGCCTTAAATTATCTAACCAGGCCATGTGAATAGTATTTTTCAGATGTGTAAGGTCTCCTTGTGCTTCTCTGAGATGCAGGCAGTTTTCTTGCTAAGCAAAGCTGAATTAATGAGGAGCAAGGGGTTGTGGGCTATGGTAAGTTCACAAATATCTAGACATCTGGTTTTTCTGGACAATCCAGCCACAGAATAAAATTCCCAACGAGTAAAATGTAGGTGCAACCAGGAGCCCAACTGCTGAGGACACCAGAAAAACGCTCCTGAAAATGATCAACGTAGACCCCAAGCTGATGTTGAGGAAGGATCTTTATAGCAGCCTATTAATTTTTATGGTGGTAGACTAGGTGGTTCATGGTGGGTTCGCCATAGAGACCCCAATAACTTTCATACTGTTGATGACAGCTAATTCCCTACAACCTTCTTTTGAATTTGTTGCTAACCAGTTTAACCACATAACTTTCAGGGGTAATCTGAATTATGCAAATTATATTTTGCTTCAATTATCTATATATAGATTTCAAATTTATAATCTGAAACAGTATCAGAATTCAAATGAGGAATTTACATCTAAAGAGGAGCTGGTTCTGATCGTGCTCATTTCCGTCAGGTGACTCTCTGTGTGTGGAGGGCTGGTTTAAGGAAAGGAGGCGTGCCCTGGCAACTTGTAAAATTTTTTAAAGGTGCTTCTTTTTAAGTATACTGCTTTTCTCTGAATGTGCAGTGCATCTTTTTCTTCTCTGCCAAACTTTTAGACTGACACTTTTTAAAGTCTTTCTACAAGGACTGCAGCCTTTTGCTTCCTTCATTTTAATGTTTACTGTTGTAAAGCCTGAAAGTCTGATTTATGACTGAGCTAGCAGAATATAATTCAGCAAATCGACCAGTGATACATTTTGGAAAATTTCAAAATATGTCTAGCTCTAATTTGGAAATGAAATATTTGCAGCACCCATCTAATAAAAAAAAAGCAGGCTACTTCACCACCAAGAAATTCATGCAAATTATAACAACACTGATGCTATCTGCTCTGATATCAAACACGTTCAAAGAGACATAGCTGGTCTTTCAAAGAAATTGTCATGATGAGAGCAAAAAAGGGATAATAAAGCAGCAGTTGAACATCTGGATTCTCACGTTAGTCACATAGGGCTTATAAAGAAGATGTTTTTGGCTTTGGAAAATAGAAACTGCCAATATAACTTATGCATATTCAATTTACCAGAAAATATTAAGGTTTCAAATAGTAGAGTTCCTGAAATTATTTTTGCCATCTCTAATGAAAATGACTTTATGTTCGAAATTAGAAATTGATAAAGCTCATTGTGTGCCCTCATATCATGAACCCAATGAAACTAAACAAAGACAAGTCATATATAAAGTCCTGCGTTATCATTACCTCATACTAATACATAAAGCAGTCAAAGACATTCCAACGTTCATGGTGTAATGGAACAAAGTATATATCACCATGACTTTGCAAAGGAAATGGGAAATTTGTGTGAGCAATTCTCCGACCTTCACCCCAGGGTCAAAGAAGCTGGTTACAAATATGGACATTTTGATCCTTCAGTCATGAGGATATGGAAAAAATATGTTTCCAAATTCTTCACTTCACAAGCAGATCTAGTTGCTTACGTGGATCTACGTGCTCTACTCTCTATGGATACTTAAGCCTCTACAAATAGTACATGATACTTTCCCGTTACTTAATCATTGTTTTTTCCTTTCTGTATGCAGGTGCCATGGTGCTGACCCTCCCCCTTGGATTATACCTTTGTTGCCTCAATGTTCCAATTAGTGTATTTTCCTCTTAGGGCTTATAGATGTCTTGTTTCTCTTGCATGTTCTGTTTGTCATTTTATATGGGCTACCTATTTGGTGCTTCAATTTATACATAGACTATTGTGTGACATTCCATATACAAATATAACACACCATAAGTATAGCTAATAGATATCATTTCAAATTGCTTTCTTAAATGTTAAAGGATAAAGCCACCCAGTGAAATGAAATATTACTTTCACAAATGCAAATTAGATATATGTTTTCTAGAAGAGACACATATAGATCTTATATGACAAAAAATTGATTTAGTACTATCATTTCTTCACCAGCACAAGGGCGTTAAATGGTGTGGCTATACTTTTTTCTCTTAAAAGACAGTTCACTATTCTAAATCCCAAAATGATTCTGAAAGGTGTTGTGTCTATGTTCAAATCCAAACTGATAAATGCTCTTTTCACTTGTTTAATATTTATGCTCCTACCCAAGAAGATCCCAATTTTCGGAAGTCAATTGCTTCAGAAGTAGTTAATATTGGAAATTAACCATTATAGGTGGAGTTTTTAACTTGATCTTAGATCCACTGCTGGATAGAGTTTCTGCAGTTACATTTCAATCTACAAAGTCACATGCTCTATTACAAGTATTTTTAGCCAGTGTTAAATTAATTGATCATTGGAGACTTACATATCCCACTACTAAAGATTTTACTTTATTTTTCAATGCTCATTCTACATATTTACACATTGATTTACTTTCTTCAAGGAACTGTCATATTTTTCAGATCCCACAATAGTACCCATACCTATTTTGGATCACACCTTAATTCTCTCTAACTTTAAATGATATTCCTAAATGTGCCCCTATATCAATCAATCAATCAATCATGTCACTTATAAAGCGCACTACATACCCGCGAGGGTCTCAAGGCGCTGGGGGAAGAGGGGGGTGGTGCTGCTACTGATCGAAGAGCCAGGTCTTGAGGAGTCTTCTGAAGGCCAGTAGGTCTTGGGTCTGTCGGAGGTTGGTGGGGAGGGTGTTCCAGGTCTTGGCGGCGAGGTGGGAGAAGGATCTGCCGCCAGCGGTCGTTTTCCGGATGCGGGGGACTGTGGCGAGGGCGAGGCTGGTCGAGCGGAGCTGGCGGGTGGGGGTGTAGAAGCTGAGTCGTCTGTTGAGGTAGGCTGGTCTGGAGTTGTGGAGTGCTTTGTGTGCGTGGGTGAGGAGCTTGAAGGTTATCCTCTTGTTGACAGGGAGCCAGTGCAGGTCTCTCAAGTGGGGTGTGATGTGGCTGCGTCGGGGGATGTCGAGGATAAGACGTGCAGAGGCGTTCTGGATGCGTTGCAGCCGTCTCAGGAGCTTAGCCGTCGTTCCTGCGTAGAGGGCGTTTCCGTAGTCCAGCCTGCTGGTGACGAGGGCCTGGGTGACTGTTTTTCTTGTTTCGGTGGGGATCCACTTGAAGATCCTGCGGAGCATTCGGAGGATGTTGAAGCAGGATGAGGAAACGGCGTTGACCTGCTTAGTCATGGAGAGGGTGGGGTCGAGGATGACCCCTAGGTTGCGTATGTGGTCGGTGGGTGGCGGGGCTGTTCCCAGTGATGTTGGCCACCAGGAGTCGTCCCAGGCTGAAGGGTTGGAACCAAGGATGAGGACCTCCGTCTTGTCCGAGTTCAGCTTCAGGCGGCTGGTCCTCATCCATTCGGCGACGGCCTTCATTCCTTCGTGGAGGTGGGCTTTGGCGGTGTGAGGGTCTTTGGTGAGGGAGAGGATCAGCTGGGTGTCGTCGGCGTAGGAGATGATGTTGAGGTTGTGCTGTCGGGCGACGTGGGCGAGGGGTGCCATGTAGATGTTGAACAGCGTTGGGCTGAGGGAGGAGCCTTGGGGTACGCCGCAGATGATCTTGGTGGCCTTGGATCGGAAGGGGCGAGGCGGACGCTTTGTGTTCTGCCGGAAAGGAAGGATGTGGTCCAGTCCAGGGCCTTCTCTTGGATCCCGGCGTCGTGAAGGCGTGTTTGTAGTGTGTGGTGGCAGACCGTGTCGAAGGCGGCTGATAGGTCCAGGAGGATGAGGGCTGCTGTTTCTCCGTTGTCTAGCAGGGTCCTGATGTCATCGGTGGCGGCGATGAGGGCGGTTTCGGTGCTGTGGTTGCTGCGGAAGCCGGACTGGGAAGGGTCCAGGATGTTGTTCTCCTCGAGGTAGCGGGTCAGTTGTTTGTTGACGATTTTCTCGGTGACCTTCGCGGGGAACGGGAGCAGAGAGATAGGTCGGAAGTTCTTGAGGTCCTTGGGGTCTGCCTTGGGTTTCTTGAGTAAGGCGGTGATCTCGGCGTGCTTCCAGCTTTCCGGGAAGGTTGCTGTCTCGAAGGAGATGTTGATTATTTTCCGGAGATGGGGCGCGATGGCTGTACTGGCTTTGTTGAAGATGTGGTGAGGGCACGGGTCTAGCGGTGAACCGGACTGGATGGTGTTCATGATCTCGCTGGTGTCCTCGTCGTTGATGTTGGTCCAGGAGAGCAGGCGGTTGGTGGTTGTGGGGCCAGTGGTCTCGGTGGTTGCCGGGGCAGTCGTGGTGTTGAAGCTGTCGTGGATGTCGGCGATTTTGCGGTGGAAGAAGGTGGCCAGTGAGTCGCACAGGTCTCGCGACGGCTGGATGTCGTTGGTGTTGGAGCTGGGGTTGGAGAGTTCCTTCACGATGTTGAAGAGCTCTTTGCTGTTGTGTGCGTTGTTGTCTAGGCGGTCTTTGAGTGAGGCCCTTTGGCGGATCTGATGAGGTGATGGTGACTGCGGGTGGCGCTCTTGTGGGCGGCGTAGCTGTCCGCTGTCCGTTCGTGGAGCCAGATCTTCTCCAGTTTTCGGCATGTTCGCTTGGAGGCCTGGAGGTCTTCGGTGAACCAGGTGGCTTTCTTGCTGGTGTGGCTGTTGGGCGGATTCTTGAGCGGGGCGAGGGTGTTGGCGCAGTCGTCGATCCACTGTCTGAGGTTGCGGGCGGCGGTGTCGGGGTCGGAGGGTTCGGCGGGTGGGCTCAGGGCGAGGGTTGTGGTTAGCTGGTCTTCCGTGACTCTGCTCCAGCAGCGGCGAGGCATTTGTTCGGTGCGGTTTTGCGTGGTGGGCTTCCTGTAGGTGAAGTGGATGCAGTGGTGGTCAGTCCAGTGGGGTTCGGAGGTGTGGTTGAAGGAGACGTGTGGGCTTGCGGAAAAGATGGAGTCTAGCGTGTGGCCGGCGGCGTGGGTGGGTGTAGTCACGAGCTGTCTGAGTCAGAGGGTGGCGAGGTTGTCGATCAGGGTGGTGGAGTTGGTGTCCTTGTTGTTCTCGAGGTGGAAGTTCAGGTCCCCGAGGAGGATGTAGTCCGTGGAGGCGATGGCGTGTGTGCTGACGGAGTCAGCGATGGAATCGCTGAACTGTGGTCGGGGTCCGGGGGTCTGTAGATGAGGGTTCCTCTGAGGGTGGTGTTGGGATCGGTGTGGATCTGGAAGTGCATGTGTTCGGCGATGCTGAGGGTGTCGTCGGTGTTGGTTGAGACTCTGAGGGTGTTCCTGTGGACGATGGCGATGCCTCCTCCGACTCCGTTGGTGCGGTCCCTGCGGGTGATCTTGTATCCGTCCGGGATGGCAATGGCGATGTCGGGGGCTGAAGCGGGATTCAGCCAGGTCTCCGTCAGGAATGCGACGTCTGGGGAGGTTGAGTCGAGAAGGTCCCAGAGTTCGATGGCGTGTTTGCGGGCGGAGCGGGTGTTGAGGAGGATGCATCTGAGGTAGTTGGGTTCTTTCCTGGGCGGTGGTTTGGCGGGGCGGGTGCTGGCGAAGCTGCAGTTCCGGCAGGTGAAGGGCCCTTGGGTGCGCTTCGGGGTGGCCTGGTAGCAGGCGTGATCTTTTCCGGGGTTGAGTGCGTGGAGGGTGCTGGCATCGTATCGGCGTCTGTTGATGTGGCGGGCGCGGGGGATGCCCGGACCAGGGGGTCTGGCGCTGGGCGCGGTCATGGCGCGGACGGGCGCAGACGGGCTTGCCTTAGGCGCGCCAGCAGTGCGCCAGCGGCGCGCCCGCTGCGCGCGGCCGCGCAGCGGCCGCCATAAATGGGGAGGTGGGAGGGAGGAGCAGGGAATGGGGCAGCGAATGGGCAGTGAGGGGCGGGGCCGCAGGCGCAGCGGCGGGAAACAGGCACAGAAGGGAAAACGAGCACAATCAGGGGCAGCAAGGGGGCACAGAAAGGAAAACGAGCACAATCAGGGGCAGCAAGGGGGCACAGAAAGGAAAAACGAGCACAATCAGGGGCAGCAAGGGGGCACAGAAAGGAAAAACGAGCACAATCAGGGGCAGCAAGGGGGGCACAGAAAGGAAAAACGAGCACAATCAGGGGCAGCAAGGTGGGGCACAGAAAGGAAAAACGAGCACAATCAGGGGCAGCAGCAGGGCACACAGACGGAGCTGTGTGGTGGGGAGCGACCTACCAGTCAAGGTCAGGGGTCGCCTCTTCACCACGCAGCGGCCGCCATAAATGGGGAGGTGGGAGGGAGGAGCAGGGAATGGGGCAGCGAATGGGCAGTGAGGGGCGGGGCCGCAGAGCGCAGCGGCGGGAAACAGGAACAGAAGGGAAAACGAGCACAATCAGGGGCAGCAAGGGGGCACAGAAAGGAAAAGCGAGCACAATCAGGGGCAGCAAGGGGGCACAGAAAGGAAAAACGAGCACAATCAGGGGCAGCAAGGGGGCACAGAAAGGAAAAACGAGCACAATCAGGGGCAGCAAGGGGGGCACAGAAAGGAAAAACGAGCACAATCAGGGGCAGCAAGGGGGCACAGAAAGGAAAAACGAGCACAATCAGGGGCAGCAAGGGGGCACAGAAAGGAAAAAACGAGCACAATCAGGGGCAGCAAGGGGGCACAGAAAGGAAAAACGAGCACAATCAGGGGCAGCAGCAGGGCACACAGACGTAGCTGTGTGGTGGGGAGCGACCTACCAGTCAAGGTCAGGGTCGCTCTCTTCACCACGCAGCGGCCGCCATAAATGGGGAGGTGGGAGGGAGGAGCAGGGAATGGGGCAGCGAATGGGCAGTGAGGGGGCGGGGCCGCAGGCGCAGCGGCGGGAAACAGGCACAGAAGGGAAAACGAGCACAATCAGGGGCAGCAAGGGGCACAGAAAGGAAAACGAGCACAATCAGGGGCAGCAAGGGGGCACAGAAAGGAAAAACGAGCACAATCAGGGGCAGCAAGGGGGCACAGAAAGGAAAAACGAGCACAATCAGGGGCAGCAAGGGGGGCACAGAAAGGAAAAACGAGCACAATCAGGGGCAGCAAGGGGGGCACAGAAAGGAAAAACGAGCACAATCAGGGGCAGCAGCAGGGCACACAGACGGAGCTGTGTGGTGGGGGAGCGACCTACCAGTCAAGGTCAGGGGTGACTGGAGAATGAATTCTGATATTGTATTAGCTTTGACATCTGCGAGGTGTGCTGATGAGACACAGATATTCACAATAAATAAGCCCTCTTTGCACATTGCCAAAAAGGTGTTCACATTGGAAACCAATCTGAAATTCGTGCCAAAGGTACCATCTGAATTTCACCTGAACTGGTGATCCTCCACTCATTAGTTTCTAATTTACCTTTGGTGGCAGTGAGCACTCTACTCTTGTGGTATACAGCTGCTTGAAATTCTACATTGAGAGGTCTAAAGAGACCAGAACATCAGACCAGGTAAATTGGCACGAGACACGACTGACAGAATCTGAATACAACAAATGATTATTTAGAGGGGGAGCAGTTCTGCAACCTCTTTAGGTAAAGGTAATCCCTGATTTGAAGATATGGACTTTACACCATGCACAATTCTAGATCAGTTGGAAAGGAGGGATAGCAACACTATAGAATAATAAGGCCTACCTTTTCACCCTTACGCTACCTATGAACCACTTGGAAGTGAATACACACTGACACAACTGCTCCACAACCTCTCCTAATAAAATAATTCCAGGCCCGAATGGTACAACTGGACTGAATATTACTCCTGTTCTCCGTTAGCCCTTGAAATCCACTGTGAAATTCAATATATAACACTTGCTGTGAAAAAGTCTAACCTTTGTTGTCTACAGAATCACTAGTAATTAGTCCCTTGTACAACTCGGGTAAATGATTGGAGTTCTATTTATGAGAGACCTCAGCACAGTTTCACAACTAGAAATCCTTAAATTAACAAACTACAGACAAGAAATGAGCTCCCCTAAAAAGTTCACAAGCTTACCCACATATACAGCCGTGTCTGTGCTCCTCAGTTTTAACAGATCCAGATACTTTTTAACAGATACTATTTTAATGTTATTTTAATTGTGGTTTAATAATAAACCATATAAAGTTTGAAGAATGATTTACAAATTAAGCATAATTCATTACACAAGCATTCAACAATATAAAGACACTTAATAAGGATTTGAGTAATACAATTTCATGAGTATTCATAATCTGATCTCGATGATTCAGCCCTGAATTTTCTCCGAATTTTATATTTATCAGTGCATTTGAACTGATGAAAATGATGTGTTTTTCAAGGGTACATAATATGACAAACTGGCTCAATTTTAACCAATAAAATCAGTATATCTTTCTGCTACTTGAGATACAGCAGCAGGTGATCAAGCGGGGAATCTGACTGCAAAAAATTATTCCTTTCCACTGGATCTCTGGGTAGATGTAATGGGTAAAATTGTAACTCCCGCATACATTGAAGAAAGCAGTGATGTGATAAAATGGTTTATTCATAAAATGAGTCAAATCAGCACATTTTTAATTTAGGCAGAAGCCGCTAGATCAGAAAATATCTTCAAACCTCCAGTTAGCAACTGCATTGACATGTAAATTGGTCAATGTAAAGTACTAACATGAACAAGTTATAATGACCGCACCTAAAGGAAATTCAAATATAGCTCTAGTGAGATCAGGTCCATAGGGTTGCATGTCTCTTTCCAAGAAAGCACCTCCAAACAGGAACAGATGTCCATTGAGTTGCTGACTACTGAAAGACGCAGATCTCCTTATGAGATCAACGTGGTCCCTGAACTTGCCTTTGAATCTACATATATAACTAGATAAAATGTGGAGGGAACCAACTTTGGCAACCAGTAAAGGAGTTCAAGATAAGTACTTATCAGAGACATCTGTTTTCTATGTAGTCTCAGGTAATTAAGCCACTATTGCATATCAATTTCCCCTAATCCGAGGCTTATGCAACCTCAGCTTTAGCATGACTGATCATAATGGTTAACTAAGTTGTTCAGAGAAGCATGGATTGACAATGCTTTTATGTTCCGTTGTAGGCTTTTATTGGTATGATCAATAATGAGGAGGCCATCAGCATAGCAGAGAATGCTGTCAGAACATATGTGAGGCAAATTTAATTGGACTGGGAAAAATTCATCTTTAAGATTACTCAAAATTTAAATTGACGAGGAAAAGGTGTAAAACGTACTCAATTTTATAAGGAAGTCTATTACCATTAGCTAGTTCATTATGATAGTTACCAATGTTTTATTGATGAGTTTACAAAGAGCAGTAAAGAAAGCATGCAGTGCATCCCAGCAACTTGGTACAATGTACCATCTATCAAACTTGTTAAATGCCTCAGAGGAAGTCGGTAGATGCACAGTGAGCTATTAGAGCTTTGCGAACCTGTGCAAAACCATTTTGCTGTCACAAACCTTGTGATTAAAAAAATCACAGGATTTGAAATGACAAAATGTTTTTAAAAATATTAAACCCATTTTGCAATTCAGAAACACCTAAAAAGTATTCATTTGGCAGATTGTTCTGTGACCCCAAGCTACTGGCTATGTTGTGATGCAACCTATTGGAATATAGGTTGCATCATGAAATAAATGGCAAGGCACAAATAATCGGTGTGCACAATTTGCACACACGTTTTGCTAGCATCTTGTTAGCTCATCTAGCCCCTCATTTTTCTGGGATGTTGGTATGATGTCATGTCTTTCAAGTTTAGGAAGTAAGATGTTCAAAGATTATGCTTGTAATAATTTCAGCCTGAGGGCCTACAATTGCTAAAAGACAATATTTTAGGGATTGTACTTTATGACTGGATTAGGTTCAGTGGTTTCTGGAATCTTCCTTTAGAAAATTTACACTTAACCTAGTCACTGCATTGCAGTGAACACATCCACTTCTCTTGCTCTGAATGGTCTGTAGTCGACATCCTAAACATCAGCACCATTTTATTATTCTATGGTGTTCAAGGCCCTGAAGGGGTCCCATGGAGTCGCTAATCACTCAAAAGCAGAGGGTCCACATGATCTACCAATCACCATTATCCAACAGCACTTACTATGAACCCCACACTTCAAGCCATACTTTTTAATGGAAAGTGTACACTTACCATGTTGGATATCTTTCATGTCCAAATGAAGGCTTGACATCAATATGCCCACTGCTTGTGATCGTTTATTGCTCAGTAGCTTGACAACCTGTGCAAAGAAAGAATACATTAGGTTAAATATGAACACTATGGGGCCGATTTATTTTCTGGCGGACGAAGTATTATCCCTTGGTCTGGCAGAGGACTTCACGTTTGCCAGGCCAAGACTACTCTGCCCACCAGATTTATAAAAGACCGCCTAACTGGTTATCTTTGGCATATTTGTGGTTCCAATCAGCTTGTTTGGACTGACCACCCATGTAAATGTTATATCCTTTCTGACGGGATTTTAAGGGTTGTGTTTGTATTCTATGAATAGCCACTAAGATATGGCATGGCCAAACCTGGCTGTAAAAGAAGTACCACAGCCCCTCTGACCATGCTTGGGGCTATTGTTATGGGTCTCCATTATTAATTTTGGATGATCCTCGCCTTTCCCTCCCCCTCCCCCTCCTTTATCTGATTCCAAAAATATAGTCTTGTTTTTCTTTTTTCAACTCTTCAACAAAGCTTATCCTGTTTTTATATATGATCTATTTGATTTGGGTGCCATATCAGGGATATCTAATCTCTTGCACGTCACTTGCATATTCATTCGCGGTCTCTTTTCTATTTCATGGCTTTAGTCGCTCACCGGTCTAAACTTATATAGTAGGAACGCTAAATACTGACTTTTGGACACCAGGGCAGAGGTGTCATCACAATCGTAATTGGGAAACTTATTAGCCATGGTATTTAGTTCAGGCTCACCCATTTTTGCCATGTTGAAACTGATATAATAAGAACGCTAGGTATGGACTCCTGGCAACCAGCATAGTGGTCTCATCATAGCCGTTATTGGGACACTAATTAGTCATGGTATTGGGTGCAGGCGCGCAATGCAAAGGGCTTCAGCCCCCCCCCCCCCCATCGTGTGTGTCAGCCCGGGTGAGACAGCTTCCCGGGCACACACACAGCCGTACCGAGTACTTCACAGGTCTTTAAAAGACCATTTACTTGCTAATGAGGCTTTGTTGTGTTTTCACCCCTTCTTAGAGCCCCTGCATCTCCACTCTGCATATTGCTGGAAGAATCAGCCCCCCCCCCGAAATTTTTGGTAGCCCCCCCCCGAAATTTGGCTCTAGCTGCTCCTCTGATTGGGTATTTGACTCACCCAGCTTGACCATTTCATCATGGCTGCTGCACTTCTCTGATTTTGGTTGATGAAATGATGCCGTTTTATTATTGTTTTTTACTGATATATACAAGAAACTATCTCCTGGTTTCCTTAATATCATGAGCACTTAAGAGTCATGGTATTGAGTTTTGACTTACCCAGGTTGACCATTTCATCTTGGCCGCTGCACTTCTCGGATTTTGCTTGACGAAATTATGCAGTTTTCTATTGTTTTTACTGACATACACAAGAAACCATCTCATGGCTTCCTTAATATTATAAGTACTTAGGAGGATCTAATATAGCCTTATAGCCGTAGCAGGCTATACCAGCTATTAAAGGCCCGCTACCGCGTTAAAGGCCCGAGCCGAAGGCGAGGGACTTTACAAGGTAGCAGGATTTTAATAGCCGGTACAGCCCTTCTACGAAGGGCTATAAGGCTATTAGAACACTCTGCCACTAAAGGGCAGAATGTTCTAACAAATAAAACAAAGGCGTCTCGAAGCTCGAGGGGATTTAAATCCCCTCGAGCTCCGAGAGGCCTTTGTAAGACATTGGAATGTTGCTCTGTGGGTAGAAGCAGGGAGAACTCCATTGTCTACAATGGAGCTCCCAACATTCCAATGTTCTAATTTGCATTAACTAACTATACAGGTTTATTTGCGTTTATATCTCTTATTAATTACCATTACAAATTGGTCGCATTAATGGCTCTACCGTTGTTCGGACCCTCGCAACATCGAAGAGGGACTCTGTTCAGAGCTCTTGCCGAATGACAGCAGGTATTATATAGGGGCGTTATTCAGACCCGTTCAGATATCCGGAAACCCGTGGAGGGCCAAGTTATTATTGCTGCCAGTAATTGAGTGTTTGGCGGGTGGCCGAGTTTCCAATTACGTCTGTTATGTTCTAAAGCGGCATGCTGCATTACAATGAATTATATGGTGATTTTGTCCGTTGTTACTGAGCGCACTTTTCTTAATACGTGTTTTCGCGTTAATGCGATTTAAGAGCGTTTGGTGGGTGGCCGCTTTTCCGTGTGCGACCTTTATGCTCTTAAGCGCCTTGTTGCATCTATACCCTCATGGCTATTCCATCGCTCCACCCCGAGGTGCACTTTTCCGAATACGCTTCTCCGCGTCGGTGCCCAGCAAGACTTCACACGTGCAGATATATTTAGTTTCACATTCATGCGGCTGGGGTTTTTATTTATAAAACGACTACGGGTGTTTATCTTGCTTGACACAACGCTTCTATTTTTTGTGCTCTGAATGATTGGTTATGGTTTATATCAGGGCCGGTCCTAGGATTTGTGGGGCCCCGGGCAGGATAGAAACATGCGAGGCCCCTCTAATTTGCATAAAATGTAATATCCCAGGAAGTGACATCATAGGAAGTGCCAACTGACCAATCATTTTCTAGCACTGTTGAAGTAGCTTTGCAAGAAGCTGCTTCTCTAATGTGGATATCACTGAGATGGCTACAAATACAAATAATAGCCTTAATAAAATAAATGTTATTATTTTAAAGCTCTATTATGTGGAAATGCAACACATTAAACTTTATTGAAAAGCTACGCCTATATCTCTCCAAAACCGATGTTTTCAGAATAGTGCATGATTAAAATCCTAAATCAGATTGTCCCATAGCTATACAGTGGGTCTTCAGGTGACTCCCTGATACTCCTGTTGCATCAGTGAATGTCAAGGTTAAGGCATTTGGTTTTAGCAGGCATGGGCATCAACACTAAGGGATCCATGCTGGTTGGGTGAGTGGCCTGCAAATGCTCCAGTAAACAACAGAAAGCACTGATTAAAGAAAATAAGAGGATGAGATGGCACAGATGACATACACAGGAGTTGTAGCTAATATACTGGCAGGCAGGAGCACCAAAAGCTAGACCATTCACACAAACTGAATGCCTAAACCCACTAACTACTCTCAAACTTCATTTTTAAGAGATGAAAAGAGCTGAACTAACTCAAAGATATAAAGATGAGATGGCTAAATAGAGACAAGAATGTGTATCCAGGGGAAAAACTGCCAAAAGCTATAATGGGAGCCAGACACTAAACAGACAAGTAGTAAATTAAAGCAACAAAAGAAAAAGGATTTATTATAGCCGACTCAGTGCAGTTTTCCCTTACAAGGAAATTAAATCTAGCAATGTTGAATAGGTTGGGGGAGGTGGTGTTTGACTTTCAAAATAAATCTCCCATAATCCCTGAGATTTGCAGTTTTAAAGATTTTAAGTCACATTTTAAGTCACATGTCCTTAATATCTGAGAAGACACTTGCCACATTGCGAAGGGTCCAGTGACATGTCACTTGACTCAAATTTAGCCTAAGAAGTAACAAACAAATTGCACCTACCCTCAGGTAAATCCACTGGATCTTGGTTAAAGAGATAATTGAATGCAAGACCCTTGAACGATCATGTACATCATCCATAAATTTCTCCAGTCATGGCCCAGGCTACCTAATCATACTCTTTTGGTCCTTCCAATCGCCAATACAAGATTTGCCTTCCTAAAACTACTGGCCACCTACTTACCTAAGCTCAGCGACTGGCTAATCACTACATGTGCGAAGATGTACTCTATGGAATGAGGCACTCACTCCTCAGTCAGCTCCCCTCTGCAGCCCCCTTTTCCTGTATCCTGCCCCTTCTTCTCATCTCCAAAGCAAGGCTAATTCAAACTGTACTGCTGAAAAGCAGCAATTTCTTCAGGCCTCGCTGTCGCTATTTGAGTTTTGGGATAATTTATAGTGGGAAGAGGCGCACATCATCTTGTGCTTGCCCAGGCCTCCCCATTGTCATTCTGCACTTGACAGTGATCAGGCTATCTTTGGGAGCATGACCAGACAGACCCTGTGCAGCAGCCTGCTACATGTATTTTAATACTCTTTTGGACATGATAACTAGTGTGTATTATGTATGGCTCTAGTTTCTTGGACAGTTAGTGACAAATGAGGAACTTTAAAACACACTGGAGCAGATACCTAATAGTCCTTCAAACTACGTTTACAAGATATTTGGGCTTCTTCACCTTCCCCTTTCCTCAGGTTGTTATGTTAAATTACACCAAATTGTGCAGCGAATTCAAATGTCTTTAGTTATTGTTCCATTGAAAGAGATGAATGAAAATACCACACCAAGAGCGAATCCTGGCGCTAAGGGATTTCGAAGGAAAAGGTACAGGCTATACTAATGTATGGAAAGGCCAGTTTTAAGTTTTTCCCCAGAAGATTTAAGATGCACCATAGCTCAAGACTGAGACATTTCCAGTCCTGTGCAGCTAGAAAGGAGAAGGATCTACCTCCAATATGTTCTCTCTTAATTTTAGGGTGGGACAGGAGCATGGCTATTACTGAGTGTAGGATTCTGAAATAAATGGAAGGAATAATACAGTACTGAAGAATGAGTGGGCCCTTTTATGCACTGCACAATGGCAAATGGATAGATCGTTTGGTAGCGGGAATCAACAGAAAGCAGAAAGAGCATCTAGGGCAGCCTCAGATGAGAATCCAATCACTGTTCTTAATGATCTGAACGGTACCAAATGCAATAGGTGGGAAGTTTAAGACAGAGAACACTTGCGTAATCTGGTTGTGAGAAGATAATTGACTGTACAACTGTCTTGCGGCAGTGACAGGGGTGAAAATGCAGGATTTTGTGTTGCATATGGATGTAGTAGAAGTAGATAACACACTGTTTGTCCAGACAAGGAGAGAAGACGTTGGAAAATAAATCCAAGATGTTGTTGTTAACGCAACCATGGTGGTTGATTGGCCCAGCTCCACAGGCCACCAAAGAGCAGTGTGTATGGTACCAGGCCCCTTAAAGATGCAGATGTCTGATGTTTTGCTATATAGTTTTAATGAATTCGTCTTTATCTAAAAAGCTACTGATTGCATACAAGTCCAAAACATTTTCTTGGTTAGAAACCAGGCCTCTCCGAAAGGATAGAGATAAGCCACGCCAGGGGAATACCTTGAATTCCAGGTTGTTCCAGTTGATTCCATAGAACCGGATGGGAAACTGACAAATGTGACACTATAATTTAGTAATATCAAGGCTGCTCTGCCTTCCTCATCAAGATTCAGGCTCAAACTGTCTGACACAGCAAGAAATGCTACTTTCAAAACATGGAGAGGTCAGAATCCAACTGGCAAGTGATCAATAAGTAAATTATTTCCTATGAAAGAGATTTATGAGTTGACTTCTTTTCAAGGATTTTTCAGAAAAAGGCAGCAAAGAGTTGTTAGAAGATGCTGAGAAGCTTCGTACCTGCTAAAGGATTTTTGAGCAGAGTAACAAACGCAGCTTATTAGGTTTTTTTTCCTACATGGTAGGGACAGATGACGAGGCAAAGGCAATATTGCAAATGGAGGTCAGAGCAGGGGCTGTGACCTTTAGATATCCATTCATGAAATGGGCAGGAAAGGGTCCCAACAGGGAACTAGATTTAATAAAAAAGTCAAATTTGAATAAGAGTACACAGAGAGCAGGCTGTAATTCCACAGACATGTTGAGGATAGTTCAAGATCACAAACCTTTGTGAAGGATGGCACACATCGCAAATCTAAGCCACATTTTCTACTTGGAAAATAAAGAGACAGGTTATGCAAACTTTGGCAGGAGTCTCAATGTACTTAGAAGCACATGCTAGTTCAAAGACTCTTTTACCTCTCCTCCAACCGCGTAAGTTTTTTTGTTGATTCTGCCCACTTACATCCACCTCTTTCCTCTGTGTTTTACTTTTTACCTCCCCTCTTGCTCAGCCTATTATCTTATCTTGCTGGTTCAGCCCCTCTTACAGCCACCTCGCTATGCATGCTCTCCTCTTAACGTCTCATCTTTTCCCAATCCCCAAGCCTCTTACCTTTTCTCTCTGGTTCTGCCACTCTTTTATTGATCTTGGCCCTCATACCTCCATGCTCTACTCTTTACCTCTCATCTTTCCACCTTTCCTCTCATATTCACTTGCTTATTCTGCCCCTTTTACATTCCCATCTCTCTTCCCTGCCCTACTCTTCACCTCTCAACTCTCCACCCAGTCTTTATCTTCTGTGCTTGTTATGCCATCCTAAATACAGCTATGCCTTTTCCTTCTCCCCTTTCCTTTTATCTTCTCTTGCTGCTCCCGCCCCGTTACATACACCTCTCCCCTTCCTCCTTCCCTCTCTCCTCTTGCAGATTCTACCCTTTTTACATCAAACTCTACCTTCCTGATCTAATCTTCAACTCTAATCTCTCACCAAGCCTTTAACTTTCTCTTGCTGGTTCTGCACATCTAACATCTACCTTCCCCTCCTCTCTCGCGCTTCATCCAACCTCTATCTCTTGGTGTTTTTTCTCTCTTCCATCCACTTCTCTCTCTTGCCACTCTGCTATGTACTCTTGCTGGTTCTGTCTCTCTTATAGCCATGACTTTTATCCATACACTACCTTCACTGCTCATCTCTTCCCCAGCCTTATAACCTTTTTCACTGGATCTGCCCCATTTACATCTTCACTACATTTTCATCCTCCTGAACACTCTAATCATTTCCCACTGATTTTGCCACTTACACCACCTATTTCCATTCATACTCTACTCTTATTCTCGTCTCTTCCTCAAACCTTATTTTGTGGATTATGCCCCTTTACATCAATCGCTGCGCTATCCCCAGCTTTGTTTCTTCTCTTTCTCATTATGTCCCGCTTATATCCACTTTTCTCCTCCATGCTGTATGCCTCATCTCTCCCACTGCCTCTTACTTTTTTCGCTGATTCTGGCCTTCAACATCCACCTCTCACCATTCCCTTTCTCTTCTCTGTGTAAGGTTTCTTGATTGTTCTGCCTCTCTTACATCTGCATGCCCCATCCATGTATTGCCCTTCACCTCTCATGTCTTCCTCTGGCCTCCTAACTTTTTTGCTGGTCTCTCCCCTTTACATCCACCTCTCCTCTATGAGCCCCCTGCCTCTCACCTTGTCTCGCTGTTTCTGCCTCTTACATCCACGTCTCCCTTCCATGCTCTACACTTCACTTTATCTCTACTACCGTCTCTTACCTTTCTCACTAATTTTGCCTTTATTACACCCACATCTTAGCTACCTGCTGAACCCTTCACCTCTCATCTCTTTGCAGCCTCTAACCTTCTCTCACTGGTTCTACCTCTCTGAAATCTACCTTCCCCCTGCCTCTTACCTGCTCTTGGTTGTCCTGCCCTCTTACATCCAACACTCACCATGCCCTCTCCATGACACTTAAGTTCTCCTGATGGTTCTGCTTCTTTTATACTTACCTCTTCAATCCAAGCACTGCCTTTCACCTTTCATCTTACTCTCCAGCCTTAACTTTGTTCACTGGTCCCCCCTTTATGTCCACCTCTCCCCTCCATGCTCAACTCTTCATGTTTTATCTCTCTCTCACCTCTCCCCTACGTATCGCTGTATCTGCCCCTCTTCCACCTCTCCCCTACGTGCACTGCTATTTATCACTCTTCTCCCTGGCCTTTTACCTTGCTTCACGTCTTGCGCCAGGACACAATGCAGGCCCCTGCAGCACAGATGGGCCCACAACACTTCAGGGGGCCCCCATTCAGCCCAGGGCCAATGAATATCTGTGAAATGTGGGACACTCAGGGGCCCATTATCACATTCTGCAGCGAGGTCCCCATCATTTTGTGTTACACAACTGCTCTTGTTACTTTACAACATTCTCTCCCCTTCCATCCTCCCACTCTCCCCAAGCCTATTACATTCCTCTTTTGCATGCTATTCCTTTTACCTAACCAAGATTCTTCCCTTCTCTCATTGATTCTGCCATTACATACACATCACTCCTTCCCCAACTCCCTTTCCTTAAGCCTCTTGTTCTATATATCTGTTTTGCCCCTTATGTTCAGCTCGCTCCTCTCTGCTGTACTCTGTCATCTCCCCACCTCTTACTGTCTTTTGTTTGCCTAACCCCTTTTAGATGTGCCTCTCCCTCAATACTTCTATTAAAAGCAAAAGAGAGCACCAGACCTCCTTAGATGTACTCAGGACACTGGAATTCGGGATTTCAGATGTGAACAAACATGATGCCGGGGAGTAGTGCTACCTTTTCAGATGTGTACAACAAGGAATGGTGTGTGGTTTGACGGGTTATATAGTTTGGGTGTATCTTGGAGGGGTCGCTGCACTCCCCTCGGGGTGGTGAGGATGGATGTGGGGTCACCCCTCCTTCCCTCCTACCAACTCGATGTTATCTCCACTATTCTTTTACCGACCCAATTTCATGCAAAGTACATTAAAATAAAAAAACACCAAACGCTTATATTCAACTGAAGTCACTCTTTATGTTTAACTCTGTTTATGTTTCTTTTGGATGAACATGCTTGTTTGGAAAAAAAAAAACAGTTGCAAAAAAAAAAGAAAAGAATAATAACCTCTCACTCCGTTTCCTGCTCTTCTGCCTTTCCCTCCACTGGACTTGAGCAGCGCCCATCGTGACGTGAGGTCACTCTGTTTAGGTCTCGCCTACGCAGCGCGCATGCGCTGCATAGGAGAGACCTTTAGTTATCGGCACAGCTTTGGGGGCACAAACGTGCACGCGTTGCATTGCTTGCAATGGCAACGCGTGCACGTCTGGCGATTCCCTTGCGGGAGCGCGCGGCACCATATGGTCGCAATCATCGCGCCTTGCTGCGCGCTCCCGCAAGGGAATCGCGCAGGCCCCCTCCCCCTGCTGCCGCGCGAGGCGCGCGCTTGTTTGCTCATGAAAGTGGTTAGGCACACATGAACACTTTGTGAATTAGGCTGTTTATTTTCTTTTTAGTGTAGTAAAATATGTTCGCTGGATTTATATCCTTATGGCAACCAGAATGGGAAATGCTGATCTATATCTTATTTTTATAATTTGATTTTCGAACCAAGCAGTGCCAAACTTTTCGTTTTTCAACAACAATCCCGCAAACAGCATGAGAGGTACAGGGTGTATTCAGAGACAGGCAGCACAATGATTTCACTGTTCACGTCTCTCCTACGCTGCGTCACTCCAACGACAGGAAGCAGAGATTACATCTCATTGCCATGTTAAGTTTTTAGGTTCCTGGATTTATCATCTATGTATTCCGATGCGTTTCTCAGGGACTTTACTTCTTTGAGTCAGGCAGTAGCTGTCCAGGTTTGCAAATGGAGTCCTGCATTTTAATGCATATTCTTCTGTGTATCTTATCCATATCTGGATATCATTTTATCTTATTTTTTAATTCATGGTGTATATTTCATATGCATGGCCTTCACACTCACTATCGAACATGTGCTGTAGGAGTTCCTGTGGACTTTTGTCTCTTCCAACGATTGCCTCGGCTCGTGCAGGTAAGAGCGGTGGGCATTGGGGCCATGTGGGGGGTATTTCGACTGACGATGCAGAGGGAAAATTAATTATTTATTTAATTTTCCCTCGTCATCGTCCGCCGAAATACCCCCCACACCGCTTCACCGCTCTTACCTGGACGGGCCGCGGCTTTTGCAACATTCTTGGGTTGAACTACAGATTTGGCATTGATCTAATCTTATCCCCCCCATGGCAGAAGATGCGCAGACACACCGCATGCTTGTATGACAGTCATATGCTCCACCCCTCTACATTTGGAGTCCCGAATAAAACATTCAAAAGGCAACTGCTGTGGAAAAAGCAAAACAAAATCTTTTGGTTTCTATATACAATGTATATTAGAGAATATGAAGTGTGTTGATTCTGGGTACTCTCCTGATCTGAAATAGACCCTTGTGCGCTGCAATGCAAGCACTGCTGCGGAGACGGAATACACCAATCGGGTATTAGAATTAGGTGAGAAAGAAATACTCCTCGGAGAGCAGTCTAGGCCCACTCTTTGTATATTTTTAAGAATTGGTAACAGCAAGTCTTTCAGAGAGGTGAGCTGTTAAGAGAGACATCAAATATTAATTCATTTCATGATTCCTATGAACATCACTGCTCATTTTTGTAGTCCTTTTCAAAGGGATTTTGTATCTCTCCGGGGTATTTGTTTCTTGAATATCCTGGCTCAGGACATTCTCAACCTGCGGGTACCTCTATCATCTAATGGCAGAACTGGAAAACGCTCTGGTGCTGTTTTAATATGGAGCTCTTTGTGCTGAAGCTCATCTTCCTGGGACTCTCATACCCGCACGTGTGCTCACCCAGCCGGTTCCGTTTTTCCAATGAATGATGTTGGTCGAAACCTTCTTTTATTGTACTCAGCAGTATTCCTTTCCTAGGTAACAGTCTAAACAAGCATTGGCATAGCCAATAGGTCTCGCCTTTGGGATCTTATAAGTGTTTAGTCATGCAACAGTTAATGTTGTTGCACCAAGGATATTGTGCTGCATAACTAAATACTTATAAGGTCCCAAAAGCGAGACCTATTGGCTATGCCAATGCTTGTTTTTTGTTGTGAGCCCTGCAGGATGCTCTGCGTTTCATCCATGCAGGGGCAGGGCTCTCTTCACACCTCACGCCAGTTCAAGCATCTGCAATTATCATGCAGATGCAGCGATTAGAATAAGAGAAAGGAAAGCTGATCATGGCCACAAACCCTGCCCTGCCCAGTCTGCCGCAGCTGAAAGGGATGCGGGGGTCATATTTCACCCTTCAGCCCCTGGCAGCCGGGTCCAGGTGAGGGGGGCCCGCCTCTGGCCTTGAGCTGCACCACGTTTGCACACCCCGAGGGAGGACGCTTCCCACTTGTAAGTGGTACATTTTCAAAAGGATGATGGCCTCGTGGGGGGCCCCGTCGTAATTAGAAGGCCGCGGGGCCCTGGGCAGCTGCCCACACTGCCCATGCCTAGCGCCGGCCCTGGTTTATATGGTCTTTTGGCGTATCACTGCTTACATTTATATATTTCTTTTGACTTGGATCAATTTCGCTCCTGGGGCTCTTCTACCATGTCGGTGCCTCCACATTACTACATACATTTGCCGTGGCAGTTGGTATAAGGGTAACATCGGAATTTGCACCTCTTTCGCATAATTTAGATTGAATTTTAGACCTTATAGTGGGTTAGTGATACTGTCATTTTAGACTTTTAACCAAAGTATGGGAATTCTATTTATTTTTTGAAATTTTAGTGATGCGTCATTGTCACCACCCCCTTTGCATGTTTATTATTGTGATACATATTCAATATACATATTGTCACTAGGCGGATTTGTTGGGAGCACATTCCCCATGGAATACATTTGTACAGGAAAATCTACGAAAGCATGAAATAAGTTACAGATACCAAGACAGTGATGAGGTATGTTTCAATGTTTTCCAAATGCCCCAGCAATGTGGAGATGCCTCACTATGATAATTTTGAAATTCATTTGAATATTCGGGTTGTGTATTTATTGACAATATGAGAAGTGCAATTAGGTCACTCCGCAAACCATGGTGTGGATAACAAACATTTGGATGTGAATTTTAGGTTGACTGTGGCACAATGTTGGTTTGTCAAGGGTATCCCACCCTAGAAGAGCAGTGAAAATGCTGCACGAAATATTGTCGTTACTTTGTGATTTTGTCCGTTTGTGACTTTTGAGGATTATTCTTGTTCCTGTAGCATGTTATGTTTATTTGTTATTATTATATGCATATATATGACTTCATGTCAAATTGTTGGTATGTCTTACATTTCAGAGTGTCTTATTGTATGGATTCTGTGCCCGTTCATCATGTTTTTGTGGATGTGTATGTTAAAAAAAAAAATTATTGTTTCAGTATCATTTTGTTTATTTATTGATCATATTCATTTATGGTGTATTGTACTATTTGTGTTTATATATGTTTTTGTATGTTATTCACAGCCCTGAGGAAGTTCGGAAAAATTTCATTTTTCCTGAACGAAACGCGTGGCTGGACGTTTTTCATGTTTATATGTTGATGTCAGAGGAGAAAATATGAAGAAAATAAAGGATTGAATCTGTTTCTCAAAAGATACATCGTTTTGAGTTTAATTGGAAAGTGACATTTCTTCCTGGTGCACCATTCCACTCAAATTAACAGTTTCTATCTGCAAAGCAGTGGTACCAATCAAGGGCAGGTACAGGAATTGTTGTGCACAGGACCATACTCTGTTTAACGTGGAATGAGGTGCATGATCTGAGGTCCGCCGTTGTTTTTTTGAAGTTTTTGACTTTTGATCAATCTTTGGGACTCCTGTCACCCATAGATACAGGCGCTAATGCACCTGTCGATCAGGGCCTCCTTGATGGGGAGGTGCCTGATACCCTTCCACCGACACAGTTAACACCTGTTCTACACCAGGCTCCACATATAATGCTAACAATTCTACTTCCAGCTTCCAAGGTAATGACAAAGATTCCTTTGCCTGCCCTTACGAACAGTGCCCTCTGATAATGCTACTGTTGTTGCAACTCATGTCGTTCCTACAATTACCACAACCACTTTTGTGCCTGGGATTGCTACCTTTACTGAGATGGGAACAAGACCTCCAAACAGGCGCAATTCCTGTTATGAAAGCACCGACAGAATAGATTGATAGCCCTGAGTCACAGTCATCCGACACAGACACCCCTTCAAGAATGCAAGATGTGGTAAGTGTGCAGGTAGAGTTATAGGAAATCATTAAAGGAACTCTTGTGTTGGGGTTTATGGATGGGTACAATGAAGAAGTACTTTTGTTTCTTTGCAAGGAAGTTGCTAAGCGTGCTTGTGTGACACATGAGGCTCTCGAGGGGGTAGCCACAGAGTTTGGGACTGACCTTTCCAAAACTGCAACCCTAAGAAAAAATTGTTAGGATGTTCATAAAGATTCACTTAAGAAC
This sequence comes from Calotriton arnoldi, assembly GCA_963921515.1. NCBI lineage: Eukaryota > Metazoa > Chordata > Amphibia > Caudata > Salamandridae > Calotriton > Calotriton arnoldi. Next base: position 145,409 of record CAWUFW010009211.1, read on the forward strand.
ATGTGAACCCCTATGTCAGAACTGCAACTAAGGGAACTAGTCTGTAACATTCAATTATGGAGCAACTCACGGAGGGCTCAGAAAACTAAGAAAGATGACACAATGGGAAAAGGGGATCTGAGACTAGGAGTGATTCTGAGGTCAAAGTTTACCCACTCTAAGAGGTGAATGGAGAAGCTTATGTGCCTTGGAGTCGTAGTGATCTTTTCACATTTACAAAGCAATTTGCAAAGTTGAGAGAGAGCCCTGATTTCTGGTACACCCAGGTTGAAACGTTTGTGGATATTTCAAAGGTACTTTGGTAGGCTTTGAACACATTCTTTGATATAGTGATCCCCAATTATTTGTGGGCTGAGTGTACAACTGCAGAGCCACGGAGGGATGTCCAAACTCATGCTCCATCAGTTGCGGTCGTGCAAAAGTATCAACAGGTGGTTAACTTTATGGAAACAGGGGTTTCCCAAAGAGACTTATTGGTTGCAAATCTCGTGGACTGCACAAGAGTCTAAAGAGTCAGTGCATGCCTATTGTGGCTAATGCAGGTCTTTCGTCAGTATAGCTGCGTCGAGAACCCCAAATAAGGGAAATGTCCAAGATTTTATGTCAGTCTGCTCTTCGGCAGCAACCAGAGATTAGTTCACACATCCAGCAGAATGTTATTTGTTGGCGATGGAAGCCTTTGGATGAAAATCTGTGATACACAAAGTATTGCAGTGATGATTTGTAAGTCAGACACAAGAAGCTTAAGTAGACGTTCATGTTGGCTCAGATGAAGTTATCCCAGAAGGGATTCCTGAGTTTTCTATACATGGTGAATTCTAGTTATAGCACTGGCAGTGGTACTGGAATGCAGGGAGTTGGATATCAAGGTGGTGAGCAAAAAGATGCAAGATGGAAAAAGTGTCCCCCAAGGTAGGGGGATGAAGAATGTTGGTTGATCAGAATGCAGTAATGGATATAGCTATGCTAAAGATAACAACACCATGCCATTATTGTAATCAATTGGGTCTTTGGAAGTGAAAGTGCAGGTCAAATCCAAACTGAATGCACTTTGATGCCAAGGGGCCAAATGTGAATGTTATGCCAGCTCCAGGCATGCAAATGTCATAGTTTCCCAATCCTAACATGCCCCAAGCCCCGATAATGTAACACGACCTGAGTACTCCGATGCTTAATGATAATACCTGTTCCAGAGTTTAACAGAACTAATTTTCGAGGCTGAATACCTTTCAACAGTTCACAGTCTTTGACACCTTTGGTGATCCAGGGTCTGATTAATCCAATGACAGTGCCTTAGAGAACAGGGAGATTATGTGCCTGGTGCAGTCTTGGAGGTAGACCAGAGTGGCTCATATGTAGAAGGAGAGATGAATGGCCACCCTGTGTTATTTTTGATTGACACTTGTGCTACTGTTCTACTGTACAGAGTGTGGCAGTCCCAAACCTACTACTCTTGCGAAAACAAGTCCAAACTTTAGGTGTTGCTAGCAAGCAAATAGTGAATCCTGTTTCTGTCAAAGACTCTGTGAAGATAGGTCCCCTTGAAGAGGACCATCAGTTTGTGATATGTAACTCTAGCCCAGTTAACATTTTAGGTAAGGATCTTTTGTGTAAGCTTAACTGTGTGATTTACTGAGCTTCGAACACCCAAAAAGAATTGGGCTTTTAAATTGAGCCCTCCAAACCCCGTTGTTGGGCTATACCCCTGTTGTGACAAAAGAGGACTTGCCATCAGACTTGAAGAACTCTGTGAGATAGGAAGTCTAAGATTATTCCGGAAAAGACATTGGTCTGGTCAAAGGTGTTGAACCTGTAAAGATCACAATAAGCTAAATGCTGAATTCCTTTAGCTGCCAATATAACCTTTCACTGGAGGCGGTGGCTGGAATAACTCCTGTGATCGAATCCATGCTAAAGTATGGCATTTTAAAAGATATTTTAGGGAGTCCCTGTATTTCCACGATCATGGGGATACAAAAACCTAAAAAGAAGTGGCGGGTGGTGCAAGACTAGCTTAATAATATTGTTGTTCCATGTTGTCTTATGGTACTGAATCCTGCTGTAATATTGTTCCAGATCTCTTACGATGCTAAGTGGTTCACAGTCATATTCCTTTATGAATCGTTCTTTTCCATTTCATTGCATGAAGCTAGTCAGTTCCTCTTCGCATTACGATTCCAGGTGGAGTTCTGGCATGGTGCTGAGTTCCTCAAGGATATACACAGAGCCCCTCGATCTTTAACCAGATCTTGAAACAGAATGTGGAGACCCTAATGCTATAGTGTAACTAAGTCCTGGTTCAATACATCGATGACCTACTGGCGGCTTTGACAATGCAAGAGGCATGCAGGCAAGACATCATAGCCCTGCTGAACCATTTGGCTAAAAATGGACATAAGTTGTCCCCAACCAAACTGCAGTACTGTCAAAATGAAGTCCTGTATCTAAGAAATCAAGTTGAGAAAGACACAAAAAAGGTGTCTCAATAGAGAATCTCTGCTATATTGCAAATGAATTCTCCCAAAACGCAGAGAGAAGTCAGGATGTTCCAGGGAAGGACAGGTTACTTACCTGCGGTAACGCCTTATCTGGTAGAGACATGATCTAGCCGCAGATTCCTTACTTTTAAACTTCCAGGAGTCAGGCTTTTTCCGGGGGATTTTTTATAACAGTACCACTGCGTGCCGAAGAGTGGCATCGGTCGACTCTGCGTGATGTTGTAGGTGTCAGGCTCATTGTCGTGGTGACATCCGCGCCGTCTATATAGGCACCACCCTGGTGCTCTGATGTCAGTACTTTTCACTACTTTCCACGCCAGAAGCATGGAGCCATGAAGTGACTGACCACGGTGTGTTAAAAAAGAACTAGGGCCCTGAAGAGGAGATAGCCCTGGCAGTAAACCAATCCGCAGTGTGGGGAGGATGGGTGGGTTGATAAGGAACCTGCAGCTAGATCATATCTCTACCAGATAAGGCGTTACCGAAGGTAAGTAACTTATCCATCTGATAGAGACATCTAGCCACAGATTCCTTACCTTTGAACAGATACCCAAGCGCAATACCATCCCCGGAGGAGGGACTGCGAAAAGGTTTTAAACCAAGAAATCCTGCAAGACAGAGCAGCCAAAGATGCCCTCTATGTGGAGCTGAGAATCCAGCCAATAGTGCCTGGCAAATGTGTGCAGAGATGCCCATGTGGCCGCTTGGCAGATGTCACTAACTGGGACACCACGCTGAAGAACCGTGGTGGCTGCCTATGCCCTGGTCAAATGGGCCCCAAGGCCTTCAGGATGCTGTTTCTTTGCCAAGGCGTAACAATTTTTAATGCAGAGAACGACCCAGCGTGAAATGGTCCTCTTCTGAACTGCTCACCCCTTCTTTGTTCCAACGTACCTTACGAAAAGTTGGTTGTCCACCCGGAACTCTTTAGTGCGATCAAGGTATAACGATAATGCTCTTTTTGGGTCAAGATGGTGGAGACGCTCCTCTTCCTTGGAAGGATGCAGAGGTGCATAGAAGGTAGGCAGAGTAACAGATTGAGCCAGATGGAAAGGTGTTACCACCTTAAACAGAAAAGATGCCCTAGTGCGTAGCACTACTTTGTCCATAAAGACGGCCAGGTAAGGAGGCTGAGATGACAGAGCTTGCAATTCACTCACCCTCTTGACTGAAGTTATGGCTACTAAAAAGGCTGTTTTGATGGTGAGCAGCCAAAGGGGGAAATTGTGCATAGGTTCAAACGGTGCACACATCAAAAAGGTAAGAACCAAATTAAGGTCCCATTGCAGCATAATAAAAGGAGAAGGGGGAACAGATGAGTAAGGCCCTTCAAAAATCTCTGTACAAAAGGAGAATTAAAGAGAGACAGCTGATCTGTTAGCGGAAGGAAAGCAGACAGGGCCAAAAGGTAGCCCTTCAGAGTGCCCAAAGCAGAGCCCTGCTGAGCCAAGGAAAGAATGAATAGAAGAACCTCTGATAGAGAGGCAGACAAAGGGTCAACAGATCGCTCTGTACAGTATTTACAAAATTTGTCCTATCGGCAGGCGTATACTGCCTTTGTGGAGGGACGCCTGGCTGCCAGAATAACCTCACAGACTTCGGCAGGAAGGTCGAAAACTGTCAACTGTCGCCGCTCAATCTCCACGCAAGGAGGTGGAGAGTGGACATGTTCGGGTGGAGGACCCTCCCCTGCTGCTGTGACAGAAGATCCTCCCGAAGAGGCAGCCTGACCAGAGGATCGATGCTCATTTGCAGAAGCGCAGGATACCAGACTCTCCATGCCCAGTCCGGAGCCACAAGGATGACGTGGGCCCGGTATCTCCTGATCTTCTTGAGCACTCTGGGCAGGAGTGGTATGGGTGAAAAGGCGTACAGATGCCTGAGCGCCACTCACGATGAAAAGCGTAGCTGAGTGACAACCGCCTTGGAAACTCCAACACGCAATACTGCTTTACGGCAGCTGAGTTCGTCTGATCTGGCGTTCAGAGAAATGGCCAGATGTTGAACCACCAGGGAAATGCCCTGTTGTTCCAGCCAAGTCCAGAGACGAAGGGCCTCTTGACAGAGGGTCCACGACCCCACTCCACCCTACTTGTTGCAGTACCACATGGCAGTAGTGTTGTCCGTGAACACCTGAACTAGCCTTTCTTTGAGGGATGGTAAAAAGGCTTTCAATGCCAACCGGATCGCCTGAAGCTCTAACAGGTTGATATGGAGCCTGGATTCCACCGGAGACCAGAGTCCTCTGATCTCCACCTCTCCCAGATGGCCGCCCCATTCCAGAAGGGATGCATCTGTCACTGCCATGAGATCTGGGTGGGGAAGAGAGAGGGGTCTCCCTCTGATCCAATCGTGGTTTGTGAGCCACCACCGCAGGTCGTTCGTGGTTCCTTCCGATATCTGCATAGGTCGGTGAGATTTACCCGATGCTGTGCACATTGGAACTTTAGGTCCCCCTGCAGAGCCCACATGTGCCATCTGGCATGGTCCACTAGTAGGATGCAGGAGGCCATGAGGCCCAACAGCCTCTGAGTCATTCTCACCGAAATCCAGGATAGAGGCTGAAACATCGGTGTCATTGCCTGAATATCCTGGACTCGCTGCTCGGAAGGATAAGCCCGAAACTGCACCGTGTCCAGAACTGCTCCGATGAAAGGGAGCTTCTGAGAGGGAGTCAGGTGTGACTTCAACATGTTGATAGTGAACCCCCGTGAATGCAGGAGGTTCGCCGTAGTCTGGAGGTGGGAGACGACTGCCTGGGTTGAGCCTGACTTCAACAACCAGTCGTCGAGATAGGGGAAGACTGAGACCCCTGACCTCCGCAGATGGGCAGCAACCACCGCCATCAACTTGGTGAACACCCGAGGGGCACTGGTGAGGCCAAAGGGGAGCACAGTAAACTGAAAGTGTTCGCGGCCCACCGTAAACCGCAGGTAGGGTCGATGGGCTGGCAGACTGGAAATGTGGAAATAGGCTGTCAGGGACTGTCCGGGAATTTGTCGGGAACACAGTCAGGGACTTGGGCAAGGACTGTCGACTAGGTAGGAAACGTACACAGAAAGAGTAGTACAGCGCTGCCCAGGATCCCACAAGAAGTCCGAGGAGGAAAAGGGATCCAAAGGGGAAGCCTGTACAAGTGAACAAGATGGCTAAGACCCAGAAAGGACAGGCACCTATGAAGTAATTTAGCATTCAGAAAAACTACACCCAGGACGAATGTGCAAGACATATATATGAAACAACATTAACAATAAAGGAGAGTGTGGGGTAAAGCACTCAGGAGCTCCACGCGGTATGACTGAAGCTCAGTAAGTTTCTCACCCACAATTGCTGTTACAGATACTGACTGCAAATACCCACATATAGGACATGAATGCAAAGGCAGGGTCTGTGGAGCTTATACCTATGGTGATGTTAGAAATGCAACTCAAAGACAATACTCAGTGAACAAGAAACACCACCTAGGTAGTCAGCTGTGCCCACGGATCCTGGCGATCAAACAGGAACACGCAAGGCAGTAACAGCAAGGGGGTAGAACTAAACACAAGCACAATAGACAAGGAGCTAGCAAGGAGGAGTGCTTAACAGGAAAGGAAGGAATTCACAGGGCACACTTGGCAGGAAGCAGGTAACAAACATACAAGGCAACAGAAGAAAGACAGCTAACTAGGAACTGGAACCAAGGAAATGGGAAGAAAGGCAGGGACTGGAAAAGGATATACAGAAGGGGAGGCTACAAGGGTATACTAGAATAGTGCAGGTTCAGGAATCAAGAAAACAAAGTAGCATAGAAGGCAGTGTTGGGGCAGGAACAAGAATTGAGCTAAGGCTCAGGAGTCAAGGTAGCACTGCATGCAGTGTTAGTTCAGGAACAGGGAATTACTAAAGCTCAGGAGTCAAGGTAGCACTGCAGGCAGTGCTGGTTCAGGAACAGAGAATTACTAAAGCTTCAGGAGTCAAGGTAGCACTGCAGGTAGTGCTGGTTCAGGAACAGAGAATTACTAAAGCTTCAGGAGTCAAGGTAGCACTGCAGGCAGTGCTAGTTCAAGGAAACAGAAAATAGCTACAGCTCAGGAAACAAGGAGTCAAGAGAGCACTGCAAGCAGTGCAAATCAGGAATAAGAAATAGCTGAAGCCCAGGAACAGGAACAAAGACTATAGCTCAGGAAACAAGGCCGCACTGCAGGCAGTGCTAATTCAGGCACAAGGAATGGCTGTAGCTCAGGAATCAAGGAACAAGGATTAACTATAGCTCAGGAATCAAGGAATAGCAAAAGCTCAGGAACAAGGACTGGTCTCACCGGAATACAGCTACAATGACCAACCTTGGCCTGAAGGGAGCTGGGGCTTAAAAGAGCTCACAGTAATCACATGCATCAGGTGTGAGCAGGCAAGCAGCAGCCAGCCACAGGTGAGCTGAATTCCTCCACCCATCCTTGGCCTGCAGGGGTGGAGATGAAGCAGTGAGCAGGGAATTCTAGGTAATGGAGTTTCCGGCATGAGCAGGCTGGCTTCCATAAAACCCGGCATGGATTGGGAATGGATGGCCATTTCCAAGTAGAGTACAAATGGCTGTAAGTCAGTGTGTACATGAAGGGGAGGGTCTGGAAGCTTATTAGAACACTGGATAGTCCCACAGTTCAGCCCCCTGGTGGTGGACACGAGAACAAAGGGAGCAAGTCGTGACATAGGCGTCCTGCAGGTCCAACGCTACCATCCAGTCTCATGGATCTAGGGCAGACAGGACCTGAGCAAGGGTGAGCATCTTGAACTTCTCCTTTTTGAGGAAGTAGTTGAGGGCTCTGAGTTCTAGGATAGGACGAAGGCCTAGCTCCTTCTTTGGAACAAGAAGATAGCTGGACTAGCAACCACAGCCTATTTTTGGCCCGGGAAACCTATCTGTATCTCCCTTGTCCAAGAGAGACTTGACTTCCTCGCGGAGTAAGGCAAGGTGATCCTCCGTCAGCCGATCGTAAGTTGGAGGCATGGAGGGAGGGGTAATCTCGAAGGGGAGGGAGTAGCCCCATCAAACTATTTGCAGCACCCACCTGCCTGAGGTGATCGATCACCAGGGGTGGAGGTGATGGCGTATCCTGCCACTGTCTGGATGTCCATGATCCAGAGGAATTGGACTAAGTAGGTTTTGCGGTGGAGGAGAGGGCTGTGGCATGACCTGACTTCTGGCCACCCGACCGCGAGGTCGGGGTGAACCGCATCCATGACCCCGCAGAGGTTGTTGGACTTACGGGGTCCTCTGGCTGGAGTAGGGTTGGTGCGGTTTGAAGCTCGTTTCATAGCCACGGAAGGGGCGAAAAGCAGGCACAGGCCGGGATGAAGTGGAGAGGCCCAGGGACTTGACGTAGCTCACAAGTCCTTGAAGCGCTGCGTCTGCCTTGTCTCTGAAGAGACGGGAGCCATCAAAGGGCATGTCCATGAGGTTAGCTTGGACATTCCCCAAAAGCCAATGTCCTCAGCCAGGCGTGGTGCCTAAAGGCCACCATTGAGGAAATCGCTCTGCCTAGCGAGTCTTTCGTGTCTAAGCCACATCGTATGGCAAACTTCGCTACATCTCTCCCGTCCATAATAGCTTGGGCGAGTAAAGCCCAGTCCTCTTCCGAGACTCTGGGCAGCACTTGCGCAACCGTATCCCACAATGAGTGAGAGTAATAGCCCAAGAGGCATGCAGTGTTTACTGACCACAATACTAGGCTGGTGGAAGAAAATATCTTCTTACCAAAGATGTCCAGCCTTTTGGATTCCCTGTCCAGGGGTGCAGAAGGGAATGCGCCATGGGAAGTGGAGGCTTGGATCACCAAGCTCTGGGGGGGTGGGGTGAGTAGAGAGGAAAGCTGGGTTGCCCGGTGCAGGGCAGTGGCGCCGGGCAATGGTTCTATTCACAGGACCCACTGGACTTGGGCCACGTGCCCAGTAGAACATCTGTCAAGTCCTCATTGAAAGGCAGCAAGGGTTCAGAGGAGGAGACACCAGGCTGACGGACTTCCGTCAAGACGTTAGACTTGACTGCCACTGTAGGAAGCTGCAGGTCCAAGACCTCCGCAGCCCTACGCACCACCATCGCAAATGAGGCTCCCTCCTCCATAGCCAAGTTAGAGGGAAAAGCATGCCAGAATCTGGAGAAGTGTCCAGACCGCTGGCATCACCCAGGTCCTCGGACCAGTCCAGGTCTTGATTGGGTTGCGGGATCTGCTGCCCCTCCCAATCCTCATACTCCATGCCTAACCCTTAAGAATAGGGCAGGTTGAATGGCATGGAGCTGTATGGCTCTGTCGACGCCGGTCTCAGGGTCGGTGGACGCTCGACCGGCTCCGTGTCGTCCGGGATGACGATGGGGGAGGCGTTGCTGCTGGGCGCTGGCGACGCCGAGGGCCTCGATGTCGGACACGGCACCGGGGAAGGCCGCAGGGGTATGATCGGTCCTGGTCCGGATCTAGGAACAGATCCAGGAGGAGGCCATGGCGCCAGGGCCGGAGACACGGAACCCACGGGATCTCCTTCAGCTGAGCCTGCGGGGCACAAAGGTGCATCAGCATGGTCGGGACACCCAAATATGGCGCACATGGCATCATAAAATTCTTTCAGTTAGACGGGGTCACTCTCGGCCCCGGAAAGGATGGGAAACGCAAAGCCGACCCAGGCACCCACTCTGCAGAGAGAGGCCTCGAATGCCAAGGCTCCTCCACCTCATTGTGTGACGGACAGGGCAAAGTCGAAGCACGCTTCGACTTCTTGTGCTTTTTATGGTGCTTCTTACCTGATCGTGATGACTTCAAGGAAGAAGACTTCGACCCCTCAGAGCGGTGCTCGGACCTTCTTCTCAACTGAGCTTGGAGTAGGTATGCGATAGACAAGGTGACCTCCGTGGAGCTGGAAGCCGGGCCGCAAACAGCTTTAGGGACCGCTCCCTCAAAGCCTTTGGCGCCATGGCCCGGCAATCGGAGCACGACTTTGTGTTGTGGTCGCGCTCCAGACACCAGAGACACAACAAATGAAGGTCCGTGACTGACATGGCGCAGTGACGGGTGCCACACAGCTTGAACCCCGAGGTCTTTTTACTAGACATCCCTACACACCAAAAGGAGTCAACAAAAAGTCAAAAAACTCTGTCAAAAAATGACAGGGGGTAGCTCTCTTCAACCGACTGTTCTGGCTTGCACGGAAAGAAAAGAACTGATGTCATCACGCCTGGGTGGTGCCTATATACATGGCGCAGACATCATGACGACGAAGGACCCGACGCCTACGACATCACATGGAGTCAACCAACACCACCCTTTGGCGCGCAGGGGTACTGCTATCAAAATTCTTCCGGATGCAGCCTGATTGCTGGAAGTTCAAAGGTAAGGAATCTGCAGCTAAATGTCTCTATCAGATTGGTTGGCTAGTGTCATCAGTGGATTCCCAACTTCTACGTAGTGGCAAAGCCTCTGCAAAGGATCACACACAAGTTGTGTCAGATCCATTACCATGGGACACTGATTGCAAAAAAGCATACCTCGAGCTGGGGGAAAGTCTCTGTCAAGCCCTGGCTCTAGGAATGCCCAACTACAAGAAACCTCTCATTCTGTATTGCTCTGAGAGGGAAGGGTGCTCCCCGTAAGTGCTGACTCAAACCATTGGAAATTCTAAATGTCCTGTTGCTTTTTTCAGCCACTCTTGACCTAATAGCCTCACCATTACCAGGTTGCTTACAGGCAGTGCCTTCCTTCCCTCACTTGATCACCTTAAGATTCTGTGCTGTCATAGCAAGCGGAATTAATGCTACCAAGGGGTGGACCATATTGGGCGGCGAGCCGACCCTGAGGGATTTAGTTACATGGACATTACAACATGTGCTTAACCCTCTGGTAACTTGGCACAAAAACAGTCAGGCTTAACTTATAGGTACTGTGCTAAGTATTTATGCAGCTCACAAAGAGTAATAGGGTGAAAACGCACCATGAGAAAATCCCACAATAATTTAGAAAAATAGAGAAAAATGTAATTAAATAATTTGAGACCAGAAAGACAAAAATCCAATCAGTAGAAACCAGGGTTATGTAATTTCAAAGTTTTAGGTAAGTATAGCTCCTAAAAGCATGAAGTACTACTCCGGTCATCTGGTCATGTGCGAGTCAGATACAGGGACTAGGATAGTTCTGCTGAAAACGTTTCCTTCTCAAAGTCCGGCGCGCAGAGTTCAAAACATCAGGAGGAGTGCAACTGATGCTAGCCAAGGGTCCAGCACCTGGGGAGGCATGACTTGAGGATCAGAAACTCACACTAGCAGAGGCAAGCAGGGCTCATGCAGGTCCAGGAAGGCCCAATTGCAGGTCCAGGTAGGGACAGTTGCAGCAGGTCAGCTGGGCAGTTGCAGGAAGGCCTCTGGTGCTTGTTGTGTCCCTGCATTTCAGAACAGGAGGTCAAGTAACTGACCCTTGGGGTCACTCTGGTAGTCCTGGGATCAATCAGCAAGGCAGACCTCAAGCAGCAGGGCAGTTCTCGGAGGGTACAAGACAAGCTTCAAGCAACAGGGCAGTCCTCCGGTAGCTACAGGGCAGTCCTCAGAGGTACAAAGCAGGCCTCAAGCAACAGCCCAGTTTTCTGAAGTGCAAGGTAGTCCTTCTGGGGGTCAATCAGAGTTCCAGAAGTGATCTGATAAGTGGCTCAGGAGGTCCAATATATATACCTAGTACCACCCTTTGAATTTGGGAAACTTCTAGTCCACCCCCACATTTGGTTCTGAAAGGTTTTTTCCTTACACTTTCTTCCCCTGCCCAGGCTCCAAGAAGGCTAGGGTGACAAAAGGCTTGTGTCAAGATCTTTGTGAGTGTGCTGGAGGCAGACCTTTGAAAGTAAGTGGTGCATCAACAGCTCCACCCCCTCTCATCCTTGCAGGATGGCCATCCCCATGAACACCTACCCCCCTTTTCTCTCACTCTCTGGGAAGAATACACAAAGGCCGCTGCCACTGTAATCCTAGTCATCTGACCCAGATAATAGGCTGCAGTGTTTCACTACCAGGACATGTAAAACTCAAAAGTGCATTTTCAACATTTTAAATGCACTGTATCCTGTCCTATCGGCTGGTAGGACCTACCTTATATGTATTACAAAGGACGGTTTAGGCTTGGCAAAAGGTTTATTTTGCTAAGTCAAAATGGCAGTTTAAAACTGCACACAGGTTGTAGTGGCAGGCCTGAGACATATTTTAATGGGCTACTTAAGCAGGTGGCACAATAAGTGCTGAATGCCAACTAGTAGCATTTAATTTAAAGGCCCTGGGCACATGAGGTACCACTTTACTAGGTACTTATAAGTAAATGAAATGTGCCAATCGGGTGTAGGCCAATTACATCATGTTTTAAGGCGCACTTTAGCACTGGTTAGCAGTGGTAAAGTGCACAGAGTCCTAATGCTAGCAAAATAGAATTCAGATAATAGGAGGGGTGAATGCAAAACGTTTATGGATGATCTTGCAGAGTAGGCCAAGTCCAACACTGTTGATTCCCTGTTTTGGGATCGCGGTTTCTCTGGAATCAGATTGTGGCAGTCACTTCAAGAATGAGGTGATGAAACAAGGCAGGAGTAATGCCAGGACCTTATTCCTGTCGACTGGGTCTTGGTGAAGAAGCATGTGAGGAAGTTGTGCCTGGATTCCAGATGGCGTGGCCCCTATCAAGTCATTCTGGTGATGAACACAGCTGTTAAGTGTGGAGGTCATCCGAATTGGATTCATGTCTTGCACACCCAGAGAGTGAGGCAAGCTGGAGAAGAAGTGATGACAGACACTACTAAGACACAAATATTGAACTCAATACCTTCCAAGAGCTCAGATGGAGAAGAAGGGTGCATGCAAGTGTCTCAGAGTCAACTTGAGACAAGTGCAGAGCCTGTGGTGAACGAGCCATGAATAGCCACAGTGATAAAGCTGAAGAAGCTGTAAGAGCAGACTCCGAGCTAAGAGAAGGGACAAGCTGTGTGATTGGGAACAAGAGGTGGTTAAAGAGGGGAGAGAGGCGGAGAGTTTTTGTGTCCGAAGAAGTAATCCTAGATGTCATTGAGGAGACAGAAACCACTTGGCAAAGCGACAGTGACATTGAATAGTCAGTAGTCAGAAGACCAAAAAGAACACAAATACCCATTCAAAGGTACTCCACTACTGAATGGACATATTTTGCTGAGAGTGCAGCTGACTGGGATTGACAAACAACAGATTGCTTTTGAGAAACCTGCATGATTAAAAGCTGCTGCGTTTTGATTTTTACTAAATTGTGAATGATTTGAAGTCAACTGACACTTCTGAATGGCTAAAACCTTGTACTGAATTTTTAATGATCTTTAGGGCTCACGCTCTAATAGAAGAGTAGGGATGCCATTTCAGAAGAAGATTAACGTAGAGTCAGGAACTGACTTTGAAGCAGATGAACCTGGTCTTTTTTTGTAGATAAGTCTTCAGTTTTGCAGAATTTGCCTACATAAAAGACATTTGTAGACTGTTTGTTTATGTTTTTTTAGTCTTGTATTTTTCCTTTCTAATTCACGAGAAACCATGTTCTTTCACTAAACCAGCGCAGAGCCATGGTGGTCATAGTATCTATAGTCTCTATCACCTTTATGATATGCTTATTAATAACATTGAGTGCCTCTGTGAAGCTTGCTAATCCTAAATCTAAATCTACCTCTGCCCCTGTAGGAGAGCAGCTGGCTTTGATTTAAAATGATTGCATAGAGATAGTTCTGGGGGAAATTTACAACAAATCTTTTGCATAAGAATACATGTCTGATGCATGCTAAGGATTGCCATGACTGTATACATCTTCCTGGATCAGTAGCAGAGAGAATGATATATCATCATATTCCACTCAGATATAGTATATCCTGAGTATAATTTTAGGTCTTTTGTATCATCCGGGTAATTTTGAATGTTATTTTTTTAATTATGATTTGGTTCTTTTGGAAGTGCCCTTGTATAAACAGTTGAATCCTCACTCTAATGCCAGTGCATGCATAATGTCTGCCACTTTTTTTGATCATAAGTGAAGCTAGACATTGCCCGAGCCCACAAGCAATATTTGACTTATAAATTGAGTAAGGTTCAAAATTACTTTATTTATGATTTAGAAGATAGAAGGGAATATATTGCATTGAAGGCAAAGAAGGGAGGAGATTAATCAAAGGGTGTGTGGGGAAATGAAGAGGCGAAATATAAAACCCTTGGAATACAGCCGAAATTGAATCTAGATAGGGAGCAGCATGGAAAGTTATGTTTTAGGAGGAAGAAGGAGAATGGGATTCTCAGATGATAAACACATGGTGTGTGTACATGCTGTAGGGTTATCAATAAATGATGAGAAACTTAATTGAGTAAAGGAAAAGTCTTTCCTTTGTGAGTAGCAAACAAAAAGGAAAGCATCTGTTGTAGGTGTAAGCAGGAAACACCAAATCACACTCTGGGCAATTCCCCATGAAAATCTGAAATAACTGCCCAACATTCCTTGGATTCTTAAATATCAAACCTTCTACAGTAACTTTTTGGAATGATGTAGAACACCAAGGGTCTGATTTACAAAGGTTAATTTACCCTTTTGTATAAGCTTACGTTTTTTCAGTATTTACAAAACTGCATTTTAATAGTAAGCTTACGAGTGCAGAGACTCTGCCGTCGGGGCAGAGAAATGTGCATAAAAAGATAGGAGATCACCGGCTAGGCCCATGAAACTAAAAATAGTTGAAATACAGCCTATTGACATATTGCATTAAAAATGTCAGCATTTCATACATAAGAGCACATTATTGCAGCAGAATCATAAGACAAAAAGTCAACACTGTCATCGAATTTCATAGGTTTTCATAAAGCAACTCTATGACAGATGCAATACCAACAATAAAATACTACCCCAATAAATGTCCCAGCTACTGTAGCAATGCGGTTATGAATCAAAAACAAAAACTGGGTCTCACATCAGCAAGATATTATACCAATCATTTACAATATTCCACTTAACTATAACCTAGCAAATTGAGGTTAGTTGAGGTGTGAATTTTCACAGACTCCAACTTTTGTTCTGTTTCTAAAAACTTTGGAACTGTGACTAACTTTATGAAGTTTGCAATTTTATTTTCAAAGGAGACATATGGAAATGTCTGCTTACCTACTGAAGGCCACTTTGAGGACAACCCTGCAAAGCATACTTATATTATTTCCAAAACCATTTCTGTGCAGAATAATTGCCCTGCGCAAAGTTGGGTAAAGTATACAATTCTGCACCTCCATGAGTTGCAAAAGTTGTAAACTTCATTCATCTTCACCAGCAAAATTTTAATTCCCCACACAACTAATTACAGCATACATATGTTTTGTTAGTGCATCGCCGCACCTTATTACCATATTCATTGGAAATGTAACCTTTATACATGCCACTGTGGAACAATAGGCCACAGAAATCGCGAATGTTGCATTTGAAAACACACTGATACGTACTTGTTTAGCCTTATTTTTAGTAATGGTGTCAGAAATTGGTTTCTTCGTCTCCTTTACTGCCGCTTTAGAAAACAAGTCTTCAAACTCATGAAAATCGACTTCTAGTTCGGCAATTTTATCCCACACAAGTGGAGCACTGGAATCCCTAGAGGTAAGCAAATAAAAATATCAGTGGTATCACAGACAATTAAAAAAAATAATTCAGTTGAACTATACAGTAAAAATACATCTTATTTTCCAGAAAGCACAGGCCTCGATTCTGAGTGCCATGGTTTCGGATACGATAATCATTGCATTCATATGAATCCGACACCGATTTATCAATCGCTATAGTTATCGCCTATTCCAAGTTGTGCCCTCAAAAATGGAGTTTTTGGTGGTTACCGCACCAAAATTTGCATGTCCAAGTATTTACTGCCCCTTCTTCCCCAGTAAATATCTGCAGGTTTGACCTGGCAAAACTTATCTGGGAGATACAGAGTTTCTCGCACCCGGTAATTAAAGTCTGCACAACTCATAATTCCGATCTGTACAGTACGTAACAGGATGTATAGCACATGTATCAGAATTTACGGAACACTTTTAATCAACACCTCAGAATACACAGTGAACCTTTTTTTTCTTCTTAAAAACCTATGATAAACATGGTATTTTTCAAACACCTTAGAGGGCATTACCTTTGGATGCCTCTCTCTTCTTTGCTGAAAAAAATGCCCCGCCTGTCCCCACTCCTAACTTCAAAGTTACATTCAGAAGCTTGAAACATGATCTCAAGGGTTAAATTTACTAAAGATTGCACTGAAGCTCACGTGGTACTGGACAATATTGCGCTCAGCGCCATCAGACATTTTTAATGGTAAACAAACTTCTGTTTTGCATCACGTATGCACCCGCCCAAAATCTTAATAAACTTAATAAACGTATCCCGAGTGTGATGCTTTAAACTGGCTTACCGCTCATTGGGGGGACAAGCGCACTTTAAACAGGCTTCGCGGGCAGAGGTGCTGAAGACGCGCTGATCCCTGTCCCGAAGAGAATAATGGTAGCGCTAATCACACGCTACGGTTACTTTTAGGAGCAGGGGAGTCAAAAGTGCTCACCACGCACTTCTCCTAGGGGAAACTCCCATCCACTGCCCAATGAAGCGCCCAGCACGCTTAGCTCAGGGCCAAGCACTAAGGGAAATAAAGCGCTCAACCAAAGCTTACATTGTCAAAAGGTGAAGAACAGTCCAGTCCTTCTTCTGGTCTAGACAGGAGCAGCAACTGCAGGCCGACCCACCCCCACACACATCATTGGGCAGCGCTCCTCACACAGCTCTCCCAGCTCTCCTTCCAGACAGGCTCCTTTTTGATCCACAACAGATCCTTTTGAAGTCTTCGATTTCCCTGAGACTTCCAATGGGAGGCAAGCACACACAAGCCCATGGAGATCTTCTCAAGCAGGATATCACAGCAGGGCAAAAAGAGTAAGTCCTTTTCCTCTGCCCACAAATGCAAGAAGCAACTTTAGGCCAACCTACCCCTCACACAGAAAAGGCAGCGCTCTTCACACAGCTCTTCTTCTTGGCAGGGTCCTCTTGTTTGCAGAAGTGATCTAAAGTCCTGGGGTTTTAGCTCCAATATTTATACTGCATCTCCCTTGTTGTAGTCTTTGTTTCAGAGTACCTGAGCTCAGTACAAACCAGTTCTGTCCTCTCTGGTCCAGCTTGATCTCAGGGGGAGGCGACAGCATTGTGCAAAGGAGATTCAAGTGCTAGTACAAACTCCTCCCACCACTCTAAATGCAGAAAGGTCTATTCAGCCTGGCTATGAGTCACTCAGGAAAGGCAGGACACACCTCAACCCCCATTGTGACCGTCTATAGTGAATGCACATTCCCAGCTCCTGTCATTCCAAAAGCAGACGGTGAATACACAAACAGGCAGGAGCACACAGAATGGTAAAGCAAGAAAATGCCCACTTTCTAAAAGAGGCATTTTCAAACCCACAATTTAAAAACCACCTTTACTAAAAGGTGTGTTATTAAATTCTAAGTTCAGGAAGCCTAAACTCCATTTCTCTATCTTGTCCCAATGGAAAGTTACACTTGTAAGATGTTACAAGCCAGCTCCCATGTTAACCTATGGGACAGACAGCCTTTCAACAGTGAAAAACGAAATGCATAGTATTTCACTATCAGGACATGTAACACACACCAATACATGTCCCACCTTTAATAGACACTGCATACTCGCCATGAGAGTACCTTGGGCCTACCTGAGGCATGCCTTACATGAAAGAAAAGGGATGGGTTTTGGTCTTACACTTGGGTGCATTTGCCAGGTCACTGCAGTGGCAGGTCTGAGACACATTTTCAGGGCTACTCATGTGGGTAGCACAGCCAGTGCTGCAGGCCCACTTGAAGTATTTGATTTACAGGCCCTGGGCACACACAGTGCACATTACTAGGGACTTACCAGTAAATCAAATATGACAATCATGGATAACCAATCATAATTCCAATTTACACGGAGAGCATATGCACATTAGTACTGATCAGCAGTGGTGAAGTGCCCATAGTCCTCTAACCAGCAAAAACAGGGTCAGAAAAATAGGAGGCAAAAGGCAAAAAGTTTGGGGACAAACCTGCAAAAAGGGCCAGGTTTAACACACATGTTCAATGTTTTTGATGTCTACCTGTGCTCCTCCCTGTGGTGCTGCACATTAGCGTGCCACCTGCTCGAAATTTGGGAAATCCATCTACCTTAGGTAACTTGTCCCAACCCTGTGCATGGGCTTAACTCATTTCATTCCAGGAATATAGTCTGCTATTTCAGTTTGGCAGAGTTAAACTGGTTGCAGTTTTCAGCTTTTAATTGTCCCATCCCATGTGCTGTTTGTAGCCCCATCATGCTCCACACCAGCATCCGGGCGGTTGTTCACAATCAAAGAGCCTTTACTTTTGCCTTTGGGATAAGGACAGCTGCTGCTGCAGACGGGCATGTTTTGTCTGGAGGCTTGCTATGCTGGGTGAGGATGTGGCATAAAAGCCAGCAAGCCGACTTTGGAACTGGGAAACAAGGATCAAGTCTTGGCATCAGCTCCACACCCTCTTATTCTGGGCAACTCACTTAATCTCCCTGTGCCTATAAAAAAAAGTTACTTCGTGCAATGTAATTAGTGGTTTGATGCCTTCTGAACGACCTCATGCTTAATTAAAGTCATAGTGTGAGGTCAATGGCTGCAATGTATTTTAAAGTAGGGGTAGCCCTTTTTTTTCAGCTGAGGCTAACATATGGAAATTGGCTTAAATATTATGAACGCTTTCACTTCATCCAACGGAGTGGCAATGTCTTTGGAATTCGGTGCTATTATAATACCATTTTAGCTCAGAAAACGCACTCCTTCTTTCTGTGCGCTTTAGAGTCGTGCATTTTACACACACCTCCTCGATGACCTTGATGTTTCTTGTCATTAACAGAGATTCCCACACTGGCATGTGTCAGTCTTCCAGCCAGATGCATTTAGTCAGTAGGGGCACACTGTGGTTGCATGCCTTTCTTCCCGTCTGCTACTACGGCCAATTCTGTCAAGACTAGGGCATCATATATATTGTTTTCTTTAGATGCTTCCTTGCCTGGGCAATAAGGTTCTTGCTGCTACCTCAGCGAGTCGCGCTTTAAAGTTTTCATTTGATTATAGGCAAATTCATTCACAAATACGATATGCATTATGCCTTAAATTACATTGGCATAGGTGGCGCAGGGGTGAATGTTTAGGGTAAGAGTGCAGCAATACTTCACGTGTTCGAATTCCAGCACGTGATTCCGTGCACTTGTGATTGTTTCATTATTATCTGACTTGTAAGTGTTTATTATTTACATGTGTTTTACCATAATTATCTGCTTGTGTTTTATCCCATGCTTTTAATTATTTTGTGAGTGTTTCATTATTATTTGCTTGCACAAGTATATTTACATTTGCATGCTGTTTTACCTGATTCGTTTGACATCTTGGAAAGCCTTTCACACTCTATAGAGTGTTGCATTAATAAAACCCCACACTTTGGGGCTCATTACGTTGGCGGAACGATACCCACATCCGGGCCGGCGGTGGCAATCGTTCCGCCATCACATTGAGATTTACCCACCGCCATATTAGGATGGCCGTGGGTACGCGGCGGGCGCAAAGTCCGTCCGCCGCTTTTCCGCCGGTGGCAATCGCACCGATTGCCTGGTGGGCGGAGCAGGGCCACTAATATGGTGGCGGTGCCTAGCAGGCACCGTCCACCATATTAGGATGTGGAAAAAGAAAGGCCTTTCCATGGTGGCGAGGCCGCCATGGAAAGGCTGGCGGGGATTGGGTACGGGGGCCTGTTGCGGGCCCCCCTTGTGTTGGGGGAGGTGGGGTGCACTTGGGGGTACCCATGGTACCCCCCTACATTTCACTGCACCAAGTGGAGGGCACCGTGTGGTGCCTGCCATGTGGTGCAGTGAAATGCTAGACATGCGATTTTAACATCGCGGCGGGTGCTGCTGTCAGCAGCACCCGCCGCAATGTTAAATTTCAGAATGCGACCGCCATGGTGGCGGTCGCATCCTAGTTCGTGGTGCGGGACCGCCGCATGTCTGGCGGGCAGTCCAAACACCGCAAGGATGGCGGGCGGACTCCGGTCCGCCCGCCATCCTAATGAGCCCCTTTATTCTGAAAACTGTATTTTGATGTGCCTTATTTCATGAGTGTGGAGTGCCCTTTCCAAGTGCTTTTTTGCTTTACCAAGTGCCTCTGCTGGGGAGTGCTGAATTTAATTTATTTGGGAGTGTAAAGCAAGACAAGTGCCTAGCATCAGGTGCCAACAATTCCATCTGTTGTCAGCCAATTATATTGCTTGGGCTCAAAGACAACAAGCTGCGTCCACAAACCCCCATTGAATAATGGGTGAAAATGCTCCCGTGTCCAAATTTGTCCACATTTGTTTAATTTTTGAAGCTAGGATCCAGGACCACATACTGTAAACAAACTAATGGAGTAAAAATACAACAGGCCATGGCTGTTTAACCATTTGAAGTCTGCCTAGCATCTTCTAAAAATGCAAATATCTCAAAAACTACTGAATGGTTTTTTAAGAAACCAAATAAAGGTACTGCTCTGACCTGAGTAAAATTATAGTGTCATATTTGTAACTGTGTGTAATTCCATTCAGGGGTTTTTCTGCAGCAGACAGCAAACCCTCCTAAGGGGGTGAAAGTGTAACTTTTTTGACCTCCCCTTTAACTTTCCCTCCGCCTTCAAATGATCCACATGAAACTTCACATTCTGGCACTTAGCCAGTTATGCTATTTGACAAGGCGAGGGGAGAACATTAACCTTCTACCCTTGGGCAAGGCAGGTTTGAGCAATATTCCCAAAAATTAGACCGTGGCCTTGGGCAAAGCATGGGGGATATACCCCCATGCCCTTGGCCAAGGTGAGTGGGGAAACTCCATCCAGTCTTGAGCAGGGTGTGCAGGAGGTTGTTATAAACTATGACCCCTGTGATGAAGGTGAGAGGAAGCATACTCCTCCAACCCTTAAGCAGGGCCTGGGCAAGGTAGAGATTCAAAAAACATATACTCCTCTGCTCTTGGGATAAGCATGGGAATATACTCTCATGCTCTCAGACACTTGGGCAAGGTGTGGGGGAAATGCACAAACTACCCTCACTCATGGTCAAGTTGGGGGTAGGAAAATAATATACCCTCACCTTTAGTCAAGGTCAGGGCAGTGTGTTAGACACCTAAAACCACCACTGGGCAAATCAGTGGTTGTGTAAAAACGCCAACACCATGAGCTTTTAACTTTTCCTCTATCTTCTGAAACACTGGGCTTAATTAAAAATAAACTAGCCCCATCCTTTCCTTTGGCATTTCCTTTGAAAGAAGTTCCAACTTTAGTGAAAACACCATGTTTTCATACCAAAATATCAATTTAGGCCAAAACGTCCCCATTGCTGCTGGAAGGAGGAGGTAAATATACAATCCCTTTGGGCAAGGCAACTGTCTGCTGATGAATATTGCCCATCAACCTTGGGGAAAGTGGGGGTGGATTAAGGCCTCAAATGCTCATTCTGCTTGTGGCCAAGAAGGAGAGAATATTGTTGAGAATTCATCTCAACACTCATACACAATCAGATAGCTATGCATACGATCAAAACCAATTAAGATTGGAAATACTTAGACACCCATGCACATTGTCAGCCACCCATGCACATAGTTCGACACCTATTCATACCACAGATACTGAAGCGCACAGACACCCAAACAAACTGAAAGAAACCCACACACCAGTCAATAACCATACACCATCAGAAACCCATATACACCATTACAAGCCATCACACATCCATTTATTCCATCAGGCACTCATTCAGGCCATCACACACTGAAATCCAGTCAGAAGCACCTACAAATCAAACATCCATGCACATGATGGACATTCAAGGAGACATCATGGATTCTTGCAGACAAAAATAAACAAGATCAGGCACCCATACACTTAGTTTGATGCCAACTCTCCACCATATCCCCACACAACTACAAAGGGACACCCTCACCATCAAATGCCTACACACACTATCACATACCCAAACATGAACACATCATGAGATGCCAACACACACCATCAGAATCCCACACACACACTCGTAACGCAGCACACCAACCTTCAGACACCTACGTACAAACCAACAGATACTCAAGCACCCTACATCAGAAGACTCCACTATCAGGTGCCCCCACCAAACCACCATCAAATGTTTACACATCTATTTATGTTCACACAGGCAAACAAACCCACATCAATTGATGTGCGTGCACACACACAGACACACACACACACACATCTACTCAGAGACACACCTTCCGGGGACCATTTGCACACCATCAGAAACAACTTCAAACACACACATGCAATCGCCCATCCTTATATGCCATCAGGGATTCAGTCATTCTATCACAGATTAACACACATTCAGAATCTCATCTACATAATCAAGCATTCATTCACACGATCAGTATCTACCTTAACATTCATGAACACAGGCATACATGAATGTATGTGGTCAGGCACCCATACTCATGGTCGGACACCCACCTTCGATCAGACACCCACACAACCACCATCTGACACTTACACACTGACCAGAACATGGCAACACAAACCATCACACAACCAAACATGCACACACCATCTGATGCCAACGCACACTGTCAGTTGCCCACACACACACTCCCTTGTGACTAGACACCCGCTATCACACATGCACATACATAACATCAGATGCCCATACATCTACCATCAGAACTCCCATTATATGATTTCATTACAAGACCGGAGGCTAACATTATGCATAATCTTTTATTATGCCACTCCACTCCTGTCAGCAGCCCTTTAAAGAATACTAACAACAATCACAATCCAGAACTGGAATAAACAGAACTAACAAAAGTCTCTCCCATGGAACACTCTGCTTCTTTTAAATGCTGCTCCTGTAAAGATAAGTAGCTCTGCATTTCTCATTATTTATTTGTTGTTAGTTTATGTGTGGAAGTTGAGTGTTATGAAGGAGAAAAGCTTCTAATTTTCAGAAGCAGGAAGAGTGTGTTTTGTTTGATATATGTATCTGTATATATTTTTAGAGAAATAGGTATTAAGTCTAAAAATTCGTGCTTGATTTCTTTATGGTATTCATGTTAAGTACGGGTTAGGAAACGAAAAGTTTTTAATGAGGGAGGTTTTTGGGAAAAAAGGAAATTGTATCGCTAGTATCTGAAATTTAAACGCGCTCGTTGCGTTTGAAAATACCTTGCGCGTGTGGCTGGAGCACTCGAGCTCTTTGTAGAGGCTTTCATTCCAGTTTAATGACGTGAGCGCACGCGCGTGTGGTGTGCTCACGTCAAAGAGGCAATAGAATTGTGATTGGCTCTCGTGGTCTCGCAAGATCACAGGAGCCATATTGAATCGGGAGAAAATAGCAATAAGAAAACCAGGCATGGAATTTAATGGTTGCTAGGCAACAGATATGCTCAGAAAAGATCGGTTGGCAGTTGTTTACCGATTGGAGCAGTTTGAGGTGTATTTCTTTGAGGGCATATTGTTGTAGAGTATTTAAAGGTTTGGCAAAGTGCTTTTGAAGGATTATTAAGGATATATTTATCTGGATTTAAGGATGTCTTCTGAAGAAGGAGTTGAGAGACAGGCTCAGGTTGTTGAGGGTAAAGTGAGGGAGGAGAGCCTTAGGAGATCAATACAAAGTGAAGTCAAGTCTTCTATGAGAGAAGTGGTGCAAATTGTGATGGATAATAAAAGGAAGGGGAGTCGATCAGACGAGGATTTCTGGTCATGTTCAGATGAGGAGATTGCCAGTGGTAGTAAAAGAAAGATGAAAATAAAGCATTCTGAAAAGAGTAGAAAGGATGGTTTTAACACCATTACTAAGAGTGGTGTCCTTGGCGGCACAAAGAGAATTGGTGTCCTTGGCGGCACAAAGGGACGATCTGATGATGAGGATCAGATGGAATATGAGAACCGTGATGGCTCACAGAGATATTATGATGAATATGTCTTTGACATGGATCAGGATGACGACCTGAATGATGATTTAAAAGACGATGTCGCATCTTCAAGTAAATCTGTTATTAGGGATCCTTTAGAGGGAGAGATGTTTAATCCTTTTGAGCTTCGTCATCCTAGAAGCGCTGACTGGTGGCCTTTGGATCACGTCAGTAAGTTTATAAAGAAGTGGATTAGGAAACCTCTTGAGAAAGAGGTTAGAAATATTTTAAAGGCAGAATGTTCGAGACCACAAATTGATAATAAGGTGTGTTATACTCCACATCTAGAACCAGAGTTAATCACCTATTTATTTAAGTTAGGGAAAGACCCACGCAAGGGTCTAGAAAGATCTCTAAAGCAGTGCCAGGATAAACTGCTAGATACTCTTGGTCCTCTGGCTAAGATTATGGATATGGCCGAGGAAGCACATTTAAATGGAGATCAGGTGGATATTGATCTGCTAAGAGGTTGGAGTCAGAGAGCTATGGTGTTTTTAGGGAACGCCAATGCTAGTCTTTTGGCAGACAGAAGGAAGACAATTTTAATGAAGATTAATCCTAAACTGGGAGAAATGGCTGAGAAGGAGACTAGTGTGGATGCAAAGGGTTTACTTTTTGGAGAAGGAATGGTGAAGGGATTAGGAAAGCACGTGGCAACTTATACCGCTTTGGATAAAGCTCAGAATAATATGAGGAAGGTGTTTGGAGGTGTTTTTGGAAGGGCCAGCAGACGGGGATCTTATGCTGGCCGGGGTTACCAGAGATCCCAGTACAATTTCTTGCAGAGAGGAGCCGGAAGAAGATTTCAAGGCTCCTCTGGTTTCTTCCCACAACGTGGTCGTTTTGGAAGGGCAAGGAGTGGAAGTAGAGGAAGAGGACAGTCAACATCAAATACAAGAGGTGAGTACGGGGATAGATATTGGTTTTTCCCAAGGCTTTTCAGAAGGAATGGAAGAGGATCACAAGAGATCCTTGGGTCTTAGAAACAATTCAAGGATTCGAAATAGAATTCGTAGAGTTACCATGTCAGAATGTAGAACCAATGGAATTAAAACTTTCAGAGGAGAAGATGGAGTTTGGTAGACAAAGAAATAGAGGCAATGTTGCAGAAAGGGGCCATCTGTATGGTAAAGGAGGAAGAGAGAGGTTTTGTGAGCACATTGTTTTTAGTAAAAAAAAACAAGCATTGGCATAGCCAATAGGTTTCGCCTTTGGGACCTTATAAGTGTTTAGTTATCCAGCACAATATCCTTGGTGCAACAACATCAACTGTTGCATAGCTAAACACTTATAAGTTCCCAAAGCGAGACCTATTGGCTATGCCAATGCTTGTTATTATCTGTGTGTGCAACTCTGTTCTGTTTTACGTATTCGGTAAAATCTTGTTCTATTGTATGCAGTGAGTGCAGCCTTATTCCATATTTTGCAGTGAGTGTAGTAGAACTTTTCTACATTTTAAAGCTATGTTCTGCATTATGAAGTTTTTCAGGCATGTTATGTTTTAGGCAGTGCATGCAGAGCAATTCTACCTTATGCAGTATTAGTTGATCTTCTCCAGAGTTATTCATTATTTTGTTACATTTCCAATGAAGATACCATTTATAAATCATTTTGTTATTTGGTGATTTTATTTACAAATAAACAAACATTAGCAAACAACGGAGGATGTTAAAGGGTGTAGTGTCACAGTGGTGAAATTTGCACAACTCTTTGGGATGCAACACTGACTCAGTTCCCCTTCTCGGAATGTCCCTCTTTTCTTTAAATTTCCCCATCACATTGGGTTCGCTTGAAAAAATGTTGGTTGTGATTAAGGCAATGAAAATGCACCACTGAAGAAATTGTCTGTTTCCCTTGAATTCTTATAAAGACGCCTTATTCATTAAAACTACGACCTCCATCTTCTCAGACATCTGGAAAGATGAATCATTCCTAATAAATACCAAAGATGAATGTTTTTGACCCTCTCGTTCCTAAAGTGGCCACCAGTATTGAGAACAAATAAAGCAAGCTGTTTTATGACATCATATTGTGGTCAGAAATAATGATCCTCAACTTTATTTCATCCACAGTATTGACTAACACTATATCGACAAGGTAAATATATATGTTTAACTACAGATTTACAAATCTATACTCCACATCAATTTACCTTGGTGATATAGTGGTAGTAGATATTGAGGGTTCATAAGTTGTGACGGTTGATATTTTGCCCACGATATATTGACCACCAACCAGGAATGTATGCCTGCAATGCATGCACGCAACTCGAGACACATAGAGTGATCTTGTGAGCTGCTCGCTGCCATTCAAGTAAGAGCGTTGTTTTAACTGCTCCGATTTTGTCATTTAAGCCCAAGAGAACAACAGCTGAACACGTTTGTCAACGTGGTGCAGTAAATAACGCGCTGCAGTGTTGGATAATGAGTACATTTTTACTGGTGCGCTTATCTTGGGCAGTAAACTGGGTGATTGACTTTATAGGTGCTGTAATGATTAACGGCGGAGGGTTTTAGTCAACTGTACTTGAGCATGGCGGCACGCGTTGTCTTCAGAGGGGCACGCATGCTATTCAAATCCCTAGAGATTTTGTAGAGGTGTTACAAAATCCTCGCCCCACTCTATGAGCAACTGCAAGACGAACAGACCATGCCAACTTATAGTGTTTTATTGTTTTAATGCATGTGTTAGTGACAAGGAGAAGGAACATTACAGGCTGTAAAATCTAGTCGGAATAGAGGTAGTCCGAAGTCCATTTTGTAGTGCACTCAAATAGTTAAACATGCAAAATGTTAAATTGTATTTTTCTAAGAACCATACAAAACACTTTTCTACGTTCCCTCCCAACCACATGAGCGAAGGGCGGGAGGGTGGAGAAAAAGGTGACTTTGGACCTCAGTGAGTGAATGAACACTGCAAACCGAGCGGGGAGGGTGAGGCACTCTGCACCGACGCGATGTAACGCGTACCCCAAGCTCCATCACACTCACCGTTTTGTGCGGAGCCGGTCTTCACTCAGCTGACTTATGTGGCAGTACCCAAGCTGGCTATGCTGGTGCGGCCGGACGCGCACCTTCCTCCACTGCCACCAACGGGCCCCGGGATCCCAGCCCCCGGGGGAAGTGCTAATGGGAGCTCCACTCCTGCCCTGCACCGGCCCTGGCACCTCCAGCTGCTGCTCACTGCCGCCGGCCTCTGATGTCAGCGGATGGCTCCACCTCCCCAAAGCGCTGCTCGGAGTCGCTGTGCCTCGCTCCGTTAGTAGAGAATGTTTTTATCCCCAAGAGAAGACAGGCGGGCGCTGGCAGTTTGGTGAGACCGAGGAGGAAAAAAGTTGCTGACTAGCATGGCTGCCGTGAAATGGGAGCCGCGCTGAGAGGAAGCAGCACCGACCAACTACTGTTTAGTTACGCTGCTGGCTTGTTTAGCTGAATGATAACAAGGAAGTAGTCCCTAAATTGAATAATAACAGCCCAGCAGTGTAACTAAACAGTAGTTGGTCGGTGCTGCTTCCTGCAAAATGGAAGCAAAACGGAAGTGACATTTTGCATGGACAGCCAACCATAAACAAGATAAAGAAGAGCAAGGCAATGTTAAACAAATGGGGAGCAGCAGGACATATTAGACGAAAATAGGCGGAGTTTCACTCAACAAAATAGATTACTTTAAGTCTCGGAGAGACAGCGCATGCGCTGCCTAGGCGAGACCTAAAAAGGACAAAGGATGGAGGCCAGTAATAAATTTGAGAGGCTTAAACAAGAATTTAGTATACAGACATTTCAAGATGGAGGGATTCATCTATTAAGAGACATTTTGCAGAAGGGAGATTGGATGGTAAAATTAGATTTGAAGGACGCTTATTTTACAATTCCGATGAAGGTAGAAAGTCAGAGTTATTTACAATTTAGATGGAGAGGCAAATTATACCAATTTGTTTGCCTACCATTCGGACTTTCTTCAGCACCATGGTGTTTTTCAAAAGTGATGAGAGTTGTGATGGCTTTTTTAAGGGAGAGAGGTTTCAGACTAATTGTTCATTTGGACGATGTTTTGTTAATGTCTCAAGATCTAGAGGTGCTGAGGTTTCAGTTGCAGGAAGCGATCAATCTATTAGAGAATTTAGGATTTTTATAAGCAAAGAGAAATCTGTTTTAATTGCTTCTCAGAATATGGAGTTTTTGGGATTCAAGATAGATTCTTTAAAGGAAATTTTGATGTTACCAGTGAAGAAAGTGAATATGATAAAGAAAGAAGTTCTTCATGGTTTGAGAAAGGACACTTTATCATTAAGAGACTTGGCAAGAGTTTTGGGATTATTTTCATCTTCAATCCAGGCGATTTTTCCAGGTCCATTGCATTATCGAGCATTGCAGAGGGTGAAAGCGAGAGCATTGAGAAGAGGTTTATGGTATGGGGACCAAGATGAGTTGGATCAGGAAGCGAAAGAGGAATTGGTTTGGTGGTTAAACAATTTGGAGGCCTGGAATGGAAGGGCGATTTTTGGATGCGTTCCGGATTTTGTTTTAGAGACGGATGCAAGTGGTTCCGGTTGGGGAGCACGTCTGGGTGTGTTGGAGACAGGAGGTGCTTGGACAGATTTGGAGAAGAGAATGCATATAAATTGTTTAGAATTAACAGCAGGATTATTTGCCTTAAAGAGTTTCAAGAAGGAGATTCAGGGTTGTACAGTTTTATTAAAGATGGACAATATTTCAGCGGTTTGTTATATAAACAGGTTAGGAGGATGCAGGTCAAAAGATCTTTCGGATATTGCAAAGGAATTTTGGGACTATTGTCTGGAGCAAAAGATTGCATTAAGAGCAGAGTTTCTACCTGGGAAGATGAATGTGATAGCATATTGGAATTCGAGAAATGTAAGGGATTACAGCGATTGGATGCTGAATCAAGATTACTTTGTAAAAATAGTGGAATGTTTTGGTCCACTAGAAGTGGATTTATTTGCAACAAGGTTGACTTCTCAGTTGGAAAGATATTTCAGTTGGTTGCCGGATCCGGGTGCGGAGGCAATAGATGCTTTTCAACAGAGTTGGACAGTAGTGAGGGGGTATGCTTTTCCTCCATTTGCAATGATCCAGAGGGTTCTGTTGAAGGTGAGGATGGAGAGGTGTCCGTTGGTCCTGGTGACCCCTTTTTGGGTGTCTCAGGTGTGGTTTCCATGGAGTTAGCTTGCGAGGTGCCCTTGTTGATTCAGGGGACAGAGGGTTTGTTGGTCAACGAGTGTGGAGAAGAGCATCCTTTGATTGTGGAAGGAGTGTTGAACCTTCTTGTTTGGAAGGTGTCAGGTGTTCAAGAGCATTCAGAGGACTTTCACAAGGGGCTGCTGAGTTACTCGAGGACTCTTGGGCCCCAGGTACCAGGAAAAGATATAAGGGAGTATGGAGATTTTGGTCATGTTGGTGCATGGAAAGGAATTTGGATCCCATGGAAGCGCCTGTGGTAGAAGTGGTGAATTTCTTGGTGGAGAATTTTGAGAAGGGTTTAAGTTATAGAACTTTGAATTGTTACAGGTCTGCAATTTCTGCAGGTCATTCAGTGGTTGGTGGTAGGGCTGTTGGCAGTAATTCTTTGGTTTGCAGAATTGTGAAGAGTATGCGAATTAGGAGACCTCCTAAAGCTAGATAGGAGGTTCTTTGGGATGTGAATTTGGTACTGAAACTTTTTGTGGATTGGCCTTCTAATAAGTATCTGACAAATAAGAATATTTCTGCTAAGTTGGCTACCTTGCTGTGTTTGATATCATGCAAAAGGGTTTCAGACGTCAAATGTCTGGAGGTAAGTAATAGAGAATTCGGGCCAGATGGTGTTTTCTTTGAGATTAGGAAAAGAACAAAGACCATGACTAGTTCAATTTTTTATCCAAGGTTTGAGGATTGTAAGAAACTTTGCGTGGTGGAATGTCTGAAGGAATATGAAAGCAGAATGCTGGAGAAAAGTGGTCATGGGGTGCATCAATTGTTAATTTCTTTTGTTAGACCATTTGGAGCGGTAAGTTCAGTTACAATTTCGAGATGAGTTAAGTTTGCGATGAAGGAAGCTGGAGTGAATGTAGAGAAATTTAAAACACATTCAGTGAGGGAGTCCATGGCTAGCAAGGCATGCTGGTCTGGTGTGAGTTTAGAGAAGATTATGAAGGCTGCAGATTGGTCTAGTGTGGGTACTTTTGCAAGACACTACTTTAGACCAGTTGAGCATATGTCTGATGTGGTGTTGAAGGGCTTTCAACATGCATAATGTTAGCCTCCGGTCTTGTAATGAAATGGCGATTCTCAGATTAACATGCAGAGAGAATCAGGATTTCATTAAAGACGTGGAGGCTAACATTATCCCGCCCTCCGCTTCCCTTTTATAAATGTTGTAAGTTTTTCTATATTTAAAAAAAAAAAAGAAGGGTGATTATGTTAATGAATTATAATAAGGTTGATATTTTGAGAGTTGTATTTAAATTAAGTATTTTGAGGATTTTAGGTATTGAGGTGTAAGATTTAAGTTTTAAACGTTGTCTTTTCTTTCAGATGCACAGGTGTAATTTTTGGAATTCGTGGATATCAAGGACAGAGGAAGAAGAGGCTTTATCTTCACAGTTTTTGCATTTAAAGAGGCAGAGTGTTCCATGGGAGAGACTTTTGTTAGTTCTGTTTATTCCAGTTCTGGATTGTGGTTGTTGTTAGTATTCTTTAAAGGGCTGCTGACAGGAGTGGAGTGGCATAATAAAAGATTATGCATAATGTTAGCCTCCGCGTCTGTAATGAAATCCTGATTCTCTCTGCATGTTAATCTGAGAATCTCCATTCTCCCACAAACCCACAATCACATGCCCACATACACCATCATATGCTCACACATTCACCTTCAAATGCAAACCCACAAACACCAGTCAATATCCACACATGCCTACATCTTCAGATGGCCACAGGCACAACATCAGACAAACACGCATCATCACACATCCATGCATGCCACCAGACATTCAGTCATGCCATCATACACTGACGTGCACTCAGATTCTAACCTACACAATCAAAAATACTGACACACACTCAAATGTCACTTATGCAATCAACCATCCATGCCCATGATTGTTATCCACGCAGACATCCATGCTCACAGGCAGACATGAATGTACATGGTCAAGCACCCATACACATGGTCCGACACCCATCTTCCTTCAGACGCCCAGGAAACCACCATCTGACACCAATACACTCACCGTATTAGGCTTACATGTACCATTACATGCTCAAACATGCACACACCATACAATGCCAACACACACTATCAAACGTCAACATACTCCCAGATGAGTACACACCCACCATCATACACCCACATACACTCCATCCTATCCCCACACAGCTATCATCAGAAGTCCCCACCATCAGGCATTCCCACAAACCCACCATCATTTGGCCACACACCATTAGATGCTAATGCACCTACCATCAGAAGCTCACACACTCCATAATATGCTCACACACACACCTGATAAAGCAGGGTTTTGCAAAAATGAAACCTGCTCGGAATTGATACCCCCATAAAACATACTAACAATAAGCAGTTGTTGAAAAACTAATGTACACCCAACACGAACATAAGGGAAATTGCTTTGCGCATGTCTGAACTAACACGTAAACAAAATAATATTGTAACAACATTTGTGATTTGAGAAAAACGAGAAGCATTGGATAAATAGGCCGCATATGCTTCAGTAATCTGCATGTTGCATTTTGTTTTGAATTAATAAACAATACTAATTTGGCACAAAGCTTATGCTAGGTAACATTAATGGGGAACAATGCAAGGTGGGTGGTAAACAGTGAAGGTTTCATTATCATATAATTAATAAATGTTCATTTTCGTTTATTTTAGTGTGCTAGATGAAGCAGCCATCTTTCTAAACTTGGCTTATGTGGGAGGGGGAAGGCACGAGGAGTGAGTTCGCTCTGTCAGAAGCAAGACAGACGCGCAGTGCACCACAGATGACATGAGAAGGGTGAAGGCCAGAGTGTCGAATGACTGCCAAAAACAAGTGCCCAAGCGTGGGACAGGAGAGACAGACTGCGGATGATGTTAAAGAAATTAATGAAATTGTTAAATTTTGATTCACATGTAATAAAGTGAGAACAAGCTGAGAACCATACCCTGGGAATGAATATGAACAAAGGAGTAGTTGAAAGAAAGGTGAAGTCACAGTGGTGTGACAACGCCACCTCCCAAGCCCACCAATCCCTTTGCGAGATTTAGAAATGTTTGCAACAATTGTGGGATGGACATGTTAGTTTAAGGGTATAATTGGGGTGCCTTTAGGGGTGTGGTTTAAGCTTAGGCTGGCAGGAGAGAAAGAGGGGAGATGCGTCGCTGTCCGTCGGTTTGCAGAGAGGCCTAGCTGTTCCTGACCTGTTCCGATCCTGTTTCTTCTTATCCTTTGTTTCCTGATCCTATGTTGGGGAACCCCCATCATCCCCTTGGCCGAGGGGATGGTTTTCTTACAGACCAATAGGTTTGTATTTAGTCTAACTTGTTCTCAGAATTTATCTTATTGATGTATATTTGTCCCTGAATCTTTTGTCTCTCCACCTATCCACTCCGTCAATGATATGTATTATTAGATGAAACTGTTGTCTCTTCATCTATCCCCTCCGTTAGGTATATGATGTTTCGCATATATATATTTTTGCTGAAACTTTTGTCTCTTACTCTATCCACTCCTTCATTGCATAAAGTCATTGCTATGTTTGGATGAGTTTGTGTTTTCAATTGTGCTGCATATGTAAAATTTCTCCTCATGTGAGATTCAGTGTTTGTATTGTGTAACCAAATGCAGTTGAGCATAATCTTTAATTTCTTGAGATAAAATTCATTATTAACTTCACAGAGAGTCTGTGATCATTTTAGATTTATTAAATGGTTAGTAAGTTAGAAGTTAATCATTGCCATCAACTATTCAACTAATTGGTCCATCGACCAAGTGGAAGGAAAGTTGATGAGAAAAGTTAGTTGTGATGTCATAATTTAACCTATGAAAGGAAAAGAATTGATTGTACATATAAATTGACCCCAGCGCATCAGGGATTCTGGATGAATGTGTATGGGCCATTGTATTATGATGTATTGAGTATTGATCCCTGATAATTATTGGATTAGCGCTGGATCAGTTTCTTGGTAGCAGAGGACGGTTTAATTATTGATTAGTTTGGTAATGATTATTGATTATTGATTGTATGTCTTAACATGAAAAGTTAGTGTCATGTTCTATGTTGTCTAGAAATTCTGGTACGGAGATACCTGAGGAATCCAGCGAATGGAATTTAGCCTGAAGTAGGCAGAAGAGTGTGGTAAAGAAGCCACGCTGCAGAAGTACTTTGTCTGTTGTAATAATACCTAAAAGCTACGGAGGGCTGTAGGTGTTATATTAGGGAAATTTTGTATATAAGTGGAGTGACTGAAATAGTGAAGGCTCCGCTTCCGAAACTCTAGCTTTATCCCCAGGAGAGTAACAAGACCCCTTTTCACGCCAAAAAGTCCTCTTGTGAAATCTTG
Source organism: Calotriton arnoldi (assembly GCA_963921515.1). Classification (NCBI taxonomy): domain Eukaryota; kingdom Metazoa; phylum Chordata; class Amphibia; order Caudata; family Salamandridae; genus Calotriton; species Calotriton arnoldi. The sequence goes on from CAWUFW010009211.1 coordinate 178,518, forward strand.
GCCTTATCCCTAGAGGAGTAATAGGTCCACCCGGAACTTGTTTGAAGAGTAAACTAGCGCTGGTCGTTATTAGGACTCGTAGTGAGAAAACTTCTTGAAAAAAGTGGAAAAACTATCTCTTTATTTAGTGGAACAGACAAAGTAGCATTGTTTTATGTTGTTACTAATAATATATTTGATTAAGAGTGCTTAGAAAATATTGCCGTATTATTTTGTAAAGGGAGGGTCAGTAGGAGTAATACTGATGTCAGAAACAGCCGCGCTGGCATTGGTCAAGCAGCGGGCGTGTACTGAGCTGTGATTGGTTGGTTGGTGTGAGTCGCGCTAGTATTGGTTGAGAGTTTGCTTACGTAGCAGTATTGTGATTGGTTGGTTGGTGTGAGTCGCGCTAGTATTGGACGAAAGTTAACCAATCGAATAAGAGAAATTACGGAAAAGGTGTTGTTATTTTTATATGATAAGATCCGTTAGTGGAAAGAGTCAGAAAATGAAGTTGATACAGAAAATTAAGAATTTCTTTAAAAAGGACAAACCAATTGTGACTAGAGAGGGAATTCCGATTCCACCTCCAAAGACGCCTGCTTCCTTTATGATGTTGGAGCGAGGATATCATACGTGTATGTGGTTGGAAAATTGGGTGGAGTATACAAAGGATGATGGTTTTCTAGCTTTTCCTCAGTATGGTACATTTAATGTAAGGATATTGCAGAATCTGAGAAATCGAATGGATTCATTAGAACCGAACCCTAGGTTGACAGTACGAAGCCTTGGAGAAATGGGAAGATGAGGCATTTGAGAGAGAAAAATATAGAATTGGTAACAGAGGTCATAGGAGTATGATGTTCAGATATCCTTTTGAGAATAGGGAAGAGAAGCTGAAATGATTAGGAGAGCTGTGGTAACGGAAGGATTATACCCAGTTTTAACAGTTGATGAGCAAACAGGAAGTAAATATAAAGAGAAAAAGAAGAATATAGAAACCTCAAGTGCAAGAGATGGTGTAAATGATTCTGATGATGAGTTATTAGAGGATATTATGATCAAAAGACCCCCACCATATCGAGAAAATTCAGTTGAAGAGACTCCGAATGCACCCTTTATGGGAAATCCATTGATCCCACAGATTGCAGACATGGCTAGGATAATGAGAGAAAAGGAGTTTGAAATGCTAAACAAGGCAAATGTGGAGCAGATACAGAAAATAAATCAGTTAAGTTTAAATGCAGAGGCGTTGATGGTACCGGTTACAATAGGTCCTGTGGTTCCTTTGTTTGGAGAAAACCCAAATACACCTAAAGTACATACATTAGCAGTTCCAATGGGTAATGTCAGGAGCGGATTGGAGACGATAATCAATGAGAAAAGACAGGCTGACACGAATGTTACACTATTAGATCTTCCAGTTTGCGAGATGATAACAGAAACCCCTAGAAGAGATACACAAATGAGTCCAAGAAGAATAGAGACAAATGTCACTCCAATGACAGGGAGTTCAGCAGGTCTTTCATCAGAAGAATTGAATGATTGGATAAAGGAAAGGGAAAAGAAAGAAAAACAAACACAGTATAAATGTGAGCCAATTGAAGGTAGATTTGAAAGAAATGATTATTGGTACTATCAGCCCAAACAGGTTAGTGACTTATCAAGATGATGAATTGTTGTTCTTGTGTAAAAGCATTACTTGGAGAGCGAAGAATCTTCATGAGAAAATATTTGAAGCTGCTAGTGAGTATAGAGTAGACATAGAAAAGTCAAAGGTATTGCAGAAATCAAACAGATTGGCATTTACTGAAAAAGATCTGGAGAGTTTGAATGCGTCTGGAAAAAGGTTACAGATAAAAGAGTTGATGAACATTTTGAAGAGATGGGGAGATGTAGATCGATGGAGAAATAGATGGGTAAGAAAGAAGGAAGAAGCAGCTAGTAAAAGAGTGTCTATGTTCCCGTTAAAGGAAACAGAACAGGTTGCAAGGGCGTGTCCGATGAGAGAAGTACCAGGTGGCAGATATGTTCATGTTCCGTGGTCAAGACAGGATATATTATCATTTACGAATGATTTCCCTAGACTAAGAGAAAAACCTGTAGAATGGTACAAACAGGTAGAAAGGTTTGTGAAGGTCTCGAAAGTTTTGTTAAAGGATTTAGATGGGTTATTGGAAATTGTTGTTCCGGCAGACTTGTGGATAGAGTGTAAGATCACTGTTGATTGGCCAAAGGATGAATATCCTAGAGACGCTAAAATAGGTGCACCATCAGAGGAGGTGATGAAAAAGTACAATCAGGTAATCACATTTCTGAAGGGGAAAATTTCCCCAAGGGAAACAGATTGGGTTAAAATTGACAGGACTACACAGGAACCAAAAGAATCAGTGCACGATTATTATGAAAGGTTGTTGCAGGTATTCAAACAGTATAGTGGATTTGAAAATATTGGAGACAAAGACATGGGACATTTCGTGTATCGTTTGGTGTTCGGATTAAAACCAGATATTAGTAATATGATTCAACAGCATTTAATTTGCTGGCAGAGCAAAACGATAGATGAAATTTTGAGGTATGCAAAGTATTGTAGTGATGACATTGAATCAAGACATAAAAAGTTAAAAGAGAAAATGATGTGGGCACAGGTGAAAGTGGCAGAACAACAAGAAGCAAATAATAATCCTCAAATCAGTAATCAGACGGGTGGTCAGAGTCAAAATGGGCAGAATTTCAGTGGAGGCAAAGGTAGGGGGAAAATGAATAAAGATGAAGCTGTGAAAAAATTTCCTTGTCATGTGTGCAGAAAGCTTGGACATTGGAAGAATGAGTGTAGATCCGCTAAAAAGATTAATGGGGGAAATCAAAATTTGATTCCACAGATGCAGAATGAGGTGGGTGTAAATCAACAGCAGCAGCAGCAGATAGTTACTCAACAGTTACAGGTGCTGCAAGCTCCCATGCCAAATAATGTGAATGCTCAAGTGCAGAGGTACAGTGTGAACACTGGATATCACGGAGGTGACCAGGTTGGTAAGAATCAAGGTATGATTCCGCAGTATTGGGTGCAGTGCAATGGGGGTGATTCAGACTCATCTCAATGACGGTGCCTGATGGGGGAGGAAGAGTGCGTACTTGGCGCATCTCTGGCGGTAGATCAGTCAGGTCCATTTGTTGACGGAAAGGTGGAAGGTAATGACATTACATTTTTAGTGGACACTGGTGCTACCCGTTCTACTGTGAGAGCAGCAGAAATTCCAAACCTACCCCTCTCGGGAGAAACTATCCAAGTTGTAGGAGTCTCAAATAAGCACATTAGAACACCTGTTACAAATCCAATTGAAGTTCACATTGGTAACTTCAAAGACATGCATCGGTTTGTGGTATGTGACTCAAGCCCAGTAAATCTCTTGGGAAGAGATTTGCTATGCAAGATGAACTGCACCATCTATTGTACACCAGATGGAATTGCATTTCAGACACCTGATGAGGATGTTCAATTTAAAATGATGCTAGCGAAGCAAGGAACAGAAGTGGATGAATTATATTCACTTCTCACAGAAGAAAGTTTGCCTGAAGAATTAAAAAGTACTGTGAAATCTGATGTGTGGGATTTTTCAGGAAAAGAGATTCGCCTAATGACAAAGATAGACCCAATTCAGATTACAGTAAAGGATGGTGCTATATATCCAAACCCCCCACAGTATAAAATGAGTCCAGAGGTAATTGCAGGAGTCACTCCTGTGATTGACCAAATGATTGAACAAGGAATTTTAAAAGAAATAATGAGCAGTCCTTGTAATTCACCTATCATAGGTATCAAAGAGCCCGGTGGGAAATTCTGGATAGTGCAGGATTTGCGCAAAATTAATAAAATTGTAGTACCTTGTTGTCCAGTAGTATGAAATCCGGCCGTGATCCTTTATCAGATCCCATGTGATGCTGAATGGTACACCGTTATTGATTAGTGCCAAGCCTTTTTCTCAATTCCTTTGCATCCGGAAAGCCAATATTTGTTTGCATTTCGGTTCGGAGACCGTGTCTTGGCATGGTGCCGAGTTCCTCAAGGGAATACAGAAAGCCCCTCAATTTTTAATCAGATCTTGAAAAAATGTCTGGAGACTCTAGTCATGCCAGGTAATTCGGTTTTGGTTCAATATATTGATGACCTATTAGTGGCATCAAAGACACGAGAGGCATGTGTGACAGACACATTATTGAACCATTTGGCAGAAAAAGGACACAAAGTGTCCCCAGCAAAATTGCAATTTTGTAAACAGGAAGTACAGTACTTTGGACACAAAATAGAAAAGGGAGTCAGAAAAGTAACTCCAGAAAGAATCAGTGTGATCAAACAAATGAGTCCACCTAAAACACAGAAAGAAGCGCGAATGTTCTTGGGAATGGTTGAATACTGTCGTCAGTGGATTTGTAGTTTCTCAATTATTGCAAAACCTCTACAGAGGTTAACATGAAAAGATGTGAAGGATCCGATTGTCTTGGATGATGAAAGTATGGAAGCGTTTGTAAAATTGAGAAGTATTCTGTGTCATGCACCTGCATTGGGAATGCCAGATTATTCCAAAGAGTTTGCATTGTACTGTTGTGAGAGAGATGGGTGTGCACTCTCAGTCCTAACACAGAAACATGAAATGGCACGACGGCCAGTAGCATATTTGTCGGCTACTTTGGATTCAGTGGCTGCAGCGTTGCCAGGATGCTTGAAAGCAGTAGCAGCTACTTGTATGAGTCTGGAACAGAGTGAACCAATTGTGATGGGGTATCCAGTTAAAGTGTATGTGCCATATTTTGACCCGTACCAGGACACATTATCTTACATGTAGTCGGCTGACTAAGTACGAGAGAGTGGTTCTGGGTGCTGAAAATGTGACTGTGGTAAGGTGCACGACTGTGAATCCAGCAACTTTGTTGCCTAATTCTCGGTGTGAGGAAGTGAGAGAGGAAGCTGATCATGATTGTCTGGATGTGACTGAATTCTGTACCAAACCTAGGCCAGACATAGAAGATTGTCCCTTAGAGGAATCAGATTGTGAAATGTTTGTTGATGGATCCTGTTTGAGAAATGAAAAAGGTGAATTATGCACTGCCTATGCTGTTTGCACCATAGAAGGGGTTCTTGAAGCATCCTATTTGAGAGGAGTAAACTCCGCCCAAATAGCTGAGTTGATAGCTCTGATTAGAGCATGCAAAATTGCCAAAAGCCTAAAAGTAACAATATTTACAGACAGCCGATACGGATTTGGAATTGTTCATGATTTTGGCCAGCTATGGATGCAAAGGGGATTTCTGACCTCTTCAGGTTCCCCTATTAGAAATGGTAAAACTGTAAAGGAACTATTGGAGGCTTTACAATTGCCCAAAAGAATTGCAGTAGTCAAATGTGCCGCACATAAATCAGGAGATGATTATGTGACGAAGGGCAACAGATATGCCGACCAAATAGCACGTTACTGTGCACGAAATACAATGGCTTTGAATAGATCAATTGATAGGGGAAATACTGAATGTCATCTTTTGTTTACAACCACATTTGAAACATGGGAAGAAGTTAGACAGATGCAGGAAGAAGCAAGTGATGAGGAAAAAGAAAGATGGAACAAAATAGGCTGTAGCAAAAGAACAGAAGATGACCTATGGGTCTATCTGGATGGGAGACCAGTGTTACCAGATTCCTTACTTTCCCATATGGCCAGAGTTTACCATGGAATTGCACATGTCGGAAGAGATGCAATGATCAGACTCTTCAAGCAGTCATGGTATAATCCAAAGTTCAGGGTCATTGCAGAAAGCCTTTGTCAGAGGTGCGTGATCTGTCAGCAGCAAAATCCAGGCAGAAAGACAGTTGTAAGTTGGGGACGAATTGGGAGAGCAGGAGGTCCATTTACCCGGCTCCAGCTTGACTTTATTGAGCTTCCCCCGTGCAATGGGCTGAGATACGTATTGGTCATTGTCTGTCTGTTCTCTCACTGGGTGGAAGCCTATCCCACGAGAAGGAATGATAGTCTCACTGTGGCTAAACTACTTTTGAGAGAACTAATCCCTAGATTTGGAATTCCAGTCACTTTGGAGACAGATAGAGGAACACACTTCAATAATGAGATATTCAGCTAATTTGTGCAGCATTTAAAATTGAGCAGAAGCTGCATTGTGCCTATCAACCTGAAGCCTCTGGAGTTGTTGACCAATTGAATGGCACTATAAAATCGAGATTAGGGAAAGTGTGTGCATCCACATCACTGAAATGGCCTGACGCTTTACCCCTTGTACTGATGAGTCTAAGAAGTATTCCTGACAAAAAGACTGGATTAAGTCCTCATGAAATTCTCATGGTAAGAGCAATGAGACAAGCATATATACCAGCAAACAAACTAATGAGTATATCTGATGATCTAGTGCTTGACTATTGCAGAGGATTGGCTGAACTGGTACGTTCTGTGTCTCACCAGGTTGGAGAAGAAGCCACAACGTACATCGAAATCAAGCTCATGATCTGAGTCCTGGTGAATGGGTTTTTATCAAGAAGCACGTAAGAAAATTGTGTTAAGAACCCAGGTGGCACGGACCTTATCAAATCATACTGGTGACGACAACGGCAGTGAAGTGTACTGGCTTGCCAAATTGGATTCATGCAAGCCATACCAAACGAACCCTAGATCCACTTGAAAGACCGAAGTAGCAACAACTGATGATTAAAAAACAAAGACCAGTGCTTGAAGTGTGTGAAGCTGATGAATCTAGAGTGATAGATTCTGACGAACAACCAGATGGTGAACAGCCGAACACAAGTCAAATAGAGTGGCCGCAAGATTCCAGGGATCGAGAGACTGCCTTTGAGCAAGAAAGAAGTGAGTTTACTGTTGATCCAGAAGAAAGTGAACTCCCAGCAGAACTTGAAACAGATGAGATTGTTCTTGATCCAGAAGGAAGTGAGTTCACAGTTGAAAGAGAAATTATTGCTGAATCTGAAGAACCACAAGAAACTGAAACTCAGGAAGAAGAACAATCAGAAGTGAGAGCAAATAAAAGGATCTGTGAAACAAATGCAGAAAATGACCAAGTGATCAAAGCAAAGCAACCCAGAAAGGATGAGAAGTCGCCAAGTGGAGTGAAAAGACTGAAATACACTCTTGTGAAAAGAAAGTTAAGAAAAAGACCAGAACAAAGCAATGAGGTCTCAAGTCATACAGAACAAGAAAACTCAGGAAAAGAATTAGTACGATAAACAAGAAGAGTAAGAATACCCAACAGGAAATTCAGAGCACCTGAATGGACCTATGTTATTCTAGAAGAAATTGAAAGTTCAGATCCAAGTGAAGAAAAAGATAAATCTGACACTGAGCAAGTTGATGAAAACAAGCTAAGACCTCCTTAAAGAGTTGTGCCAAAACTAAGGTGCAACCTTGCTGATTAAAAGAAAATTGAAACAGAGACTCGAAGAAAATTGAAGAAAAAAGAATAAAAGAAGGGGGTAAAGACGAAAGCCTTGAAGTGTAGGATTTACACTACTATTTTTTTAAAGATATTTAAAAAAAAAATAACTTAGAATAGTATAGGATTAGATAGATTTTTATTTTTTTCCTAAGAAACAAAATGGCTGAAGCAGAAGTGACTGAACTTCCAAAATCTAGTCTAAAACGTAGATGTATTAAAGCTTGCTTATGTAGTTTCTTGATGTTAACATTTATATGGTTATTATTAACTGTCCTTGTACCTATTCTAATGGTAACTAATAATGGAAACAATACTAACAATGTAACAAAAGAAAGAATGAGTGATGTCACTAAGGGGATTCCTAATACTAACTTAGAACCGTTGGATGGAAGTATTCTCCATCATGATAAATCAATTGGATGATAAATCAATTGGTGATTTCTCGTTAAATGTCTTTACTAAATTACTTCACGAGTATATTAACACAATGAATGTAAGTGGTTGTTACGTGTGCATGCCATTACCTTCCTCTGTCTCAGAGGGGGTGACTTATCACCACCTTCCGTTAACCTATGGTGTGTCTTGCAGTATACTCACAAGCCTGTTTTACGTGACGGGAAAGCTCGAGTACTATTTTTCCAATATAGATTTAGTATTTTCTGAAATTCCTATTATTAACGAATTAAATAAGGTTTTGAGTGGTAAAAATGCCCGATATATCGGGAATTTTTCCATATTACTAAAACCCTAGACATAGAATATGTTTATAAGAATAATTTAACCTGTAGTTTGCGGGTTGAAGAGAATATTTTCATAGAAATGGTAGAAGATAGAAGAGAAAGTTTCAAAAAGAAAGCTGCTGAACAGAAGTCACGGGTACCACCATGGGATTTTAGGGAAGGAAATTATGAGAAAGGCGAAGGGTACGCTGCAGTGTCCCTGGACTGGTCACAGAAGGGAAACATTTGTTTGCTTAGAACGAAAATTAACTATAATAATTATTTTATTGGTTCTAGTGAATGTGAGCATACTTTTCAAATCACTGGAGGTTGGGGATTGAAAGGTGGAACTGATCCCGTTTTTCCAGGAATTTATTATGTGTGTGGTAAGAAAGCCTATTAGAGGTTGCCTGCACATTGGTATGGTAGTTGTTATTTTGCTATTGTCTTTCCCAAGGTCTACCATATGGACCGAAGCAGCCATAAATTGAACAAAGTAAAGCAAGGACTAACACGTAACAAAAGAGCAAGCTTTTCAGTAATAGTAGGAGATTTTTTTGGTGCACTGATACCCTCAGTTGGAGTCGTTCTGAATTCACATAAAATTAGAAAATTGTCCACAGTGGTTGATCCTTTATCTACAGATACCGCTGGTGGGTTCTTGATTGACACGGAAATGGTTGCAATCAGGTCAATGGTTTTGCAAAATTGACTTGCCCTTGATATATTATTGGCAAAGGAGGGTGGAGTCTGTGGAATGTTGAAAGTCCAACATTGGGGCACCTATATCCCTGATAAAAGCAAAGGAATCGAGGGATATATAAAGAATATTACAAAATTACATGAAGATTTGACCCAACTGGAGGTTGATGGTGTTTGGGAGAGACTTGGTAAAAATTTCTCCTCTATAGGTAAATGGTTTTCTACCTTTGGAAGTAGTTTATTAGGAAGAATAATAATACCAATGGTTTCAGTAGCATTAATAATCTTAGTAATAATAACAACATATAAGTGTTGTAAGAGCAAGTATAGAAGAAAAGAAATGACAGAATCAAAGAATAAACGAAGAGCAAGAAAGAGAAAAAGAGAAGAAATAGAATTAGAGGAAATGAGAGGGGAGTACTATGACTTGATGAAAGATTTGGATGAGGGTGCCATAAAAAGAGAGAAGAATACAGAGATATAAATGATTAAAGATGGCACTCGGTATGGTAGGTATTTTATGATGGCTCCTATAAGCCATCAGATGGGGGAATTGATGGAGCAGGGTTTCGCAAAAATGAAACCTTCTCGGAATTGATACCCCCATAATACGTACTAACAGTATGTAGTTGTTGAAAAACTAATGTACACCCAACACGAACATAAGGGAAATTGCTTTGCGCATGTCTGAACTAACACGTCAACAAAATAATATTGTAACAACATTTGTGATTTGAGAAAAACGAGAAGCATTGGATAAATAGGCCCCATATGCTTCAGTAATCTGCATGTTGCATTCTGTTTTGAATTAATAAACAATACTAATTTGGCACAAAGCTTATGCTAGGTAACATTAATGGGGAACAATGCAAGGTGGGTGGTAAACAGTGAAGGTTTCATTATCATATAATTAATAAATGTTCATTTTCGTTCATTTTAGTGTGCTAGATGAAGCAGCCATCTTTCTAAACTTGGCTAATGTGGGAGGGGGAAGGCACGACGAGTGAGTTCGCTCTGTCAGAAGCAAGACAGACGCGCAGTGCACCGCAGATGACATGAGAAGGGTGAAGGCCAGAGTGTCGAACGACTGCCAAAAACAAGTGCCCAAGCGTGGGACCGGAGAGACAGACTGCGGATGATGTTAAAGAAATGAATGAAATTGTTAAATTTTGTATCACATGTAATAAAGTGAGAACAAGCTGAGAACCATACCCTGGGAATGAATATGAACAAAGGAGTAGTTGAAAGAAAGGTGAAGTCACAGTGGTGTGACAACGCCACCTCCCAAGCCCACCAATCCCTTTGCGAGATTTAGAAATGTTTGCAACAATTGTGGAATGGACATGTTAGTTTAAGGGTATAATTGGGGTGCCTTTAGGGGTGTGGTTTAAGCTTAGGCTGGCAGGAGAGAAAGAGGGGAGATGCGTCGCTGTCCGTCGGTTTGCAGAAAGGTCTAGCTGTTCCTGACCTGTCCTGATCCTGTTTCTTCTTATCCTTTGTTTCCTGATCCTATGTCGGGGAACCCCCATCATCCCCTAGGGGTTGGTTTTCTTACAGACCAATAGGTTTGTATTTAGTCTAACTTGTTCTCAGAATTGATCTTATTGATGTATTTTTGTCCCTGAATCTTTTGTCTCTCCACCTATCCACTCCGTCAATGATATGTATTATTAGATGAAACTGTTGTCTCTTCATCTATCTGAAATGGAGGGTTAGCCTGATAGTATCTTTTGACTTCATCAAATCCCTCTGTGATTATCTGCTAAAGACCTTTTTCAAATATTCTAGGCCTTTGTTTAAGACTACTATGCACGCTAAACAGAGTATATTGAGTTCCATTCCCTGCCCCACTAGGAGCCAGTGAAGGAGTTTGAGCTGGAATAACACAGGCAGTTTTTTCAATCTACAGTAAGTTTTAATCACCTTGTGATCTACCTTTTTCTGCCCTTGAAGCTGAGTGGCAGAGAGGCTTGTATATAAGGTATAGGTATAATCTATCTAGGACAAGATTATAGTACTAATCAACAAATCCACTCCTGTGTATCAAGGAAGGATAGAGCATTTGTAACTGTTTTTATTGTTTTAAAGGCATGGAACAATGCACACAGTACAGTCAAATAGATAATTCTGCCTGGATTTGCCCATCTTAATTTGGAAATTACTGCTTTTCACCACAGCTGTAATCTGAGGTGCCATAGTTACTGATAAAAATATACCATCACGTTCTTTATATATATGAAGAGTTGTAGTGTGCTGAATACCAATATAAACAATAATGTAGAGTAGTTGGCGTGTACCATGTTAAGATATACATCATAGTAGTGAGCATGGTAGTGAGGAACTCTATAATAATGTATTGACTGCATGAACTAATCAACTCCAGATACACACATCTACACAGGGGGCAAACGCATATTATATAATATACTAAACCATGTTGGCATGAGTACGAATTAATTGTTTGCGCATTGAAAAACCGTACTACTGCATGTTTATGCTGTGTTGTACATTGCACATTTTGCATGTTGTGCACAAATAACGAAAAGGTTGCTTTAAACTAATAGCTTTTGCTAGGATTTATTTAACACATGGCATTAGTATGGTGGGAGGTAAACATAATGGGTTTATTTTCATGAATTAATATTCTTTTGTGTTTGTTTATTTTAGTATGGGATTGGGCCTGCATGAAAATGGCCTCTCGTTGAAACCAGCATGTTGCTGGCCTAGTCGGTGTGGAGTGCGCATGTGCCAAATTGGGTTGCCTGCTCGCAGACTACAGAGTGTTCCCGATGATGCAATCCATGTGAAGGCCATGTTGACTTGTGTCTTATTGTGGGAACAGCCATCACTACGTGCAATTCGAATGTGAAGACGGATGTTGATAATAACAATGTAGCCGAATGTATAAATATGAATGCTAGTAGTATATGAAATGAATTTGTCTTAATCCTTCCTTTGTTAGAACCGGTGTAGGATGGATTTGTGGAGAGAACTAGATGAGGCGACCCTAGTATGATTTACGACAACCAATCACAGTCCGAGTTTTTACCGATAATGCAACATTGTAAAATAGTGTGCTAGAGAAAAGAGTATAATTGATATCCCAATAGGCGTGTGGCAAGGCAGTATGGCGAAGCGGTGCGGTCCTGTATAGCAGAGCAGTCTGATGAGACAGATCAGAGAGAAGATCCAAGACAGAGAGAGCAGACCCGCACAGAGACAGAGAATCTTTAGGTACGAGAACGTCACAGGAGTGCTTGGGAGGAGACTGCGACCGAGGAGGTAGATTAAGTGGGAGATAAATTTAATCGTTAGTATAGTAAACTTTGCTGCATCTGTCCTGTTATTTTTGTCCTCAGAGCCTATCTCTGTGGACCTCTTGCCACAACCTCGGCCAAGGAAGTGGGTTTCCTGATTCTTTGGTGGGTATTACCCTCCTTGATTGCTTTAATTTGCAAGTATATTTCTGCAAGGTTTATGCTGTTCCTTCTCTTCCCCATCCTGGTGCGCGTGCGTGCTTTGATTTCGATACAAATGATTCATTTTGATTACATTGCTTGATAATTTGTTCTCTTATATGCAATCTGTGTATGCACTGATGATTAATTCAAAGAGCATTTAATAATATAAAACATTAACCGAAAAAGTGACTTTGTGGTTATTTAGTTAAATATTAAACTGTTTAGTTAATCATAGTCACCATCAACTCTTCAACTAATGGTCCATCGACCAGAAGAAGAAGGAAGTTGATATTACAAATAGATAGAAATATATATAAATGTTATTGATGAGAAGTGTAGTGTTGTACTTAATAAAACTGACAAAATAAATCCCCCAAATCCAGCGCCTGTCCTCAGGGATCATTTATCGGTAATGTGTGATGGGCCCCGTTGTTTGGTAAAGCAATTTCTGTGTGATGAGATTTCTCTTGGTCCCTGATTTCAGAATTTAGGGGTTGTGCTGGATCAGTTTTTCTGGTAGCAGAGGATGGTTATTATTGATTAGTTTGGTGATTTATTGATTATTGATTATATGTTAACATTCTATGTAAAGTGAGTCAGTGTTATGTTTTTATGTAGTCTTTGGAACACAGGTACGGAAGGGCATCTGGGAAGCCGGCAGAGTAAAAGTTAGCCTGAAATAAGGCAGAGGAAAAGTGTGAGAAGTGAAATCACACGGGAATAGGTACATTGTCTGTTTAGGTTATTTTAGGGACTATTGAGTGTGTATGTAATAGCGAAGGGTCAACCTGTGAAACTTTGGCCTTATCCCCAGAAGAGTAGTGAGACCTCCTTTTTAACAAAAGGGTCCTCTTATGAAATTTTGGCCTTATCCCTAAGGAAGTAACAGGTCCTCTCCTAGCTTGAGTGAAGGGAAGGATAGCGGAATTGTTATACTTGCCCGTATTGAAAGAAATATTCTTGAGAGTGAAAAACTATCTATCTAGTAAACAGACAGTGTGGTATTGTTTAAATGTTGTGACTAATAAGTTAATTTAAAGAAAATCGGACTTAGAAAAGTGCCGATAATTTTTGTAAAGGGAGGGTCAGCAGCAGGAGGAGAAGCTGACGTCACAGAAAGCCGCGCTGGCATTGGTCAGTCTGTGAAGACAGAGAGAGCACCGATTGATTAGTTGGTGTGAGCCGCGCTGGTATTGGACAAAATAGCGGAGAAGCTCCGATTGGAAGAGTTAAGAGTGTGTCGCGCTGACATTGGTCAGGTGTTTAAGGAAGTAATAGAGTTCAACTGGTGAATTATAGTGAATTGTGTTGATAAAGATTTGTATCGAGTGAAGGTATTGAATAAGTAGCGAAAATGTATTTCGAACCACCGCGACAGGAGGAATTGAGTTTGTTTGGCAAAATTAAAAGATTCTTTAAAAAGGACAAACCAGTAATAACGAGAGAAGGAGTTCCTATCCCTCCACCAAAGACACCAGCGTCTTATATGATGTTAAAATATGGTTATCACACATGTATTTGGTTAGAGAACTGGGTAGGATATACGAAGAATGATGGTACGCTAGCTTTCCCAGAGCATGTAATTTAAGAGATAAAATGATGGCATTAGATCCGAGACCTAGACCTACACAGTTTGAAGCACTAGTAGAATGGGAAGATGAAATGTATGAAAGAGAGAGACACAGAAGTGGTAGAGTTCATAGATTTATGTTTGGAAGATTTCATGATGAAAAACACGAAGATAGAATGAAGAGGTGGAGAAATGGAGAGATAACTGAAGGATTGTATCCAGTTTTAATGGTAGGAGAGACTGCAGGAAATAAGTGTAAGGAAAAGAAGAGACATTTAGAGCAATTTGGTTATGGATATAACCCGAATGAAACTGATGATGAGCTGCTGGATGGCATATTAGTTAAAAGACCACCACCTTATCAGGAGAATTCCGTGATGGTGACACCAAATGCACCGTCAATGGAAGCCCCAATGACACCTCAAACAACACCAGTTCCAACTGTAAGTGATGTAGAGCAGGAAGGAGAAGCAGAATTTGCCATACAAACTAAAGAATTAGTTGAAAAATTAAATCAGATGAATATGAAAATAGATGCAATAACTGTGCCAGTAACTATAGGTCCAGCAATACCTGTATTTGAAAATAGACTTGTCCATGAACCTTACTTAACTGTCCCATTAAATTCTGCTATAACATCAGCTAGTAGTAGAATTAATGCTGTAAGTGTCCAAAGTGAACAGCCCACTACAGTTACTAGATCTACACCTCCGACTAATTTAACAATTATTGAAACACCTAGGGAAATAAGGCAGTTACAGCCCAAAAGGATAGAGTTAGATGAGATTCCCAGAAGTGAGGTTTCAATAGGTCCAACCACTGAAGAATTAGATGATTGGGTGAAAGGGTTACAAAGGAGAAAAACACAACCACAGCCTATAGATGTATGTAAGTTAAGAGTAGATCTGGAAGAAATGATAATTGGAACCATAAGTCCAGACAGGTTAAAGACTTATCAAGATGATGAATTGATGTATCTGTGTATGAGTATTACTTGGAAAGCGTAAAATCTACATGAAAGGTTAGTGGTAACTGCAGAGGAGTTAGGAATGGATATAGGAAGATCAAAAGTGTTGCAGAAGACATATAGAGTGGATTTTACTGAAAAGGATATAGAAAATATGAATACGTCTGGTAGGCGATTGCAGATAAAAGAGTTAATGGTTGTTTTAAGAAAATGGGGAGATGTTGAAAGATGGAAAGGTAGATGGATGAGGAAGAAAGAGGAATTAGCTGCTAAAGAAATACATTTGCATCCCGTAAGAGAAGTGGAAAATGTAGCTCTGGAATGTCCCATGAGAGAAGTTCCAGGAGGAGGTTATGTGCATGTTCCTTGGACTAGACAGGATATATTGTCTTTTACCAATGAGTTTCCTAGGTTGAGAGAAAAACCTGTGGAATGGTAAAAATAAGTTGAGAGGTTTGTGAAAGTATCGAAAGTATTGTTAAAGGATCTAGATGGATTGTTTGAAATTGTTGTCCCAGCTGATCTATGGACTGAATGTAAGATTACAGTAGATTGGCCGAAAGATGAATATCCTAGAGATGCCAAAACAGGCGCACCTTCTGATGAGGTGATGAAAAAATATCATCAAGTGATTACTTTCTTGAAAAGCAAAATTTCCCCTAAGGAAACGGATTGAGTAAAAATTGATAGAACAACCCAAGAGCGGAAAGCATCTGTACATCACTATTATGAGAGATTGTTACAAGTCTTTAAGCAGTATAGTGGTTTTGAGAATATTGGAGACAAAGATATGGGTAATTTTATGTATAGGTTTGTGTATGGATTAAGACCTGAAATTAGTCAGATGATACAGCAGCAAATGTTGTGCTGGCAAGCTAAAACGATTGACGAGATCTTGAGGTATGCGAAGTATTGCAGCGACGACATCGAATCTCGCCATCGCAAATTAAAAGAAAAGATGATGTGGGCACAAGTAAAGGTAGCAGAGCAGCAAGAAACTCAGTTGAATTCTCAGGCTATAAACCAAATGGGAGAAGTTAGTCAGAATGCTCAGAAATCTACTGGAGGTAGAGGACAAATGAGCAGAGAAGAGGCGAAAAAGAAATTTCCTTGTCATGGGTGTGGAAAGTATGGACACTGGAAGAATGAGTGTAGATCAGTGCAGAGGACTAATGGAGGAAATCAAATTTTAACCCCAGAGGTGCAGAGTGAGATAGTTGTGCAGCAGACACCACAACAGCAGGTAGTCACTACCCAATATCAGGTCCCGCAACCACCGTTACCACATAGTGTAAATGCTCAAAGATACAGTGCGGATACAGGGTTTCACGGAGGAGACCAGGTTGGTAAAAATACTAACACAAATGTAATTCCCGAATTTTGGATGCAATGTGATGGAAGTGATGCTGAATCGAGTCAATGACGGTGCCTGAGGGGAGAGGAAGTGCGTGCTTGGCGCTACTCTAGAGGTAGATTAGTCAGGTCCATTTGTTGATGGAAAAGTGGAAGGTAATGATATCACCTTTCTTGTGGACACTGGTGCTACCCGTTCTACTGTGAGATCAGCAGAAATTCCAAACCTACCCCTCTCGGGAGAAACTATCCAAGTAGTAGGAGTCTCAAACAAACAGATAAATACTCCAGTTACTAAACCAATTGAAGTACATATTGGTCCCTTCAAAGACATGCATCGGTTTGTAGTGTGTGACTCGAGTCCAGTGAATTTGTTAGGAAGGGATTTGCTGTGCAAGATGAATTGCACAATTTACTGCACACCGGATGGTATTGCATTTCAGACACCTGATGAGGATGTCGCGTTTAAAATGGTGTTAGCAAAGCAAGGAACAGAAGTGAATGAGTTATATTCGCTTCTTACAGACAAAAGTGTGCCTGAAGAATTAATGAAGGTAGTGAATCCGGAAGTATGGGATTTCACAGGACAGGAAATTGGGTTGATGAAGAAAGTGGATCCGATTAGAATCACAGTGAACGATGGTGTTGACTATCCAAATACACCACAGTATAAGATGAAACGAGAAGTAATAGCAGGAATAACTCCTGTAATTGATCAAATGATTGAACAAGGAATTTTAAAAGAGTTAATGAGTAGTCCTTGTAATTCACCTATTATGGGATTGAAAAAGCCAAATGGAACTTATAGAATAGTACAAGATTTGAGAAAGGTAAACAAAATTATTGTGCCTTGTTGTCCAGTTGTGCTAAACCCAGCAGTGATTCTATACCAAATCCCACATGATGCAGAATGGTATACAGTGATTGATTTGTGTCATGCATTCTTTTCGATTCCCCTGCATCCAGATAGCCAGTATTTGTTCGCGTTTCAGTTTGGGAATCGTGTTTTGGCATGGTGCCGAGTTCCTCAAGGCTATACTGAGAGTCCTTCAATTTTTAATCAGATATTGAAAAAGTGTTTGGAGGAATTAAGAATGTCTGAAGAGTCTGTTTTGGTTCAGTATATTGATGACCTACTGGTGGCATCAAAGACTCGAGAAGCCTGTGTTGCAGACACAGTTGCTTTACTGAACCATTTGGCAGAGGGTGGACATAAGGTGTCCCCTGCAAAATTACAATTCTGCCAACAAGAAGTCCAATACTTAGGTCATAAGATTGAGAAGGGAGTCAGAAAAATAACGTCAGAGCGTATTCGAGTGATCAGGGATATGAAGCCTCCAACGACACAGAGGGAAGTGCGAATGTTTTTGGGAGTGGTTGGATATTGCAGACAGTGGATCAGTGGATTTTCCCTGATGGCAAAACCTCTACAAAGGTTAATAAGGAATGATGTGAAAGAGCCAGTTAAATTGAATGAAGAAAGTATGGATGCTTTTGTTAAACTGAAAGAGAGTTTGTGTAAGCCTCCGGCATTGGGAATGCCTGATTATTCAAAGGATTTTGCATTATATTGCAGTGAGAGAGATGGATGTGCACTTGCAGTTTTAACCCAAAGGCATGGAATGTCAAGGCGACCTGTGGCATACTTTTCAGCTACTCTAGATTCAGTAGCTGCCGCATTACCTGGATGTTTGAAAGCAGTAGCTGCTACTTGTGTGAGTTTGAAACAGAGTGAAGGAATCATAATGGGTCATCCTGTGAGAATGTATGTGCCACATTCAGTTGAGATCCTTTTAACAAGAACACAGACTCAGCATCTCACCTATAGTCGGCTGACAAGGTATGAGAGAGTGATTCTGGGAGCAGAAAATGTGACCATAGTGAGATGTACAAATGTGAATCCTTCTACTCTATTGCCAGATGTATGGGAAGAAGAAGTAAAGGATAAAGCTGAACATGATTGTTTGGATGTGACTGAATTTTGTACCAAGCCCCGTCCTGATATCAAGGACGTTCCTCTTGAGGAATCAGATCGTTTGATGTTTGTTGATGGTTCATGTTTGCGAACTGAAAGAGGTGTATTGAGTTCTGCTTATGCTGTTTGTACTGTAGCAGAAATCCTGGAAGCATTCTGTCTAAAAAGGGTAAAATCTGCACAAGTGGCTGAATTGAAAGCTCTAATTCATGCCTGCAAATTGGGAAAACGTCAGAAAGTGACTATAATTACTGATAGTCAATATGGCTTTGGCATTGTGCATGATTTTGGAGAACTATGGATGCAGAGGGGATTCCTGACCTCTTCGGGGTCCCCCATCAGGATAGTCAATTTGTAAAAGAATTGCTGGAAGCATTACAATTGCCAAAACAAATTGCAGTGGTCAAATGTGCCGCACATAAGTCAGGAGATGATTATGTGACTCAAGGCAACAGAATTGCTGACCAAGTAGCACAATATTGTGCAAAGAATGAGACTTCCATAAATCGGGGAAAAGCAAAAGAACATACGGTTTGTCAACTTATGTTTACTAACACTATTGAAACTTGGGATGAAGTGAGACAACTGCAGGAAGAGGCAAGTGATGAGGAAAGACAAGAATGGGAGAAATCAGGATGTAGAAGGCGAGAAGATGATGATGTATGGGTATATATTGATGGAAGACCAGTCATGCCAGATAGTTTACTTTCTCATATGGCAAGGATGTACCATGGAGTGACACATGTGGGACGAGACGCCATGGTCAGATTATTTAAACAAACATGGTTTAATACTAGGTTCAGAACTATTGCAGAGAGTCTTTGTCAGAGATGCCTAACGTGCCAACAGCAAAATCCAGGAAGAAAGACAATTAATTGTTAGTCTGGGAACAATAGGGAGGGCAGGTGGTCCTTTTACCAGACTACAGCTCAATTTTATTGAGTTACCTCCATGTGAGAAGTTCAAATATGTGTTAGTAATTGTGTGTTTGTTTTCCCGATGGGTAGAAGCTTACCCCACAAGAAGGAATGATAGCCTGACAGTGGCAAAACTTTTGTTGAGAGAATACATTCCTAGATATGGTTTCCCAGTCACTATGGAAACAGATAGAGGGACACACTTCACTAGTGAATTGATCAAACTGATTTGTGAGGCCTTGAGCATTCAACCAAAACTTCATTGTGCCTATCGTCCAGAGGCTTCTGGAATAGTAGAACAGGTAAATGGCACAATCAAGAACAGGTTAGGTAAAGTGTGTAGATCCACAGCTCTGAAATGGCCTGACGCTTTACCCCTAGTTTTGATGAGTCTCAGAAGCATTCCTGACAAAAAGACAGGATTGAGTCCGTACAAAATATTGATGGGAAGAGCAATGAGACAAGCATTTGTACCTGCGAACAAATTGATAAATATATCTGATGATCTCATCCTTGACTATTGCAAAGGATTGGCTGATGTGGTACGTTCTGTGTTTCATCAGGTTGGAGCAGATGTGACCACAACACAGCAGACTCAAGCTCATGATCTAAGCCCTGGTGAGTGGGTTCACGTGAAAAGGCATAGAAGAAAAACTTGCCTGGAGCCCCGCTGGGAAGGGCCATATCAGGTTATATTGGTGACGACTACAGCAGTAAAGTGTGCTGGTTTAACAAATTGGATCCATGCCAGTCACACTCAGCAAGTCCCAAGTCCACTTGAACCACGAGTAGAGCGGCATCTGGAGATCTCAAGTACAAGCTCTGAATCAGAGGGTGAAGCACAAGAAATTGGTGAGGTTAGAGCAATAGAATCTGAAACTGGCGAACCTGAACCAAAAGACTCTGAAGAGCAGCTTGGTGATGAATTGCTTAGCACAAGTCAAGTAAAGTGGGCACCAGCTACTGGGACTGAAGAAACTGCTGTTGAACAAGAAGAAAGACACATTTTAGGTGAAAAGGGAAAGTGTAGAGAAGAAGTAGGTGAAAGAAATACCGAAGAAGAAGAACAAAAAGAAGGCAAACTTAGAGTAGGTACAAAGAAATGGAAGTACAAATTGAATAAAGAAGAAGAAGTAGTTCAACCAAAGAGAGCAAGGAAAGATGAGCAGTGGCCAAGTGGAGTTAAAAGACTGAAATATAGAGTAGTGAAAGTAAGACCAGAAAATAGGTTAGAACAAATAAGCGAAGCTTGAGATCAGTTAGAACAGGGAGAGTCAGATGACAAATCAGTGCTGCGACCAAAGAGAGTGAGAAAACCATCAAAAACTTCAGGTCACCTGATTGGATATATATATAGTGTTAGAAGAAATTGAGGAAGAAGATTTAAACCAAAGAAGAAACAGCACTGACAACAAACAAGAAGAGAAAAGTGATCTAAATCGACCTTAAGAGACTGTAAACAAACTAAGGTGTCGCGTTAGGAACTGAAAAGTTTCTCTCAAGATTCAGAAGACGTCCTGGAAATTGGATTAAGTTCAAATAAAATAAGGGGTAAAGAAGAAAGCTTTTGAAGTGTGGGATCACACTACATTTTGTTAATAATATTATGGCAGATACACAAGTAATTAGACCTAGTTGTAGCCTTATGTGTAGATGTTATAAGGTTTGTTTATGTTTAATGTGTATATTGATAGTATTCTGGATAATATTGACAATAGTAATACCTTTACATTTGATAGAAGAAGATACACCACGTCCTAGCAATCTAACAAGTCCAAGGATAGATACTGATATTAGACAAACACAAATTACTCACTTGAATAAAATAGATGCTAGTAGTTTACATCACAGCAGATTAGTTACTAATTTTTCCTCAAACGTTTTTATCAAACTACTCTATGAATATGTAGAAACAATGGATGTGAATGA
Organism: Calotriton arnoldi; assembly: GCA_963921515.1. Lineage (NCBI taxonomy): Eukaryota > Metazoa > Chordata > Amphibia > Caudata > Salamandridae > Calotriton > Calotriton arnoldi. The sequence continues at coordinate 199,542 of CAWUFW010009211.1, forward strand.
CTGCTATGTATGCATACAGTTACCATTGTCTGTTTCTGAAGGTGTGACTTACCATCACCTTCCTTTGACTTATGGTGTGACCTATAGTGTTTTATCAAGTTTGTTGTATAGAACAGGTAAACTAGATTATTATTATTCCAATGTAGATACAATATTTTCTAAGATTCCTGTAGTACCTGAATTGAATAAGATAGCACATGCCAATGTCATGGGAGATTTCTTCTTGACAACAAAGTATTTAGATATAGCCTATGCTAAGAAAAATAACTTAACATGTAGACTGGAAAGAGAAGAGAACATCTTTTTAGAGATGGTAGAGGAAAGAAGGGCTAAGTTTCAGAGAAAAGCTGTTGAAGAGAAATTGAAAACACCACCTTGGATTTATAGAGAAGGCAACTATGACAAAAGTGAGACTTATGCTGCAATGGCTTTGGATTGGTCACAGAAGGGAAAATTATGCTTACGTAGGGAGAAGACTAATTATAATTCCTATTTTATCGGTTCCAGTGAATGTGAAGATACCTATAAAATTATTGAGGGTTGGGGATTAAAGGGAGGAATTGACCCTGTCTTGCCTGATATATATTATGTCTGTGGGAGGAAAGCCTATTATCGATTGCCAGATCACTGGTATGGGACATGTTACCTTGGGATTGTCTTTCCAAAAGTCTATCACGTAGGCAAAAATACAAATGCAATCGATGAAGTAAGGCAAGGACTAAACCGTGTAAAAAGAGAAAGTTTTTCAGAAATTGTAGGTGATATATTTGGAGCATTGATACCTGGAGTTGGAGTTACACTGAATGCATACAAAATTCGACAATTGTGCACAGTGGTTAATCGTTTATCTACAGATACTGCTAGAGGATTCTTAATGATTGACACCGAAATGATTGCCATGAGATCTATGGTTATGCAAAATCGACTTGCCCTTGATATATTGTTGGCAAAAGAGGGTGGAGTCTGTGGAATGCTAAAAGTTCAACATTGTTGTACTTACATTCCAGATAAAAGTAAGAATTTGGAAGGATACATTCAGAATATCACTAAATTGCATAAGGAAGTAACTCAACTAGAGGTTGATGGTGTTTGGGAGAGACTAAGTAAAAGTTTCTCTACTATAAGCAATTGGTTTTCTTCTATAGGTAGTTCCCTAGTTGCAAAAATAATAGTACCAGTAGGTTTTGTAGTCAGCATGGTACTTATGATACGAATGACTTATGTTTGCATGAAGAAGAGTTGCAAAGAAAAGAAAGAAAGGAAATTGAGTTAGGATCAAAGAAAGGGAAAGAGAGATAGAGGAGATAGAGATGGAAGGGTTTAAAGAAAAATTGTATGAAAAATGTAAAGAGCAAGGGTCAAAAGATAAAATAACAACTACATAACTTGAAAAACCGTATGTTTTGGGATTTTATGATGGTAAAACCATCAAAGGGGGATTGATGGAGTGAGGTTTGTAAAATACATCCTCATAAAGTCAAGCAACTCTATAATAATTTATTGACTGCATGAACTAATCAACTCCAGATACACCCATCTACACAGGGGGCAAACGCATATTATATAATATACTAAACCATGTTGGCATGAGTACGAATTAATTGTTTGCGCATTGAAAAACCGTACTACTGCATGTTTATGCTGTGTTGTACATTGCACATTTTGCATGTTGTGCACAAATAACGAAAAGGTTGCTTTATACTAATAGCTTTTGCTAGGATTTATTTAACACATGGCATTAGTATGGTGGAAGGTCAACATAATGGGTTTATTTTCATGAATTAATATTCTTTTGTGCTTGTTTATTTTAGTACGGAATTGGGCCTGCATGAAAATGGCCTCTCGTTGAAACCAGCATGTGGCTGGTCTAGTTGGTGTGGAGTGCGCATGTGCCAAATTGGGTTGCCTGCTCGCAGACTACAGAGTGTTCCCGATGATGCAATCCTTGTGAAGGCCATGTTGACCTGTGTCTTATTGTTTATGTGCCAAGATGCGACTGTGGGAACAGCCATCACTACGTGCAATTCGAATGTGAAGACGGATGTTGATAATAACAATGTAGCTGAATGTATAAATATGAATGCTAGTAGTATATGAAATGAATTTGTCTTAATCCTTCCTTTGTTAGAACCGGTATAGGATGGATTTGTGGGGAAAACTGGATGAGGCGACCCTAGTATGATTTACGACAACCAATCACAGTCCGAGTTTTTACCGATACTGTAACATTGTAAAATAGTGTGCTAGAGAAAAGAGTATAATTGATATCCCAATAGGGGTGTGGCAAGGCAGTATGGCGAAGCAGTGCGGTCCTGTATAGCAGAGCAGTCTGATGAGACAGATCAGAGAGAAGATCCAAGACAGAGAGAGCAGACCCGCACAGAGACAGAGAATCTTTAGGTACGAGAACGTCACGGGAGTGCTTGGAAGGAGACTGCGACATAGGAGGTAGATTAAGTGGGAGATAAATTTAATCGTTAGTATAGTAAACTTTGCTGCATCTGTCCAGTTATCTTTGTCCTCAGAGCCTATCTCTGTGGACCTCTTGCCACAACCTCGGCCAAGGAAGTGGGTTTCCTGATTCTTTGGTGGGTATTACCCTCCTTGATTGCTTTAATTTGCAAGTATATTTCTGCAAGTTTTATGCTGTTCCTTCTCTTCCCCATCCTGGTGCGCGCTTTGATTTCGATACAAATGAGTCATTTTGATTACATTGCTTGATAATTTGTTCTCTTATATGCAATCTTGTGTATGCACTGATGATTAATTCAAAGAGCATTTAATAATATAAAACATTAACCGAAAAAGTGACTTTGTGGTTATTTAGTTAAATATTAAACTGTTTAGTTAATCATAGTCACCATCAACTCTTCAACTAATGGTCCATCGACCAGAGGAAGAAGGAAGTTGATATTACAAATAGATAGAAATATATATAAATGTTGATGATGAGAAGTGTAGTGTTGTACTTACTAAAACTGACAAAATAAACCCCCCAAATCCAGCGCCTGTCCTCAGGGATCATTTATGGGTAATGTGTGATGGGCCCTGTTGTTTGGTAAAGCAATTTCTGTGTGATGAGATTTCTCTTGGTCCCTGGTTTCAGAATTTAGGGGTTGCGCTGGATCAGTAGTAGTCATCGTAAAAGACTTTTGGACCAATACTTGTACTCTTTCTTACCATTTTGTAAGTAGATATGCAGGAATCTTGGATTGGATAGTTTTAATAACTGGACTTCTGAGCGTACCATGGAGTGGTGGAATCCAGATCCAGAAGATGAGTAAATCCAATGAGCTAGTCCTTCATCTCTTTGCTTAAAATATGAGATACCTAAACTCCGTTTTGAGTTGGTAAATAAGATACTTTGTGTCTCTGAGTTCGATTACCTGTGAAGAGTACCTGTTGGTGTGAAAATCCTCGGCACGGCCTTGGGAAGATGTGCTGAGCTCTTTTAGACCATTGGAATGTTGAGCGCTCCAGTGAAGACAGTGGAGTAGCTCTGGTCTCATAATGGCTGGTATAAGCCTTCTTCTATTCCAAGATTCCAATGTTTCCATGCCTTTCGGTTTCTTCCTTTTTAATTTAGAACATTCTACCCTCAGTGGGTGGAAAGTTCTAATAGCCTTATAGCCTTCTGCCTCGACCTATAGTGGTTGTTAAGGGCCCTCTCCCTCATTGTAGGCCCTCGCCTACGGCTTCGGCCTATAATTCTGGTGCAGGGCCTTTAACAAATGGTATAGCTTTCAGCAGCAGGCAATAAGGCCCTATTATCTACCTGCACTCAGATCTGTTACAGAGTCCATCTTTTCTCCCAGTCTCTGCGTGTCACCTTTCATTTCTAGAAAGCTGTTCGTCATCCTTTGCCATCGCAGTGCCATTTAATTTCAAAAAGAATTCAAATTTGAATGTCTTTTCTCTTGCCATCTTAGCAGGTCTGAGGGTCCATATCATGTTTCTTCTTTATTTGATACATTGACAGAACACAGTCCTTGGTGATTTCTATCTGTGTTCTTTCTGGTTACAAAATTAATAAACCGGTTGATCTTTCCTTTGTCTGGTCCCCATGTATGGCTCTTGAAACTACTGTGTCTAAACACACTTTGTTTATGGTCTGACAATATTCAACTCATTCCTGTGACCTGTTATTATAATTTGTGTCACCATTTCAGGCTTAGCATCCCAGCTCTAGTGATTTTGGTGACTGTTGCTGCTAAAAGATACTGCATCACGTGTGTCTTATGGTTCTTTTAGATTGGTTACCTGTACAAGGGAGCTGCTCCACATTGCTGATCCTCTTTCTTGGAATCCACAAACAAGAAGGACCTTATCCTGCCACACCACACACCCTCAGCATGTTTCCTCATGCCACGGATAGCACCATATTAATTGAAGAAGTTAACCTCCCATGTTTTTGTGATAGTTTAACTTTAGACAATTCTCTAACAACCATTGGTTAGTGTTCTTTTACCAGTAGCTTGAAGCCTGCACAAATCAGTTAACCCATTTGAACAATATAGGTGCATACTTAGGGCAAAATGCTCTGAATTCTTTTGGACTTGCTTTTCCACACATCATAGTGCTTACATGAGATCGTATTGAGAAGAATCCAGGATAAAACGGTCTTATCTCTGTATCTATAGCACACTAAAAAATTATTTTGGATTGTACTTCATGGTTTAGAGTCTCCCCCCCGAACAAATGCAAAGTCCTAACTTTACTACTCCTAAACTGAGAAAAATCCTAACTTTAAGACTTTCGGTATTCACAGAAGGCATTTAGGAGGCCTAAAGTTAGGACTACTAACTTCTGTGAATACCAAAATGAGTAAGTTCATTCTGTGAATACCAAAATGAGTAAGTGTATTCTGTGAATACCAAAAAGTACTAACTTTACGTTATTGACGTAAGTTAGTTCTGTGAATCAGGCCCATAATGCATTAGAAATAAAACCTAAATTAGCATTTATCAGAGAAGGACATAACTAATTAAAAAATCAAACTAAAACTAAACCAACAAATCAAATAGAACTATAAACAACCTTAACCAATGAAATCATTACAAACAATGAAATCAACAATATGAAAGACACACTGATTTTATCAATTAAATACTTAAAAAATGACAAACGCTGCAAGACAAAGAAACTCTGCTGAATTCCCTGAACAGACCCTTAAAGGAGAAATATATACATCGCGACAACAACCAAGTAAAACTTATATTTAAACTAAAACTTACTTGTAAATAAATTTAAAATTGTAAAACAGCAAATAATTGAGAAAACACTCTCCAACTTCTATCTCTTTACAAGTACTTCCTGAAAGAAAACACCACGACTTCGAAAAAAGATAAGCTGCCAGAAAAAAACAACTATCACAAACTAGCAAAAATAACAAACTAAGTACACATAAATTATAAAAAAATATAAATTCACCCCAATAGCGAGTAAAATAAACCTAAAGATCTCAAACTATACCAACAAATAAACATTTAAAATGAAACTGTTGCTTTTTTTTTGTCCAGCGGAAAAGAAAGCACCCGTGCCAGATTAGAACACCCCCAAAAGAAAAGCTGCAACACAGTATGAAACATTTAAAAAGAACATACTTGTAAGTATAAAAAATAGAAATAATTGCATAATTTAAATATAAATAACAAACATATAAACTTTATTTTTTTTTATATATTTATACTATTAAACTACTGTCAGATACAATGCCCGAGAGAACCAAATACATAACATCTCAAAAAGGAAAGCAGAAACGAAGTCACATAGGCAACACCTACAACCAAGAAAGTGCATCAACAGAAAATGTAAATTGGAAGTGTACCAAATATTGTTCTAATGATTGCTATGGGAGGGCCACAACAAAATATGATGTTGTAAATGTTTAATTCTACAAACTAAAAAGCAACCAGTGACACTCCTCCTGCCCCTAGAAGGTACCAAGACATAGAAATACCTGAATATTTAACAATGAAACATAATGAGGAACCTTTCTTTTTATATGACAACCTAAATACTGATAAACCAATCCTAATATTCTCTACAGAAGATAACTTACTAAAACTAAGCCATTGTCAACCATGGATGATGGATGGGACCTTCAAAATGTGTACCAAATCATTCACTCAGATATACACCATACATGGGGAATATCAAAACACAAATATCCCTTATTTATATGCACTGCTAGCAAATAAAGAAAGCAACACCTACTACGAATTCCTAGACCACATTACACGTAAAACAAAATAAATACTACCCACAAAAAATAAAAATAGACTTTGAGCCAGCCATGATTCAAGCCATTTAAAAAATGTACTCCCACACAGCCAAACAAGGCTGTAATTCTCATTTCAATCAAAGCATATGGAGAAATTTTCAACAATCTGCATTACATGTAGAATATTCTACAAACAACCAACTTGCTGGTGAAATAAAAACAATGATAGCGCTAGCCTATTTCCCTGTCATAAAGGTAGCTAACCACTACAGTTTACTAATAGAAACCCCTTCCTACCAACAAATTGAATACAAAATATGCCGCCTAATGGATTATTTTGAAGACACTTGAGTAGGCAGACTGCATCGCTATGGACACAGCCGCCAACCCAAATTTCAAATACCATGGTGGAATGTCTATGACAGCACCTTGGCACAGCAAGCCAAAACAAATGACACAGTGGAAGGATGGCACAATGCCTTCCAATCCACACTAGGCAGAACCCAACCTACAGTCTATACATTTATAGAAGTGTTACAAAAGAGCAAAGCTACCAACAACTACAAATGGAGCAATCTGTTAGCCAAAATGAAACTAAACCTAGCAACAAACCAAAAGAATATACAACATGCTACAATTTAAAGTCGAACTCGTCATAAAAGGCAAAGGAATAGAATACTTAGAACTAATAGCCAAAAGCATATTATAAAATAAATAGTAACCTACAAAAGTCCCAAAAATCTGTCACAAAATCTAAACCAGTGATACTCAAAGTACGGCCTGGGGGATGCATACAGCCCTCCTGACCTTTACATACGGCCCCTGTTCAACAGCAGCACTGGGCTGCTGTTCACTCGACTCAGCACTAACATTAAAACAATGTTAAATACACAGGCAAGCCTTTATTTATGGATTAATTGACGTTAAAGAAAAGGAAGTAACTAGGTTGTCCCGCACCACTTAACTTTAGCAACACCTTCATTTTCAAAGCCGACGTGCATCAAAAGTGCAAAAATATGATAAGGTTTCTTCAAAAGTTCAAAAAGGGTATTTCATTAACAATCAGACCCATTTCACCATAGTATATCAGATTATTTCAGTGCATTGAGAAGTATTTCTTTTAAGTGATAGTTTTGAAATATGAATTTAGAAACATACATTCTTCCCCCACACTGACAACAATGCCAGTAGTGAACTAAGAGGTAAGTCAGTTGTTATGTGCACTTCTATTATACATGAACAACATTACAGTTTATTAAATTAAACAGGCGAACTCATGTATTTTGAGGTCCTCTTATATGTGATAATAAAAGAAAAAGGAGGGAAAGTGAAATAAAACAAAAGTCGGAAAGCTGGGATTAATCCCAGGTTTTCTGGTTTCACATTGTGCCATTCAGTCACTAGATCTATATGCTTCACTTCCACTAAACCCACCTTACCGTGCACCCCCCCTCATATCCCTGGATCACTACCCTGCTGGCATCGATGCAGCCCTCGGTCACATCAGAGACCAATCTTTGCGTCCCTTGGGAAAAGTTTTGCGAGTACCCATGATCTAAACCAACATCACAAAGTAGCAAGCTCAATATGGACAAGCGGGCTACCTGTCACCAAGGTGGCCAAGTTGCTGATAAAACAAGCTAGGTTGATATCTGCAGACCTGGATGCACAAGCCGTGAAAAAATTGGAGCATGGTGGCTGGGCCTCATTGCTCTATGACCCAGGGTCCCTACCATCCTACTTGTCCCTACCCCTTAACCTCACCATGAAACATCAGTTAATGTATCTGCGCTTTGCTTTAGTCCTGCTGAACGCCTATTGGTCTGGGCAGACAAACCTAGAGGAGAAGAACAGGCAATGCTGCCGCTATGCCAACGGAGAAGAATCATTGTCCCATGTGCAGTGTATTTGTGAGGAGCTGATCCGGCTAAGGAGGTACTGGCTACGACCAATGTGGTGCATTTTGAACATTCGGACCAGCCAAGGAGCCATAGCTCTGTGTTTGAGAGGGGAATCCGTACAATAGTCTGCTTGCTTTGTGAAGTTCATGAAGGCTGCAGTATCCCTGCTGTCTGCTGACAATCATAAAAGACTGGGTCTAGGGCAGAAGCCTCTTGTAGCTTATAATGCCCAGTCACTCATAGAAGAAATATCTGTCTTATTGACTCCCCTTAGCCCCACATGCTGACTAAAGCAGGGGGGAAACAGCACACCAACTACCGTTTGAAATGCTTGATCTTAACCTATTATTGAATTACTCATGTTCACTATTATATTTATACTGCAGATGTTTCTTAACGCTAATGGCTTTTTGCAATGATTTTAAGTAATTGTGCAAGAAATAAATCAAATAAATCATAAATAATTTTTTATATATATATATTACCTACTGGCGGTCGCCAGTAGGTAGTTATAGTTAGGACCTTGTTTCTATTCAAAAAGCGTTTTTTCTTTTGCCAATATCTTTGGCGCCGTTTGACGAATCTTCGCGTAATTTTCAAAACTAATGGCCTGCTCCGGTCAGCTCCTGTCTTGAAAGTTTCGGGGTGATTCGTCAAGCGGGAGCCGAGAAAAAAGGGGGGTCCCAAACCCATTTTCCCCATCTTAATCTCCATAGGAAACTTTAGACACGCTATAGCCCGAACTGCTGAACGTAATTACACCAAATTTGGCAAAAAGGTAGCTCTTGGTTCAGAAAGCGCCCTTTTTTAAAATGGTGTAAATCCGTTCAGTAGTTGCTGAGAAATTCCAAAAATAAAAATATCGATATCTGAGCACCGAGGAGGAGTCGCGACTCCTCCAGAGCACGAGCTGACTTCTGATTGGCTACCAACACTCCAAACCAGAATGTGTTGGCAGCCATCTTGTGACTCGGTAACCGAGTCACAAGAAATCAGTAGAAAAAAAGATGAAAAACAAGAAAAGGGGGCAGGGTAGAAACACCCTGACCCCCTAGGCCTGCTCAGGGGGTCCCAAAAAAGCATTTTTAAAAAAAACAAATCGGTTGAATTCACGCTGGGTGCGCTAATCTGGCTGAGAAAATAAGAAAAAACGAAGCGCGGACTCCCGCGCTTCGTTTTAATGAGCCCCCGGGTGGGCCAGGTCCCGGGGGCAATGTATTGTATTGTATTCACCTATAGGTGAATTTACTGTTTTACACACAAGGGAGTTTAAGAATAAAACAGAGTAGGATGTGCCCTGTGTCAAAGGTCAGTTATCGTGTTTATTCACCCTGTTCCCTGGCAGTTACAACACAGCCTGTCTTGTAGGTGACTGTATAATGTGTTGCATCATGTGCCCTGCTCCATTAAAAACAAGACAGTCAATAACAGTTGTTAACAGACCAGAAGACGCAAGCTTCAGGGTGGTGTTTCAGGCCCTGAGCTCCCGGTGTCCTCCTTCTATTTTGGACCAGGTTTCCACCCACTCTCAGCGGGGAGCGAGGAGGCAGCTTGGGACCACGCACCCTGGCTCCAGGCTGAGTGCTGTAATTAGGAGCGCCCCCTCCCCCGCCATGTGGTGCGGCCCATTTATTAAAAATGCACTTGGCGGTGTTGTCGCCAGCCCGGCTGCGGTCACGTGCTCGCCTGCCATGTCTGGCCCTCCCTGCCCATGTGCGAGTTATGTCATCAGACTAATACATCGTGACTGCTCATCTCTCCTGTGACAAAGCCTCGCAGCTGCCTCCGAATCAATAGATGTCAAAAGAATATGAAAACAATCATGACAGAGAACTTAAATCCTGGCTGGAGCCCGCAGAATCCAAAATGTGTTTCTGTTCTCAAGGCAGGGAGGATTAAAGCCTCGCGAGGTTCCGTCCATGGCTGCCGCCCTGCCTGGTTCCCAGCTGCTGGGTGGGTGCTGTAATTTGTAATTACTGCCCTTCATGGGGTCCAATGGCTTAGACCATCTTTAATTAAAGCATAATTAAGAGAGGATCTGAAGCAAGACAATTACCATACATCGTAGATGGTCTTGAGGGCACCTCTCAGGGTAAAGGTAAAGAAAAGCCGGACCAAAACTCCCTCTAGAAAGGAAACATTTCGGGTCCCACCTGCCGCCTGCCAGGGCCTCTGGGCACTGTATAAACAATGCACTGTATGGCTGCGCGGCCAAGGGTTTCTCTGCTGCCTTTGGCGATTGCCAGCATGTGGGCACTCAGTGGAACAGCACCTAACACTATTTCGGCAATAGTAAAGAATACTGCTCTATACGGCGAGTGGTTGAATGGATGGATTGATTGGTGGATGGATGAATGGATGGCTTAAGAGAGGGAGGGGTGGCATAGCTGGACTGATGAATGAATGTGTGTGTGTGTGTGTGTGTAGGGATGGATGCATGGACAGACGGACTGTTGTTGACTTTGGGTTGCGGGACGAATGACTGGGTGGAAGTGTTCTGGTGGATTGATGTGATCTATTAGTGTGGCTGGATGGTTAATGGATTGATTGATGGTTGGGATGGATGGCTAGCATTGCTGGGTACATGGGAAGAGATAGATAGATAGATAGATGAACAGATAGATAGATAGATAGATAGATTTAATAAGAGCTAGAAGAAGTATGAGGGTTGGATAGAGACGGGAAGACGGAGGGACAGAGAGAGGGTGATAGAGGATGGTTTTTTTAATGCTTCGAAGTGACATGGCTGTCAGCACGTATCTTGGGGGGAAATAAACAGTAAAGGCGGTGGCTTTTCTGAAATTTGATCCAGTGGCACAAGGGGAAGAGGGCGGCTGGACACAAGAATGCAACAGTGCCTTGAGACCCTTAGTCACGCTTTACAAGAACCCCGATTGATTGACAGTATCTTGATGGGGTGTGTATCAAATGTACTAAAACGCACGTGGACCTTGGCATCCTACAAGGGATGGCCTCTCCTTCGGTTGCGCAAGTGTTACAAACTGTGAGGGAGAGTGGTGAGCAGTGGCCGGACCCCTGGACCCTCTCACTCCAGGCTGTGTGGGGAAGAGGGGAGTGCCTCCTCTACACCCACCCCACGCACACACGCGCCCACACTGAGCTCTCACATCTGGCAGGGGAGTTATAAAGTCAGCTTTAGGGGACACTGATGATCCGCGGAGAATCTAGGGCAGCAGCACAAGTTGCAGAGGGCGGCAGATCATGCAGCGGTAAATAGCGCAGCAATAAAGCGTCGGATTACGAATGGGAGGCAGGTGTACACTCAAGGCACACTGTAATGCCATGCTGCCTTCCGCTCATTGGACTGCTCGCATTCAGAGTATATGCCGCAGCCACGTGCAATCATTTCAATTATCATCAAGATAGTTTCTCCGGGACACAAGTTGTCAGAGATAAAAAGTCCAATCCTGCAGCTCCCCGGGACCATTTTCCGGACAGTTTCTCCTTCGCGCTGCATGATTTGGCCCTGGCGCTGTCTGTTTTGTACATTTCCTGCGCTTGCCCAGAGCCCGCATCGCCTGCTTCGCAATGACACACTTTGTGTGCCTGGCGCTTTGTTTTCGCACTTTCATGTGTAATTGCCACAAACAAACAGTCCTCGGCTCCCCTGCTGCGGTTATTAGATACCTGTTGCAGGCGCAGCCTGAATAATGCATATTTGATAACTTATTCATATGTTCGTCAGCAAGACAATAATGCACAGAATTGTCATTTTCTCGATTATGACACCTTTTTTCTTTTTCCCCTCTGCATTAGGAATCCCGCACATTTCTACGTCATTCCCTCGATTATGTCAGTTCTTGTTTAGCCACACAGCCCCCCTTCTAAAAATATTTTTTTTAAAGAAAAGCCGGCATCTCGCTGGAGGCCCCGCCCCCTCCCTGCACCACTCTGCAAATGCGCCCCCTAGCGTGTTCTAAGTTGGGGGATTAAGTCCCCTTCATTCCTGAGGGTCCCTGGGGGCCAACTAGCCCACCAGGTACCTCCAGTAAGCCCCACACAGTGGGATTGCTGAGAGGTGGTCCGAGGCCACACCCCTTTTTACACTACTCTGCAAACGCGCCTCTTGGTGCACTGCTGGTGGGGTGATGAGGGCCTCTTGTGTCCTGAGGACCTCAGGACACAAGTGGACTTCAATCCCCGAGCAGCAGTGCGCCAGGAGCCGCATTTGCAGAGTAGGGTAAAAAGGGGATGTGGCCTTTGAGCACTCTCAGCAAACCAGCTATATGGGGCTTACTGGAGGTAACAGGAGGGCTAGTTGGCCCCCAGGGACCCTCATGAGGAAAGGGGACTTTATCCCCCAACCAAGAGCGCGCCAGGAGGCGCGTTTGCAGAGTGGTGGAGAAAGGGGGCGTGGCCTGTGTCCACCTCTCAGCAATCCCACTGTGTGGGGCTTATTGGAGGTAAGAGGTAGGCTAGTTGGCCCCTAAGGACCCCCAGCAGCGAAGGGGACTTCAATCTCCATCCAAGAGCGCGCCAGGGAGCGCGTTTGCAGAGTGGTGGGCAAAGGGGGCGTGGCCTGTTATGAGAACTTAACAATCCTGCTGTGTGGTACTTACTGGAGGTAATAGGAGGGGTAGTTGGTCCCCAAGGATGTCCTTGGGGGCTAACTACCCCTCTTGTTACCTCCAGTAAGTCCCACACAGTAGGATTGCTAAGACGTCTTCGGAGGCCACGCCCCCTTTCTCCACCACTCTGCAAACGCACCTCCAGGCAGACTACGGGATGGGGGATGAAGTCCACTTTACTCCTAAGGGACTTTGGGGGCCAAGAAGCCCTCCTGGTACCTCCTGTAAGTTCTACGTAGCGGAATTCCTGAGCACTGGTCAGAGGCCCAGCCCCCTTTCTCCACCACTATGCAAACGCGACTACTAGTGAAAGAAGCATTCGCAAAGTAATAGGTTTTGCATTTGAGAGAGTTAGAGCTATTGGCGTTGTAAATGTAAACGTTTTTTACTAATGTTTTTGGTGTAGAGTGGATGTACGTTGTGTGTAGTGGAATTATGTGGCATGTTGTGCAGTGAAATTATGTGGATAGAAAGTATGTGGTATTTAGTGTATAGGATTTATGTAGAGTGGGATTATGTGTTATGGAGAGTAATTATGTGGTATTGTAGTCTGTGTTGTGGAGTGGTAACCTCAGGTTTAGTCTTCTTCGTTTCCATAGAAGCTAAAGTATAAACTCAATGAGACACAAAAAAAGAAGGAACCACTGAGGAGCACTTCTGGACCTAGTCGGAGGTATGAGCAGGGCCACTGGAATTATGTTACTGGTCGGCTGCACCAATTGTCACATAATTAAACATTTTCCGCATTTGCCAAATATTCCATCATCTGCTGCCTAATCTGCAGATTTGAACAAAAAAAGCCTTGTTTCTAGCTCAAACAGCTCAAATGTTCCCAAAAATGCAGCTTCACTTGTTACAGCGTGGTGGAAGGCCCTTTGCAAAGCTGGAATGGTCACGTGTTACTTATTGCTAAATGTGGGTGTTAAATTGGTACTAATGGTGCACAAACCTCTCTTCTTTCTGTGCCTCTCTTGCCTCTTTCTGCATTTCTCTTGTACCTTTCTGCACCTTTCTTCCTCTTTCTGCACCTCAATGTCTTCTTTCTGCACTTCACTTGCCTCTTTCTGCACTTCTCTTGCCCCTTTCTGCACCCCTCTTGCCTCTTTTTGTACCTTTGTTGGTTCTTTATGCACCCCTTTTGCCTGTTTCCGCAACTCTCTTGCCTCTTTCTGTAGTTCTCTTGCCTCCTTCTGCACCTCACTTGCCTCTTTCTGCACTTCTATTGCCTCTTTCTGCACCTCTCTTGCCTCTTTCTGAACCTCACTCTCTTCTTTCTGTACCCATCTTCCCTCTTTCTGCACCTCTCTTGCCTGTCTGCATACCTGTTCCCTCTTTCTGCACCCCTTTTGCCTGTTTCTGCAACACTCTCTTGCCTCTTTCTGAAGTTCTCTTGCCTCCTTCTGCACCTCACTTGCCTCTTTCTGCACCTCTCTTGCTTCTTTCTGCAACTCTCTTGCTTCTTTATGCACCCTTCTTCCCTTTTTTGCATCCCTCTTGCCTCTTTCTGCTGTTAACTTGCCATTTTCTGTACCTATCTTGCCTCTTTCTGCACCTCACGTGCCTCTTTCTGCACTTCTCTTGCTTCTTTCCACACCTCTGTTGCTTCTTTCAGCAATTCTCTTGCCTCTTTCTGCACTTCTCTTGCTTGTTTCTGCACCTCTCTTGCGTCTTTCTGCACCTCTGTTGCCTCTTTCTGCACCTCACTTGCTTCTTTCTGCACTCCTCTTGCCTATTTTTGCACCCCTTTTTTCTCTTTCTGCACCTCTCTTGTGTCTTTCTGCACCCCGTTCCCTCTTTCTGCACATTTCCTGCCTGTTTCTGCACCTCTCTTGCCTCTTTCTGCACCTTTCCTGCCTGTTTCTGCACCTCTCTTGCTTCTTTCTGCACCCCTGTTCCCTCTTATCACCCAGTCACTTCCTATGTAGTCATATAAATCCCCAGATATTACCCCTGTAGTCATGCAATCACCCAGGTGTTACCTATGTACTCCTTTAATCCCCCAGACGTTACTCCTGTACTCATGCAATCACCAATGCATTAGCTATACAGTGCTTCAATCCCTTAGGCACTATCCTTGCACTCTTTCAATCATGCACACACTTTTCTTGTAGTTATGTAATCACTCAGCCAGTACTCATGCACTTTTAAAATCACCCAGTCGCTACCTTTGCACTACTGTAAACACTCAGGCAGTATCTTAGTACTTCTGTAATCACCCAGGCAGTACTCATGAACTTATAAAATCACCCACTCACTTTGTATGTACGCCAGTATTCCCCCAGATATTACCCCTGTAGTCATGCAATCACCCAGGTACTAGTTATGTACTACCCCTGCAGTCATTCACTCCTTCAATTACCCAGCCAGTAGGCATGCACTCCTCCAATCACTCAGGCACTATCCATGCACTTATAAAATCACCATGCACTACCCTTGCACTCCTGCAATCACCCAGGCACAACCCATGCACTCATACAATTATCCAGACATTACCCATAAACTCATGCAATCACTCAGGCATTACCCATACACTCTTCCAATCACCCATACATTACCTCTGCACTCATGCAATTACCCTGGCATTACCTATGCACTTACAAAATCATCCATTCACTACCTAAGCACTTACAAAATCACCCAGGCATTTCCAATGCACTCCTCCAATCACCCAGGCACTACTCATCCACTCATGTAATAACCCAGGCACTACCCAGGCACTCATCCAATCACCCATGCACTACTCATTCACTCCTTCAATTACCCAGCCAGTAGCCATGCACTCCTCCAATCACTCAGCCTGTATCCATGCACTTATAAAATCACCATGCACTACCCTTGCACTCCTGAAATCTCCCAGGCACAACCCATGCACTCACGCAATTATCCAGGCATTACCTATAAACTCATGCAATCACTCAGGCATTACCCATACACTCTTCCTATCACCCATACATTACCTCTGCACTCATGCAATCACCCAGGCCTTACCTATGCACTTACAAAATCACCCATTCAATACCCATACACTTACAAAATCACCCAGGCACTACCCATGCACTCCTCCAATCACACAGGCACTACTCATCCACTCATGCAATAACCCAGGCACTACCCATGCACTGCTCCAATCACCCATGCACTACTCATGCACTCCTCTAATCACCCAGACACTACTCATTCACTCCTTCGATTACCCAGCCAGTAGCCATGCACTCCTCCAATCACCCAGTCACTACCCATGCACTTATAAAATCACCATGCACTATCCTTGCACTCCTCCAATCACCCAGGCACTACCCATGCACTCATGGAATCACCCAGGCACTACCCATGCACTCATGCAATCATCCAGGCATTACCCATAAATTCATGCAATCACCCAGGCATTACCCATGCACTTACAAAATCACCCAAACAATACCCATGCACTTACAAAATCACCCAGGCATTACAAATGCACTCCTCCAATCACCCAGGCACTACTCATCCACTGATGCAATAACCCAGGCCCTACCCATGCACTGCTCCAATCACCTGTGCACTACCCATGTACTCCTCCAATCACCCAGCCAGTACCCATGCACTTATCCAATCACTCCGCCAATACCCAAGCACTTATAAAATCACCACGCACTACCCTTGCACTCTTACAATCACCCTGGCACTACCCATGCACTCATGCAATAATCCAGGCATTACCCATAAACTAATGCAATCAGTCCGGCATTACCCATGCAGTCTTCCAATCACCCATACATTACATCTGCACTCATGCAATCACCAAGGCATTAACTAAGCACTTACAAAATCACCCAGGCACTACTCATGCACTCCTCCAATCACACAGGCACTACTCATCCACTCATGCAATAACCCAGGCACTACCCATGCACTCCTCTAATCACCCAGACACTACTCATTCACTCCTTCGATTACCCAGCCAGTAGCCATGCACTCCTCCAATCACCCAGGCACTACCCATGCACTTATAAAATCACCATGCACTATCCTTGCACTCCTCCAATCACCCAGGCACTACCCATGCACTGCTTGAAGTTGTAGAACCAGTTGAAGTACTAGGTCCTGGTTGTTGGTCATCTTGCTGGGCTTGTTCTTCCAGCTCTCGTCTTCATTGCTCCCGTGCTAGCTGACGAGGAAGTATTGTTTGAAGGTGCTTCAGCATAGAGGAAGTACCACACGAGTATTTTTTCTCAGAGCCCCGAGATAATATATGTTTGCAGATGCTGCAGGTCGCCTTTCTCGCATTGACCTTCTTTTCTCCTTCCGGAAAAGTGAAGAAGGCCCACACAACACTCTCCTTTCTTCTTCTTGTTGGTTCCTCCAACTCATCTTCTTCACCATGGATGTCAACAGGTGCATTAGAAGATGCAATTTTTGATGTATTTAAAAAAAAAGCACCCAAAAAATAGAGCAAGAGCAGTAAACACAAAAGGTGTGTCTCCTGGCAATGTTCTTGAAGGAATGAGAAATTTGGGTGGGGTTCTGTAACTTCTAGATTGAAAAGGTTCTTAACCAATGAAATTCTTTCTTTTCAAGTCACATGGATTCGCGCACCCCGTGCGCATCCAGCATGCACCTGTCGCGATTTTGTAAAAATATATTTAACAACAATTTATCTTTATTCCAGTTACAAATATATGATTTTTATAAATAAATTAAATAATCTCTTGCTATAATATACATATTAAACTTATATACATATACGTTTAAAACTTAAAAATTTGCGATGGATTCGCGCACCCGGCGTGACCTCCGGAACTACGTACGTAACGTTACGCGGGGTCGAAATTTGTGTACCTGTCTCTTAACGAGCACGCATCCTACACGACTTTACCAAATTGGCAGCTTGGATTTGCGCACCCACCGAGACAGGTACACGATCGGTACACGAATCCACTTTTTAATTAAAAAAAAAAAATGTATATTTATGTATTTTAGAAAATAGAAAATATTACATTATTTTTATAACAAATAAAAAACTAAGAAAAAATATTTTTGGGGACATTATAGTTCGAAATTAGCATTTAAAAACCTTTGAAATTCACTGAAAAAACCATAGGTTTCAGGGAAGTTATAGTTAGAAATTAGCATTTAAAAAACCTTAGAAATTCACTGAAAAAACCACAGGTTTCAGGGACGTTATAGTTAGTTGGACATTTAACTCGTACAAAACCAGAGAAATTCGGCCGTGATAGTTAGTTGAGCTAACTATAACTCGCGCCCCCGCAATGCACTGCTGATGACATCACATATTACATCACTCATGACATGGTCAGTGACATCACTGATGACATCTCAAATGATATCACTGGTGACATCAGTAGAAGGCTACGGCCGTAACGCGTAGGTCTGTCTATGGATGTTCATGCACCTTGCACTTTGCTGACTATTTGCTCCATGACGCATGGTAGCTTTTGAAGCCTAATAAAGCGCCTCGTTAAAGGATTTCTATGTGCCGTTCTTCTGTTTGTCCTGATAAAGCAGTGCGGATGACAGGGCTTTGTGCAGAGGCTTTGTGGAAATATATATATATATATATATATATATATATATAGATATATATTATCTACTGGCGGTCGCCAGTAGATAGTTATAGTTAGGACCTAGTTTCCATAGGAAACTCGTTTTTTGTTTTCTCAATAACTTTGGTGCCGGTTGACGAATCTTCGCGAAATTTTCAAAACTCGTAGCCCGCTCCGGTCAGCTCCTGTCTTGAAAGTTTCGGGGTGATTTGGCAAGCAGGGGCCGAGAAAAAAGGGGGGTCCCAAAACGTGTTTTCTCCATGTTAATTCCCATAGGAAACTTTACACACGGCTACAGCCCGAACTGCTGAACGGAATTACACCAAATTTGGCAAAAAGGTAGCCCTTGGTTCAGAAAGATACCTTTTTTTTCAAATGGTGTAAATCCCTTCAGTAGTTCCTGAGAAATTAAAAAAATAGAGGTCGGAAAATCAATTTCCCACCAAATTTGGCAAAAAGGTAGCCCTTGGTTCAGAAAGAGACCTTTTTTTTAAATGGTGTAAATCCGTTCAGTAGTTGCTGAGAAAATCAAAAAATAAAAGTTTTGATATCTATGGTCGCGGTGGATCCGCGCACCCTCCCGATCACGAGCTTTAGTCTAATTGGCTGTCAACACTCCAAACCAGGAAGTGTTGGCCCCCTTCCATTAAAAAAAAAAAATAGGGGTCAGGCCCTGGGGGATGGGGTCCCCAGGGCCCATAAAATATGAAAGAAAGGGGGGCCACACAGCCCCCCTTCTTAAAAACAAAAAAAAGACGCGATCGTGCCGGAGGCCCGCCCCCTCCCAGCAACACTCTGCAAATGCGCCCTGTGGCGCGTTTTAAGTTGGGGAATTAATTCCCCTTCAATACTGGGGGTCCCTGGGGGCCAACTAGCCCACCAGGTACCTCCAGTAAGCGCCACAGGGCTGCGTTGTAGAGAGGTGGTCCAGGCCACGCCCCTTTTTACACCTCTCTGCAACGCAGCTCTGTGGCGCTTACTGGAGGTACCTGGTGGGCTAATTGGACCCCAGGGACCCTCAGGATTCAAGGGGACTTTATCCCCCAACTTAAAACGCGCCACGGGGCGTGTTTGCACAGTGGTGAAGGGAGGGGGCGGGGCCTGAGGTGACATGTGTGCAAACACGCCCTGTGGCACGTTGTAAGTTGGGAATTAATACCCCTTCAATCCTGAGGGCCCCTGGGGGCCAACTAGGCCACCAGGTACCTCCAGTAAGTGCCACAGGCCTGCGTTGCAGAGAGGTGGTCCAGGCCACGCCCCTTTTTACACCTCTCTGCAACGCAGCTCTGTGGCGCTTACTGGAGGTACCTAGTGGGCTAGTTGGACCCCAGGGACCCTCACGATTCAAGGGGACTTAATCTCCCAACTTAAAACGCCCACAGGGCGTGTTTGCACACATGTCACCTCAGACCCCCCCTCCCTTCACCACTGTGCAAACCCGCCCGTGGCGCGTTTTAAGAGGTAGTTTTAATCCCCCTGCCCTATTATGTACTAGGGCCTTACAGAGGAGGTCATGCTAATCACAGGGGTACCCCAACGCATAGTGTTCCCTAGTGTATGTAGGTGTTTTCACTGTATTCTAAGTGTCTTTTAGCATAGCACTGGCTCTAGGCCTAGTTACTCAGAGTCAGTTACCACCAGTAACTGTCTGAAAAAGTTGTGGGCACAGGATGATTTTGCAACAAGGCCTCTTTCTGCTCCTCTGTTGGTTCTTTCTGCACATGTCTTGCTTCTTCCTGCACTTGTCTTCGTCTTTGTGGACTTCTGTTGCTTCTTTCTGCATTTTGTTTGCTTCTTTCTGTGCGTTTTTTCTTCTTTCTTCACATGTCCTACCTCTGTAGGCATAGTTAGAAACTAGCATTTAAAAAACCTTTGAAATTCACTTAAAAAACCATAGGTTTCAGGCACGTTATAGTTAGAAATTAGCATTTAAAAAACCTTTGAAATTCACTGAAAAACCATAGGTTTCAGGCACGTTATAGTTAGAAATTAGCATTTAAAAAACCTTTGAAATTCACTGAAAAAACCATAGGTTTTAGGGAAAGTTATAGTTAGTTGGACATTTCACTCATACAAAACCAGTGAAATTCCCCCGTTATAGTTAGCTCAGCTAACTATAACTCGCGCCCCCGCAATGCACTGCTGATGACGTCACATATTACATCACTCATGACATGGTCAGTGACATCACTGATGACATCACTGATGACATCTCAAATGACATCACTGATGACATCACTGATGACATCATCCATGTGATAATTTGATGCATCTCCTGACCTTGACTGGTAGGTCGCTCCCCCACCACACAGCTCCGTCTGTGTGCCCTGCTGCTGCCCCTGATTGTGCTCGTTTTTTCCTTTCTGTGCCCCCTTGCTGCCCCTGATTGTGCTCGTTTTTTTCCTTTCTGTACCCCCTTGCTGCCCCTGATTGTGCTCGTTTTTTTCCTTTCTGTGCCCCCTTGCTGCCCCTGATTGTGCTCGTTTTTTTCCTTTCTGTGCCCCCTTGCTGCCCCTGATTGTGCTCGTTTTTTTCCTTTCTGTGCCCCCTTGCTGCCCCTGATTGTGCTCGTTTTTTTCCGTTCTGTGCCCCCTTGCTGCCCCTGATTGTGCTCGTTTTCCTTTCTGTGCCCCCTTGCTGCCCCTGATTGTGCTCGTTTTTTTCCTTTCTGTGCCCCCTTGCTGCCCCTGATTGTGCTCGTTTTTTCCTTTCTGTGCCCCTTGCTGCCCCTGATTGTGCTCGTTTTTCCTTTCTGTGCCCCCTTGATGCCCTGATTGTGCTCGTTTTCCCTTCTGTGCCTGTTTCCCGCCGCTGCGCCCCTGCGGCCCCGCCCCCTCACTGCCCATTCGCTGCCCCATTCCCTGCTCCTCCCTCCCACCTCCCCATTTATGGCGGCCGCTGCGTGAAGAGAGCGACCCCTGACCTTGACTGGTAGGTCGCTCCCCCACCACAGAGCTCCGTCTGTGTGCCCTGCTGCTGCCCCCGATTGTGCTCGTTTTTTCCTTTCTGTGCCCCCTTGCTGCCCCTGATTGTGCTCGTTTTTTTCCTTTCTGTGCCCCCTTGCTGCCCCTGATTGTGCTCGTTTTTCCTTTCTGTGCCCCCTTGCTGCCCCTGATTGTGCTCGTTTTTTTCCTTTCTGTGCCCCCTTGCTGCCCCTGATTGTGCTCGTTTTTTCCGTTCTGTGCCCCCTTGCTGCCCCTGATTGTGCTCGTTTTTCCTTTCTGTGCCCCCTTGCTGCCCCTGATTGTGCTCGTTTTTTCCTTTCTGTGCCCCCTTGCTGCCCCTGATTGTGCTCGTTTTTTTCCTTTCTGTGCCCCCTTGCTGCCCCTGATTGTGCTCGTTTTCCTTTCTGTGCCCCCTTGATGCCCTGATTGTGCTCGTTTTCCCTTCTGTGCCTGTTTCCCGCCGCTGCGCTCTGCGGCCCCGCCCCTCACTGCCCATTCGCTGCCCCATTCCCTGCTCCTCCCTCCCACCTCCCCATTTATGGCGGCCGCTGCGTGGTGAAGAGAGCGACCCCTGACCTTGACTGGTAGGTCGCTCCCCCATCACACAGCTCCGTCTGTGTGCCCTGCTGCTGCCCCTGATTGTGCTCGTTTTTCCTTTCTGTGCCCCCTTGCTGCCCCTGATTGTGCTCGTTTTTTCCTTTCTATGCCCCCTTGCTGCCCCTGATTGTGCTCGTTTTTCCTTTCTGTGCCCCCTTGCTGCCCCTGATTGTGCTCGTTTTTTTCCTTTCTGTGCCCCCTTGCTGCCCCTGATTGTGCTCGTTTTTTTTCCTTTCTGTGCCCCCTTGCTGCCCGATTGTGCTCGTTTTTCCTTTCTGTGCCCCCTTGCTGCCCCTGATTGTGCTCGTTTTTCCTTTCTGTGCCCCCTTGCTGCCCCTGATTGTGCTCGTTTTTTTCCTTTTTGTGCCCCCTTGCTGCCCCTGATTGTGCTCATTTTTTTTTTTTGTTTTCCTTTCTGTGCCCCCTTGCTGCCCCTGATTGTGCTCGTTTTTCCTTTCTGTGCCCCCTTGATGCCCTGATTGTGCTCGTTTTCCCTTCTGTGCCTGTTTCCCGCCGCTGCGCCCCTGCGGCCCTGCCCCCTCACTGCCCATTCGCTGCCCCATTCCCTGCTCCTCCCTCCCACCTCCCCATTTATGGCGGCCGCGCAGCGGACGTGCGCAGCGGGCGCGCCGCTGGCGCGCCGAAGGCGCGCCTAAGGCAAGTCCGTCTGCGCCCGTCCGCGCCGTGACCGCGCCCAGCGCCAGACCCCCTGGTCCGGGCATCCCCCGCGCCCGCCACATCAACAGACGCCGATACGACGCCAGCACCCTCCACGCACTCAACCCCGGAAAAGATCACGCCTGCTACCAGGCCACCCCGAAGCGCACCCAAGGGCCCTTCACCTGCCGGAACTGCAGCTTCGCCAGCACCCGCCCCGCCAAACCACCGCCCAGGAAAGAACCCAACTACCTCAGATGCATCCTCCTCAACACCCGCTCCGCCCGCAAACACGCCATCGAACTCTGGGACCTTCTCGACTCAACCTCCCCAGACGTCGCATTCCTGACGGAGACCTGGCTGAATCCCGCTTCAGCCCCCGACATCGCCATTGCCATCCCGGACGGATACAAGATCACCCGCAGGGACCGCACCAACGGAGTCGGAGGAGGCATCGCCATCGTCCACAGGAACACCCTCAGAGTCTCAACCAACACCGACGACACCCTCAGCACCGCCGAACACATGCACTTCCAGATCCACACCGATCCCAACACCACCCTCAGAGGAACCCTCATCTACAGACCCCCGGACCCCGATCACAGTTCAGCGATTCCATCGCTGACTTCGTCAGCACACACGCCATCGCCTCCACGGACTACATCCTCCTCGGGGACCTGAACTTCCACCTCGAGAACAACAAGGACACCAACTCCACCACCCTGATTGACAACCTCGCCACCCTCGGACTCAGACAGCTCGTGACTACACCCACCCACGCCGCCGGCCACACGCTAGACTCCATCTTTTCCGCAAGCCCACACGTCTCCTTCAACCACACCTCCGAACCCCACTGGACTGACCACCACTGCATCCACTTCACCTACAGGAAGCCCACCACGCACCACCGCACCGAACAAATGCCTCGCCGCTGCTGGAGCAGAGTCACGGAAGACCAGCTAACCACAACCCTCGCCCTGAGCCCACCCGCCGAACCCTCCGACCCCGACACCGCCGCCCGCAACCTCAGACAGTGGATCGACGACTGCGCCAACACCCTCGCCCCGCTCAAGAATCCGCCCAACAGCCACACCAGCAAGAAAGCCACCTGGTTCACCGAAGACCTCCAGGCCTCCAAACGAACATGCCGAAAACTGGAGAAGATCTGGCTCCACGAACGGACAGCGGACAGCTACGCCGCCCACAAGAGCGCCACCCGCAGTCACCATCACCTCATCAGATCCGCCAAAGGGCCTCACTCAAAGACCGCCTAGACAACAACGCACACAACAGCAAAGAGCTCTTCAACATCGTGAAGGAACTCTCCAACCCCAGCTCCAACACCAACGACATCCAGCCGTCGCGAGACCTATGCGACTCACTGGCCACCTTCTTCCACCGCAAAATCGCCGACATCCACGACAGCTTCAACACCACGACCGCCCCGGCAACCACCGAGACCACTGCCCCCACAACCACCAACCGCCTGCTCTCCTGGACCAACATCAACGACGAGGACACCAGCGAGATCATGAACACCATCCACTCCGGTTCACCGCTAGACCCGTGCCCTCACCACATCTTCAACAAAGCCAGTACAGCCATCGCGCCCCATCTCCGGAAAATAATCAACATCTCCTTCGAGACAGCAACCTTCCCGGAAAGCTGGAAGCACGCCGAGATCACCGCCTTACTCAAGAAACCCAAGGCAGACCCCAAGGCCCTCAAGAACTTCCGACCCATCTCTCTGCTCCCGTTCCCCGCGAAGGTCACCGAGAAAATCGTCAACAAACAACTGACCCGCTACCTCGAGGAGAACAACATCCTGGACCCTTCCCAGTCCGGCTTCCGCAGCAACCACAGCACCGAAAACCACCCTCATCGCCGCCACCGATGACATCAGGACCCTGCTAGACAACGGAGAAACAGCAGCCCTCATCCTCCTGGACCTATCAGCCGCCTTCGACACGGTCTGCCACCACACACTACGAACACGCCTTCACGACGCCGGGATCCAAGAGAAGGCCCTGGACTGGACCACATCCTTCCTTTCCGGCAGAACACAAAGCGTCCGCCTCGCCCCCTTCCGATCCAAGGCCACCAAGATCATCTGCGGCGTACCCCAAGGCTCCTCCCTCAGCCCAACGCTGTTCAACATCTACATGGCACCCCTCGCCCACGTCGCCCGACAGCACAACCTCAACATCATCTCCTACGCCGACGACACCCAGCTGATCCTCTCCCTCACCAAAGACCCTCACACCGCCAAAGCCCACCTCCACGAAGGAATGAAGGCCGTCGCCGAATGGATGAGGACCAGCCGCCTGAAGCTGAACTCGGACAAGACGGAGGTCCTCATCCTTGGTTCCAACCCTTCAGCCTGGGACGACTCCTGGTGGCCAACATCACTTGGAACAGCCCCGCCACCCACCGACCATGTACGCAACTTAGGGGTCATCCTCGACCCCACCCTCTCCATGACTAAGCAGGTCAACGCCGTTTCCTCATCCTGCTTCAACATCCTCCGAATGCTCCGCAGGATCTTCAAGTGGATCCCCACCGAAACAAGAAAAACAGTCACCCAGGCCCTCGTCACCAGCAGGCTGGACTACGGAAACGCCCTCTACGCAGGAACGACGGCTAAGCTCCTGAGACGGCTGCAACGCATCCAGAACGCCTCTGCACGTCTTATCCTCGACATCCCCCGACGCAGCCACATCACACCCCACCTGAGAGACCTGCACTGGCTCCCTGTCAACAAGAGGATAACCTTCAAGCTCCTCACCCACGCACACAAAGCACTCCACAACTCCGGACCAGCCTACCTCAACAGACGACTCAGCTTCTACACCCCCACCCGCCAGCTCCGCTCGACCAGCCTCGCCCTCGCCACAGTCCCCCGCATCCGGAAAACAACCGCCGGCGGCAGATCCTTCTCCCACCTCGCCGCCAAGACCTGGAACACCCTCCCCACCAACCTCCGACAGACCCAAGACCTACTGGCCTTCAGAAGACTCCTCAAGACCTGGCTCTTCGATCAGTAGCAGCACCACCCCCCTCTTCCCCCAGCGCCTTGAGACCCTCGCGGGTATGTAGTGCGCTTTATAAGTGACATGATTGATTGATTGATTGATCTTCTCACACCCTAATATAACCTTTGATACACTCACTCTAAATTACAGACTGCCATTCTCAAAACCATAGACACTCCAACACCAATAACTACATACCCACTCACTCATTCTTAGGTCTACACACACATCCACTCACTCACCCGTACAGTCACTCATACTTACGGTCACTCAGTACAGGACTATCATATGCACTCATACACCTATATAGACACTCACACACCGCCCTCATCCATAGAGGTACTCACACACTTAGTCAGTTATGCAAATAATTAATCACACTGCCATTTACTCATCTATACAGTTATACACACACCAGCTCACTTACTCATACAAATACTAGCACATTCTTACGCTCTTATACAATCACTGATACAAGCACACACTCATCCATACAGCCACTCTCACAATCACACACTCTCACTTATAGCCATTTATATACTCCAACACACATATATATTGCCTTTCACATATGTAGTTACTCACACATGTACCACTGAGATATACATTCACTCACTAACACACCCATACACACACTCACCCACCCATACAGTCCATCACAGATGCACTCTTCAAACCATGCACCCAGTGAATCACCCACTCACACATCTATGCACAGAGTCACACACACCCCACCCACACAAACACTCAGGCACCCATACAGATACTCAGACAACCAATCAATAACCCATATAGACACTCATGTAGCTATTCACAAACCCATGCAGCCGCTTACACACCAACAGACAGACGGATACAGACATTCACACAGTTTAGTCACTAACCCATGCATTCAGTAAGATATGTTTAATCACTCACTTATAGAGTCAGTCACGCACCTACTAAATCATCCATTCAGACACTTATACACCCTCTCATTCTTCAATACGCCTTTCCCTTTATATATTAAACATATTTAAACTTTACAGAAACACACAGTCACTGGATGATGTCATCAGTGATGTCATTTGAGATGTCATCAGTGATGTCACTGACCATGTCATGAGTGATGTAATATGTGACGTCATCAGCAGTGCATTGCGGGGCGCGAGTTATAGTTAGCTGAACTAACTATAACGGGGAATTTCTCTGGTTTTGTACGAGTGAAATGTCCAACTAACTATAACTGTCCCTAAAACCTATGGTTTTTTCAATGAATATATATATATATATATATATATATATATATATATATATATATTTCTCCTTTTTAGCGTTCTTTTCTCAAACACAAATCCGGCTGCACCAGGTAAACAGACAATTACTGCTTCATTTTCAGTTTTTTAGAAGTTCATTTTTATTTTCTTCTTCTTTCATGGCAAAAACACACAGCCAGTTCTGTTTTAAAGATCGGACCAACGCGTTTCAGCGATTTGCCTTCTACTGGGTCACTGTGGGTTCTACATTGTGCACATAATATACACTGTCCCTTCTCCATGTTGTTGACCCATGAATGACCACTAGAGCGATTCCCTTATGTTTTTCATTTTGTCAACTATTCCCCACCATTTGTAATTCATCACATCACATCACATTTGTAACATCCTCATTACATAGAATCAATATGTACATTTAATTTAAACAGTTTATTCTTTTTAGTCCTCTTTTTACTTATTCATTTTTAACCTTTTATTTCTCCCCTTGTATTTTTCTCCCTTTATATTTATTTTTCTTCTTTTTTTTAAACGTATTTTTAATTTCATTACCTCATTTTGTGGGGAGACAAACAAAATTAGACCTATATGCGAGCAATTAAAGTAACCCATACAATTTCTTTAGTATTAATCCTTTCATTCCTTGAAAGGGATATCATGTTTAAGAGATAGGTACAACAAGTCCAAGTACTACATTTTAATTGCCTTTCTTTGTTTTCTCTCCCTTATGTCTTTTATTTTTGGAGGTACTCAACTTTTCATTGTAAATGTACTCATTGCCATTTTATCCTTTTATTAATTCATCTTTTGATCAGTATGCGTTTATCTAAAGAAAGTTCAAGTGCTAAAAGTGCATCGTGCACCCAGGGATCATTGTTCCTACCCTAGGTAGCAGCATGTTCTAAAGTGCAATTGTCATTTAAAGTGCAAAAGTGCATCTATATGAGATAAAGTGCTAATAGATCTAAAGTGCATGGTGCTAAAGTGCCTAACTTTTAACCTCCTTCCCTTCAGTTCTGCTCGCAGTGTCATGATTTATCTATAATGTGAGAGAGTTATAAAACTTCAATTTTTTAAAAAAAATTTACTACTCTGATTGACATTCCGAATAATAAAATTTTTCAAATCCACACACAGTTCTAGTTATTCTGTACATACATGCTTTCCTAGTAGATTCAACATCTACGGCCCTTCTTCAGTTCAAATGTTCACATTATTATAAGTTCACAAATAGTTCCGCATCCTTGTTATGGCCCCAGGGTGTCTCCGTCCCCATCAATAAAATCAATCGGAATTCTTGTTTGCGTAATTCATTCTCCCGATTTCCGCCTCTTGGGTGGGCCCTGATGTGTTTGATGCCCCAGTAAGAAAATGTTGATAGGGATCGATTATGCATCTGATTGAAGTGACAAGCTACTGGATAGGTTTTGTCCCCGTTTTTAATGGCTCTTATGTGCTACAATATTCTCAGTTTCAATTTGTTTTTAGTACTCCCAATGTACAGTTTATTGCAGCCACATCTTAGTGCATAAATCACGAACTCTGTATTACAGGTTATCCTTTCTCTAATGGGGATTGTGTGTCCGTCCATTGTGCGGTAGTTCTTGCTGTTAGTCCCATATTCACAGGCCTTACATGAATTACACTTTACAAAACCTTCCTGGTTCTTTGCTAACCATGATCCCATTCCCTGTGGGTTCTTTTTGTTGATGTAATGACTCGAGGTCAAGATATCTCCCAAGGAGCGTACCTTTTTTGATGTGATTTGTGGGCCCTTTTAAAAAATTTCAGTTAGATGTTCATCATTTTTCAGGACACACCAATGTTTTTGGAGGACAAATGTAACGCTTGATTGTGCCAGATTATACTCCAGGAAAAGTCTTTTAACAGTGTTGTTATCTTTTTCTTCCTGGGATTTTTGAGAGTAAAGAGATTCCTTTCTTGTTTTCTCTCCTGATCTATGTTTCGCATCCTCAAGAATGGTTATTGGGTATCTTCTCTGTCTAAACATTCTAAACAGTCTATCCACCTCCTCTTTGTACAGTTCCTCATTGGAGCATATCCTCCTTGCTCTCAACTCTCAACATTTGAATGTAGGGGATACTCCATTTCAACGCAAATGGATGGCCACTGTTGGCGTGCAAGATGGAGTTAGTTGCAGTCGGTTTTCTATGGATTCTTGTAGTCAGAGCATTCTCTTTGACCTCTAGTTTTACATCCAAAAAAGTGCAGTGATGCCGACTCCAGGCGTATGTGAATTGTAGGTTACACCATTGATGTTCAATTTGGTAAGGAGATGTTCCAAATCCTTCTCACTGCCCTCCCACAATATAAAAAGGTCATCAATGAACCTTGTCCACATTGCTGCATTTTTTATAAATTCATTATTTTCCTCAGCCCAAGCTACCTCCTTCTCCCACCACCCCATGAAGAGATTCACGTAGGTGGGGGCGAAGGAGGTGCCCATTGCTGTTCCCTGTTCCTGTTTATAGAATTTCCCATCAAATGTGAAAATGTTATGCTTGAGGCAGTACTCCAACATATCCAACAACATGTGAGTGTGCTTCAGCCATTCCACAGGTCAGTCTCTTAAGAAACTTGTGCATGCACGTATTCCTTTTTCGTGCTCAATTGAAGTATATAATGACACGACGTCCATTGTCACCATGATGTATTCTTTTTTCCATGGGATATTATCCAGTTTTCTCAAGAAGTCCGTACTGTCCCTTATATAGGAAGGGAGACTAATTACGTATTCCTGTAGAAATAGATCGAGTAACCTAGAACTATTCTCTAGTAAGGATCCAATCGAACTAACTATTGGTCTCCCGGGTGGATTTACTGTGCACTTGTGAATCTTTGGCAGCAGATAGAAGGTTGCCATTTTTGCATTCTCTGTATGAATGTATTTTAATTCTTCCCAGTCCAATAGACCTCCTTCAAACCATTCCCTTACTTTTAGGTGATACTCAGTTTCCATCATAGCCATCGGATTTGTCTTTAAGCGGGTGTAATGTTGTGGATTGCTCAATTGTCTTCGTGCCATAACAGAGAACTTTCTTGCATTTCACACATCTTTGCTCCAGACCAGCAAATTCTGGCCTAATATCAGGTCCTCTGCTTGAAGTTGTAGAACCAGTTGAAGTACTAGGTCCTGGTTGTTGGTCATCTTGCTGGGCTTGTTCTTCCAGCTCTCGTCTTTGTTGCTCCCGTGCTAGCTGACGAGGATGTATTGTTTGAAGGTGCTTCAGCATAGAGGAAGTACCACACGAGTATTTTTTCTCGGAGCCCCGAGATAATATATGTTTGCAGATGCTGCAGGTCACCTTTCTCGCATTGACCTTCTTTTCTCCTTCCGGAAAAGTGAAGAAGGCCCACACGTCACTCTCCTTTCTTCTTCTTTTTGGTTCCTCCAACTCATCTTCTTCACCATGGATGTCAACAGGTGCATTAGAAGACGCCATTTTTTATGTATTTAAAAAAAAAACACCCAAAAAATAGAGCAAGAGCAGTAAACACAAAAGGTGTGTCTCCTGGCAATGTTCTTGAAGGAATGAGAAATTTGGGTGGGGTTCTGTAACTTCTAGATTAAAAAGGTTCTTAACCAATGAAATTCTTTCTTTTAAAGTCACATGGATTCGCGCACCCCGCGCGCAACCAGCGTGCACCTGTCGCGATTCCGTAAAAATATATTTAACAATAATTTATCTTTATTCCAGTTACAAATATATGATTTTTATAAATAAATTAAATAATCTCTTGCTATAATATACATATTAAACTTATATACATATACTTTTAAAACTTAAAAATTTGCAATGGATTCGCGCACCCGGCGCGACCTCCGGAACTTACGTAACATTACGCGGGGTCGAAATTCGCGCAGCCGTCTCTTAACGAGCGCGCATCCTACACGACTTTACCAATATGGCAGCTTGTATTCGTGCATCCACCGAGACAGGTACACGATCGGTACGCGTATCCACTTTTTTATAAAAAAATAAATATAAATGTATATTTATATATTTTAGAAAATAGAAAATATTACATTATTTTTATAACAAATAAAAAACGAAGAAAAAATATTTTTGGGGACATTATAGTTAGAAATTAGCATTTAAAAAACCTTTGAAATTCACTGAAAAAAACCATAGGTTTCATGGACGTTATAGTTAGAAATTAGCATTTAAAAAACCTTTGAAATTCACTGAAAAAACCAAAGGTTTCAGGGACGTTATAGTTAGAAATTAGCATTTAAAAAACCTTTGAAATTCACTGACAAAACCATAGGTTTCAGGGATGTTATAGTTAGAAATTAGCATTTAAAAAACCTTAGAAATTCACTGAAAAAACCACAGGTTTCAGGGCCATTATAGTTAGTTGGACATTTAACTCGTACAAAACCAGAGAAATTCGGCCGTGATAGTTAGTTTAGCTAACTATAACTCGCGCCCCCGCAATGCACTGCTGATGACGTCACATATTACATAACTCATGACATGGTCAGTGACATCACTGATGACATCACTGATGACATCTCAAATGACATCAGTAGAAGGCTACGGCCAAAACGCGTCGGTCTGTCTATGGATGTTCATGCACCTTGCACTTTGCTGACTATTTGCTCCATGACGCATGGTAGCTTTTGAAGCCTAATAAAGCACCTCGTTAAAGGATTTCTATGTGCTGTTCTTCTGTTTGTCCTGGTAAAGCAGTGCGGATGACAGGGCTTTGTGGAAATATATATATATGTGATCAAGGCCCAGGTGGGGCTGAAACACGTAATGGCGATGATGCAGGGCAACTAAATAAAATTCGACTGCACAAGGAACCTTGGGTCCGAGTTCGTCTGTCCGAATGGGAGTGGAGGCTTTTAAGACGAAGTCAGCGATATATATATATATGCCAATCGAAACTGCTCCCAGTAGAAGACACCACACGCAACGTTCAGTTTACCCTTTTTATTTGGAAGGCAGCAGCAGGCTGAAATATATATATATATATATATATATATATATATATATATATTACCTACTGACCGTCGCCAGTAGGTAGTTATAGTTAGGACCTAGTTTCCATAGGAAAAGCTTTTTTGTTTTCCCAATAACTTTGGCGCCGGTTGACGAATCTTCGCAAAATTTTCAAAACTAGTGATCAGCTCCGGTCAGCTCCTGTCTTGAAAGTTTCGGGGTGATTCGCCAAGCGAGGGCCGAAAAAGGGGGTCCCAAAACGCGTTTTCCCCATGTTATTTTCCGTAGGAAACTTTAGACAAAGCTACAGCCCGAACTGCTGGACAGAATTACACCAAATTTGGCAAAAAGGTAGGTCTTGGTTCAGAAAGAGTCCTTTTTGTTAAATGGTGTAAATCCATTCAGTAGTTCCTGATAAATTAGAAAAATAAAAAGTTTCGATATCTATGGCCGCAGTGGGTTCGCGAATCCTCCCGAGCACGAGCTTCATTCTGATTGGCTGCCAACACTCCAAACCAGGAAGTGTTGGCAGCCATCTTGTGACTCGGTAACCTAGTCACAAGAAAACCGAGAAATAAGGATGAAAAACAAGAAAAGGGGGCAGGGTACAGACCCC
Source organism: Calotriton arnoldi (assembly GCA_963921515.1). Taxonomy (NCBI): domain Eukaryota; kingdom Metazoa; phylum Chordata; class Amphibia; order Caudata; family Salamandridae; genus Calotriton; species Calotriton arnoldi. The sequence goes on from CAWUFW010009211.1 coordinate 231,868, forward strand.
CTGACCCCCTAGGCCTGCTAAGGGGGTCCCCCAGGGACCCCCAGGGCCAAAGTAAGCATTTAAAAAAAAAAACAAATCAGCAGAATTTGCGCTGAGGCCGCGAATCCAGACGAAAAAAAAAAAAAACGAAGCACGGTCTCCCGCGCTTTGTTATTTTTTGTTTAAATTTCTTTTATTGAATTTTCAGATAACAAAAGCCATTAATATGACAGATAGCGAGCATGGTATAATATATGACAGCTCAGGGTAACAAAACTTTGCCAATAGTAAGATCAATCTTACAGTATCCGTTATAGTGGGCGTTTTACCAGAGCGAATGTCCGGATGCGATGCAAGAGATCCTTTTTAAGTAATATACTACGGCAGCAAACACAACAGCCAGATTTTTAGAGATATTACAATAGCCTGGAACAGGCAGTTTACTTCGTACAGCTATCCTCTAGCGCAAACCCTTAATCCCGGTACTTGTTATACTTAATAAGGTCGTTGTTCCCCAGGTATGCACGTATAGTGTGGTAGTGTATCTCTCAGGTCCAAAAGACCCTGGCGCCTGAAGACGCGGTATGTGTTCGGCAGAGCACCCCATCTAGATAGGGTGTCCCTCAAAGTGGCCTTACCTAGGCTCTACATTCGAAGGTAGTAGCTGCGGTGTCCGCGGCCAGTGAGCTGAGACGGCCATTGTTCTGTCTATGTCTGGAGAGTTAACTAAGAAGAAGGGATAGTCAAGAAGAGATTAGAAAAGCGAGAAAGGATAGAAAAGAGGAGATGAGAGGATAGACTGGGGAGATATCCCGGTGCAGCAGTTCTTCGGAAGGGAAGGGGCCCGGGGCTCTCCCGTGGCATGGTTGTGGGCTTATTTGAGGGGCCGGCATCCCTGTTCTCCCTACTGTGTGTCTTCCTCGTACGGTTCCCCCCGTGGAAGTATGGGGTCCGCAAAGAGTTGGAGGGCTCTCAACCTGGGGGGCACAGATCGTGTATGCTCCAACCGAGAGAGATGCGAGACCAGTGGCTGCCATATGCGGTTGAATTTAGCATCCGTACATGCCAACCTATGAGAGAGGAGCTCCATCGCCATGACATGCCAAAGACGGGTAAGCCAAATCAAGGACGAGGGGGAGCACGTTTTCTTCCAATGTATGGCAATGACCTGCTTAGCGGCCGTGAACATGTGGAAAATCAGATGCCAGTCTGTGTGTTTCATTGCTCTAAGAGCCGTCGGTCGGAGCCCCAGAATAACCACCCTCGGGTCATTTGGCAAGGGGAATCCCACTACCTCTCCAACGTGGCCCATCACCTCTCTCCAAAAGGTAAGAATGAGCGGACAGGTCCACCATATGTGAAGAAAAGAACCCTGAGCCGCCTGGCATCGCCAGCAAAGAGGGGCGAAGCCCGGGAACATCTTCTGGAGTCTAAGAGGAGTATAATACCAGCGAGTCATGACTTTATAGACCGATTCCTGTTGTGTTATACTTTTAAAGATACGAGGGATATCGCACCATAACTGTTCCCATTGGTCTGAATCTATATCTCCTTCGGTGTCCATCTGCCACTGGCGCTGGTAGGTGTGTGAGGGCACCGAATGTGAATGCTGAAGCACTTTGTAGGTCCGGGAAATCAGCCCCCGGGATCCATCGAGAGCACGGACCAGCGTTTCAAAAGGCGTGAGGCGCCTCGTGGCTCCCTCCGTGTATGAGGGGGGCCCGGAGCCAGTGCCGGATCTGAAAGTACTCCATGCGCGTGGTGTTTGGAAGGTTGAAATCCTGTCTGCACTGGTCGAATGATTTAAAAATACCTTTCTCAAAAAGTTGTTCTATGACACGGCACTCCCCAGCCGACCAAGCCGAAAACGACGTTAGGGGTAGGGCCGGCGGGAAATCCGAGTTGAGCGCTATTGATGTGTTGGGAGAGGGGAATGTATTGAGACCACGGGATACTGCAATCCTGTCCCAGATCTCCAAGACCGTCTTAGTTGGAGTAGCTAGGTATGCACTATGATGTCTGGCCCCCCTTCTAATCCAGGCCAGGTCCCACAGTGGGCGACACGCCACTGCCCTGTCCATATGGAACCAGTGTTTTCCGCTTTCGCGAACCGACCATTCCGATATGTATCGCAAATGCGCGGCCCAGTAATAGGCGAGCAGATCGGGACAAGCCAGACCACCCCTGTCGCGAGGTAGCAACAGGACCCGTGTGGAAAAACGCGGCCTGCCTCCTCCCCAGATGAACGCCGTGAGATCCCGTTGGAGGTTCTGGTTATCTCGCTGGGGGATCGGCGTGGGAAGAGTCTGGAAAAGGTACAGTACCTTTGGCAAAATCGCCATTTTAACTGCATTCAAGCGGCCCAGCCATGAAATTGGGAGTGATTTCCAGCGTCGGAGCTCAGCCCGGACAGCCATCCTGCATGCCGTCCAATTGGCTCCAGTCCAGGTGTCTAGGGTAGCAGTAACGTTGATCCCTAGGTAGTGTATGGAATGTGAGGCCCAATGAAACGGGTTAACTGGACCTAGGTTATCCAGCTGTAGCTGGGGGAGAGTGAGATTCAGTGCCTGCGATTTGGAAAGATTAATTTTAAGACCCGATATTAGTTCAAATTGAGAGAGAAGGTCCAGTAATGCGGGTAGTGAGCTTGCTGGTTCCGTTAATGTCAGGAGAAGATCATCTGCAAAAAGGCCAATTTTGTGTTCTACGCCCCCTATGCGTATTCCCCGAATTTCTGTCGACTGCCTGAAAAATTACTGCTTGCTAAGTTTTTCTGCCTCTTTAATGCATTCTTCTGTACTCGTACCGCAGCCTGAAGCTGCTACCTGCTTCAATACTCCTACTTTTGCTCCTAATGTGCTGGGTCTCTCTGCCATTCCCAATACTCTTGCTGCTGCTACATACCCCTGTGCACCTGGTATTGCTTTACATCTTTACAGAAAATGTCACCCAGCCTGCTACTGCATTTTGGACTTATCCTTTTTCCATAGTGTCCTCTTGCTTTGTCCATCCCTCTGGTCCCCAGTGGCCTCAATACTAAGTTATAAGTATTTAGGTTTGACTTCATTTTGATCATGGCAGCAGGACTGCCAAATAAATCCCCAACCACTATGCAACCGATTGTGATTAAAATTTCAGGTCTCACTGTATTGCAAAAATGAAATGTTTTAAAGAATTTAAGAGTTTAGTCAGAGGGCATGTTACTATTCTGGTACAGAAAGGCAAAGAAGCACCTCCTGAAGGTATGCCTGCTCATTTTATGACAACCGAACATGGGTTACACACTTGTTCTAGGCTTCGCCAGTGGATCAGAATTACTGAGAAAGAGGGTCCATTGAGTTTTCCTAGATACAGGACCTATAATACAAATATTCTTGAAACTTTGAAGGGAAATTTGCATGAGTAGAGGCCACCAGATAGACCTACTCAATATGAAGCTTTTAATACGTGGGAGAAGGTTGTGAGGTAAAAGGAGAGACAAAAATACCAGAGAAGGACAAAACGAGCAGTGCAGGATTATGCAGATGCTCGATGGGATGAAGAAAAGCATAGATGGAGGAGGGCTATCATAGAGGGAACCAGATTATATCCAGCTATTGCTACAGAAGCAGCAAAGCAGGGAAAAGAGAAAGATCTCCAAAAGAAAGTTGGGGATGATTCAGACACAGATTTCGGAGATGAAATTTAGAACAGATGTAAGCATTGAGAACGCCACCATATATGGCTCCTATTATTCGCAGAGACCCTAGTGCTGATGTGAGCATCACAACGGCAACTGCTCCTGCAGATCCAAGTTTACTCCAGACTGAAAGACCTGCACAGGTTCTCCAAATTGTCCCACCAACTGTGGTTTGACCACAGGTTGCAGCTCCAACGGTAACCAATACGACTGGAATACATACTACCGGCCAGATAATTCCTGTAAATGCCCCGCTAGTGCCCAGAGTTATTGCAACTTCTCCTCCAAATATGGATTTAAGGTCAGAAGCTCCTCAAGTCGTTGGAGGTGTGCCTACCACAGGATGTGTCCCGATTTCACAAAATGTTCAGATTGTTGTGTGGAGACCCCTACAGACAGTACAAGAACTGATAGATGGAGGGACCTTAGGTTTCCCAGCTCCTGTTGCCTCTGTCGACGTTAATTCTTCTACAGAAGGGAATATATAACAGTATGGCTAGAAGAAGCAGCAGAAGTAGAAAGACAGACAGCACAGAGGCGGTAGAAAGACAGGACACAGAAAGGGAAAAACCATTAAATGTAGCCCAATTGAAGATGGAATTAGAAGAAATAATAAGGGGATGCTTAGAATTTGAACATATTGAGCAATACCACAGAAAGGAACAAATTTACCTGTGTAAAGAAATCGCACGAAGAGCAGCTATAGTGTACGATAAATTGGCAGAAGTGGCCCCGAAATACAAGATTCATCTCGAGAAAAAATTTCACTTGCGAGGAAGCTACAGAGTTCAATTAGATGACCCAGCATTAGAAAACATGAGAATTTCAAGAATGCGTTTACACATTTCAGAATTGGTCAAATGCATTAAAAAATGGAGTGAAGTTGAGAAACTAGAAATGAAATGAGCACAGAAACACGAGAAGAAGAAGAGAGAGGAAGCTATATCAAGGAAACAAGATGAGGGGAGTGAGGGCGAGACTACAGCATATTCACTCAGAGAAATTGAAGGAGGAATGTATGTACATGTTTCATGGAGTAGAGGTGATTTGGGTTTGCAGAAACCCAATGGGAACTATAGAATAGTGCAGAATTTAATAAGGATAAATGAGACAGTTATTCCATGTTTTCCCGTGGTACCAAATCCAGCCACCATATTCTTTCAGATCCTGTGTACTGCAGAATGGTTTACGTTCATTGACCTATGCCAAGCTTTCTTCTTAGTGCCAATGCACAAAGAAAGCCAGTACCTTTTCTCCTTTGTGTTCCAACAGAAGAGATTAGCATGGTGTCATACCCCACAAGGGTATATAGAGAGTCCATCTATCTTCAACCAGATTCTGAAGAGTAGTCCGGAAACCCTACACATGCCCAACAAATCAACTCTTGTCCAAAACATTGACAATATGCTTGTGGAATCAGAGATGTGAGAGGCTTGTAAACAAGACTCCATTGCTTTGTTAAACCAACTGGCTAAAAATAGACACAAATTGTCTTCAGGGAAGCTGCAGTACTGTCAAATAGAAGTTCAATCTCTGGGACATATCATTGTGAAAGGAGCTCAAAAGGTGTTACCAGAGAAAGTGGAAGCCATCTTGCCGATGAATCCACCCCAATCTCAAAAGGATGTCAGAATGTTTTTGGGAATGGTTGGCTACTGCAGGCAGTGGATACCAAACCTTTCCATAATGGCAAAACCTTTAATGAGGTTGACACGTAAGGGTGTGTCAGATCCGATCCCATAGGACATCGAATGCTCAATGGTGTTCCTAGAGTTGAAAGACAAAGTCACACCCTTGCCCTAGGAATGCCTGATCAGTCAAAAGAATTTGCATTATTTTGCAGTGAGAGAGATGGGTGTGCTCTCTCAGTGTTGACATAGGTTCATGGTGTTGCCTGAAACCCAATAGCATACTTCTCACCAGAACTTGACCCCATAGCTGCAGGTCTTCCTGGTTGTCTAAAAGCAGTAGCTGCAGTAATCACTAGTCTGCGAAAGAGTGAGAGCATAGTGATGGGATACCCTATAACTGTTATGGTCCCTCACTCTGTGGAGCTATTCTTAACAAGAACTAAGACTCAGTACCTGACTCATTGTTTGACTAAATATCAGCAGACTATCTTATCTTGCGGTAATTTAGTTCTTCAAAGATGCATTGTACTGAAGCCTTCAACTTTGATACCTATAAATGATGTTGACTGTGATGAAGTCGAACACGACGGTCTAGATGTTATCATGGATCTACGCACCAAATCAAGACCTGATATTAAGGATGAACCCATAACTGAGCCTGACCATGCACTGTTTGCAGAAAGCAAAAAAGAATCGCTAGGCAACATACAGGTCTAACAAATCTGACACTAGACCTTTAAATACACATTATTTAAGAACAACAACTCAATGTACCAAGAGAATTAGCAAAAAATATTATTTTAATTTTAATTATAAAATCATCAAAAAGGTGGCTAAGCATTACAACAAACATTCATTGATGATGGATAACATGTCAATAACTTCATTTTTCTGTACACAGTTTAAATTGCAGATCTTAATTAATTCATTCACCATATAATTAGATGATATTATTCAATAAAGACTGTGTATAAATACATTGATGTCGACATAGGATGTAAAATACACTGACAAAAATCAATACAGTTATTAGGACAATGACATAGCCACTCTAATGTCAATGGACACACATCACATTAGACAAATAAAAATGTGGTGCTGGTTCTTCAAAATATCTCCGACGCGCGTTTCGGCGGTAGTGCCGCCTTCATCAGGAAACCACATAGAAAGGCATCAACTATAAATACATATAAAAAAGGTACATTAAGTCAACGCACATCTCTTGTCCATTGACATTAGAGTGGCTATGTCATTGTCCTAATAACTGTATTGATTTTTGTCCGTGTATTTTACATCCTATGTCTACATCAGTGTATTTATACACAGTCTTTATTGAATAATATCATCTAATTAGATGGTGAATGAATTAATTAAGATCTGCAATTTAAACTGTGTACAGAAAAATGAAGTTATTGACATGTTATCCATCATCAATGAATGTTTGTTGTAATGTTTAGCCACCTTTTTAATGATTTTGTAATTAAAATTAAAATAATATTTTTTGCTACTTTTCTTGGTACATTGAGTTGTTGTTCTTAAATAATGTCTATTTGAAGGTCTAGTATCAGATTTGTTAGACCTGTATGTTGCCTAGTGATTCTTTTTTGCTATCTGCATTTTTCCCTGTCCTAGGAACTACCACTAGTTACAGGGGGTCCCTTCATTTTGTTCATTACATGCACTGTTTGTAGACGGCTCATGTTTACGAGGTAACAATGTTACACTGAGAGCAGCATATGCAGTGTGCACCATAAATTACATTATTGAAGCTTCCTGGATTCAAAGAATCACCTTACCCCAAGTTGCCGAATTAATTGCTCTTACCAGAGCCTACAGCTTAACTGCACAAATGAGAGTCACTATTTTTACAGACAGCCTGTACGGGTTTGGTGTGGCCCATGATTTTGGACAGTTGTGGTGGCATAGAGGTTTTCTAACTTCTTCAGGCACTCCCATTTGGAACAGAAATCATGTTAAAATCTGTTGGAAGCTTTGCAGTTGCCCAGGGATATAGCTGTGGGTAAGTGTGCAGGACACCAAAGTGGGAATGGATATATTGCCATAGATACGGCAATAGATACGCAGATTCAGTGGCACAGTATTGTGCTTAGTTGGCCTGCACATTTAATGGAAATTTCACATGTGAGTTCGAAGAAGAGAGTTCATTCACAATGTTGATGAGAGTCACAGACACCTGTTAGTTAAAACGAGTCCAGGAAAATGTTTCAGAAGCAGAACAAATTGGATGGATAAAAGCAGGTTGTGAGAAAACTGCAAACAACATTTGGATGTCGGCTGATGGGACACCAGTTTTGCCCAATAGTGTGTTGTTTCCAATGACACAATATTACCATGGGTACACACATTTAGGAAGGGATTGCATGGTGAGGCTCTTCAGGCAAAGTTGGTTTAATCCAAGATTCAGATTGTTTGCTGAAGAAATTTGTCAAGGTGGACCATTCAACAGGATGTAGATGGATTTTATCAAAATGCCAGTTTATAACAGGCTGAGATATGTCCTGGTCATTGGGTACATTTTTCTCGAGATGGGTGGAAGCCTACCCAACTCGGAGAAATGACAATCTCACAGTAGCCAAGCTGTTATTGCATGAACTGATCCCTAGGTATGAGATGTCGTTTTCTCTTGAGTCAGATAGAGAAACACATTTCAACACCTAAGTTCTGAAAATGATCTGCACCACATTACAAATTGAGCAAAGACTACACTGCAGTTACAGACCTGAAGCTTCCGGAACAGTTGAACAAGTGAATGGGACTATCAAATCCCAATTAGAAAAAGTTTGTGCGTCAACCACTCTAGAAAGGCCAGATGCTTTATCTTTGGTTTTAATGAGTATTCGAAGTACTCCAGACAGGAAGACGGGACTATCCCCACATGAGATTCTGATGGGAAGGGGCATGAGATTACCAGCTGTTCCTGCAAATGCTCTTTTGAATATCACTGACGACATTATCTTGGATTACGGCAAAGGTTTGCCTGATGTGGTCTGTTCTATTTCTCATCAGGTTTCAGCAACCACGCAAGATCCGCATCAAGAACAGTGCCATGACCTCAGCCCTGGTGACTGGGTCGTGATCAAGAAGCACGCTCGGAAGACTTGTTGAGAGCCCAAATGGAAAGGCCCCTTCCAGGTGATTTTGACAAGAAATACTGCTGTTAAATGTGCTGGGATTGCAAACTGGATTCATGCTTCACACGCCAAGAAGGTGAGAAATCCAGACGACGCACTTGTGGTCTATGACCCTGAAAAAAGAGCACTGGTGACTGCACCAATTCCTGAGACACCACCCAAACCAGCTGCACCGTTGCCTGAACAACAGCAGAAGGAAGAGAAGGGTGAAGATCAACCAACTGAACGAGAAAGTCAAGTGTCCGAAATAACACAGAGTGGAATAGAAGTCTCTAACGAAAAAGAAGCAGACTTCTCCTCAGAACAAAAGTGGAGCTGAAACTGCATCTGCACAAATAGATGATCCAGGAAAATGAACAAGTCCTGAAACAAAAAGAGTGAATCAACAAGCTGAATGTCCGCAAAACTATCACCATAAATGCACCGAACAAAACCTCATCAATAACATGAATACCAGAGACTATACCTGAAGAAACTGAGTCTAGTGATGAAAGTGCTATAGAAAAAAAGAAAAATCTCTGAGAAGTTCCAAAAGAGCAAGGGTGCCTTGTCGCAGGTATTCAGCACCTGAATGGTCATATTACGTGAACACAGCATTGAATGTCACCTTCAAAGATTTGTGCAAAGTGAGCCCTGAACTGCTGGAGCCCCCTTGAGAACAATCTGAACACTTAAAGGAGAAAAATAATTTTGAAAGAAGCAAAAAGAAGAGACCTTAAAGAAATTTGCAACAAAACGAAATGTGCTGTTACACCTTTATTATTTTAGTCTTTTATTTTACAGAAGATCAACCTAGGACTAGTGAGCAGTAGAAGAATAGGGATAACATTTTAGAAGAACACAGAGGGGCCGATTCCGATCTCGGCCGGTAGTGCTCCGAATCGGATTCGGTTTTACCGGATCCGATCCGGAGCCCTATTTTCCGACCGAGTCGTACGCGCGTCCGGGCGAGCGAGTACGATGCGTATTCGCCGACCGACTCGTCCGGGCGACCCGACCGCTCCGACCGACTCGTACCCGGATCGTACCGCTCCGACCGACTCGCTCGGACCCGATTCGCACCGCGAAAATGGAGACGTTTTCCGGCCGGGTAAGTACGATGCGCACCTCGACCGCTCCGACCGACTCGCGCCGTCCGACTCGAACTCGCTGTCGGAGCCGTACTTTTGGGGGTCCGTGTCGGACCCCCCTGTACGCGTACCCGTGCGAGGCGCACACAGGGGGGACCCATGGGTCCCCCCTACCTGTGCGTGTACGCCGCGAGCGCTCGCGGCGTACTCGCTGTAGGGGCGCCCTTGTCCGCCTCGCACCCATTGAGGCAATGGGAGCCCGCGTACGCGTTGTACGACCGGCTCCCATTGAGTTCAATGGGAGTCCGACCGACTCGTGTCCGGTGGCATACGAATGCATCGGACTCGTTCGGTCGGACTGCACGGGTCCGATTCGGTCGGAAATCTCTCCGGGTCCGGCTCGGTCGGAGAGATTTCCGGCCCGAATCGGAATCGGCCCCAGAGTAGGGTTAAGGATTGTCTGCTAAGTAACCCAACTCTAAAAAGACTAATAAATAAAAGAAAAAAAGAAAAACAAACTGTTGAACTAAAGAAGAGTGAAACTGGCTCAGAGAGAAATGTGTTGCATTAGAAATAAGTGTAAATATATTATGTGTTTGTAATAACAGTAATAACGATTTCCATACTTCTAATAGGATTTCATTTGACGCTTGAGACAGAAAACAATATTAAGAACTTTACTAAACCCCATACCCATCTTAGCTTAGAAGGTCAGGTTAGATATTCCTTTGTGAGTTATAAGAAAGATGATTTCTCCGCAATTGTATACTCTAGATTAGTTCAGGAATACACTAATGCTATGGATGCTAAGGATTGCTATGTCTGCGCACACTTGACTACATGAGTTTCAAAAGAAGTAACATATTACCACATGCCTTTGTCTTATGCTGTTTCATGTACCATCCTGCTTACTTTAGTTTACAGAAGAGGACATTTTGAATACTTTTACTCTAACTATGATCTGATACTTTCTAGAGTTCCTTTGATAGAAAACATGAATTTACACCTGCAAGCAAAAGAAATGGATACTGCCTGGTATTATTTCTTCCAGCATAGGTCTAGAGATAGAGTAAAAGCTTGCCAGAATAACTTAACCTGTCCAATGCGGGCAGTGGAAAAGATATACATGATGGCTTTAGAAGAAAGATACGCTAACATAACCCGAATCAGTGATAAGAGTAGTGATGTTTTAGGGAACGCTTGGAAGAAAGAGGAGAATGAATTTCGGAAAAAGATGGTGTATCGAAAACTGAGATCAGAAAGCCAACACAAAGGGAAAAATTTCATTTACAGAAGGAGGACGCTTAAACGGACTAGACATGTAGGAATCAGTAGTTACGAACTCACATTTGAACTACCAGGGGGATCATGGCAAATATTGCAGGGGGATGACAATGCAAATCCTGAAGTTTACTATATTTGTGGCTTAAATGCTAATTTCTTGTTGCCAACAGACTGGGAAGGTATTTGTTACCTAGGCATAATAATTCCTAAAATGTATCATGTAGAAAGCTTAGCTGCATTAACAATGACACCATCACATAGACACAAGTGAAATGCTGAGAGAGACTGGAGCAGGATTAACACGAGACATATTTGGAGCAATCATTCCACCCGTAGTCGTCATTTTAAATAACAAAAAGATTAGAAAGTTAGCTACCGTTTTTGACTAAGATGGCAACGAGCACATCCAGAGCTTTGCTTAAAATTAACACAGAGTTAATTGCTATATGGTCTATGGTACTCTTTAAAGGCAGACACTGGCGGTAAACACATGCAGTCCATTTAACATGTGATTACCATGGGTGAGACAACTGTAGTGAGGTCTCACCTATAGTAAAAAGTCCACCGGGTGATCAAAAAAAACAAAAAAAACTCTGGGAGTACTGAATGGGCAGGACCCAATTGCAACACTAAAGATGTAACTACAGCAGAGCAATCGTTTTTAGGCCAGTAAGTTTTATCTGTTTTGGTGGACAACCTATGTCACAGGATGACTGAGATTAAGCAGGACCTATTGCACCCGATTTTTGATAAACTTGACTGTTTGAAGGTGGGCCTGAAATTGTTATCTTCTAATAATGCTATTGTAATAATTCCTACTAAGATTTTAGCAAGTTCATCTCCTGTTATTCCTGCAGCAGTTCCTTCTTGTTGTGGGTGCAGCACGGTTGTTAATACAAATAGTCATTGTTTGTTAATACTGCCACCAACCAGTTTTCTAAGGCTGTTGAAGATTGTGTTCCTAATGTAACCAATAGGGTTCGGCCCAATAGAAAGGACGAACCGGGTATGGTAAGTTTACCTACAACTTCTGACCTTTCTGGCCCTAAGCCATTAGCTATGCTTGGATCACTTAATTTATCCCCATCCACTTGTCCTTTTGTTCTCTTTTTAGCTAATGTGCCTTCAATGAAGGCTGTACTTTACATTAAGATCAGAGCAGTTATTAAATAAAGTCACCCACTGGCTTTTTGCCTATAAAGGTTTTAATTTTCACAACAAGGATCAACTTCTTTCTGCTAGAAGGGTCACTTGTGTACGTACGCCCCTTCCCCAAGTCTTATGATGGTTATTGTATAGTCATTAACTTTGGAAATCCTGTTTATGCTCGGAATTTATTATCCTTCACAAATAGCAATTCAACCCTGCTCAGTAATATTGTTGCTTTATCATTGGGCTACTTTTATAGACCTTTGGTTGTCAGACAGTCATGTCCCTCAATGAAACAGGGTATAACTGTTCTGCACCATCACATTACGGAAGGCCACAATATTATTCTTCAAAAACATATTTTACCCTCTGCATTAGAATGTGATGTTAGCCTGACTTCAGCAATCTGTTCGGATTCCTCTCCTTTTGATAGGGAGTGTCCTGATGCTGAAGCACCAACTAAGGTTTAACTTGTATGAAATTAAACACAGGCTCTGTAAATATCATCAGCTGGAATGTTGCATGGCTTAGGACTAAGTTAAGTCAACCTGAATGGGTATCTTTGCTCAGAAATATTGATATAATACTGTTACAAGAGACATGGGCTACCTTTTTATTGATTCCTACATCTGTTTTAGTAACTGAGCTATTGCAGCCAGTTCTGGCAGAGTGGTAGGGGGCCTCAACTCCTGCTCCAAGGTTATTCTTAATGTTAAAATTCTGCCAATTGTTCTCAAATACAATGCTTTACACGTTTGTCTGATAAGTGACCTGAACAAGTCTGAATTTTATTTAATTTATTTTTATAATATTGATCTTATCAATCTGAATAATTAAAAAATGTTATGCTTTTTGATTTTGTGTAAAATTGACTAGAAACACAATATTTCCCTAATTTGATTATTTAGAATTCTGCCAAAGTTAGAACCTGTTCTTTTCTCTCAGGGTACTAAATCAATTACGAGTGTGGACCCCAGGGGCGGAATTATTAGGAGATTTTATTTCTAAACATGATTTGGTAAATATACACATGTTTGATTCCCATGCAATTAATTTACTACCTACTTTCCTAGGACATGGGTGTGCCTCAATTATTGATTATATTTTTGTGACTCTGGACTTCTTGAAGTACTTTATATGTACTAACATTATGGTTTCTAATTTTGGAGCCACTTTGTTTTTAATGCCTCCTCACCCCTTAGTTCACAACCACAAAGTATATATGCTACTACCAAATGTCAAAAGTAATGTCATTGCAGTTAGCTAAGGCCTCACAATGTATGGACTCCCTGATTAAATCAAACTTGCCAGTTGGACTATCATGCTTATCTGATTGTAAGGAAATGCATCTTTTTGCATGTTCAGCCCCACATTCATGGGACTGGTGCTGCTAGTCTTTTCAACTCGGAGAGGGCACTGAGGCCTGTTAACCAGACCTCAGTGCCGGTGTTCTAATCCTACACCAAGTTATTTTGAATTGGATACACCCAATTGGCAAGCACTGGCTTACCTATAAGTCCCTAGTATATGGTACCCAGGTGCCCAGGGCATGTAAGGCAGTGTTCATCCACGGCTGCAGCACTGCTTGTCCACTCTGCATGTAATGGAGACAAAATGGGCCCCAGCCTGCCACTGCAGACTGACAGTGCAGTGTGTGATACTGCAAGTTCGATTTTGTCATCACACCCAATGGAAAAACCGCCACTTCCCTTAAGTAATATTTGTAAGTCTCCCCTAACGAAGGTCTAGAGAGTCCTATGGCAGGGAGCTATATATCACTAAGTAAGACATATGATTTTCTATGTCCCAACAGCAACACTTCCAAATTGTCATTTTGCTGTGGAAGGGTTAGGAGCCCCATTGGCTAACACAGGGTTACCGGCTGGCACCCCAGTCTGGCTAACTTCTGAATGGGACCACCTAACTAAGTCAAGTAAGGTATCAAATTAATGGGGACATCAAATCTGACCTGATGTCCAGGCCAGATTTAAAGTCACTATTAAAGTTGAGCAACGTTTAGAAAGCCCAGTTACCTCACAAAGAGATGGGTTTCTGACCGCCTGGGGAGACGTGTGAATGACTCCTAGGCCCGCGAACAAAGCAGTTGCCGCAGAGCGAGGTGTTACCTCCTCTCCCAGGATGGCCACTCAGGGTGTTAACCCAAAACGCAGGCTTCAAAGGTGAAGCTGCCTTTGAAGGGCCGCTGTAACAACATCCCTGAGCAGGATGCCTTTTGTTCCTGCAGACACTTAGCAGACAGAGCCAAGGAAGGGGAAATCAGTGCCCAAACCCGTTTTCCTGTGGGCATGTAGCCCACTGGTAGCTACACCTCTAGGGTAGGCTACCCTTTTCCTGACGTCCAAGGAAGGGTCGAGCCATCTTGAAGGGGGTAAGAATGGGGCACTCTGGGATAGCCGGATGGCACACATCACAGGAACTTTGTCACTACAGAGGAGTGGACCCAGTAGCCCATTGGTAAGTGACAGTGTGGTCCCCTCAGGGCACTTTCCAGGGATAAGTAGGGTACCCCTGGCACTTTGCCTCTCAGTTCATGTTGGAGAAGAAAAGAGGACCAAAGAAGGACAGCCCTGCTGCCCTTAAACTGTGCAAAGAAAGGTTGCACCATCAAGAAGTTGCACCTCCTATTTTCACCAAGACCAGTGACTCCTAAGAGCAGTTTTCTGATCTTCTGGAACCAGCTCCAGGACAACAAGAGCTGAGAGAGCCCACACGGACAAAGTGGTAGCCTCTGCAGACGTTTTGCCACTACCAGTCGCTGGGCACAACAGAGAGTATATCTGAAATAGCCAAAACCTGCACCCAAGTCTGGTGAACCCAACAGTGCTGTCCAAGCTCGAATTTGCAGTTCACAAAAGGACACCAGCCACCAACAAAGAGATTGCATCCAACCGCAGTGCAGGGTGTTCAGTAATGCAGCACCGGCTGTCCGACTACTGCAACATAGAGGACTTCGAGGAACTCCAATCTCCATGGGCAAAGTCACCCCACATCACCCGTGGTCTGAGGAACAACAACCAAGACACCCCCATCAATACATCGAACATCCTTTTGAGCATCTTTGCCTGCATTCCTCAGTATCAGGACCACTCCATTGACTTCTATGGAGGTCGTGCTGTAGAGTTTGGAACATGCTCTGAAAACCCTTTAGTGGTCAGGTAACTGTCCAAAACATCCATACCGGCCCCCTAAATCTTGTTCCTGTTGAATCTGGTCACCCAACTCGGGCCAGAGTGCACGCACTAACTTTTGAAAAGTTTACAAACTTTTTGTTGACTGATGCTTGCTTGGTTGTGATAAAAACATCTAAAAGCTGAATCTCCGGAACCCTCCGGTGGATTTCAATGATCAAAATCTCTAAACATTCATAAAAATATGCTCTATTTTTATAAACTGCTGTTGTGTCTTTTTATTGGTGTGTGATTTTTCTATTTTGTTGTTTAGTGCTGTTAAATGCTTCAGACAGAGGGCCTGATTTAGAGTTCAGCAGGCGGTTTACTCCATCACAAATGTGACGGATATCCCGTCCACCTAAATACGAGTGCATTATATGCTATGGAACTTGTAATACTGCAGACAGGATATTCGTCATGCTTGCGACGGACTAACCCGTCCGCCGAACTCTAAATTAGGCCCTAAGTTCCTTTGCCAAGCCTTACTGCTTGCAGCCATAGCTACCCAGGGTTGAGCTAAGGCTAAGTAAACAATACAGACTGGACCTAAGATGGTATCTGTGACTGTACTCCACGATAAGGCCCCACAGCCATATCATATAGTACACCTAGATCCTCACACTGATACTCTGTGCTTCAGCCATATCAGAGTCCTTTATGAAACTATGCGACTGTATTCATAAAACCTTGCTAAAATCTAAGACAAAGAAGGCAGATTTATCATCACATTGGTTTGACTCATCATGTTCTCCAGCTAACAGGTATCTGCTGGAAGCTTTGGTCAGAACACCACACATAGCGGAGGAAGTTTCTACTTGTAGAATATTATTCAAGTATATTTTGACTAAGAGAAAATGTGAAATGCTAAATGCACATTAGAAGGGGACTTTTTAAGGCTGCCACTAATTGCACACCCAAAGTTTTTGGGGCTACGTTTAATGATATCAAAACTAGCGGCAACGTTGAAACTTTGGGTTTCTCATTTACAATCTATTTACAGTTGAGATGTTATTTGCCATGATAGTATTTCATTTTGTACTGAATCTACACTGACTATATTTTTAATTTTTACAAACTCGCTATGGCTTTAGATCAGTGCTTTGCAAACGTTTTAGAAACACAACCCAATTTTTAGAATGACAAACTTTCACGACCCACCTAGCTTTAATGGACATAAGGCTGGTGATTTTATTAATGTAACTAAAGCATCGTGTGGTAGCATACTGTTATTTACAGAGAGCACATTTTTCATTGATGTGCCCACTAAATTTGCACAGACATACAGTTTTACTTAGAAAACTATATTGCACACCAATCATAATGTGGGGAAATTTTATCACACTTCAGAATTACAAAAAATGTGTTTCACTTTTGCTTTCCTAACTGCTGAATGTGTACAATTCGCATTTTAAAAATGAACATGCTACAGCCCTTCCTTTCACTCTCACTGTGCCCAGCTAGATTGTCACAAAATTTACTTTACTTTTCTTTCTCTGACTTTAAAATGAGAGGAGTTTGTAAACACCAATTCTCATGTTAAAAAACATAAGCAGCAATTTGTCTTTGAAGTGCAGCAAATGTGGCAACATAAGTTCAGAATTGAAAGGCTTCTTTATTTATTGCTTGGGCTTTTGCGATTCACCAAAAATCAGCTGGTGAACCACCAGTGAGCCACAACCCACAGTTTGGGAACACTGCTTTAGTCCCCCGAACCAACAGTGACCCGACTTGCCTCCCTAAAAGTAATTTGGAGATATGGGTCGCTTTTCTGACTCATTTTTAACAATTGTGTCACTACGAATTTTCCTCTTTCTTGGTCAACTTCCATTATAGTTCCTATATTTAAAAAAGGTAATAGAATGGAACTGCGCTATTATAGGCCTATTTCACTCACAGATTCGTCGGTGAAAGTCCTGAGCAGAGTGATTTTTAACAGTGTACGGGAGTGGACCAAATAAAAACAAATGTTCTTTTCAAACGTCAGCATTGTTTGAGAGAGTACCTTGGCACTTTAGAGCAATGTCTCAACCTAAACCTCATAGTTGGCAAGTATACTGTTGCAAAAAACAGTAGCCTGTTTTTAGCTTTTATGGACCTATCAAGTGCCTTTGTATAGTTACTAGCTCTAAGCTTTGGCACCTATAATTGGATATAGGTCTTGATATAGTACTAGTCACGTTTTCGGAACATTTTCACATCAACCTTACTGTCAAAGTGAGGGGGCGTGGCTTGCAGCCGCAGAAGATGGCTGCAGGCTAATAGAGCTGCGCTAACAGCCGCCGATACTTGCCCGAAATCCATCATTATCCGGCACGCTGTGGGGCACGCTACCACACCGAGGGACATCGGAGAGGTGCTGCCGCAATCTGCGGCGTGGAAATAGCCCTTGCTTTCAACAGAGGCGACGCGGGGGCCCGATTCGCCGGACGGCCTTGACCCCTAAGATGGCGGCCGCTGCGGGGCGGTGAGCGGAGACCGCCAGACCTGCGGGGAGCTCCGGCTGCGAGGCCTTGACGTGGCGGGGTGAGTCGACCCCCGCGGCATAGCTCGGGTGGAAGCGGTGGTTGCGGGCCCCCCCTGTGGCAGTGGAGCTCTGCAAGTGCTGGGAGCGGACCGGCAGGAGTGCCGTCTGGTGCGCCGCCCGAGAGCGAGGGGCTGCACTGGTGCGGCGCTGCGAGAGTGCATCTGTACGGTGGGCCACGGCGGGGAAGGAGCCGCCCACGGCCCCGTGAAGGCTGGCCTGCTTTCCGGCTTGCGGAGCGGAGGCGTGAATGTCCCCAGAGGAGCCCGAGTGCGGGCCTGGAAGCATGCTGACGGGCAGGTGAGGCCGCTGATCATCCTCCGGCTGGAGCGCTGAGGCCCAAGAGAGCTTCTGGAGGTGGGTGGCTCCTCTACTGCTATAACCGGCTGGACGCTGGCGGAGGTCGTCCTGCGCATTGGGCTCTTGTGTTGCAATCAGGCTGGTGAGAGGGCGACGGCCCTGGCGAGGGCTGAAGACTGGTGAGGCCCGTAGAGACCCGAGGCCTGTGAGTGGGGGACGGACCCTGATCGGCCGCATCTCGACTGTGGGGAGGAGCGTCTCCACCCCCCCCTCTTTTCAGAAATATTTTAGTTGAATATTTTGAATCCGATCTAAACACAGCAATAGCGCTGCGACCAGTGGGAACCGGACGGCCACGCGGAGCCTGGGCCTATATCCTAGGCCTGCATCAAGCGAAGAGGGAAGCGAGGGCGCGGATACGACGCTGCATGTAAGAAAACAGGGGCCTTCAGACCACGACCAGCAATGAGCCGTGCCGGCTGGTGGCCCACCCGACTGGGAAGACACAGGCGACAGAACGCTGCAAGCACCGGCATGGGCCGCACCAAACCATCCGGCCCCGGCCAGGTGAACCAAATCGACAAATACACGGTCGCCATGAGCCGTGAAGAAGGTGCGACAGGAGGAGGCTCGCAGGGCGCGGAGGATGGGGATTCTGACCCCTCACTCAAGGACATCATGAAGGCCATCAAGGACTTTCGAGGCACCCTCGAGCCCAAATTGGACTCGGTGACAGAAGAGGTTAACCTCCTGCGGGCGGACTTCCGAAAAATGTCGGAGAAGGTCTCGGAAGCTGAGACTGGCATTGGCAGCCTTCATGCTAAGACTAAATGTCTGGAGGAGCAGGTGGCTTCCCTCACCAAAAACCAAGATGACATTTACGCGCGCCTCGAGGATCAGGAAGGCCGGGCCCGCCGTAATAACTTACGCCTAGTGGGGGTTCCCGAGGGCATGGAAGGCCCATCAGTGGACTGGTTTGTCGAAGACCTGATCCTCAATCATTTAAAGCCCAAGCGCCTGTCAAATTTCTTTTCGGTGGAACGGGCCCATAGAGTGCTGGGAGGCAAACCAAAACCGGGGGCGCCGCCGCGCACCATCATTGCCCGTGTTCTCAACTTTTGGGACAGAGACGCCATCTTACAGGCCGCACGGACGGCAGGGGACCTTCACTTGGACAACGCCACTATCCGCTTCTTTCCTGACTTCACACTCAGGGTCCAGCGCATGCGGCGCTCCTTTGATGGAGTCAAGAGGGCTCTTCGGGAGCGAGGCGTAAAATACATGATGTTATTTCCTGCCAAGCTCAAGATCCTCGATGGTGGGAAAGCCCACTTCTTCGACAGTCCGGAGGAGGCCAGTGACTGGCTTGAGGGGTGGCGCACTGTGAGCAGGCGAGACAAGTCGGATCGACCTAAGCCCCGGCTGCACCGGGACGAGCTGGAGCCCGATGACTGGAGGAAACCTAACGGCCAAAGACCGGAGCAGCCGCCAGATAAGTGACAACGTGCGGGGTTACATGACTATGGAAGACTACCCTAGGAGTGAGTTGGATCTGCCTCGAACCTTGGCGACACAGCACTAGGTGTGCTCTGGTTGTTATGGGAGGGCCGGAGGGTGGCTGTGCCAACCGGTGAGGGACATGTGGCTCTACTAAAGCCCACTGGGGTGATTGAGCGAATGAGGGGGACAAGGGAGGTTGCGGCCTGGCCCCCACAGTGAAAGGCTGCGTATTGTTATAGGGGCGATTATTGTAATCATTGGAAATGTTTGTCTTCATGCTGGCTGTAGGCACGCAACCCCACACCATTGTTTGTGTTTACGCTATGGGGCGACAGGCACTCTGCCAATTCCGAGGGTGGGAGGTTGGGAGCTCACCTAGCAGGGTCGCAGGGTGGGGGGTGCAGGGGGGGTGTTCGTTTTGTTCACTGTTGGGGGGGAAATGGGAGTTAGCTCAGAATCAGCATAGCGGCAATCTGTGGCAGTCCACGCTAAACACTGCGGCGGGGGGAGGGGGACCCACAACAACAGCCACCACCCCGCGACGATGGGTGACCCAGTCAGCTTGCAGGTGTGGACCTGGAACGTAAACGGGCTGGGGGATAAAATTAAACGCACTTTGGTCCTGCAACACCTGAAGCGACACATGCCAGACGTTGTGCTGGTCCAGGAATCACACCTTTTGGGTAATAGATGTAGGGCCCTAGACCGATTTGGGTACAAAATGGTAGCACACGCGGGTTACACTACAAGTGCTCGCGGGGTGGGAATTTTGGTACGCACCACACTGCCATTGGTGATAACGGGCACATGGGTGGATAGCACGGGATGCTTTGTGGCAGCCGGGGGCACCTGGGAGGGACGGCGATTGGTTTTTTGCTCCTGCTACCTTCCCCCGGGCCTTCACTCTACTTTTCTTCCTAAGCTGGGGGGCTTTTTGGCAGATCTCCCCTGGGGAACCCTTATCCTTGGGGGCGATACCAATGCAGTAATGGACCCATCATTGGACCGCTCCAGTCCTCGGACGGAGGCACGAGGAGAGCATGGCTTGGCTGGTTTTGTCGCAGCCCTCGGCCTTGGTGATCTATGGCGGGCACATAACCCTCAACTTAGGGAATACACCTTCTATTCGGCCAGACACTGGACTTTCTCTAGACTTGACCATTTTTTCACCCGGCTTCCACAGATGGGGGATTTTATGGGCACCAGGCACATGGCACGTGGGATCTCGGACCACTCTCCGGTGTGTGTCTTCCTGCGGGGCCCGGTGGTGAACAGGGCCCCCTGCCCTAGAATAGACCTCTGGCGTCTGCGAGACCCGGAATTAAGCGATAAGCTCAGGGAGGGCTCTAAATTATACTTTGAGGAGAACCTGGGATCCGTCGACTCCCAGATCATCCTGTGGGAAGCCTATAAAGTGGTTCTACGAGGCCAGGCGCAGGCGTTAATAGGAGGACAGAAGAAAGAGGAGGCCCTGCAGACGCGCCAGCTTGAGCGGGAGGTGGAGACGTTAGAGCGCGACCCCGCGTTGACGGAGTCAGCGGACTTGCGGCACGAACTGGCTCTAAAGCAAAAAGACCTGAGGGCGATAGCGGAAAGGGAAGCGCGAGCCTATGCTCTGGCTACCCAGCATCGGTTATATGATGTTGGGGACAAGGGACTGAAGCTACTGGCGTGGCTAGAGCATCGGGACAGGGAACGCTCATGGGTGGCAGGAGTCTGGAATAAATCGGGAGCCTGGTGCTCCAATAGCGGGGAAATAGCAGAGGCATTTGCAGCCCACTTTGAGCAGGTATACTCGCCAGTGAGCACTCGGACTGAATCGGACTGTGCGGAGTTCCTACGAGACTTTGCGCTGCCCGTGCTCTCCCCGGAGGCACGTGATAAGCTAGAGGCGGACCTCACGGAGAAGGAACTAGGTATAGCCTTGAACGCCCTGCAGTCAGGAAGGCGGCTGGGCCAAATGGACTGCTGGTCGAAATTTATAAACGACAGGCGGCAGTGGTGCTGCCCCCTTTGCTGCGGATGTTCAATGAGGCGCGGGAGGTGGGGCGGCTCCCTTCGGATCAAAGGGAGGCCACAATAGTGACCATTCATAAAGCAGGGAAACCTCAGGATCGGTGCGAGTCTTACCGCCCGATTTCATTAATAAATGTTGAAGCAAAGGTGCTTGCCAAGGCCCTGGCGGCGCGCTTGATATCGGTCATCACGGACTTAGTCCATGTGGACCAATCAGGGTTTATGCCCCATAGGAGCACGAGACACAATCTACGGAGACTCTACGGAGTGCTCCACATGACAGAGGATGCCGGGCCTGTGCAGGCGGCGGCGGTGGCCCTGGACGCATCCATGGCTTTCGACAGCATAGAGTGGCCATATCTTTTCATGGTCCTCCAACGGCTGGGATGTGGGCCGGTCTTCTGCAGCTGGGTGCGGCTGCTCTATGTGTTGCCCACGGCGCGAGTCAGAGTCAATGGGGCTGTGTCCAGGTCCATTCCCCTAAGAATGGGCACTAGACAAGGATGCCCCCTGTCTCCTCTCCTGTTCGCCTTGGCGCTGGAGCCCCTGGCGCACTGGATAAGGAGAGATCCTATGATCTGAGGCATTGTAGCCCCAGGGGGTTGGGAGGAGCGGGTGTCCCTCTATGCGGACGACATTCTCCTGTACCTGGCCCGGCCGTATCATTCGCTGGCCCGTGTCCTGCATATTTTTGAATTGTTCGGCAGCTACTCTGGGTATACCACCAACTGGTCGAAATCTGTGATCTTCCCGCTTTCGGGCCCCACGCCACAAATTCCGCCCCGCTGTGCGGCACCAGTAGTCATGGAGGGGTTTAAGTACTTGGGAATCCACATCACAAGAAACAGGGAGGTGTTCCTAACTAAAAACCTGGAGTCCCAACTCGCCCGCCTAGGTTCGGACGTAAGCCACTGGCGTTCTCTCCCGCTTACACTCATGGGCCGTGCGGCCCTCTTTAAAATGCTCACGCTACCGAGGTTACTATATTGCCTTCAGAAAACGCCCTATCCAGTCCCTCCGCACTCCTTCAAGCGGATTTCTCAGGCGGTCCGTTCCCTACTGTGGGACGGTGGGTCCCCGCGGATAGCGCTGCGCAAACTCCAGAGGGGAGTTTATGATGGCGGCCTGGCAGTCCCGGACATCCAGCTCTACTACTGGGCGTCACAGCTACAGGTCGTAAATGATTGGGTCTACGCAGACACCTCAGAACCGGCGTATCGGGTCGATAGGAAGGTCATGAGCAGGGGAGCCTGCGAGTCGCTACTATACACCACAAAGCTGCAGCGGAGTTGGCCGACACACACACGGGTAGTGGTGCAATGTTGGAGGGAGGCCAACAGATTCCTTGGGTGGGAACGGAAATTGACCGGGAAGACCCTGCTGTGGCTTGGAGACCAGCTTCGGGACGTGGCCGCATTGACGGGGTTCAGGGGCTGGAGGTCCATAGGAATCGAATATCTGGGGGACGTATGGGAGGGTGATTCCCCCCGCTCATTTGAATTCCTACGGAAAGAATACGACATGCACCCGTCACAAAGATTCCACCACCTCCGACTTGTGCATGCCCTCAGAGTGCACATTCAGCGGGATGTGTCCATACCAGACTACTCCCCACTGGAGGACCGGTTGCTACTTGACCCGATTGCGGAGAAGCCCACATCGACGATTTACCGCAAGCTGGTCAACAACAGTCCAGATCCTCTGGTGTCCCTTAGAACAGCGTGGGTGGCAGACCTGGGCACCCTGGAGGACGAAGATTGGCAAGAGGCGCAGCAAAGCCCCAGAGAGGTAGCAATCCGGGCCAGATTCAGACTGGTGCAACTTAAAATATTACACCGCACATATTATCCTTGCACGCTTGGGGCAGATTACAATCGGGGCGCTGCAGAAGGGGGTGCCAGCAGGAGGGTACCTTCTTCCATATTCTATGGGAATGCCCCGAGATATCAACCTACTGGGCAGGAGTCACGGACACTATGTCCAGAGTGATGGGACAGGAGGTTCCGCGGGATCCAAAGTGGTTACTCCTCATGATACGGGGGGAAGGGACCTGGTCCAGATACGCTGAAATATGGTTGTTTCTAGCGGCAGCAGTGGCTAAACGCAATATCGCAAGGAGTTGGGGAGCGCAGGCGCCACCGCAGCTCACTGATTGGAAGCGGGACCTGGATTGGTGCCAACGGGCTGAAGAGATGTTGTATAAGAGCAGGGGGTGTGCCAAAAAATGGGGAAAAGTGTGGGGGCCCTGGAAGAGCTACAGATGCCCTGGGCCGTCAGAGGAGGGGTGCTGAGATGGATCATTGTTGGGCCGGAGAGTGGTCTCCCCGGACCTTTGTCCCTGCTGCTAGTTGTAACACGACTTTTTGTACAATTGTCGCACCACCGATGTAATTGTATGATATATGATATTATGAGCTGTGTTAATAAAAAAGATTTTTAAAAAAAAACCTTACTGCCAAAGTGAGGTTTGATGCTAGTAGGGAACTTACAGTCTCATTCCACCTTCAAAGAGGAGTACACCAAGGTTGTATTATACCCCCTTTATTTTTTATTTTATATATAAATAATATTCATTCTTATTTATAGAATGCAGTTTCGATGTACCTGTGATTGGAGGTATTCCGTGCTTGTGTTGCTATATGTTGACGATGCAGTGTTACTGGCTCGAACACCAAGGAGCTCTACATAATTTAGTGGTTTATTTTACAGATTTTATGTCTAGTTTAGGTCTAAGCACAAATTTTGTTAAGTTGCAAGTTAGGCCCTCTGTCTCACGGCACTCAAAACTACATACTTTTTCCATTGATAATAGTAGTCTTGTAAAGGTTTTTAACTTTCCTTACCTTGGCATTTTTTTTGATAGTGGTTATTCATGGATAACAAAATTGGGTTTCGTCGCCAGAAATGTTTGCAATTGGTGGCTTGTTTACACAAATTACCAACAAAATCAGAGGGGAAATGTTTGATTCCTTTGTAGTAAATTTATCAAAGTCAGCGTATACCTGTTGCTACCTATGGGCAGGAGTGTGGGGTTATGACAAGGTCTCTCCATTACAGCTTGAAGAGAACTATTTCTGGAGATGTCTTTTGTCTGCACCCCCTGCATCCCACACTATTCATGTCATCAAGGTTACAATATTTGGAAGACTCTATCAAGTCAGCTTTGCTATTACTCTAGGTTTCGATCAGGACGAATGGACAAGCCCAGGGCTAGCTCTAGGGAGGTATGACCGGTGCAGTCGCACCTGGCACTGACCTAAGGGGGCGCTGTGTTTTGAAATAACTTATGGGTTCAAAAGCATCCACTTCACTGCAGAGTTCCTTGTGTATTGCACAGTTTTCAGGCAACAATAAAAATGTCAAGATAACTCTGGTGATTAATGTTCCTGCTGGAGAGAAATCGAGTTTTATTTGGTGGCAGTTCTGACTCATCATAAAGTAGCACAGAGGCTTAATATGCCTGCTGCAAAGAACATGTTACATGCAGATCGCAGAATTGTATTTTATGTGGATAGCTCAGTGGGCTACTGCTTTTGTCGCATAGATCCTTTTGTTACTTGCAGAGCTGCAAGGCACTGGGGTTGGAACCTTATGTTCTTTCCCAGTCTTGCATTATCCTAACGTTGCTAAAAAGTGTTAGTTTGGGGTAGAATTACATCCTTTTTAGTAATGTCAACCCCAGCCACAGTGGTACATTATAAATCCAGAGTTTGTGCCTCTCCAGATCAAACACTCTTAAAATATACTGTCTACTAGTATGAATGATATGTGATTCCCGCTCCTTGTAATCCTCATTGTTTTATGTAACATTTGCTATAGACTGGTTTACACACGTATGATTCATTGTCTCTGTTTAATGTGTGATATAAAGTGCTCGGACACTCTTTTATGATTTCCCTTACATCAATTTTGATCTGCTAATGTCTGGACGTCCGTGCGATGGTACATACAATCAGTCCTTATTATATTCCACTTTCTTTTGTAGATTTTACGTTAGATTTACTAGATGATTTTTCATTCCAATGCTGGGAAAGTATGTTTTTAAACAATGCTGGGTTGACTTATGTTTTTCACAGTCTTCCTCATGTATTAGTGTACTTTGCAGTAGAGGATTTCCTAAAATCAGATGTGCAATGTCGTAGAATAATATTATTTTAACTATTAGGTGCTTATTTCTTGTTTTATTGGTGTTGTACTTTTTATGTATGCCTACGGTATGCAATATTACGTTTTTCTGAATCTGAATACCAGTATTAATAGTGTCACGATGTGCATAATTGCCTATAAACTTTATTGCCACAACTCACTACATTTTCTGGATTACAATTTATGTTCTTCAAGCTGATTGGTAATTGAAGATGTATTTTATGGAATAATAAATGTACAAGTTGCAAAGAGTGGCAATTGTCTTTAGTGGGATGTAAAATATAAATGTATATAAGACGACGATTGTAGTCAATGCATGTATATATTTTCCAAAACTGTATCCTGCAAAACACTAAAACAGTTACCTGTTCTACATCGACGTGAGCATAAGAGGCTTTGCACTCTCACCACTTAGAAAACATAAACACTGCCTTTCCAGGTAATTAACAAAATACCTTCTCCTATTTTCTTTTCCCCCACCAACCCTTCCCCTGTAGTACTGATGCATGCATTTTCCATAATACTTTTAATAACCCTTCTTTTGGTGGTATAAGGACAGATAAAGTTAATTATAAATTGAAATAAAGTATAGTTCAACCAATAATTGACAACACTGCAACTAACTAAAACATGAATGCCAGCTACTAAAGATTATTAATTCCAACACCATTAAACTGGGCAATAGTAACACCTGCCATTTACAACATATCTAAATTCTGGTATGAAATACCATGTTAGAAACAAGTAATTTTTTATTAAACATAATTAGTGTAACATATCCATAACAATTGTTTAATTCCTACAGTTCAAGCATCAAGAGTGTGAAAACGTACCTTTTATTATGAAGTTGGATTCTTGTCCAGTAGAGAGGTTTCATTGGGCGACATGGTTCTATAGCCTTTTTCCTGCTAAGACTATCTTGCTGCATTCCAAGTGCAAACAAACATCCAGGCAATGGAGGAGCAAGAGTCCCACTGACTGGATAAGGATAGGCTGTTATGTTCAAACTAGGTACTGGTGGTGGTGGTGGCGGTAGTGGTGGTCCATTGCCTGAACCGGGCAACATCGGAGGTAGTGGTGGAGGGAGAGGTGGCCCCAAATTCTGACCCGGCAAAGGTGGTGGAGGAGGTGGAGCCCCAAAACCTGGCAAAGGTGGAGGAGGGGGTGGAACAGGAACTCCAGAGCCTGGCAATGGGGGAGGAGGAGGAATTAAAGAGCCGGGCAATGGAGGGGGAAGTGGAGGTGGAGGTGGGGGTGGAGGAACTACAGATCCAGGCAATGGAGGACAAGGAGGAGGACTAGAATTCCATAACCCAGGCAATGGAGGAGGAAGAGGTGGAGGTGGAGGAGGAGGAGGGGCCGGTGGCAGCGAAGGGACAGTTGTAAACTCTAAATTATGTGGAAGTGGTGGGGCAGGGGGCCTATCAATGCCAAATTGATGTGGCTGGGCAGGAAAATATTCAGTTCCAGGCAAAGGTGGTGGAGGAGGGACTCCCATACAAGGCATCAGAGGTAAAGGTCCTTCGCCAGGCAGAGGTGGTGCCGGGGGAAGAAGTGTAACATCCTTCCCTTCGAGCAGATCTGGAGCCAACCTTGTGACAGGCTGAACTGGAGGAGAGGATGTGCTGCAAGTGCCATTTAATGTATGGTAAGAATTTAGATCCTGGTAACTGGGTTCAAGTTCAGAGTTAGATGGAAAATCGTGTACAATTTCTGTACTTGAAGATGAAGCAGATGCAAGAAATGATTGTCCTGGATATGACATGGAGGCCTCTTTTTCTGTGTCTGGAAGAGTTGTCTGAGCAGGAAAGCCCTGCATAGTTTCAACGGGATGACACGAATATTGCTGCAACAAGGATTGTTTTGGTGATAAAACTAGAGCTATTTCAGAGCAATAAGTTAATTGAGTTTGAGGTTGTAAAGTTGGTAATTCCAGAGCTGATTCTGCCCCACTGTCCCCATCAAGTGTGGATGGTAGCTGTGGCAGTGTAACAGCGGAAGGCACTTTTTGTAAAACAGATTCTTCTGTTGGTGATGTTTGTACAGATTTTACTAGCAAAATACTTTTGGGAGGTACATTCAAGTCAACTTTGTGAAGATCAGAATGCTGTGAGTCTGAACGTGAAGCAGTTTCACACTGAATCCCCAGATCTATTGTGGTCCAAGCTGTATCCATTGGTACAGACTGTTTTTCCAGTTCTGTTATTTTTGTCCTGAGATCCTCAATGGTTTGCTCCAACTGTTGAATTACGTTAGCATGTTCTTCCTTGAATACAACACTTTTCAATTCATAGTCCTCCTATAAAAAATGAAAAATTTTCACATATTGCATTCCGGATTTCTTCATTAACAGTGAGAACATTCCATTTCAAATTAGCAATCTCAACAAGGGATAAACAAACAACATTTAGTCTAATACCTTTTTGATAGACATAACGGATAAAATTGCAATTAACTTTTGGTTTAACTCAAAGTTTCTTCATAAAATACATTACATCTGAATCTCAGAGCCTCATAAAAAGTTATTCACACTCTGAAGTATCTTATTGCAGAAGAGACTGGAGAGCAGATTCTTTTCTGAAATATTGAAAATCTTACTTCCAAAGTTTGAATGATAAAAACATGATTTCATTGGTCATAAAAGATGAGTGTTCTTGTTTCAACTCCAAGTGTTTAACACAAATTTTTGAAATTTGAGACTTATGCTGTGCTCGCTATTCTTCCAGGAGCACATCTACTATAGTTAAGGAATTCTGAATATGTCATTGGTGAAGTAATGAAGAGAGGGTCCTATGAGGTATGTGTGGTTGTTTATATTTATAATTTGTAACTTTACGTCAATGCAGACAACACACAGTATTTCATTGATTTGTTAATAAATATAGCAATCTACAGAGTGTCTCCAAGATGCTTTCTCTTCAAATACTGTAAGAATATATACATATTATATTTGACCTTCTGTTTGCTCATGTCTACAGACAGAATCTTTCTAGAATTCAAGCTGAATCTGACCAAGCTTAATAAATCCTCACTTTAGAGTCAAGGGCTGTGGAGTGCATCATACAGCTTTGGGGAGGAGGTCATACTGGAACTTCAAGTCAAATAACTAGGAATATCGCTATCTATTGCCCACTAATGGCCATCGATAAGGAAACTTTTATTTGTAATAGAGGGGTTGTCCACTTCTCTATGCATAACTCGGTTTGTTGTCAACAATGGAAAGGTTACACTCTCCCAAAGTAATTAGAAAGTATTAAACAAGAAACAATTAGGTGTAGATTTTAGTGGTCTCTAAAGCTCACAAACAACACAAAATGCTAGGGTCTTTGTAAGCACATATCATCTGAGTTGCATATGTATTTGCTTTTTCTTTCTTGTTATCATCAACGGTTTAATAAGTAATTGTTAAAGATTCAACCAAACCTTTCACTTAATGCACTCGCCTCCATGGTTTACTCATCTACAAACATATTCAGTCGGCCATGGTGAGTGCAAATTCTAGCTCTCATTGCTGTGGTGCTGGTATCTCCAAGATCCAAACATGCTTGTGTGGGGCCCTGTGTCATTAGCTTTTGTTTATCACATGTGATAGGACAACTAATATCATATCTGCTTTATATAACAAGAAAATCAGAGGCAGCCAGAATTTTCAAATAATAACAGCTAACTCTTTTGCTGAAGTATTGAGAGAGAAGACAGACGAGTTCATTTTTGCTTGAAAATCTTGCTTTCTTTGATTCCTTTCTTCTTCAAATAGAAAGCTGCATGCAGCCAACACATTTTGTTTTTTAAATTAAAAAAAGATATCGAAAGCGTGCTTTCCTACACTGTCATGTTGATGGAGCTGCATGGCACACTTTCAATGCATTGACAGGACCCACTGTGACGGTGATTCCTGCCAATGTAAAAAATATCCGCTGGAGGGGTGGACCAATCTTAAACCGGAGTATGGTTACTTCTTCGATGCGATTCTATTTTACTCTATTGCCCTGAGGGAGTAAATACAGAATTACGAGATAGTGACTTAAAATAATGTAAAACATGCCAATTCCCAACAGATGCATGAAATCCACCATTGATTGTACCGATGTGATACAACAGGAGCATGGTAATATATCTGGTGTAATTAGACAGTGGCACACTCCACTGATAGCAGATTTATTACATTCAATGAGAATGGTTGGATTTTAAGTTACTTCCCACCACTGCATCCGACTCTCGGTTTAAAGGCTATCTATTCTCACTACTTATATCATTAAGGATATCCCATTGATCAAATATTTATGAGTATCATGTAAACTCATGTTCTAATGCATACAAAAACAATATGCCTTCCACTTAGACCAACATATAGTTTGCAGTCAAGTTTCAGTCTTCAGCCCTCACACACCGAACCCATTTATCCATTTAAATTACAATTGTCTAATTTACATTAATGATTTGTTCTCTCTTTTTATATATATATTTAAGTACTCTGCATTTGCCATTTTGGTACATTTGCCTATTTATAAATATGTACTAATTAAGGTAAATTTGATAATATGCTAAACAATAGAGCTTTCAATTCTGTGTCAGGTAAGTGAAAGATTAATTGGCACTATTTTGACAGCAACCATGCATTTAAAATAGTTAGGCATGATGGTTGCTGATGCTGTAATAATGTCTGGCTATTTCTTTTTGAGCATGGGGAGATGTTTGTATTCAAATAGGCTTGAGATGCAACAAAAACCTAGTTTGATCCAAGGCACAAACAACTTTAATTAGACATGTGGAAGAGTTACTAGTGAGGTAAGTTGAAAAGGTGATGTCTCCAATAAAATAGTTATCATAAATTCCTGCACAGGTGTGAAGACATAGATGTATGTAGGTGAGGAATTTCCTTCTCATATATATAATTTATCGCAAATAGATGGTATGCAGCTGTTTGGCACATGTGACCTCCCTGTTTAATCTTATCAGTTCCTCACCTTGTCTTCCTCCATCCACCCACCCTGCTTTATTTTTCTGTCTGTAATCTTAGTTTAGGTTTTCATTTAGCATTTTCTTTCATTGAACACATTTATTCAGTACCCCAAACTTTTAACATTACATTTTCAGTCCTTGTAAAATCTGTCACTTATAATTGTTTTGGCACTAACTTCCTTCACTAGAAACCATTCTTTTCTCTTATTGTGGCTATTGCTCCTCATATTGTAGCTACATGCCCTACTCTGCTTTCTCCACTTTTGAAACTTCCTACTTACCCAGTGTTTTAGACTGGCAGGAGATGTGTCCAAGTGGCTTGAGCTGCCACATTTGGAGCTTGGGGACATAGATTTTAATCCAGAACTTGGTGCTAGATTCAACATCATGTTAATCTGGGCAAGGCACTTAAAGCTTAATTAAGAGATTGGTGGACCCTCCCAAAGTGGGAGTTTGTTTTTGAAAAAAAAAAATATTAATTATCCCCACATCCTGGGAATTTACTTTTTTCCAGCCCCTCATCCCCAGGTTTTTCCTGGCAGAGATGGACAGGGGGAAAAAAAGCATTATGGTATCCACCCTAAGTATGGCAGATAGTGTAATGTCGTTTCTCCGACACCACTAGTGTGTCGGGCCATCAGAGGAAATAATCCATCAACGGAGCAAACAGGACTTTTTCAACAAAATACTTAAAAGTCCACCAGTTTCTATAGGAGAAGGGCAGACCGGGGGTTTGGCAGGTAGGGTACTCTCTTGTGTTTGCGACAAAGTACCCTGTCTGTCAAACACTAAACATGGCCGATAGTTTCTTAGGTTTTCTTCAAATCCGTTCATGCTGTAACTCATGCCTATCTCTGTTCTCCCTCCTGCCATTTCTTCTCCCTACAGTCACAGTGAAAATCCTCAGGAGTTACCTCATTCTCTTGGTGTTCTTTCACAATTTCGTCATCCTGAAAGTCATTAAACGTGGGTTCTTTTTTCATCTGGCCCTTGTTCTACAACTTCCTACATATTCAAAGCTCACCTTAACATTTTTCTCTTCTCTTCAACGGACCTGTCATATTTTCCCTTTTAACACCAATGTCGCCCATTTTGCCTTATTGTGCGGGTGTTTTTTCTTAAACATTTGCAAAAGCACTTTAAAATATAAATACCTGGGGCACATTTATCATTGAGTTACGTCGACATTGCGCTGCAAGGGTGAGGCAACTACTAAGTCAGATTTATCAAGCCATGCAAGGCCACCCTGCTTGGCCCTGAGTGGCTTGATAAATCTACAGTAACGCAACACAAATCGCTGCGTTGTGTTACACTGCCCCAGGGATGCGTTCCATGAGTTGAGCGTGGGTGTTCCCCTGCATCCACCCATGGATTTTGGTGCATTCACAGATTCACCATTACTGGTAGACCTGGGTATGCGTCAAAATCCTCGCCTTCCCATGTGAGGCGTAACAAGGAGAAATATCTTTATTTCTCCTTGTTTTTTTCTCTTTCTATGTGTGCTGCATTCTGCAGCACACATAGAAAGAGGAAATTCCTCAGAGGATTGTTTTTGAACAGGAAAGTGTTCCTTCCTGCACAAAACCAATCCTGCTTACAACCATGATGCAAGGGTGCCCGCGTTGGAGCTAGGCAGCACATTGTGCGCCAGCGCAAGGAAAGGACAGAAATGCTCCGTATAATGTTAAATAGGGCGCATTCCTGCCCTTTCCATTTCACGCAGCGCAGCAAGGTGGCTTGCTGTGTTGCGCTGCATGAAATTTTGATAAATCTGCCTCACATATCAATGCCTCAGCCCAGAAAGGTCGGGGTCAAAGCAGGCAACACATGTTAGTCTAGCGACACTCCTAACTTCCTAACATCAGGAATAAACACACGTCAAATATGTTTACATTTAGGAATTATGAAATTAGAAAATTAACTGTTAAGTACTTGAGAAAAAGTGACCACTTTCTGCAATCTTACCTGTGCTTCCTTTTGTTCCTCTTTATATTGCTTCTCAAATCCTCGATGTTCTGTGTACAAAGTAAATACACAGTGTTACAAATATTGTTCTCATAACCAGTAATCTCTGTGTCTTGTACCGACCAATGGTACTGAATCTATCAGTAAACTTGTGTTGTTCCTAAGAGCCCACGATAGGGCAAGTAAGAACTCAAAACTTTGTTCATTGTTAATCTGCAAGTGAACAGACAGTTCTCTGTCAAGAACTCCTCCCCCATACCTTCAGTCTGGCTCACGTTGCTGGGAGGGAGGCCACCAGTAATCTTTAATAGGACTTTCTGCACTTTTCCCTAACAACTTCCAGAAAAAACGTGACTGTGAATTTTGTGGCAGTCATTTTACCACTCTCCTGTCTGTTACCAGTTCACTTGGGTCAACTATGCTATTTCCCCCACTGTCTTTTGCACAAGGGTTTTCACTGAAATCCACAACGACAAATGACTCCGTTCCAACTTTCTAATGGATTGTCTCTGCTTGTTCTCTGCAACCTACCTGGGCCAATAAATAGCGGCAAGTGGGGAGACTGGGCAATAGTGTTCTAGCTCACTATGATTTGAAGTTGTCAGCGATGATGGCTTATTGGCATTTGTTAGGTCTCCTAAGACTTACGAAGGACCAAAAGGAAAAAACATTTACAAACATTTCTGAAAAGCTTAATTATGAAAGAGAAAACATACCACAATTGATTGATTAAACTTAGTTTGAGTTTAAAAGGTACATATGCACTCCTGACACAAGCTCACATGATTCAACGTAGGGTTCGCTCCTCACCATTAAAGGGTGCTTGTCTCCCTGGTGAGCCCCACCAGAGATGATTTCCAGCTTGCATGATTCAACATTCTGGGCCCAGAAGCTAAAAGGAATAATTCCGTTCTACCCAGGGGGAAGGGTGTCACCTGTATCATCTGATGTGTTTTCCTTTTAAAGTAAGGTTCTACGGTCCCATTTTATGTTAGGTATGTCTCTAGTGAATCAAGGAGATGGAGAAACGGGCTATTCTTTATCCAGGTCCAGCATACATGTCCGTTAGTTAAACTCTACAAAAGTGGTATGCACTTCCTAATGTTAAAAGCAGGAGATAGTGTGTTTTCCTGGGCTCCACATGGAGGTGAGGAGTCACAGAAGTGGGGAGAAGAATCCTCTCCTCTTGGAAAAAGACCCTCACACACCCAGCCATCTAGGTGTCTTGCTTCATCATCGGGTCTGCTCCTTATCGGGTCGGCGCTGCAATCCCCGATCGGCACCCGAGATGGGGCCTTCTTGGCGGAGATCTTTATTCCATATTCCGGTGGGTGAGGTGCGTGTGAGGGCCCTAGATCAGTGTAGGTGATGGTGATGTGTAGGGAAGTGGAATAAAAACGGGGAGGTGGTCCACTCAAGATAATTTTAATGAATGTGGCCCCTACCCTAGTTAAAAATAAAACAAGGCGCGTATCTCCACTCTAAGGATGTGAAGTTTATGCACTTGTAGAAAAGGTCAACATGTTTCTTGCCCATTAATCTATTAGATGGCAATTCATCAGGACCAAATAGGATCTACCTACACTTTTGGTGGTGGTCAGCAATGAAGTGAAGTGAGAAAGTAACCACCATTACAGCACCCTAAAAAGTGGTACCTGTAGATCAAAAAAACACAACCTGCAAAGCAAAACAGAATAACAACATTAACGTTATATGTCACGGTATTCTGGTTAAGATGGAGACAAGGGCATCAGATAGTGTTCATGATGCAGCTCAAGCATGCTAAACACAAGTGACTCGTGGCATGCGTGATGTGAGTACTCAGTATCACTTGAAACGGTAAAACATATTGAAACTAGGCAGGTAAGGAGAGCAATCATCATAAAAAACTCACCCCATGAGGGTCAAGGTTGCACGGCATCAGTACCGGCTGGTTTAGACACTAATGTGTAGTGTCCTAGTAAGTAAGGAGAGACATGAATAGAATGTAAAAAATGGAAAGGAACAATATATCCCAGGTTCAATAGCCTGGAGGTGAAGAAAGCCATACAATGCACAAGGGCACCCAGCAGGACTACCCTGTATGCAACTCTCCAAGCAACTGTGCTTATGCTCCAATAGGAGACACACCAATTGTTTATACTGCCCAGAGACTGTGCAACATGGCGGGAACCCCAGTCAGCGTGCCGGCCAGCACACCTGACACTCTCCGAGGTGAGGACGGGTCTGCATCCAGCGAACGTGACGGGACCCCACAGCCAACGCTAAAACAGGCATCTAGACAGTATGTAAACTAACCCCGTGTTGTAAGGTGGAAACACGGTGTCAAATGCGAGGGAAACAGGAACCAGTGCTGCCTCCAACGCCTATACTCCAAGGTGTGCTGACCGGGATAGGAGTGCTGTGGCCAGCAAGTATCACCGCATCAACCAAGCTCCACCCCACAGGAACGGGAAGGTGCCCGTAGTGTAAGGAGCACGGGTAAGGGTGACGTGCTCAGAGATGCGGAATCATGCTACTCACGGTTCCTCTGGAATAAGGGCGGCGGTAGTCCTACCCTCACGCAGCCGGTCTGGGCAGTGTACCCAAATGCCAGGTACTCGCGTCTAAGTATCCACGCACGGCCGGCGGCGGGGGGCGGGACTTCCGGTGAATCTTACCGATGCTCAAAGACACAACTAGAGCGCGAGCCAGATGGCGGGCGCCATCTTGGGTGACCCTCATGCACCGCGGACTTCCTGAACCACGTCTAATGCAACCAAAGGATCGCCACATTCCCCATAGCAGTGATGGCGGTGAGTGCATGATAAAGGAGTTCGATATTGCTACTCTTGGCCCCCAAAGCCATCTGATGATCCACTGACGGTGCTAATGTAGCCAGGAATATCTAATATGTTGTAAATTCAGTCAGCTGGGAACTAAATAGAACCCACAATGGGGTGTGTGTACTAAGTGTGCTGGTATCTAAGAAGTATATCTATACCTGCTAGGGTTTGATAAATTAACAAGGGTGCAAACCTGCAAACACGATGTGGTACTTGTTTGTGTTACACAGATGGTCAGACCAGGGGAAGTCCCCTGTGTATGATATATGCCGTATTGCATACTACGGCCAACAGCGGTTGTTCATATATTACTGGGATGTCTCACTGTAGGTGGAGGTATGCTGAGTCCATAATATCGATCAGGTCAGGAGACTCCAAGAAATATTTTCGTTGAGTCCTGACCGGTTAGTTGCTAATCGTAGGACCCACAGTTGTTCCATACGGAACAGTGCATTTTTGGATATCCCCCGGTGTGTCTCTAATATGCCCCATTCAAATGAGTCAGGCGAGTGTTGTGCCTCTTTGAAATGGGTGGTCATTTTGGTGTTGTTCTTCTGGCACCTAAAGTTGCTTCTATGTTCCATTATACGGATTTTAACCAGCCTCGAGGTCATGCCGATATACAGCAGATCACACTTGCACTTCAGTATATAAATGCAGTTAGAGGTGTTGCAATTGGTATGTGCGGTCATTTTCCAACCAACCCCATTGGGGAACCTCAGTTCTTTAATGACTTTAGTGAGGTGGCAAACAGAGCATGAACCGCACGGGTAATGCCCCATGACCAGGGGTAAATCCCACAATGTTCTTTGCCCATTGCTCTGTTGTTTCTTGGGTCTTGTGTGGATTAACATATCCTTGATGTTATTAGTTCGTTTCAACGCAAACCTTGGTATGGGTAAGTTAAGTGTTCCTGTGTTGAGGATATTCCAATGTTTACGGATTATTTTCTTTATTCGGTTGGAGTCGGGGGTATACGTGGTGACACACGTAATAGTCGTGTCAGGTTCTCTAGTTCTGACTTCCAACAGATTCTCGCGGTTGTTGTTTTGAGCTCTTTTGCACGCAGTGTCAACAACCTGTCTGGGGTATTTCCGCTGGAGAAGGTCTTTCTTCAGTGTGTTGGACTCCTTTTTGTAGTCAGTTAACGTGCTACAGTTCCTTCTGATACGAAGGAACTGACCAAAGGGTAAGTTCTGTCTCAGGGCCCTAGGATGGTGGCTACTAAAAAGTAAGAGGCTGTTCCTATCGGTCGACTTTCGATAGAGGGTGGTGGAGATTTTATCACCCTCTAATCTGACCAATAAATCAAGAAAGGGAAACTCTGTCTCTGAGATGGTGCTAGTAAATCTCAGATAAGGGTTCAAGGTGTTGATCCATGTGCAAAACTCATCGCATTTGGTTCGTTCTCCTTTCCAAAGGATCAAAATATCATCGATAAATCTTTTCCACATGAGCACGTTTGTCATATATGGATTTCTGAGGTTAAAGATCTCTCTTTCCTCGAACGCTGACATGTACATACATGCCAGACTCGGCGCAAACGTGCTGCCCATCGATGTGCCCTGTGTTTGATGGTAGAGTTGGGTGTCGTATTCAAAGAAATTTTCTGTAAGCGCTAAAGTGGCACATTCCAATATGAAGGCCACTGGTGTCGGTGAGTTCCACTCACTACTGACCAATGCATCTTCAATCACCTCGAGTGTTGCCCTTTGAGGGATATTGGTATAAAGGGCCTCAACATCCAGCGTGACCAGTAGGTCTACTGATTCTGGATGTTGAGTGCCCTCGAGCAAACGTAGGACATCTGTGGTGTCCCTGATGAAGGAGGGAGTTGCCCTGACCAATGGTTGTATAAAGTGGTCAACAAACTTGGACAGAGGTTCCAGGATGGAACCGATCCCTGACACAATGGGGCGCCCCGGGACCGGGGTGGTTCTCTTGTGGATTTTTGGAAGGCAGTAGAAATAGGGGGTTATGGGTTCTTTTGTTACCAGGAAATTAGCTTCCTTCTTGGTGATCCACCCTTGTGTTTCTGCAGTGAAAAGCATAGTAGAAATAATTCTACTCGATCTCGGAGTAGGGTCTTCTTTTATAGGAGTGTAATATCTCCTATCACTCAGTTGTCTGTGGCATTCCATATCGTAGTCCAATGTGGACATAATCACTGTTGCCCCGCCTTTATCTGCCTGTTTGATGGTGATACTGGCATCACTCGCTAAGGTTTTGATGGCAGCAGTTTCGTCACAGGACAATTTATGGAATGGAGCAGTGGTTGTCATGCTATTCAGATCTTTCAGCACTGCTTGCTCGAAAGTCAGCACTTCGTTAGGAATCATGCTGCTATTTGGTGTAAAAGTAGAAGGTTTGTGTAGACCAGAGTCGTTAATGGGTGGTGGTGATTGGTCTTGAAAGAAGGCTTGTAAGCGAATTTTGTGGAAGAAACCCTGTACTTCGCATATGTCTCGAAATTTGTCATTTTTAGGGGTTGGAACATAGCCCAGACCTTTCTGCAGGACCCTCTCTTCTGTGGGTGAGAGGGCTCTCGAGGAGAGGTTAATGATTAATTTCTCTTCCCCCTGGTTTGACTCCTGGTCTCTACTGATCGTGCTGGTTGGTTCTGCCATTGGACTCTTTTTTGACCTCTTCTGCGCCCTCTTCCTCTGCCCCAACCTCTGTCTAAAAAAGGTGGCTCAGCCCCGGGTTGGAAGAAGGGAGGGGGGCCTTGTTGGTACATGGGAAACTGCCAGTAGGGTGGTCCCTGGTATGGAGGTATGTTATAAGGCGGATACACCGGGTTTTGGAAAGGTCGATTTTTTCTGTTATTCCAGCTGCCAGTGCTGGAGTCACTGTTAGATGATGATCCCCTGCGTGATGAGATGGAACCCTCATCGGAGGAGTAACCTGTGGCTGTGGCAGTGTAGTCTGCTTTTAGGTACGGATAGACTTTCTCAGTGGATAATTTCTGGATGTCCTTCTGAAGTTTTGAAATTTTTTGTTTCATCAGGCACTCCCGATTATCTGCTATCTCTGCATTTATTTCAGCCAGCTTGCTCTTATATGCTGCTGTTTGAACAATAGCCTTGATTGCCCCCTCTGCTGTTTGTATCCTGATCAGAAGGGCATCTGCGATTCTCTTGGCCGTGTTGATTATGAGAATCAGCCAGTCCCTAGTGCATTTCCACGTTACTAGGGACCATTCTTTTTTAAAGATAGCATCCTCCAGAAACAGGAGTGGGACGTTATTGACAATCAGGCCATTCGGGGCTATGTTGGCTCTTAGATATTCTGTCATCATTGCCCCATGTAGAGTAACCTTAAGCCACTCGTGTTTCATATTGGCTAATCAGGTCCAGTCTTCTGACTGGCTGCCGGAGGCTGAGCTGCCATCAGGCCCCAGCAGTGATGGTGCTCTCAGAATCTCTGTTGCTGCTTCATCACCGAAGCTAAGTCCCTGATAGTCCTCCATACTAGTTGTCGGAGGTCCTAGTGGACTTGAAAAAGTGATAGTGTAACGGTTGTAAATCACACTATCTTTTGATCTTGGACCAAAGGAACATAGGATATGTTCCTGGCAACCTAATATAATCCCGCGGGCATGAGCCCATGCAATCAGTGAATCAAGGAGAGGGAGAAACGGGCTATTCTTTATCCAGGTCCAGCATACATGTCCGTTAGTTAAACTCTACAAAAGTGGTATGCACTTCCTAATGTTAAAAGCAGGAGATAGTGTGTTTTCCTGGGCTCCACATGGAGGTGAGGAGTCACAGAAGTGGGGAGAAAAATCCTCTCCTCTTGGAAAAAGACCCTCACACACCCAGCCAGCTAGGTGTCTTGCTTCATCATCGGGTCTGCTCCTTATCGGGTCGGCGCTGCAATCCCCGATCGGCACCCGAGATGGGGCCTTCTTGCGGAGATCTTTATTCCATATGCCGGTGGGTGAGGTGCGTGTGAGGGCCCTAGATCAGTGTAGGTGATGGTGATGTGTAGGAAGTGGAATAAAAATGGGGAGGTGGTCCACTCAAGATAATCTTAATGAATGTGGCCCCTACCCTAGTTAAAAATAAAACAAGGCGCGTATCTCCACTCTAAGGATGTGAAGTTTATGCGCTTGTAGAAAAGGTCAACATGTTTCTTGCCCATTAATCTATTAGATGGCAATTCATCAGGACCAAATAGGATCTACCTACACTTTTTGGTGGTGGTCAGCAATGAAGTGAAGTGAGAAAGTAACCACTATTACAGCACCCTAAAAAGTGGTACCTGTAGATCAAAAAAACACGACCTGCAAAGCAAAACAGAATAACAACATTAACGTTATATGTCACGGTATTCTGGTTAAGATGGAGACAAGGGCATCAGATAGTGTTCATGATGCAGCTCAAGCATGCTAAACACAAGTGACTCGTGGCATGCGTGATGTGAGTACTCAGTATCACTTGAAATGGTAAAACATATTGAAACTAGGCAGCTAAGGAGAGCAATCATCATAAAAAACTCACCCCATGAGGGTCAAGGTTGCACGGCATCAGTACCGGCTGGTGTAGACACTAATGTGTAGTGTCCTAGTAAGTAAGGAGAGACATGAATAGAATGTAAAAAATGGAAGGGAACAACATATCCCAGGTTCAATAGCCTGGAGGTGACGAAAGCCATACAATGCACAAGGGCACCCAGCAGGACTACCCTGTATGCAACTCTCCAAGCAACTGTGCTTATGCTCGCGCTCTAGTTGTGCCTTTGAGCATCGGTAAGATTCACCGGAAGTCCCACCCCCCGCCGCCGGCCGTGCGCGGATACTTAGACGTGAGTACCTGGCATTTGGGTACACTGCCCGGACCGGCTGCGTGAGGGTAGGACTACCGCAGCCCTTATCCCAGAGGAACCGTGAGTAGCGTGATTCCGCGTCTCTGAGCACGTCACCCTTACCCGTGCTCGGGCTCCTTACACTACGGGCACCTTCCCGTTCCTGTGGGGTGGAGCTTGGTTGATGCGGTGATACTTGCTGGCCACAGCACTCCTATCCCGGTCAGCACACCTTGGAGTTTAGGCGTTGGAGGCAGCACTGGTTCCTGTTTCCCTCGCATTTGACACTGTGTTTCCACCTTACAACACAGGGTTAGTTTACATACTGTCTAGATGCCTGTTTTAGCAATGGCTGTGGGGTCCCGTCACGTTCACTGGATGCAGACCCGTCCTCACCTCGGCGAGTGTCGGGTGTGCTGGCCGGCACGCTGACTGGGGTTCCCGCCACGTTGCACAGTCTCTGGGCAGTATAAACAATTGGTGTGTCTCCTATTGGAGCATAAGCACAGTTGCTTGGAGAGTTGCATACAGGGTAGTCCTGCTGGGTGCCCTTGTGCATTGTATGGCTTTC
This sequence comes from Calotriton arnoldi, assembly GCA_963921515.1. Taxonomy (NCBI): domain Eukaryota; kingdom Metazoa; phylum Chordata; class Amphibia; order Caudata; family Salamandridae; genus Calotriton; species Calotriton arnoldi. The sequence goes on from CAWUFW010009211.1 coordinate 272,615, forward strand.
TTCACCTCCAGGCTATTGAACCTGGGATATGTTGTTCCTTTCCATTTTTTACATTCTATTCATGTCTCTCCTTACTTACTAGGACACTACACATTAGTGTCTACACCAGCCGGTACTGATGCCGTGCAACCTTGACCCTCATGGGGTGAGTTTTTTATGATGATTGCTCTCCTTAGCTGCCTAGTTTCAATATGTTTTACCGTTTCAAGTGATACTGAGTACTCACATCACGCATGCGACGAGTCACTTGTGTTTAGCATGCTTGAGCTGCATCATGAACACTATCTGATGCCCTTGTCTCCATCTTAACCAGAATACCGTTACATATAACGTTAATGTTGTTATTCTGTTTTGCTTTGCAGGTTGTGTTTTTTTGATCTACAGGTACCACTTTTTAGGGTGCTGTAATGGTGGTTACTTTCTCACTTCACTTCATTGCTGACCACCAACAAAAAGTGTAGGTAGATCCTATTTGGTCGTGATGAATTGCCATCTAATAGATTAATGGGCAAGAAACATGTTGACCTTTTCTACAAGCGCATAAACTTCACATCCTTAGAGTGGAGATACGCGCCTTGTTTTATTTTTTAACTAGGGTAGGGGCCACATTCATTAAAATTATCTTGAGTGGACCACCTCCCCGTTTTTATTCCACTTCCCTACACATCACCATCACCTACACTGATCTAGGGCCCTCACACGCACCTCACCCACCGGCATATGGAATAAAGATCTCCGCCAAGAAGGCCCCATCTCGGGTGCCGATCGGGATTGCAGCGCCGACCCGATAAGGAGCAGACCCGATGATGAAGCAAGACACCTAGCTGGCTAGGTGTGTGAGGGTCTTTTTCCAAGAGGAGAGGATTCTTCTCCCCACTTCTGTGACTCCTCACCTCCATGTGGAGCCCAAGAAAACACACTATCTCCTGCTTTTAACATTAGGAACTGCATACCACTTTTGTAGAGGTATGTCTCTAGTCCTGACAATTTATAGAGGATTATTAGCTTTACATACCAGCACTAGTTGGTATATATTACATTTGTCTACATTTTTAATCTAGCTTCATGAAGGCATTTATCAAGATTTCGAAAGAATTCTAACCAGTCTTCCACAGTGTATTCGTCTGCAGCCTATGGCACTGCCATTCTATAAATTGGGAAAATACTTATGTGTTAGAAATGGGGGCCTCTAGTGAACAGTGGCTTGCACCCTGCCCAAGGAGGGACATTTCCTTCTAGTCAGGGTAAGGGGATTACACACCCAAGATAACCCCTGCTCACCCCCTTTTTAGCTTGGCACGAGCAGTCAGGCTTATCTCAGAGACAATGTGTAAAGTATTTGTACATACACACACGGTAACATAGTGAAAAAGTTACAAATGGACACCACACCAGGCTATTAGAACATTCTGCCACTAGAGGGCAGAATGTTCTAACAAATAAAACAAAGGCGTCTCGGAGCCCGAGGGCTATAGCTGTGAACAAAAGCAACATTGGAATGTTGCTCTGCGGGCCTTTACCGGCCCGTAGAAGCTCGGAGCACTCCATTGTATTCAATGGAGTGCTCCACATTCCAATGTTCTAATCTCTATTAGAACATTGGAATGTTGGGAGCTTCATTGAAAACAATGGAGTAGCTCCGGGGTTATAATGGCTGGTATAAGCCCGGAGCTCCAACATTCCAATGTTTCTTTGTTCACAGCTGTGGCTGTGAACAAAGGCTTCAGGGAGCCTAAGGGGATTTCAATCCCCTCGCGCTCCCTAAAGCCTTTGTTTTATTTGTTAGAACATTCTGCCCTCTAGTGGCAGAATGTTCTAATAGCCTTATAGCCCTTCATAGCTGGACTATACCGGCTATTAAAGTCCCGCTCCCTTGTTAAAGGCCCGAGCTGAACGGGCCTTTAATAGCCGGTATAGCCCGCTACGGCGGGCTATAAGGCTATATTATAGACTGAGCGAAAGAGAGATAGACTATTGAATGGGTGTGTAACCACCAGTCCATGCTGATTTTTAATTGCTGCTACAGTGTGGGAGGCATCTAGTTGTCGTAACCAGAAGGCCAACAACCAACCTGCTTTTTCACTTAGTTTGTAATGTCTTTGTTTTAAACAAACAGGGCTATTTCTGCCTGGGAGGTGTACCACTCATGCTCTTTTGTGACTACCATAATTGCTGGATCTAGGAGTCCATAGAGAATGTCTAGCTTTTTCAGTCACGTTCTCAAAGACAGGAATCGTTTCCTCTTCATCATTGTTTCGCAGGAGAAGTCTTGGTTGATGTGGATTTTGTGGTCACCAAACATGAAAGGTTCTTGCTGCTTGGCTCAGTACTTCTTACACTTCTTGGTGGCATAGATAACATACAATCACTTGCCTCGGAACTTCTTTCATGAAGTTAGTTTGCATCTTGATTTTATGAGCCCCTATAGTGCTAGGGGTGGATTAAATTCCAGTTTAATGAGACCCAGAATAAAACTAAGTAAACAATCCATTATACTGTACTTCTCTGTTATTTTCGGAATCCCTAAAAATCACAGATTATCCCACCTGTTCTTGTCCTCCAACTCTGTAAGTTTCACCTGCATGTGCCAAAGATCTTGTTCCCAGTCCTTTGAATTAGTTAATTGTTTTTCCATGTTTGCAAGTCCTATATACAGTCACATTGAAAGTTGATAGATCCACCGAAATTGAAATGATGTCTGCTGGTGTTTTCTTCTATTGAAGAGACAAAGGTTGTCAGGGCATTCAGTTCTTTGAGTATAGTGTCCAAAACTGCATCCTGTGCCATCCCTTCTGGGTCCTTTGAAACTTTATGTGATTTCCTCATAATTGCCTCCCTGAAAAAGCGCTGCATGGCTGGTTTCAACATTAGTAAATCCAACATGAGCTGTGCCTGGAGGGTTTACTCTTAGTTAAAAAATGCATGCATTGTTTGTAATCAAGTGGAGCCTTGCATATAATGCCACAAAAATCTTCCTCTACCTTAGAAACAATTGAAGAGGTCTGGGTATCTCTCCAGGACTTGTCAAGGAAGCAGAAGTCCTAACATAACCAAATGTAATCTGCTACCTCAACCTTTCAGAGCCACAAACTGAGGCAAATTAAGCTGATTCTACAATGGCATACACTCATGCAACAGGGAAATATCCATGAAAGATTGAGCCCAAAAGGAACTGTGACAGCCTCACCTCAGTTAAGATCTATATGATGGTCTCATCAAACTAATGTCATGTGTCTTATTAGGCTGAATCAAGTTCCAGGTTGTCACATTAAGCTCATTTATGTCTATGTCGGCCAAGCTCTTATAATTCTCTTGCTAAAATACCAGACTGGATGTAATTCACTGTATCATTGATGGTCTTGCTGCCTGTCTTCTCTCTGTGACCCAGTCCTTTCCTGATCCTTTGTTCCAATTCCGTTCACCATTATGTATGCCCAGGATCCCAGACGGTAAGAAATGTGGACCTAGCCTGCCGATTCAGTGTAGTCACCGGTCTTGCATGTTACTATCTCCCTTCTGCTGGGTCCGTCAGGACCTCTGACTGTCCCAGTGACAGGAGGGTAGCAGCGATTTCCCGGCCCGGTGGACAAACATTATGACCCCAGGGCACTCCCACACTCAAGAGGAGGTTTGCCTGCCCCTCTGGTCACTCACATCCACCTTTTGTCTCCAGTGTGGTGTCACATTAAAGTATACAAAAAAGTTATGGTTGGAATGGTTGAATTAATCTCAGCCACTGGCAATTATGCAGGGCCACATCTCAGTCCATCATTATTTTGCACACCATGCCACCTCAGTTTGAACCCATCTGTATGCAAATCAGTCTTGACCCTGCTGCAATTGGAACAGTCCCGCCCAAACTGGATGGGATGTGATCTTGAGTAATTACCAATGGCTGAGATTAATTCAAGTATTCCAAATAGTTTTTGGGTTTAACATTTTCTAATTGTTTTATTGTTTTTATTTAAAAAAATAAGAATTTGTTTTAGGACATTTATTTCAGATTTGTTTTGCAATTTTAAATTATTTTTATTTTAGAACTTAGTTAATACACATGTAAAATTACATTTTGTGAATTATATTATTGTATTAATATACATTTATATGTCAGATATTTATTTATTTATATTTATATTACTTTAAAAGTTTTGATATTACATGATGTTGCAATTTTTTGGCAATAGGCAATAAATGTCTGATATTTTTATTGTATATTGTGGGAATAGTATATCAGCCCCCTCCACTCCCCAAGAGTTCAACACTTTCCTAAATGTTGTTTAGTTGTTAGAGTGACAATAGTAAAGGCGCCCCCACCCACGTGTACAATCTTTTCCCTAATGTTGCTTAGTTTGGAGTAGGAATAGTAAATTTGACCTCTCCAGAGTCCAATACTTTCCCCGATGTTACTTAGCTTGGAGTAGGAATAGTAAATCTGACCCCTCCAGAGTCCAACGCTTTGCCTAATATAGTTTCTTTTGGCATGGGAATAGCAAATGTGCCCCCTCCCAGAGTCCAACCCTTTCCCTAATGTTGTGTAGTTTGGAGTGGAAAACAGCAATTTTGACACCACAGAGTCTAACATTTTCCCCTATGTTGCTTACTTTAGAGTGGAACAGTAAATCTGACTGCCCCAGAGTCCAGGGCTTTCTGCAATGTTACTTAGTTTGGAGAGAAAATAGTACATGCGACCCCCCCCACCTAGAGTCAAGCGCTTTCTCCCTTCATTTAGATTGGAATGGGAATGGTAAATCTGACCACCCAGCATCCAACGCTTTCTCTGATCTTGCTTAGTTTAGAGTAGGAATAGTAAATCTGACCCCCCCTCCGAGTTCTACGCATTATCCAATGTTATCTAGCTTAGAATGGGAATTGTAAATCTGCCCCCCACAATCTAATGCTTTCCCCAGTGTTGTTTAGTTTGGGGGTGGAAATAGTACATCTCACCCTTCCAGAGTTCAATACTTTCACCCGCTTTATTTCATTTTGAGTGGGAAGAGTAATTGTGATGCTCCCAGGGGCATATTTACTAAGAAATCCCGCAATGCAGGGCAGCAAGACAAGTTGCTGCGCTGTTTTGCATCGACAGGAGAGAGCTGAAGAGGGCCATATTTACAAAGATGAGGAGCTATTCGGTTCTCTCCCAGTGCTGGTGCACGTGTGGCTGGCTAGCACCAATGCAGGCACCCTTGCACCATAGTACAATGGGGCCTGCATTCTGGGAAGGACTGTTTTTGTGCAGGAATGAATCCTTTCCTGCAAAAATCCAATCCAAAGAGGCATTTTCGTCCACTTTCTATGTGTGATGTAGAGTGCATCACACATAGAAAGAGGAAGTAAAGAAGAGAAATAAACTTATTTATTTGTGGTAGGCGTACCAATTTCACACATTTCCAGCATTACAAACTTTAGTAAATCTGGAATTGCGTGAAATCCATGGGTGGATGCACGGGAACGGCTATGTTCCACCCACAGGCCGCCTACCACTAAGAAATATAATACAGTGCAGCGCAAGCCACTGCGCTGTGCTACTTTTCATTACAAAGCCATGCAAGGCCACAAAATCAAGCCTTGCTTCACTTTGCAAATCACAGATAAGCTTTGCACGGCCCTGCCTTGAGCAACGCAAAGGTGATGCAAAGGCTGGATAAATATGGGCCCCAGTGTCTAACGCTCTCTCCAGTGTTGCTTAGGAGTGAGAATTGTATATCTGACCCTTCAAAGTTGCTTAGTTTGGAGTGGGAATTGTATATCAGACCCCCAGAGTCCAATTCTCTAAATATTATACCTGCCCCCAACCAACCAAAGAGTCATGTGCTTTCTCCTGTGCTGAATAGTTTGGAAATAGTAAATCTGACTCCCTCAGAGTCAAATGTTTTCCCCAGCCTTGCTTAGCTTGGAGTGGGGATAGTAAATCTAACCTACCCCACTAATATATATTAATGAAGACCAGGCTTTGACAGAACCCTGCTTTCTAGCCTTACCAACTTAGAAGTCAAGCGTAGCTGTATCCAGGTCTTGCCTTTAGGTTTCATTTATAGGCCACCATTTTTTCAGCCAACCCTTCATTCTGTTTGTTTAATCCATGACTTCCAACCAACGAATTGCAAGCCGGTGCCATTATCTGACATGTTTTCATGTTTGCGCAGTTCTCTTGAACTGGACCGATAATCCATACCGTTGCAAGCCTGTTCGGAATTTCTGCTGTATCCCTGGACAATGTCGTCTCTCAGGTGAATTCTGTATCCACAATTAGCATCATTAGCTGGAACATTGCTGGGCTGGTGCCAAAATATCCAACTAAGGGCCCGATTCCGATCCCGCTAGGAAAGCCCTCCGTACGACTTGGATCCGGGGGGCTTTCCGAGCGAAACATGTTCCGGGAGTCCGAACGAGCGAGTACGATGCAGCCGTATGCTTACGGACTTGGTTCGCTCGGAAACCCATTGAACTCTAAGGGTGCCTGTGTACAGACGTGTGCACACACTCCCATAGCAAAAAGGGGTGGTTGGGGAAAAGCGTACACCCTGTGCCACACTGTGCATGCCTGGATCGGGGGGACCCATGGGCACACCCCCGTGACAGATGCGGAGGGCCCCGGGTGAAGGGGGGCCTGCTACAGCCCCCTGAAGTACGATTCCGACAGCTGTTCTGTCTTGCTGAGACTGAGGCGAAGCGGCTGTCCGAATCGTGCATCGTACTCGCTCGGTCGGAATTTGGCTCCATTGCGCCTCACGATTCAGCTACGAACGAGTCGTACGGACAGGTTCGGGTCCCGGAAACGGTTCGGTTGACGTGTACGCGATCTTCGCATCGTACTTGGTCGTTCGGACCTGTGTACAATTCGGTCGGAAACAAGGGCTACGAATCGGATCCAGGAAAGCCAAATCCGATTCGGAGGCCTTCCGAACAACATCAGAATTGGGCTTTAAGAGTCACTTTCAATTATTAACACATATGACATTGTGGTGCTACAAGAGACCTGATCTGTCACTGACATCTTTTGTGATGCCACAGCTGTTTATCAGTCCCCGCCATTAGGGAAATTCTGGCAGGACCAGGGGGTGGGGGGGCAAATTGGGGGGGGTGGCCTTATGATCTGGTATAAGCAGGCACTCAATTTGAACTTAACCAGCCTATCTGTTGAAAATAGGGTATAGAGACCTTCTTTGTTGATTGTGGCTATGAGCTCAAATTTTATCTTGTTAATTTCTGTAATAATAAGTTCACCCACTCCAGTGTCAAGAACTTTCACAACTTGTTTACTTTCATAGAGAATATGCTTTTAACCCCCAGGTCTTATTCTTGGGCTGTCAACTGGATAATCTGTGGAGACTTTAATGCTAAACTGGCTCAAGACGTCTTCACATTGTGTTATTCATCTACATTGCAACTTACTTAGGTAGTCAGTTCCTGTCATAATAAAAGAGGGATTGAATTTAGCAGGCACAATTCTGATTATGCCTTGACTAACATACATGAAAGGTAGGATTTGCATGAAATTTGTATTCTTCTTTGGCAAGGGCTGTGTGGAGGTTATTAATTATATATTCTTCTCTAGGGGCCTTTTGTGTTGTTTGGTATCTTGTGATACTTTAAACCCGAATTGTGGCAAACATAATCCTTTGACGGTGGTCTTGCTATCTCCCTTGGTAAAGAGGTCCAGCCTGTCCAAGGTACCTAATTGTCAATGCCCATAACATAATAACTTGCCCATTGCATGGAAATTGAAGAACTCTAATGCCGTTTTAGAAACCCTGATTGCACTGAAACTCAGTCACTTTAACATCTGTCTTACTGTACAAGCTGGGGACATTGCTATTCTGTCCACATATGAGGGATTATGCGTTGACATTAAAAGCCTCTTGCAGAGCCGGCTGGTACTATTAATCAGCAATCCCCGAGATGAATTGATGCTGCCTGCTCTGCACTTGAAGTATGCCTTATCTGCGAAAGCTAGGGGCATTAATATAGCCGCTACTCTTTGTGCCAAGAAGGAAATTAAAGAGAATGATTGCCACCAATTAGTCATAGCCTCTAAACATCAAAACTCTAAGACCTTTTTGGGAGTAGTTAACTTGATAAGAAATGGCCAATCCCAAAAAACCAGCATTAGTTCCCATATGTCTGCTGAGGAGTGGGTCGACCATTTTTCTAGAATTCACTCCATGCCGACCACCGGCACACATCATTGTAACCATTATGGAGGGAATGAGCTTCTTTCATGCTTGAAGTATAATTACAAGAGGTTCTTTCTGCTCTTCCTGATTGCCCCTCCAACAAGGCTCCAGACACAGATGGCATTCCAAATGACCTTTCTAAATGTAATATCAACTTATGTGTCCCTTTGCTTCCTAATGTTTTTAATACCTTAAGCAACAAGAATTTACCTGGCTCATGGTCAAATTTGTTAACTGTCCCTATCTAAAACAAAAGGAAATCGTACAGACCCGTGCTGTTAACAGGACATTTCACTAATAGATTCTACTGTAAAAGTATTAGGCAGGGTTATCTTCAACAGGATAAAGTTCTGGACTATTGAGCAGGGTATACTGAGCACCTGCCAATACGGGTTCAGAAACAGCCTAGGTACAATGGAGCAGTGCCTAAATGTGTATCTTATTATTAGTAAATCTATTTTTGCTAGGCTTTGCCCATTGTACCTGGCCTTCATGGACCCCTCAAGTGCTTTTGACTGGGCTAATTGGTCAAAAGTATGGCCAATGTTATTTCATATGGGGGTAGATCCATCTTTGCTTAATTCCCAATCCATGTTTCATAACGGCCTGACTAATGAAAAAAGAACAATTGATGGACGGAAGGCTGAACAATGTCAAGCATTCATCCATTGTTTTTTTTCTCACCATGCCATTCCAGTTTGAACCCAGCCATATGCAAATCAGTCTTGACCCTGCTTCCCATGTGAACAGTCCAGCCCGAACTACCAGGCCAGGCTCTCCCCAGACTGGAAACAAGCATCCTAGGACCGATTTCAGGGTATGTCCCATCATCAGCCAGGATAGCTTGACTCCAGTGGCATGTTGAGCACGGGACCCACATCTGGGCATATCCGTCCCACTTAGGGCGACAAATGCAAATAGAGCAATTGATGGACGGAATGCTGAACAATGTCAAACATTCACCCCCAGTACAGCAGCCTCCCATCATCTGTTGTGTGTTTCATTTACCACCCTAAGTGGCATGGGTATGCCCAGCCATAGGTCTCATGCTCACTGTGTCACTGGATTCAAGCGGCAACTGGCTGAGCTCATAACTATGGCGAAACCGGTCCTGGGTTGCTTGTTTTCCGGTTCACGGAGGACCTGGCTTGGCAGTTCGGGCTGGACTGTTCCCATGAGAAAGAGGGTCAAGTCTGATTTGCACATGGCTGGGTCCAAACTGAGGTGGAATTATGAGCAAAAGAACGATGGGTTGGACTGCTACCCTGAGCGATTGCCATTGGTTAGACTTATTGCACCTTTTGTGTGTTTCATAGCGATCTGACTGCCAGAGTTAGCTTTGGACCTTTGGGAGAGTCCACCAACCCTTTTAGCTTGGAGCGAGGGGTAAGCCAAAGTTGTATCCTTGCTCACTTGCTATTCATATTAGACATCAATAATTTAGGCTTAGTATTAGTGGTGCATGGTCTTGATGCCTATCATCAATTCTGTTGTAACTCCAGTGTTGTTGTGTGCTGGTGATGCTGTGTTGCTGGCACGCACTCCTATTAGTCTAACCAAATTGGTATCTGCTTTCAATTCTTTTATGTCTGATCTGGACTTGAATATTATTTACTCCAATTCACAGACTATGATTTGTGGTAAAAAGCAATAACATTTACATGTGTTCCATCCCTATCAATGGGGAAAAAGTTATCTAGGGTTTCTAGCTTCCCATATTTGGGGATCACCTTTGACAGCACCCAACGTTGGCATTTAAATAATTCAATTAGGAGACAAATGTTATGGGTTGGGGCATTACACATACATACATGAAATACTTTATTTGGTTTTTTCATAACCATAAAGCTCAATGAATAAAATATACTTTTATCACATAATAAAATATTCAATGTACAAAAGTTAAAATTAGTAATCTTTCCCATAAAATAGTTCATGTGGTATTTACAATGTTTAACTTAAATATTAGACATTCAATTCTGGTAAATTCTTTTAATTAAGAAACAGTCCAATTCTGTGGCCCTTTGGCTATGAGTCAGCTTTTAGGAGGAGGTTGCTAATTTGTATAAGAAATTTAACCCCTCTGCAGGTGAAGATGTTAGATGTGCTCTCCATCCAGCGGACTTTGGCTTGCCCACAGGTGCGAATATTTAGTTAATTAAAAATTGGTTTAAGGAGTGACCTTCTTAAGTCCTCGACTACGGGGCATACACACATCAAGTGGCTTATAGATTTGTTATAGTATCCACATAGGCGACAGTTTGCATTATAATATTTGCCGTTCCAAGTCGGTGGCAAGTCCTTTGAGTCGTGTGCTCCTAACTGATACTGGATGAAACTCGTTCTTAACTCTATATGAAAGTGTGCTGATAAATAGGCTTGAGGCTTGAGGTGTGAATAGGAGTTTATTACTGTCCATGCATGTGGTCATTTAGCCAGAATTATTTTGTCTTCCTGGAAGGACATTTTCTTTACAGTAACGTTGCAGACCCTATTAAATGCTGCCTTGTCCACCTTGATATTCCATACCTCTTGGATACTTAATTCCGCTAAGGCTGTTCTCAAATATTCACCCCATGTATTCTATAGATTCTGGTCCTTCTGGGCCTTGATTTCTGCCCAGCATAAGCTTTCAATGATCCAGTTTCTGAGGAAGGGAACTTCCAACATAGTTTCACAAAGGCATCCATTCTCTGGTATTTCTGGTTCCAAAGTCCAAATTCTAAATGGAGCTGGTTGGGGCATTATTTAATCTTGAGTGGGAAACCGTTATTGCCTGTTGCAGATATTTATTAGGCACAGTGCATCCCAATCGCCACTTTTGACACTGGTCTATGGGGATACACAAACACTAAGGGGCCCATTACGATGGCGGGCGGAAGCACAACCGCCGTGCTGGCGGATGCAAAAAGCACCAGTTACCGCCGGCACGCAGCAGTCCACACGCCCGCCCAATTACGATGCGAAAAGCAGGCCAAACACCGCCGGCAAGCCAGCAACACCGTCCGCCATCAAAGTGCGCCCGTACACGTAGCGGCGCAGCCCAACTGACACACACCGTCCGACGAAACACGTCCCGCCCGGCGCATAAATTACGATGCCGCAAACAAACGGCTCCCACGGCCAAGAGATACCGTACGACAAACCGAAGCGGTAACACGGACGCCGAGCACGGACAACGAAAAAGCGGCTCCCCCGAGCATGAATCCAGCACTGCAGGCCGTCCCCATGCTCCTGCTGATGCACCACCAAGGACGCAACGTACCGCGGAGACGCAGGTAGGCACACACACAACAAGTGCACGCAAACAGCGCACACAGTGCAAGGGCGGAAAAAGCGGACAACCCCCCACCAGCGCGTGTACACAACACATCCACCATCGCATCCACATATGACACACAGGCCAAATCGTAACATCGCAGAACACATGTGTACACACCACCTGGGACTAGGAACCAACCACCCCGTCACGGCCCCAAAGCGCCGATGACGCCGCCACACATGCGCACAACGCAGAGGCCAACCGCAGCGCCATGCATGCGTCGCACACAGACACAGGGACACAACCAAGCAGCACACACATCAGCCCCACCCCGAACGCACATGACACGTGACAGGCCGGCCACAGACATGTCCCCAACGCCCAATTCACGGACAACACCCAACGCCACACAACCGACGCACACATGTCAGTGAAGACACGCAACAGCAGGACACACCCCAGTGTAACAAACATGGCGTAGCACACAGCGGCGGCAACACCAACTAGGAGAAGCAGGGCCCCTTCGGGAAGAGGAACGCCAGTACCACACAGAAACACCCATACCACCCTGCACATATGAACAAGACATATAAAACGGAACACCAAAGAGCCCGGGGACCGACAACAGGTGGCCCAAGAATAACATCCACACACAAGGCCCAACGCAGAGCGGAAAGGCAGCCTGCCGCCCACACAAGGGAGAGCAGACAGCACTGAATGACCTTCCATTCCAACTCCGAAACCACAGCCCTACGACAGAAGCCGGTGAATACAGCCATTGTCCAAGAATAGACCAACACAGGCATGCCGAGGAGACCGACCACACGGCAGATAGCGCATATCACAGAAGCACACAACGGACGGGGAAGAAAGAAGAAAACACTCCCCCATGTCGGCCACATGCAAGTTAATTGGAAGGAGTCACACAGCACTGACCTTGAACTGTCTGAGAAGCATGTGGGAAGAGGGCCCGTGTCCTCCAAACAAGCCAACAGAACACAAGTCCTGTCTCCCTACGACTACACAGAGCTCACAGCAACCCCGGAGCGTGCACATTGCAGACTGCACACACAGCCGGAGCACGCCACCTCAACGAACCGCTGCGAAATGGCAACCGCAACACACCTACCCAACTACGCCGAACAGCTCAAGCTGTACAAAACCAACCTGTGCCATACATTGGGATGCGATCTCCTGTCCCTGCTGAACGTAAGTTACCGACTGACTTACCGCATCACATTGTTCAGCTGCGTCATGCCCGTCTTCTACTGTCGGAGGTGTCCCTACCAGCATCCCGTCGAGATATGCCTCTCCAACCCGGCATGTCTGAAGGCGGACCTGCTACCACTACTCCTCCCTCTGGACGCACACGACAGGGCCTGCTCTGCCTATGGGGGCATGGCGTATGTGGCCAACATCGCACCCGCACTGAAATGGGACCACTGTGCCTCCACACGACGGATCATCGAGAACAGCTACATCGAATGTCACCCAGCATGCCCCATCATGGTCCTCCAAGGGACAACCTACGAACAACACCTTGACAGCCACCATCCGCTTCATTGGCTGGCAAACATGTACACCACCAATGACATGGAAGCCCTGCTGGACGGCATCGCATACCTGACAACCTGTAAATACGTCGGACCACAACGCAGGTTCCCCGAGTGACCTATGATGTCCAACCCCGCACCCATGCTTAGCTTCCGCACGGACTGGCCAGTCACCACCACAACAGCCATACCAAACGACCGGCAACTGTAACCACACCATCAACGACATCGCCATGACATCGGATATGACCGGGACATGCACACTGTTCCCCATCACATCCAGGAACACCGCATGCATCGTGGGAGGCAGTGGCATGGGCTCTGTGTATCGCACCCACATGGACGGAACTGCACGAACAACCAGGACACGACATGGATCCAGCGCCCATGGACACACACACCGCTCAGTGGACATGAATAGGTCACCTGGAGTCTGTGGGTGCTGCACCCCTCCCACCCCCGCCCCGGGAATCCCATACCAGGACCTTTGCATGGACGACAAGTGCATACAACAACAACACGACCCCAGTGACTGTGACATGTCCAGTAACCACCACAGTGCAACAACAAGTGGCACGCCGCTGCATGCACGCAAGCACATGCCCTGATGTCATCTCACATGCACGCGTGCATGAGGAACAACCGCAGCAAACCTGTCACATGGAACTGAGATGGACTGTGCCCATGATGCCAAGCGGTCTGGTAGGCTACATGTATACCGTCTGTGTCAAAGTCCGCAGCTCCGCAGCTATACGTAAATGTACATTAGCACAGCCTTGGCCAAGCAGATGTCACTCTGAAGCCCACATCCCACATGCAACAGCCAATCACATGTAACCCCACACCCTATCCCATTTGCAATCATGCTCAGTATATCCTCAACATGTATTCCGCTGCCAGTAGTGTCCGCTATACTGCATCACAGAGGACAGAAGACTCAATATAATGTTTGAAACCAAAACTGTCTCCGCTGACTCATTTCACAAGTACGAATGAGAGAGGATGAGAGTATGTGAAGTACACGGCAGTCGTGACATGACCATGTAGTCCACTGGTATTGGATGTCAACGCAAATGAGTAGCACTACTGTGGAAGACACACATGTGTCGTGTGAAGTCGTATGGACGCAGTGCTCAGGTGGGTGGGTGCGACGGGTAGATGCGCACATGCCAAGTTGGAGCACGCCGTGTTGGGAGGGGTCATGAACAGTACACCACCGCTTCCCTGGGCATTGTGAGAGGACACCTGTCGGGCGGGAGTGAACACGTGTGTGCATAGCAGCCGGGCACACGTACAAAGCGGTACCAGGCGCACCTCAGCCCACCCTCTGTGGACAAGCTGGATCCTGTTGTGCGCCCGCCATGCCCCTGACAAGGCACACACAGCCCCAGTCGACCAGGTGTAACCCCAACATAGTCAATCCGCACAGGCGATACAGGGCACGGGATGGCAGTGGAGCATGGTGTGTGAGGAGGTCTCCTCGCGCTCCTCCTGGTCATATCACGCAGGCAATAGAACCTCAACGTCTAGCATGGCACAAGTCAGATGGAAGTGTAGGGGGGACGCACCACAGCACGAGCAGCACTGACGTCACGGGAGGTGGCTCGCACCATCCCATCCATTGCCCATCATACCAACCACGCCACATGCCATTGCGACTAAGTGCAAGCGCGTGCGCCACCACCCCCGAGCCCTCCCCAGAGAGGCCAAAGAGTGAATGTGTGGGCCATCAGCCACAGACGGACGCGGCCTGGCCGCAAGGGCAGCCACAGCCACTGGGTGTCACAGGTGGCGGATCCGGAAGGCGAAGACTGTGATGCATAGTCCATGCAGGCCGGGTCTCCATTTGGGGCACCACGCAGGTGGACGGGCGTCCCGCGACACATCATACCCTGAGACAGCCCACTCGTGCAACTGGACCCACACATACACTCCTTGCCCTCTCTGGTGCGAGCTTGGGGCTGCCTGTGCAAGCGCTAGCCTCGCAGGTGAGCATGCATATTGGGGGAGCGAGGGGAGGACATGAGGGCTGGGGCGAAGATGACTGTATCACTGTCAGTTAGTACAAGGGATGACCCAGATGTGGAAAGGAAGAGACGTGTCCCGTGTGTACTGCAACTAGTCGCCAATCCAACTACCCCCCATGTCCGGAATGTAAGCCCGCACCTAGGCTCCGCCCATCCGCCACATCGAACATACCACCAGCACGACAACCTTCCCATTCGAAACACTGACTGGGGGTGGCGACCAGTGTACAATCATGTGTAGCCTACCCACGCATACATGTGGGCCCTCCATGATCCATGTCACCTGCGGCAAAGTCATGACATGCGCAATGAGGGAAGTGAGGAGAGCTGTCCGCCCACGCGCAGAAGGTGCATCAGCTCCACAGACCCAGCAGCGAGTCCAGCAGGGGTCACATGTGCAGGGGCAGCTGTGCCTGGTGTGAAGGCACATGCATATAGACAGCACATCGACCAATGTGTAGTCTGCCCACATCTACAGTCCATCATCATGCGGACATAGGAATTGAACACAGGGCAACACATCTTAGTTGGTGCACCCACCGTGACCAACAATGCGCAATCATCGACGTACCCGCCCTGTGCATGGCCCCCACCCAACGGAGGCACATCCAGTGCCACCATCCCACACACACAAGCCTTCCACGGAACATGCTGTGTCCAATGGTCAGTACAGAGTCAGCGCCCATGTGGTGGATCCTGAACAGGAGACACATGCACACACATGCCAGCTCCCACTGTGTACGTCTGCCACCTGGCACGTGCAATGTAACCTCTCACCTGTGACGTGTGACTGCAAGCACACAGCCGTCTTGGCATGGGGCTGTCAATGTGGACACCGGTCAATGTTTCGGGAGGTGTGATCCGTACAGTGCTGTACATAGGGTGCAGTGCTGACACCTACTACTGTCTCATATCCCCTCGTGCCACAGGTCCCACTTGTTTTGGCCGCTCAGCCTGTGCCCACATCGTCGTCATCGTGTGCCATACTCATCCAGCCGCGGAAGCAGTTCCATGCTCAGCAGACATTCATGTTGCCGTGGCGTTGCCGCTTGACGGATATGCAGTCAGTCCCCATCAGCACGCCCCGCAAGTCATTGGGGCCTAGATCCCCATGTGCATGCACATGGCAGTGGTTTGTATCACTAGCCATTGCCATTGGTGGGAGACCTGTGTAAGTGTATTGTGGCCGTGCCGTCCCAGCTTGACAGCTGGGCTGTGGCTCATGTGCTTGCTCAGTCATGTCAGTGATGTGTATGCGAAATTGCTATGTGTCGTGTTGCTTTGACATGTGTCCTCTGCCATTGTCCCTAGGCGGAGACCGAACATTGACCGCCCATACCAATTGCTGGCAGACATGGAGGATACGGAGGTCATTAGGAAGTTTCGGCTGGACAGGCCAACCCTGCATCGACTGTGTGCCATGTTAGAACCCCATCTCCGTCCCCGCAGGGTGTATCCGACTGCTGTCACCCCCACGGCTAAGGTGATGGCCGCCATGCATTTCTTCGCCACTGGGTCATTCCAGCACACAGTGGGCAGTGGAGGAGGGATGTCCCAGCCCATGTTCAGCAAGGTGCTGAGGGATGTACTGGCAGCCATGATGCTGTACCGGAACAGGTACATCCGCTTCCCCAGGGCTCGTGAATTGGCGGCAGTGAAGGGTGCATTCTATGCCCTTGGCAGAATCCCACACGTCGTTGGAGCCATTGACTGCACACATGTCGGCCTTGTTCCACCACAGGCCACTGAGCACCTGTACCGCAACAGGAAGCACACGCACTCCCTGAATGTGCAAGTGGTGTGCCTTGCGGACATGGTGATCACCCACGTGTGTGCAAAGTTCCCAGGCTCGGCCCATGACGCACACATAATGCGCAACAGCATCTTGCCACGACTGATGTCCAATATGCAACAGGATCGTGCCTGTATTGTCGGTGAGTATGTGGAGTGGTGTAGCGTGCTGGCTGTGCGATGCTGTCCCCTGTCCAGTTGGATTAGCAACGGTTCTCTGTGTCCCTCACACCCAGGTGACTCTGCGTATCCGAATGGGGCATGGCTGCTCAGTCCATTGAGGAATCCTCGCACCCCAGCAGACGATCGCTACAATGAGGCACATGGGAGGACCAGACGTGTGGTCGAGCGTACCTTTGGCCTCCTCAAGTCCAGGTTCAGGTGCCTGGACCGCACCGAGGGTGCGCTGGCGTACTCCCCACAGAAGGTGTGCCGGATAGTGGTGGCGTGCTGCATGCTGCACAATCTGGCCATTCGGAAGCAGATCCCCCTCATCGTGGATGACGGAGACCAACCAGGGCCCCAGCCCGCAGACCAGGACAGCTCGAGTGAGGAGGACAGCGGAGAGGAGGAAGCTGGTAATGTGCGGCAGCAGCTCATCGCCCGCTACTTCACTTGACGGTGAGTGTCCATGTACGACGGCTGATGTGGCTGTATCTGTGCAGGTGTGTGTGTGCTGTGTCAGGGTGGCCGTTTGTTCACTGCGTGCTGTGTGTCAACGCTCCATGGCCAGGGTAGTATGCCACTGTTGGTGGCTGTGGCATTGTGCCCTATAGCTCTGTGCGATGTGTGTACATTGCTTGTAGTTGTTGACATGTACTGTGTGATGGGTGTGTGACACACTCATTGAATGTGCTCCTGTTCTGTCTCCCACCCCTAGGTCCCTACAGGCTCCTCCGGATTCAAATGCCATGCCACGCATCAGGTGCCTTTCCGCCCAAGGTGGCCGTTGTATTCCGTACAAATAAGACACAGGGCACAAACAGCAGTTAGTGAAAAAGGTGCATTTATTACAAACTGTGACATGTGATTGTGTGTAAGATGATGACAAAAGTGGTGCGTGCAGTGACAATGAGCTGTCGGTCATGGCTGCGTGATGATCAGGGTGTACCCACTGGTTCTATGTCCATAGTCCAACACACACATGCCATCCAGATGGCTGTGTGGAGTGGGATCGTAGTCCAAGTCAATGCAGTGGCTGGTCAAGGAAGGCTGGCGGAAGGCTGGCTGGCTGCCTCACTTGCGACTGGAGCGTGCGAAGTCCTCCCGGGAGATCTGTTTCCTCTTCGGACGGCCCCTTCCACGTTTGCGAGGGGGTGCCTGCTTGCGACATGCTGGTGGTTGAGGTGTGATCACTGGCTGTGGACGCAGGGGAACTGGACACTGCTGCTCCACCCTGCGCCCCGGCAGGTGGTGGCGGAGGGGAGCTGCTGTCCCTGGCTGTGACCTCACCGCCACCACCAGCTGTCCCATGAGGTCCACGATTTGGCCCATACGGGCGTCCATGGACCTCAACACCCCCAGCACCTCACGCGTGTCTGAGGCAGACCGGACCCATTGTCCTTGGGCCTCTTCATAGGCCCCAAGGACTCTGGCCATGTGAGGCAGGGCATGGCTCCCAGGGGAGGCTGGCGTTTCCCTGACCCTGCTCCTCCTACCAGTCCTGCTGCCACCGGCCTGCCCTCTAGCCACATTGCTCACCACGGTCCTCGCTGTGGCTCCCAGGGTGGATCCAGTCGTCCGGGCCACCACCTGCGCTGGGGCTGGTGCCAGCGGAGACGTGGCGGTGGTGGCGGCGGTGGTGGTCGGTGCGGCGATGGTGGCGGTTGCGGCAGTGGTAGTGGCCACAATGACCGTGGGTGTGGCCGCAACGACAGTGGCAGCAGGGGGCTGTGAATGTTCAGCAGCCCTGGATGATGGGTTGGTGGGTAGGAGGGGTCCTGGGGAGCGGCTGGGCCCTGCCACACCAGATGGGCCTGCTTGGTTGTCCGTGTCCGAAGAGGAGGACAGATCCTCCAGATCCGTGTGTCCTCGTTGGGGGCTTGTAGGCTGGCTGTGCTGGCTGCTGGCTCCATCCCCAGCATCCAGCAGTTCGTCACCTGTGGAGAGAATGAGATTAGTTATTGTGTTGCACCTGGCGAAGTATGTATTTGTCGTCTGACATTGACAGTTCGTGCAATCTCGTACATGGGTTTCCCGGAGGCGTGTGTGTGGCTGTAGCATCTGTAGTTGTGTGTGCTTGGCAATGGGACTGTGTGCTGTGCACATGTGGCATGGGACGGATTGGCCATGCCGATGGGTGTGTTGCTGTGCCCCTACTTATTGTGACTCTGGTGTATGCGGGCTCCTGGCCCATCCTGGGTCTGGTTTGTACTTTGCTTTTGGGGTTCAAATGGAACGCTTAGGAACGCATATGGCAACATGGGGGCCATGCCCCAGATTCGCATTTGGGAGGGAATATGCTTTTGGGGTTCAAATGGAACGCTTAGGAACGCATATGGCAACATGGGGGCCATGCCCCAGATTCGCATTTGGGAGGGAATATGCTTTTGGGGTTCAAATGGAACGCTTAGGAACGCATATGGCAACATGGGGGCCATGCCCCGGATTCGCATTTGGGAGGGAATATGCTTTTGGGGTACATGCTGTGAGCCATGGGTGCCGAACGTGACATGTGTTGTGGCAGCATGACAGTGCATGGTTTGAGGTGTGTGCATGCTTGACATGGCCTGCATATTTGCTGTCTGTTGTGATTACTGGACATGGCATTGGACGCATCGTTATGAGTGAGTGATGGTTGTGTGCCAGCCAACGTATTGCAGTTGTCCCATCTCCTTGGTGTGCGTGCTGCCCTGTGCCATGTGCATCACTGCAGTGCTCGGGGGGTGTGGCCCATGTTGTGTGTTGTTGCTCACAGTGTGTCGTGCACTTCATTGACTTCTGGCACATGGTTGGTAATGGGCATGTATCTTAGCGTGACTGCTGTATGTGTGGCAGCTGTGCGGATGACATGCCTTTCATGAGACTGGGGCTGACGGATGGGATGGATGGTATGTTGTTTGTGCATGGTGTGTCTGTGTGTTTGATGGGTTCAGTGGTGTTCGTGTGCATTTATGTTGTTCCGCTCTGTTGCGTCTAGTGTTGTTTGTCTTACATAGGCGTAGTTGTGGGGTGTGTGGTTGACAGCAAGTTGGGGCTACATGGACAGGACTTCAATGGTGTTTCGGTTGTGTGTGATGAGTTGCACAGTGGCTGCCGTGTGGTACTATATTCAGTGTGGCTTGTGCATGCAGACGTGGCTCCTTGGGTGTTGCTATGTCTGTGATGGGTCATGTGGGGTGTGAGTCTGTTGTTCATGTCCGTGTGCACATTGTTCACTTGTTCGTGACGGTGGGCGGTGCTGCGTGTTCGTCTGCTACGTGACATGTCCCATGTGTTGGTCGTGTTACGGTCCTCATGCCTCCAGTAATCCGGCCCTGTCCAGTTTCCCACCTGCAAGTTGTTCGTGCGTGCACTGTACTGGATGCCACATGGCTCTAAGCGGGGGTGCTCCATGTTGCAGGTCTGTGGGGGTGGGAGGGTGTTGTGGGTCGTGGGGGTGGCTGGATACCCACTGACACCGATTGCTGTGGACCGTGATGTCTGCCTTTCGGCTGTTGTTGTGCACTGCGGTGGCTGACACGTGGGTGTGGGGTGTGGGGGATGCTCCTCCTTGCTGTGCTGTGGGACTGGGGCCTGGTGTGTGTTGTACTTGGGCTGTCCACCGTCCCACCCACTGCACTTTGTGTTCCTGCCACTTACCTGTTACTTGTCGGTTGGTGCAGCTGTGGCGGACACATGGGTGTGGTGGGTGCTCGTTGTGGCGCTTCTGGCATATTTGGGGACCTGTTGGTGGTTACGTGGCTGGCTTAGTGTACACATGTCCCCACGCATCTTGCAGTTGTTCGGTTTGGGCTGTGTGTGGTGGTGTCTGTTGCATGTGTGTGTGATGTGTTGTGTATTGTGTGCTGGACATGGGGGTGTTTGTCCCTGGGAGCTGTGGCATGGTGGTAGTGCATGTGAGTACATAGCGGTGTGCTGGTATACATTAGTTTGTACTTACCAGCCTCCACTCCCCCTGCTAATCCGGCGAGGATCTCCGGATGTATTACGACTCGCACCTTCTCCTCCCACGCTTTGAAGGTCTTAAAGAGCGCGGGATTCCCTCCGCCAGTGACGGCAGCCAGCTCTCTGTTTTTGCCCTCCTTCTTCTTGACCAGGCTCTTTACGTCATTCCAACGTTTGTTTATTTCACCTCTGTTCCTGGGCAGGGTCCCGACTGCATTGACCTGGTCTACGATCCGGTTCCACATTCTGTTTCTGGTGGCTAGTGGTGTGTGCTGGACCATGTTCCCATAGATTTGTGGGTACACCTTGATGATCTCGTCGACCATGACCGTCAGCTCCATGGGCGTGAACTTGGGCATCCTTTGTGGTGCCATGGTGTTTGTGGTGCTGGTGCGGTGTGTGTTGTGTAATGTGCAGGGGGTTTGTGGTGCCGGTGTTTGGTGGTGGTGGTGGTGGTGGTGTTTGGTGGTGGTGGTGGTGGTGGTGGTGGTTGTGATGTGTGCGTTTCTGTGGTGTGCTGCTGTCCTTGCTGTGTCACTGTGTCCTCTCCTCTCCTCTCTGGTTTGCAATGTAGCAAGGGGTTGTGGTCTGTGGGAGTGCTGCTTTTGTACTCACCTATGTGGGTGTGTCCTCATGGTCTGTTGTTTTCAGGTGTGTTGTGTCTGGGGTTCTGGCCTTTGTATTTTTTGTTTGTCCGGGGGTGTTTTCGGGATATGTACTGTGCTTGTGTATTTGTGCGTGCCTTGCTGTGTGGACTTGTTGGCCATGTTGTGTGCTATTGGTTTTGTGTGCGGATGGTTTCTGTGCAGGTACGTGGGCGCCATGGCTTCTGCCGTGTCGATTCTCATCGGCGTTGTTTGCGCTGGCGGGCGGTATATTTGTGGTTTTCCGCGCTCATGTCGGTGCGATCGTAATTTCACGTGCGGTGTGTCGGCCGTGAGGGCGGGCGGTTTTGTGTTGTCGTGCGTGTTTCCGTCCGTGGCGGGCGGTTTGTCTCCGACTCGGACGTTGGCGGGCGGTATTTTGTGTGCTTTTTCCGCCGATGGCGGTATTCAGTTTGTGTAATCGTAATGGCGTGGTCGGTGTTCAGGCGGTGTGTGCGGGCGGATTTTTGCCGCTTCCATGCCTGGCGGAATTATTTACGCCGGGTATCGTAATGTGCCCCTAAGGCCTTACAAATTGAGAATAACCAGTGTTGCCTGCTCTTACTTCCTTCCCCCAGTAGTTTCCATTATATAAGTCACAAGGAGCTGCGTCTTCAATATATTAAGGGTTCAATAAATGTAGTTCCCTTGTTGCTTTGGCTATCTGTATGGTCAAATGAGAGTGCCAAGTTTAATTGTGAGTTTATCAGTGATTGCTTGAAATGCAAACACTGGTCAGACATTCGATGATTGCACTATAAAAGGCAGCTGTGCATTTCAATTGGCAGAATGGAATTATTTGATTACCCTACTTATATCAGTGAGAACGACAAACTGTGGGCTAAGAGCATCTTTCTAGCAATAACATAAACTGGTTGTGATGCTAAGAAGCTTAGCAAATCCAGCATCAGACAGTACTTATGGCCACATGTACGACACTTTGAAATAGCGAGTTCCTAATTGCGATTTCCTGCGAATCACAATCAAGAAATTGCTATTTCAAATGTATGAAACTCTTTTGAGTTTCATTTGCGATTTCCCAGCGGATCGAAAATAGACCTACCTCATGAATATTGATGAGGTAGATCTCCGTTTGCGACCCATTGGGAATCGCTAAAATCACAGGGATGGTGGCCTGCTGGGGTCAGCAGACCACCATGTCTGTGATTGCTTTTTCAATACAGCACTTTTTTTTTTTAAATGCAGCCCATTTTTCTTAAAGGAAAACGGGATGTGTTTCAAAAATGAAATTAATAGTTTCCATTTCATTTTTTAAGAGTAGTCAGTGGTCCATGAGACCAATGTCTGCTCTTAAAAAATATTTGCCAACCATTCTCAAACTGTTTTCACATGGTGCTGGGACAGAATATCGAGTTGGAAATGTCGACTTACACAAATATCGAGTCGGAAATATCGTGATTCAGAAATATCGACAGCAAGAATATCTTGGTCAAGAATATCGAATTTAAGATAAGAAATATCGTTTTAAAAAATATAGAAGTCATTAATATTGTTTGCAAAAATATAGATGTTTAAAATGTCGATTTTTTAATTAGTGTTATGCATTTTAGTGTATATTTTAAATGTATGTGATGTATGATTTTTTGTATAAGTATTGTTTATGTTTTTTAATATATGTGTTAAATTTTTAGCAGTTATGAATTTTATTTCAATCACATTTTGCATTTTTTAGTTCCGTAGAGGGTTGTGGGTTTATAGGGGAATAGGGTGGGAAGTAATTTAATTATAATAAATTAATGATTATTTTTTATTTAATTTAGATTTTATAGTGTTAATTGTGGGAAGTAATTTATTTGTAATTAATTATTAATTGGTTGTTAATGAATATTAATTGATAATTAATTATGGAAATTGTGTATTTTTTTTAGGTGCGGGTTGTCGGGTTTATAGGGGTAAAGGGTGGGAAGTAATTTATTTTTGATTATTAATAATTAGTTGTTAATTTATATTAATTAATTGATTGAAAATTAATTATGGAAATTGTGTTATTTCAGTTGCGGGTTGTCGGGTTTATAGGAGTAAAGGGTGGGAAGTAATATATGTTCAATTAATTAATAATTAGTTGTTAATTTATATTAACTAATTAATTGATAATTAATTATGGTAATTGTGTGATTTTTTTAGGTGTGGGTTGTGGGGTTTATGGGGTAAAGGGTGGGAAGTAATTTATTTTTAATTAATTAATAATTAGTTCTTAATATTAATTAATTGATAGATATTTAATTATGGTAATTGTGTGAAATTGTTTAGGTGTGTGTTGTGTGGTTTATGGGGTAAAGGGTGGGAAGTAATTTATGTTTAATTAATAATAATTAGTTGTTAATTAATATTAATTAATTAATTAATTGAAAATTAAAAAATTAAATATGGAATTTGTGTAATTAATTTTAGGTGTGGGTTGTGGGGTTTATAGGGGTAAAGGGTGGGAAGTAATTTTTGTTTAATTAATTAAAAATTAGTTGATCATTAATATTAATTAATTATTTGATATTTAATTAGGGTATTTGTTTATATTTTTTTGCGTGTGGGTTTTATTGTTATAGGGGTACAGTGTGCAGAGTAAATTAATGTTACTTACGTTATAATTAGCTGTTAAATACTATTAGTTTTTTAATTGAAAATAAGTTTTAATTGTGTAATTAATTTTTTTATAGTTTACTTTTAACTGTGGGTTGTGGGGATTATAGGGGTAAAGTGTGGGAAGTTGAATAATTTTTATGAGTTTTTTTTTAAAATAAATAATATTTCTTTATTTGGTAATTATGTTAGTTGAGGAAGTACATTTTTTTTTACAGCGTAGATGTTTGTTGTGAATTGTGTGGTGTTACAGGGTAGGAAATAAAAAAAAGTAAATTTATGTAATAATTAATGTTTTTGTTTCTAAATAATTTGTAATTAAAAATATTTATTTTTGAAATTATTTGATATTTAATTTAATATAATATTTGTAGGTATTTGTTATATGTATTTAACATTACAATATTTTTTGCAATTTTTTTATATTAAATATACTTGTATTTGAATTTTTAAAATATTTATATATTTTTTAATTTATTTTGTTTTTTAAATATTTTTATTGTTGTTAAAATATAGTTTGTTTTTAATTTTGAGCTGACTTTCCAAACTGTTGCACTCACTGGAGAGGGAATAGTAATTTTTATCCCTCCGCTATGCAGCACTTTCCCTACTTTTACAATTATTGAAGTGGGAATAGTAAATTTTATCCCAGCACTATCCAACACTTTCTGTACTGTTGCACTTACTGGAGTGGGAATAGTAATTTTTACCCCTCCGCTATCCAACACTTTCCCTACTGTTGCACACATTGGAGTTGGAACAGTAATTTTTACCCCTCCGCTATCCAACACTTTCCCTACTGTTGCACTCACTGGAGTGGGAATAGTCATTTTTACCCCACCGCTATCCAACACTTTCCCTACTGTTGCACTCACTGGAGTGGGAATAGTAATTTTTACCCCTCTGCTATCCAACACTTTCCCTACTGTTGCACTCACTGGAGTGGGAATATAAATTTTTACCCCTCCGCTATCCAACACTTTCCCTACTGTTGCACTCAACAATTTAAGTTTGAAGATTTTTAAATAGTTTAATGTTTTAATTTATAAAAGAATGGTTTTTTTATTAGATGTTATGTTATTGGTACACACACACACACACATATATATATATATTTATATATGTAAATTTTATATATAATGTTAACATTATAAAATAAATTAAAATTAATAGGTTATTAGTTATTTTAAAGGAAATATATATGAATTATGTATGTGCGTTTAACTTTTTTAAATTAAGTTTATTCATTATTTTTTTTAAATTATAATAAATCTACTTTTTTATATTAATTGTATTATTTAACATATTTAATATATATATATATATTTATATATATATATATATATAAAAATCGATATTTTGTACAACTATATTTTTTACATCGATATTTTTTCCCAATATTTTTGTACTTACCTGTTTAAGTATAGGGAGTCGATATTTTTGAATTCTATATTTTTACATCGATATTTTTTACTTCTATATTTTTAACTTCGCTATTTTGTCAGTGAACTTTTTCACATGGTCTACTATTGATCTTAGGGACCCCTTCCCATTTGCGAATGGGCTACCACCATTTTTCAAACGGCGGTAAATTGTGAATGTTTTGCAACCCCATTACGGTTGCAAAACATTTATACATACCATTTGAATTCAGCATCAGGAAGGGACGCCCTAATCATGCCCCTTCCGAATACCGAATGGTGAAACCCAATTTGCCATTCGGTAACAAGTTACCGAATCGTTATTTGGGCTTTGTACATGCTAAAAATTCAGCAAATTGGCCAGTTTGCCACTGGCGAAAAGGTTTGTACATGTGGCCCTTAGTTCTCAAGACTTTCCCTTTTACCGAGCCTTACCTTTTGTGGAATGCTGGCTACTGGGAGCGTGGCTTGCTGTTTAGATTTAGATCAGGCACAATTCATTTTTTGTTGATTTCCCATGGGCCAGTATGCAACTAATAGTATTGCCATTTGTCCTTTGCTCTCTAAAAAGATGCTGATACATTTTATTTAGATTTTTGTAGTTTTTATGTATTGTATACTAAAAGGTTTTTGATTCCGCTTATAAAATCAAGAAGTGGTTTACCCGCTTTTTATAGTTATTAACTGATGTTGACGTATGTCTGGCTGTAGGTTCTTTTTCAAAATGTATTGTGCATATAGGATTGTCCAATTTATGCTTGAATATATTTTGACCTTGATATTGTTGCAGGTCGATATTTTTAGTAGTCGATATTCAAGACTATAACTCTGGCAAATGTAAGGTGAATCATAGCAAATTTCTGAAGTGTCTAAAATTATGTTTTTCTAGCTTGTTAGAAATGCGTTCTGACAGAATCCCTGTAAATAAAAAACAAAATCAATTAACCACTGACTAACATGTGCAAATCATACTTATCATTGTGGGTTTTACCCAAGTAAATGAACCTAATAATTACAGCCAATACTTCAACATCGGACCAAAATATTTCTGACCCATTACCTTACATTACCTAGAAGATGGACAAATATATAACATGGGGCAGTTAACCATGAAATAATGTGGGATTATACATTTCGATTGGAACTGATTGGTTAACTGGGGGTGAATCAGATCTTTATACTATATGGTAGTCCTCTGCCCAAACCCCTTTCTCATGTCACATAAGTGGTCTTAGAGTGCTGGTACAAGGGTATCAGTTGCATGGAATTGGATCATAAACTAGTGCAGGAGTCATCCATGTGGGCGAGATACTGGCTAATTCTCCTTGTCTGCCTTCCAGACTTCAATCAATGGGACCACATAAGAATGTCAAAACCTGGTGAGTGTGTGACCGCATCAAATCCTTCCACTTCATAAGTGAAGAATTCCAGCTAGTAAAATCTCATTTTTTAAGTACCTCCAACTGCAACCTTCTCTTTAGGTCCACAAACCTGAAGTAAACCTCCTCCCCGAATTTAATATCCTAGAAGCTAGACTTGTGAAGAAATCAGAAACCAAAGGAGTATCATAGTTGTACCACACCCTTTTCGCTAATACACCGGGAAGATTCTTGATATGTGGATCTAAATGAAAAAAAGATCTTGGCACACTGGATGAAAGTAGAATGCCACAATGCCTCTATTGAGTTGGCTGTTTCAAACAAATTATGGCTAATCCAGATTAAGGGGGTCATTACAATGGTGGTCGGGCCATCGTTGCAGGGATCGGGACCGGCCACCATGCATGTGGTGGTCCCGCACTCCAAATTAGGATGCGACCGCCACCATGGCGGTCGCATCTTGCAATTTAACATTACGGCGGGCGCTGCTGACTGCAGCACGCGCTGCGATGTTAAAAATGCATGTGCTGCATTTCACTGCACTATGTGGCAGGCACCACACGGTGCCTGCCACATAGTGCAGTGAAATGTAGGAGGGTACCATGGGTACCCCCAGTGCACCAACACCTTCCCCCAACACAAGGGGGGCCCGCAACCGGCCCCCGAATCCAATCCCGCCAGCCTTTCCATGGCGGTTTCGCCGCCATGAAAAGGCTGGCTGAAGCCAGCATCCTAATTTGGCGGACGGTGCCTGCTAGGCACCGCCACCATTTTAGGAATGCAGACCGCTCTGCCAGGCAATCGGATCGATTGCCTGTGGCGGTTCTGTGGTGGGCAGTCTCTGCGCCCGCCACGGTCGCGGTCTGGATCCGCCCGCCATCCTAATGTAGCGGGCGGTGAATTCACGTTCGATGGCGGAGGGCTCGCCACCGCTGGCGGTGGCAAGCCTTCCGCCATCATAATGAGCCCCTAAGTGTTTTCACATGGTCTACTATTGACCAGAGTGCCACTGGGAGATGGATAACAGAAAATTGCCCAATTGCAACTGTGTCAGGATTTGGAGATGTTCTTCACATTATGTGTAGATTTGCAGATATTCATAATTACTGAATGGAGGTCTCATAGGGCCCATCGAATAAACTAGGCATAACTACAATGGGGTAACCCTGGGTCCCTCAGAACCTGGGTGTATATATAGAAAGCTACAGTGGTTCTGTCAGGGCAATAATCACTTTACATAAAAGGAGTGAATCAAAAATGTAAACAAATTAAGCATTGTACAGAATCACAGAAAGAGGTCAAATTATTTTTGGAAAATAACATGTACGTTACATGTAGTTGAAACACAAAAACACCGACTAGTGGATGTTTGCAAAATTCTTATTTTATATGATTTGACACTTTCCAAGGTATATACAAAAATTGAAGAGGCTGTCAAGTGAATAAATTTACAGGTGACGTAATAAAGTGACTTAAGGTGCTCAGTGACGGTGGTGCAGTGGATATCATATATACAACGTGAGAATATGTACAGTTTAACAAGAAAAATAACTACAAGGTGGTCAGGATGAGGGAGAACAATGTCTCTGGTGGGAGGCACTTTCGCTTGCTAATTTGAGCCAAGAGACTTGTGAATAGCTGAACCATATGTATTCGTCGACGTTTCGACCCAGATAATGCACTATTTAAAGGTCATAGCGGGTCTTCTTCAGGGCAAGGGGGTGGCGGATGACAGCCTGAAAGCATTAAATGGAGTATTCAACAAGGTGTTCCAACTGATCTAAACAAGCGCTAATTATGCCAAATAGTTCAGGGTGATACGCGCAGTTAATGGTGTTCAGTATAAAGTACCCAAGCGGTGGTGGAAACAGGCAGTTAATGGTGTTCAGTTTTGGGAGCCCAAATGGTGCTGAGTGCGGGCCCCAGGGTCTACTATACAAACGTGATCTGCAAGGATCTAATCCTGTGGTTGGAATTGGAGGAGTCACGAATGTGCAATTCTGAGACTCACCAGCAAGTGTCAGTAAAGTTACTAAAAAGGGTAAGGTCTATTATGAGCTCAATTTAATTAAATTACCCAGGTGGGTGTCACTGGTTGGGTAGGAAAAGTCAGGGAAACAAAAGGACTCACCAGCAAGCGTCAGCGAAGTAACTCAAGAGCAGAGTCTTTGAGTTGAAGTCAGCGAAGTTACTCAAGAGCAGAGTCTTTGAGTTGCAGTAGTCTGGAAAGATCTACAGGTGAAAATAAGACAAAGAATGTGGCCAGACCTTAGTGGACCATGTCGGTCAAGTGTAAACCCAGTGATGGCATGGCACTGGTGACTGGCTGAGCCTTACCTAGTAATTAGTTGCCGGTTGGCCGTTGAGGAAAATCGGCCACTGTGGGAGGGGGTTTTGTATCCGTTCCCAACTGCTAACCAGTTCCAATCCTGAAAAAATGTGAAGAGATTTGGCGCTGAAACTCGGTCTGGATCTAGAATGTGCTCTGGATCTAAAACACGCTCAGGAAAGGACAGTAGGTAGCAATCGCGCTTACCTGGTACGGAGTACTCGTCTCGCAGCAGTCTGGAGGTCGACTGTCCAGGGCGCGAATAAGTACTAGACCTGGCTGCACGTACAGGGTATAGTGCACGTAATTGGTGTGCGTTGCCCCTGGCAACAGCTGAGTGCCGTGCAAAACGTTAAAATGAATGGACCAATGGGAAAGGGGGTGTGTGCACTTTGACAGCGTGCATGCTGTGAGCAAGCGTGGCCGGTAACAGCAACTAGATGCTGTCTGTGACGTATTTTGGAGAAATGACTGAAGGCGTGTAGATTATGAGCGGTGGCACTGCAAAGCACGCGTCAACGTGTTTGGACCGCGAATATAAATGTGGAAATGATCACACGCATGCAAGTTTGAAATAGTTAAGGTATATCAAAAACGTACTATTATACATATGATCAACATGGTAAAGAATGAATAATTTACCAATAGTTCATACGTGATTATGTATATCAATATACAAGGTATTCATACATAAAATCGGGGTATGGAGAATACTTCTGCAGATAGCCAGTATAGTTAGTACAACATTTTAAACTGGTGAACGTGAGAAGAAGGAAGGTCCTTAGGTATGCATTTCACCAGTGTGGCGACCATATAACAATCTGGTAACTCCAACGTTATATATGTTGTGAACACATCGGTATAATTGTTCATAAAACAGCGCAGTTATATATATTTAACACATCGGTATACTTGCTCATAGCACAAATTAGAACATAATCAATAAACAGGAGTATGGGGAAGCTAACAGGCTAAGTAGGACACGTGTTTACAAGGTTACAGTGGGATGCCTGTCCTACTACAGTGTGTTATAGCGTGACACTCTCGTTCTGTCACAGTTGGCCCATTTGTTTCAAGGTCTCCTCCTGTTCGTTTCGTCCTTCGTCAACAGTTTTAAGAGAATGAATCCACTTGCACTCCTTGAAGCTCAATGATGCAGTGATTGCACCACCCCTGGGGTGTGCGCGTATCTTTTCCACCACCCACCATCTTAGGCTTGCTGGTGTGTGATTGAGTGAATTGCAATGTTCAACTAGGGGCGCCCCTTGTACTCTGCATCTAACCCTGCTCATGTGCTGTAAAACTCTGGCCTTAACCTTTTGTGTGGTTTGTCCTATGTACAACATGTCGCAGGGACACTTGATTGCATATATAACATTGATGCTGTTGCAGTTCATGTGCAAGGGAAGATTATATGTTCTGCTTTGGTGTGTGAATGATGTGCCTTCCACAGTCTGTGAGCAGGCCTTGCAATGGCCACACTTGAGGTGTCTGGTCATTGGGGCAGTCCCAGCATGTTCCTTATATCTGGGGGTGTAGGTGGTTCCAGGTAGGCTTTTACCACGTTGTCCTTTATATTCCTTCCTCTCTTGAAGGCAAAGATTGGATCCTCAGTTGTGCCAAGTTCACTGGAAACTAAGCTCCAATATTTCATTTTGACGTTTTGCACGGCACTCAGCTGTTGCCAGGGGCAGCGCACACCAACTACGTGCACTTTACCCGGTACGCGCAGCCAGGTCTAGTACTTATTCGCGCCCTGGACAGTCGGCCTCCAGCCTGCTGCGAGACGAGTACTCCGTGCCAGGTAAGCGCGATTGCTACCAACTGTTCTTTTCTGAGCGCGTTTTAGATCCAGAGCACATTCTAGATCCAGACTGAGTTTCAGCGCCAAATCTCTTCACGTTTTTTCAGGATTGTGAACTGGTTAGCAGTTGGGAACGGATACAAAACTCCCTCCCACGGTGGACGATTTTCCTCAACGGCCAACCGGCAACTAATTACTAGGTAAGGCTCAGCCATTCACCAGTGCCATGCCATCACTGGGCTTACACTTGACCAACATGGTCCACTAAGGTCTGGCCACATTCTTTGTCTTATTTTCACCTGTAGATCTTTACAGACTACTTCAACTCAAAGACTCTGCTCTTGAGTAACTTCGCTGACTTCAACTCAAAGACTCTGCTCTTGAGTTACTTCGCTGACGCTTGCTGGTGAGTCCTTTTGTTTCCCTGACTTTTCCTACCCAACCAGCGACACCCACCTGGGTAATTTAATTAAATTGAGCGCATAATAGACCTTACCCTTTTTAGTAACTTTACTGACACTTGCTGGTGAGTCTCCGATTTGCACATCCGTGACTCCTCGAATTCCAACCGCAGGATTATATCCTTGCAGATCACGTTTGCTGAGTAGACCCTGGGGCCCGCACTCAGCACCCTTTGGGCTCCCAAAACTGAACCCCATTAACTGCCTGTTTTCACCACCGCTTGGGTACTTTACACTGAACACCATTAACTGCGCGTATCACCCGGAACTATTTGGCATAATTAGCGCTTGTTTAGATCAGTTGGAACACAATGTTGAATACTCCATTTAATGCTTTCAGGCTGTAATCCGCCACCCCGCTGTCCTGAAGAAGACCTGCTATGACCTTTAAATAGCACATTATCTGGGTCGAAACGTCGACGATTACATATGGTTCAGCTATTCACAAGTTTCTTGGCTCAAATTAGCAAGCGAAAGTGCTGCCCACCAGAGACATTGTTCTCCCTCATCCTGACCACCTTGTAGTTCTTGTTCTTGTTAAACTGTACATATTCTCACGTTGTATATATGATATCCACTGCACCACCGTCACTGAGCACCTTTAGTCACTTTATTACATGTCACCTGTAAATTTATTCACTTGACAGCCTCTTCAATTTTTGTATATACCTTGGAAAGCGTCAAATCATATAAAATAAGAATTTTGCAAACATCCACTAGTCGGTGTTTTTGTGTTTCAACTACATGTAACGTACATGTTATTTTCCAAAAATAATTTGACCTCTTTCTGTGATTCTGTACAATGTTTAATTTGTTTACATTTTTGATTCACTCCTTTTATGTAAAGTGATTATTGCCCCCGACAGAACCACTGTAGCTTTCTATATCGAATATACTAGGCTGGTGAGTTACACTTTCACCTAAATTCAAATTTCCAGGCATTGTGGAAGCAGAGGGCTACACAAGGGGCAACACTCTCTGGTTGGTTTGGGGCTCCTGCTTGCATAAACACTTATCAGTAAATATTGGAGATACTCGAGCGCACAGCCCCTTCAGGAGTGGTTAAAAGCAATCATTAGATGATCCTCGACGAGGATGTCATCGCAAATGTGACAGAATCTTAGGTGCATGTGTGGAGTACTTTCAAACCCAGTGGTATAGGCCTTATAGCCACACATGAATTATTCCTCATCTGTAAATATGTTTTGTCGTATTATCACAATCTATCTGATGAACACCACCACATCACCATTGATTTGCTTTTTTTCGTAATATTTGATCCTATTGATGTATTTACCAAATGCCAATAAACTCCTACACCAAAAAAGTAATGTGGGATTATGGAAGTGCCACATAGTACACACGAAGAAGCAAATAATATACACCACTAATAACCATCACATTGTCAAAAACAGATAACTCATGATAATGTAAATCATTTCACTTCTCCAAATAGGCACCTGGCTAATAATGGATATGCATCCTTCAGATCATTGATATACTCCATCTACCAGAATGCACTCAGTTGAAAACCCTGTGATTGACTAATTAGGCCTGCCTTCATTTAATGGAGAGTACGAGACTGCCGCCATGGAGAAACACTGGAAGCATAACGGAGGAGTCCGTCCTTGAAATCTTCAAAGTAAGTTTGCTGTCTCTGCCAGAATTGCTTTTTTAAGTCTACACTCGCAATTGGACTGTGACCACCTGAAGTTGAAATTTACACAACTGTTTCCCTTCGCCCAGCGTTCCTAATGGGAGTCAAACTTACGCAGCACACTTCACAAAGTGTTCGAGTTTAGTCTATTCACAACCAGACAATGCCCCCAGCAGTAACAACACATTATTAGAGGTCATCACCATTTGTGGCTTCCAGACGCGGGACATCCTTACCCTGCAACAAAGTAACCGAATATTGAACTTTACAGAACCCTTAAAGCTTCGCTAATGAAAAAGCCCTTCTGAGACACCTTAAGGTAAAATCTCAATATGGGTAAATGAGAGCCAAATTCACGCAGCACACTACACAAAGTGCAAAAGCCTTGTTTGTAGGTAATCGGCTAACCGTTCAAGCAGTAAGAACACAATAATAAAGGCCTTTTCCGCTTGTTTTTTTCAGACACAGGACATTTTTGCTTTGCAACAGCGGCCACAAGTTACACGAATGAATATGCTGATCTGTGATGGCTTAAGGTACAATGCTATGTCGGCCAAGTTGGCTAAGACTGTCACTAATAGAGAGGTGTTAAAAGACATCAGATAGTTATACACACCTGTTTATATTCACTTTCAGATAAAAGTTTCACCAGCCCTGGTCCTGAGGAGAACCCTCAACAATCAGTGGTTCGAAACGCATTGGCGACACAAAAGAATAGGGATTCTATACTAATCACGTCAATATGGATAGAGATTAAGACTCTTTTGAATCAATTGTTTGAACACCATATTAGATGGCATTGGAACCCTTTAGCTTATTCCAAAAGGGCTAAGCAAATATATCCCTCTCGATATCAATTATAGGACTGGTTGAGCAATTTATTGTCATTGTTAATGCACTTGTATATGTTTTGTGGTTGCACTTATTTATGTCAAGTTATGTCTTGTATTAATGTTTTTTGAATCACGCATAAGATGAGAGTTGATATTCTTTTCTATGCATAACAAATTCGAATAAGTTGTGCAGCAATGGAAAATGTTTACAAAGGCCATTCCTATTGATTAATGTGTCCTTTCTAAAGAGAATTCAAATCACGCAGCCACCTAATATTTTGTTGTTATAAACCTTCAGATCATTGGCATGACCACGTTTCCTGACTAGACACATATAGCAGATGAACTGCATTATAGAAAAACTCTTACACACTTGCTCTATTACCACAACAGATGCAATGCAGTCTCTGAATACACCTTTTACCAGCAAAAACGAATAGTACAGACCCGCTCAGTAAGCATGTGGATGCTAACAGGTCCTTATTGTTTTGACGGTTCATGCCTCCTTTATCCCTCATTATATCCAGTCCGGAAGTCCATCTCTTCAGTCATTTCTCTGTCTTTAAAGTTTATTTTCTTCTGTTAGAGCACAGAGGTGTGGAACTAGTTCGTCATGTGTTATTATTGAGCTTTGGTAGGATAGGGAGCATACATGCAGGAATGTGGTAAGGTGTAGCACTGAGAAGCCTGGAGTTATGTTGTTTTTGTATCATAATTTTTTATTAGTTTTGATTGAACAGAATCAAGAGTACAATGAGAATATCAGAACAACAGTGACAGTTTATGTCAGAAACAATATGTAGGATTCAACCATATCTCCAGAGGCTATTTAGCAATGTTCAATTCTTGACAGAAATGATTACTCCTTGGCAAAGTAAAAGAGTAAACATACCAATCCAATCTAGGGTCCCCAATGCTGAAGTGATAACAACAAAAAAAAAACAACAAAAAAAAATGATGGATTTAGGCCCAGATCTCTGTACTGGGGTGAATGTATGACATTGTTCTGCATTCTGTCCATCAATTGTTGTTTTTGCATTTCTCACCCCGAGTGGGACGGGTATGCCCAGACGTGGGTCCCGTGCTCTACATGCCACTGGAATCAAGCTATCCTAGCTGAAGAGGGGTGAAACCCCGAAACCGGTCCTAGGATGCTTGTTTCCAGTCCATGGAGGACCTGGCCTGGCAGTTCGGGCTAGACTGTTCCCATGGGGCGCAGGGTCAAGACTGATTTGCATATGGCTGGGTTCAAACTGGAATGGCATGGTGAGCAAAAAAGTGATGGATTTAGGCCCAGATCTCTGTACTGGGGTGAATGTATGACATTGTTCTGCATTCTGTCCATCAATTGTTGTTTTTGCATTTCTCACCCGAGTGGGACGGGTATGCCCAGACGTGGGTCCCGTGCTCTACATGCCACTGGAATCAAGCTATCCTGGCTGAAGAGGGGTGAAACCCCGAAACCGGTCCCTAGGATGCTTGTTTCCAGTCCAGGAGGACCTGGCCTGGCAGTTCGGGCTGGACTGTTCCCATAGGGCGCAGGGTCAAGACTGATTTGCATATGGCTGGGTTCAAACTGGAATGGCATGGTGAGCAAATAAATGATGGATTTAGGCCCAGATCTCTGTACTGGGGTGAATGTATGACATTGTTCTGCATTCTGTCCATCAATTGTTGTTTTTGCATTTCTCACCCCGAGTGGGCCGGGTATGCCCAGACGTGGGTCCCGTGCTCTCCATGCCACTGGAATCAAGCTATCCTGGCTGAAGAGCGGTGAAACCCCGAAACCGGTTCTAGGATGCTTGTTTCCAGTCCAGGGAGGACCTGGCCTGGCAGTTCGGGCTGGACTGTTCCCATGGGACGCAGGGTCAAGACTGATTTGCATATGGCTGGGTTCAAACTGGAATGGCATGGTGAGCAAAAAATGATGGATTTAGGCCCAGATCTCTGTACTGGGGTGAATGTATGACATTGTTCTGCATTCTGTCCATCAATTGTTGTTTTTGAAGTGATAACAACAGCATGTATCAATATCTTCCTATGAACCTTCCGCTTGCAACCTGTAAGAAATTGGGTTATTGGTTGAGGAGGGTGGAAGCCCCACTCAGGCAACCACCACAATCCTTGTCAGGGAGAACCACAGAAGTCACTAAACTAACCTGTGCTTAACCCTCTGGAAGCTTTGCCCAAAGACAGTCAGGCTTAACTTAGAGGCAATGTGTAAAGTATTTATGCAGCCCCTGGTTACATATATCCCCAGGTACTTCTGGTTTTTATGTAGCCATGTGGAGGGCAAATTGTCCAGGCAAGATTTGGGGTTGACGGCATTAAGAGCAGTGCCTCACACTTGGACCAATTTATTTTATACCCTGAGAACTGGCAGAAAGAATTTAGTTGGGGTATCAGAGAGTTGGCATGAGAGAGTTAGGAGGATATCATCAGCATTGTAGAATGTGTTAATCTACCCTGCTGCTGTCATTATACCTTTGATATTGTTGTTAGAACATATGACTATTGCCACAGGTTCCAAGACCGATAAGAACAACAATGGGGACAAGGGGCATCCTTGCCATGTACCTCAGTGAATTTGAAAGTATGGGGGAGAGTAACCTCCACAGTTGCCTGCCACAGTAGGGTTGTGATACATGCCTTTGGTAAATGTGAAAACGTTTTGACAATACCCATCCTCTCCATGGTCCGAAAAAGATAGTCCCATTCGACACAGTCAAAAGCCTTTTCAGCAACAAAGGAGAGGGGAGCTTTCTTGCTCACATCATTCATCACTTGCAACAGTATGTGGGAGAGGGTATGCAAATGATTGATCGGAGAGTGGTGTGGTACAAAAGCCCACCTGTGAGGGATGTATCAAAACTGATATTATTTTGTTCGGGCGAGTTGCTAAGATTTTGGATAATGTTTTCACATCTACATTTATTAACAATATGGGCCTATAACTAGAACATTCAAGTGGATCCTTCCCTGAGTTAGGGATCACAGAGATTCTGGCTCTAAGGAAGACAAGAGACAGATGCCATTCTTAAATATGGAGATGAGAACGGGGACACTCACAGTCTTAGTCACCTTGGAGAAATTCCATGGGAAGCCATCCACCTCAGGCAGCTTTCCAGCGGACATAGCTTCAGTCGCTTTAGTGACCTCCTCTGCGGTGGCCTCCCCTTCTAACATGGCTGATTCTTTCCGGCTTAATATTGGTAGGTGCCAAAAAATCTGCTACAAATGTGACTTAGATGTACTCGTAACGATAAGGACTGTGTTTCTTGGCTTCTAGTAGAATCTGCTGGGCATGTTGGTGTCTCATGCAATATGCAAGTATGTGTCGTGGGTGTGGATCTCGAGGCACTCACAAGTGCAGACTTTATGCGCCCTTTGGAAATCCAGCGGAGGTTTGAAGGGAAGGTTCATGAGAGATAGGATCAGTGTGCCTAGAATGTGAAACATATCATCCTTCTCAGATTGTTCTGTGAGGCCTGTGATCCTTTTTTACCCAATTTATTTTAATGTTTTATTGCACAAAAAAACAGTGGCACATAGCATGGGTAATCATAGAGACAGTCTGACTTCAGTATGAGTCAGTGTCATACAGTGCACTTCTAAATAAACATACACAACAACAATATAACCAGTGGAGTCAACTAAAACCCTCAATTAATCTCTCGACTCTGGGAGGCAACCAGTTATATAGCATGTGGAAGACCAGTAGCAGTATGGTGATACCCAAACAAGCAAAAGAAATTATACACAAGTGTGAACGCACAGAAGGCAACGCTGTCCATGAGAGGCCCCTTACCTTCATTCTGTATGTGTCACCGGGGAGTGGGTTGGGGGGAACCAGCTATGAGCGGGGGGAGCAGCCAGTAGGAGCCCCCATTTCCGCGAGTTCTTTCACATCACATAGAGTGTCTCATCCATCCCCTTTGATCAATTCCCAACAGCCAGGGTGAGGCCCTATTCACCCCATATGATCCCCAGCAACCTATACATGGAAGCTACCAGTGGGAGTCCAGTTAGCATTTAGGGTGGACAATTATCATTCTTCGCTTTAATGTTCCTAATGTAAGTGTCCCAGCACCCCTTCTCTGCTGGGTCCCCATCTCTGGTGCACATCCCGCAAGAACATTCGACTCAACACGTACCCATTTCAACAGTGTACCCAGCCAACACCTCATATCTGGGGCCATGGGTGCCTTCCATGACATAGCAATTTGGCGTTTAAATAGGATGAAAGCAAGACCAATAAGTCTATGAAAATATTTATCTCTTTTAGCTTTGGGCCTGATTCCCAGGAGACAGGATTCAGGTGTAGGTGAGATCTCATGGCCCACAACCGCAGCCATGGTTTCAGTCACCTGTCCCCCAGCTTGTAGTATCACTGCACTTTCCCAGACCATATAGTAAAAGCTGGTGTCAGGGGTCCTGCATCAGGGCCCCTCCAAGGATGCCTGGGGGAACATTCACTGTATGCACTGCAGCATGTGTTATATTTGATGCACATAATTAAACTGAGTAAATCAGAAGCGCGGATTAGGCCTGTGATCCTTATATTGTCTCTACGGCTCCGATCTTCCAAGTCAATAAATTTCTGTTGAAGGTGCCATATTTCTTATCCCCAGTCTGGGGTAGCATCCAGAGATGTTTCCACTTCCAAAATTCGCCCATTCTTAGAGGTCAGTTGCATCTGGAATTTGTTAATGTACGGATTGCACCTCCGAGTTTGTTGAGTTCACTAGTGCAATGAAACCTTTGATGTCCACTATTTCCTTCAGGAGTGTACTTGAGATATCTGGGGTAGTTGGTGGGTTGGGTATTTTGGCTTTCGTCTGTTGAATGTTTGCCATGGATTTAGAGGACAAAAGTTGGGGCACATGCTTAGGCCTCGACATAGGATGGATTGGTGAAGAGAGATGGAGATGGGGAGAAAAGAACAGTGATGTCAAGGGTCAAGACAGAGGAGGTGAAGTGGTCTCCATCTGTCAACCCACTGCTCCATTTCTCGATAGCTGAAGAGTTATATAGGTGAGGAAAATGGGACAATGCAGACAATATACGCAGTGGAGGGGATCAGACAGTTTAGTACAGTGTCAACGTCTGTTGAGAGCATGGGTTGTCTAAGTGCGCTTCTGCGTTCCTAGGCAATGGTGGGGGAGCAAGGCTGCAGTTCATTCAGGTATGCTAGTTCCAGAAAACAGTCTTACAGTTAAACAGCTTGCACCTCATCAGGGTTCATATGAAGTATTCAGATCCAGGTATAGGGGACGGCATCTCTAATAACTCTAGATGTTGTCAGTCGGACATCGCAAAACTGTAGAGAAGGGGAACTGTGGCCCTCAGGTATGTGGTGTTCAGAAGAAGGATTCTCCGATCCACTGATGGAGCTGCCTTATAATGATATCCAGTGCAGTATGAGCTAGTGAAACAGGAGCTGCCGGGTGAGGCGGTCCTGTCTTTGGTGTGTGGTTGCTGCTCCTGTGCTGGTTGGAGTATCACAGTCCGAAGGTGGGTGAGTGGTGCTCTGAATCAGTGGAAAGTAGCATAGGACGCTCCAGCTGTCGGCCGTCAGGTGCGGCAAGGTATGTGCCACTGCTGGAGAGGAGGCTTGGCTCCACTTCTGCACTAGTGGGAAGAGTCTAGAAGTGCACCAACGGCTTGAGATCGCTGCCTAGGGTTATAGTGAAAGTCTCTGAGGTTCCAGCGACTTGATGTCCATCTTATGAGCTGATTGAGAAGCCGTCATGGAGTTTAAAAAAGGCTCTGGGCCTTGCATCCCCACAGGTGCAAAAAGTAATGGTGCTGGCACTTAGCTCCGCCCCCCCAATAGTTATGTTGTTATGGGGTGACGCCAGAGGAAGGTGACAGATGGCAGCGGCATTTTCGAACAACACTGGCTTCTGTAGGAAACTCCTGGTGAGTTTTTTTAAAATAGGGATGTGAGTTCCTTTGAATGAGTTATGGAGTGGAGCAGTGGGTCCAGGAGGAGATACATAGCGATGTAGGGAGTAGGTTGTGTATGCACCGTTCCTGCTCCCAATATGATGTACCACTTCCACGTTTATAGGTTGGGTTGACAATTGAGAGCATGCTAATGTGAGGAACTCTATTGTCTTTAACGATGGGGCAAGGACAGTGTTTAATTACACTGTTACTCTTTATAATCTTCCACATCGGCTTTGGACTTTAATTGCAATAGTTTTTAACCACTCGCCCTTATAGCACTCAGCAGGGGACAACAATTAATTATGGGATTTAGAATAGCATCACCTTGTACAACATTCAGTCTCACCTTGTAACCAGTTACGGATCCTACCGGAAAAAAACTAAAAGACCCCCTTTTTTGAATCAACATATACGTTATATCCTACACAACGTCATGCCAACTGTAGGTACAACATATTTTACACCAAAATATCTTATTGAATACATCAGATTACTAATTTACATGAAAATAATTTAGCAGTGATTTGAAATAAAATGTAACATTGTTCCAAGTGACAGTTTCTCTGCAAAGTGCTCATGATACTAACAGTGCCCTGTTTGGGACAACGAAAAGACACTCCATTATAAGCCCCTATCACTATGACAAGAGGCAAAAGGGAACCTACAGCCAAGAGCAAGACGGGGTCACCAAATAAAGTGGAATGCAAACTTCTCGTCCTCTCAAAAAAACACAACTATCTTGAAACTCATACCCTTAAAAAGTAGGACAGGGAAGGATGCAGGGATCAGGCCTTTAAAACAACAGGCATAAATGCCCTGTTGTATATAGATATTCTCTGGCGCAGACTGTGTAACCTTGAATCACGTTTGAATAAAAGTCATGTTTATTTAACAGGTTGGGCAGTGCTTAATTTGTGACGGTGGTGTGCACCAGCACGAGTTTTTGTGGGCAGGGGATAATGATTGCTCCATCAGCCTTCGCTCGAGAGCAAAAGAGAGAAAGGCAGAAAAGGAAGGAAAAAAGAGGAAAAGCAAGATAGGAGAGGGGTGACCAAGAGAGGTACCAGGAATGAAAAGGTACCTGCAAGAGTGAGATAAAGAGACAAGATGTGTAGGGTGGGGGAAGATAGAGGCATGAGGTTGCATCAAGAGTAGGCAGCCTTTGTATTCAGCAACCACAGATTTCTGTAGCCCTGTCGGTGGGCTCTAGAGAAAAACTTTGCCCACTATCCAATTTTTTAAACAAATTAAGTACTGTTCTGATGCTAGAAAACTGGAGCTAGCGGAAAAAAACCAGAATTCTTTCAAGTTACCTGTAGTTCACTCCTAGCACAATGAAACAATATTAACGCCTGTGTTACACAACACAAAAGTTCAATTTTTCTTATGCTAGCCAGGCTTTTCTACACAAACCAGTTACTTAATTTTGGCTCTGAAAGAGGTGTCATGTATCGTAGTTAGAACATTAATCGGTATATGTAGGGAGAAAGCAAAGATTATTTGTAACATACATCAAAAGATACTGGGGCATATTTACAAGTAAATGCTGGAGCGAGGAGCTGCAGCACATTTTGCAGCGCCACGCTCCGCCATTTCCAAGACGCAGGGATTGTTGTAAATACGGCGCACCCCTGTGTTTTCCCTAGAACTGGCCCTAAAAAAAGCTGCCTAGCGCAAACATAGACACCCTTGCGCCCTAGTGCAAGGGTGCCTGCTTTGCAGGGAATGATTGTTTATGTGCAGGAAGGTGTTCCTTCCTGCACATAAGTAAAGGAAGGTGTTCCTTCCTGCACATAAGCAATCAATAATGGGAATGTGTTACTTCTATTTGTGCTACATTCTGCAGCACACATAGAAGTAGCAAATCGCCATTATTTAATGATTGTTTATGTGCAGGAAGGGGCACCTTCCTTCATATACACAATTGTTAATGGCATTTTGCTCTTTCTATGTGTGCTGCAGAATGTAAAAGCAAAAACGAGGAGAAATAAAAGTATTTCTCCTTGTTGCACCATTCTAGTGCCTGCAAGTATTTCTCCTTGTTGCACCATTCTAACGCTTGCTATTGCATGGTGTTAGTTTTTGGCGGTGCCTCAAATTAACACATCCCTGTAAATCTGGAGCAGCGTCCAAAAGCAATGGGTGTTGCGGTGGAACGCCCACAGCAACACCCACTGCACGCGCCTTTAACGCAGATACCTGCGTGAAAAGTACCATATTTACAAAGCGGCGCTAAGCCACAAAAAGTGGGTTAACGCCACTTTGTAAATATGGTGCTGGCCATTGTGCCAACAGAACGTCAGAAAAAGTAATGTCCAGGTGGCGCAATCCCCTTGTAAATATGCTCCATTATCTGTACATCTGTGCAAACCATAAACTGTTGTAGTGGGTTCTAAACGCAAATAAGAACAGCACTACATCACTGTGTTGAGAGTGCAGGTGAAGAAAAATCCACAAATATACAGACTAGTTTCGAACATTACAGTTATTTAGCTTTAGGAAAGACTCACCTCGAATCTCTTCTATGTGGAAGCATGGAACAAGGAACAATGGCGGAATCTGATTTTTGTTCAAACAGCCGCTTTTTCATATATTTTCAGTGTTTACTCCCTGGGACCTTTTCCACTGTTCTTCAGCCGCTCTGTGCTGCTTTTCTTACTCTAAATAACTGTATTTGAACTCTTATTTTTAGTAGATTTTATATTTACGATCTTACTGTTCAAGACCATATTAGGTTTACTGCGCTCTAACATCAGAAACGCCCATACGAAAGTATATCCTGTGAAGAAAAATACCTTTGTTTTCTGTTTGCTTTAAACAAACCACAGATTGAATGAACCCTCTAATGTCTGGCACACCTCCTCCATTCTCTAATTAAAACGAACCAAGTTTCAGCAAAAGAAAAATGGGAACACAATAGCTGAGTGTTACATACATTCCACGCGTAATCACGTCACCACGTTAGATTACAAAACTGCAGCTTTTGAGCACCAAAGGTACCAGAGATGCCAAAAGGAGTCATGAGAATAAGTGCCTGCAGAGGACATTTCTTAGAGTTGAAATCCGCTATTGCTGCATATTGTCCGCATTACTAAGATCAAGGGGTGGGTTGGGAAAAAGGGCATGGGGGTGGGGAATTGGATAGATGTTGGAGTGCTTTCCATACAGCATGCAGGGAACAACCACAAACCAAACACTCAACAGTTTTTTGGATGTTCACAAATATTTCCAAGTCCTTTGAAAACAGACTACTGCTGCAAAAGGGAGTAATAAATGAGTAGCAAATTAAATTATATCTTTTTTTAGTTAAACCGAGCAATCACATTATCAAATCACACAGACTGAGACAATCCGTTATAAAGACAAGATACAAATTATATTAAATCCAAGCCTATACGTGACCCTAAACTCCATCCAAATAGGACTGCCCACCCCCGCCTCCAGTTGCATCTTTTCGTTTGTTGTTTACAATGAGGAACCAGTCACTGTCAAGGGCGGAAGACAGGGGTCCATATTTCACCTCTTTCTCAAAGGCTCTGAGGAAAGAGCAACCCCTTCTGGAAGCACACTTTTTGACTTGGTTATAATATTGGCTGCTGACAAGATGCCCTATGAATAGTAGTGCCTGACAGCATAAGATAAGTGAAGTTTTAATTTGGGTTAGACTTGGACTGGAGCAGAACTATTTGCGTGCTGGTGTGACCTCAGAGGTGCGTGTTCTCATTTGCATGGGAGCATGGCCCAAGCAAATTAGGTTTGCCTTTCCCTTCATGCCCGTGTCATATTGCAGAGTTGGGTAAAGCGGCAAATATGCCATCAAGAAGGCACTCTAACTCTGTGCCCCCAAAGGTGCCCCTTGTCGGAGGGCCCTGGGGTCCAAAGGAGCCCTCAGGCATCCCTTACAGTTGGGTCAAGTAACACGCTGTACTCCTTTTGAGACTGAGGCCTAGTCGCTGTCTCCAGGGACAGTAGCGGCCACTTGTAGTATGAAGTGGTGATGCGGGGGAGGTAAACACTAAAAACAAACAAATATAAATAAAAAAAAGGAAAACTTACCTGCTACGGCAGCCGCCGCCTTGTTCCCGATCCTCGCGTCCTTGCTAGGAGCCTGCTGCACACTGCACAAGCTCCTAGCTCTCAATCCCAGCACTGTGCACATGCTGGGAATACTATTCCCAGCATGTGAGCAGCGCTGGGATTGGTCTGAGCGCCTCGGTTCGGTGCTCAGTCATAGAGTGGGAGCCTGTCTTGGTTTCTCCACCCAGCAGTCACGGCCGGCATGACTTGCAAGTGGGGGTGGAGGTGGGGGCGGCAAGTTAGGGTCGTGCGGGTTTGCGGGGTGGAGGAGGGGGTTTAATTAAATTTTTTTTAAACTTACCTTACCGTGTCCCGTGCCACCTCAGCTCCTGGCCGAGTCCTGCGTTTTCCCAACAGGAAGCAGCAACATGCAGCCTCCCTCCCCTAAGCCAATTGGTGGGGACAGTGCCCAG
This sequence comes from Calotriton arnoldi, assembly GCA_963921515.1. NCBI lineage: Eukaryota > Metazoa > Chordata > Amphibia > Caudata > Salamandridae > Calotriton > Calotriton arnoldi. The sequence goes on from CAWUFW010009211.1 coordinate 317,100, forward strand.
CCGGGCACCTATGGGGAGGCCATTTTCTCTATGTAGGCTGCATGCAGCCTACATAGAGAAAATGGAGAGTTTGCATGACTGGTTTGGTCGGCCCCAGAGGGCCGACCAGTCAGGGCCCACAGCATTGGGCAAGCCACTCCTCCCCGACCCGAACCAACCAGGCATACCCTTCTGCTCACTCCACCCCGACCCGCTCACCCTCCCGCCCTAAACCAGGCATACCCTTCTGCTTTCTCGCAGTGCCAGAAGCAGAAACATAAAATGGTTTTTAAAATACCATTTTATGTTTCTGCTTCTCGCACTGCGAGAAAGCTATGGGATGACGCTCCTCCGCCCTAATGAAGGATCCGCCCCTGCCACCCAGTTGTACAACGGAGCTAGGTGGAGAAAGGCTAAGTGCGCATGACGGTTTTGCAGGCCCCAGCGGGCCGGCCAAACTGTCATGAGCACTTGGCAGTGCCCACCACTCCCCCCCTCCTCCCTGGTGCTGCAGCTGCAGGTCAGAATGAGAGACCACGCCCCTCCCTCGCAGGGCTAAAAATAAAATGATAATAAAAATGTTTTATTATCATTTTGTTTTTGTCCTGACTCCTTTGCCTCTGCTGGCTTTCAGCAGGGGGGTGGGGGTACGCTCCTCCGCCATAATGGAGGAGCCGCCCCTGTAAAAGGGGAACGGCGGCTTCAAACAGGTGGTCAGCCTTTCGTTATTGCGCAGTTGACAGCGGAGGCTCGCGCTTCCAGCTGCGCAAGACGCAGCACGTCATTTGTCATGGGCTGCAAGGTCCTGTCAGCGCTCAGCGCACACAGTTAACAGTGCACTGCGCAATAGGCGGGGGCACTGCGTTCAGTAGCGGCCCGTGGAGGGAGTTCCGTGGGGCGGTGAGGCGGGGCGGGGCGGGGGGTAGTAAACACCGGAATATGGATGAACGGAGGTAAGTAAACAATTAAATAAATAAAACGAATTTCGTTGCGCGTGCTGCATCGCATTTTGTGATGCAGCGCACGCAATGAAATTCGTTTTATTTATTTAATTGTTTACTTACCTCCGTTCATCCATATTCTGGTGTTTACTACCCCACACCCTGCCCCTCCCCCGCCCCTACTCACCGCCCCACGGAACTCCCTCCACGGCCGGTACTGACTGCGTTCCATGTCTAACATGGCTGAAAGTGAATTTCATTTCGGTTTGAGTTAGATGTCATGGGAGAGTGTAACCTCCCTCCATAGCCATGCCGCAGCCAACATATTTCTTAGGAGTACGCTCTGATGTCAAACGGTCTGCCGTAAATTATTCCAACTTACTAGTAACATCACAATGAGTTCGCAGATACCACCGGTAAACTATTCCCTCAGACTCCTGCTTTATTTAAAAAAAAAGTAAAGTCTCAAGGAGCAACTGTCTCCTTTTCTCCAATTTTTCCGTGGTTGAGACTTGTCTCAGCTTGAATTGCATTTCAAAACATCAAAGAAGAGAGTGCGTAGAACATATTTTTAGTCTAGGGCTAATGGGTTCCGAAGCTGGGAGGCACTTGCACACAGGGCCTGACGAGTGGGGCTATTTTTTTCATGTTTGTGCCTGTACTTAATGGTTTAAGGAAAACTAGCCAGGAAGGCCGTAGCACAGATTGTGTATTGAGACGGTTGGAGTGAGGGACCTAATCCTACATATGGATGCTGACTGTTTTTGATTCATACATATTATTCAATCACCATTATATTTTATAAATATGGAACTTTTATGAGATGCGATAAGATAACAGAATTCGTAAAGTTCAGTTTTCTTCTTTTGTCATATTAGTTTTTTTTATAATGTATGGCTTACATTCTTAGATGAAACAATAAATAAAACGAAATACCTTAGAACATTCAGTCCTGTCCTATGTGAGGGAATAACTAATGTACCCAGAAACAGGGTAGGACTGGAATAGAAAATAGTCCATGGCAGCAAAATAAAAGGAGTCCCCTTTAGTAGATTGGATAGCTAAAAAAAAGTGGCCCACGTTTGAGTATTAGGGCAATTTTGAACTTGTAAAGACACGCTCTATATGTGTTTTGCATGAAAGACTGCCAGGATATGAGCTTGCTGCAGGCAATGGTTGTGGTAATCTCAGGGAAATCAGGAGTAAAAACCGGCCCAGCAGACTATAAACCAGGCCCACACACTCCCTGTCGCGTCAGAACTTCAGGCACTGCCTGACTGCCGTATAGGCCACTGCGACCCTGGACTGAAAAATAACCCAACCCCCCTGCATTTGCATATGAGGCTTTGAGTTTGGCTCCCCAGCCTCCAGGACAGTGGGCTGGCGTTTTGTTGGCTATTTAAACTGACTCTTCTTGTGTTAATAAACAAATGACTTCCTGCTTTTAATCTCTGAAACAGCTATGCAGATATCTGTGAGGTTACTGTACTAGCAAAAACTTACCAAATGTGTTAGGTGGGTTTCCATAATGCGAACAAATTTGTACACAGATTTTCTAAGTTTCTATCAGATATCTCCATTCATCTACATACAGCATATAAGGGGAATTAAGCTTTTTAGAAGTATGAAGCTATTTCAAGCGGCCATGGCCGTATACCTGTACATTGTCATACAGTACCTGAAAAGTGTTGAATAATAACTTATTAGAGAGCTTTTGCTGCTAGAGTCCTAATGTTTCATAACATGGTCAAATACATGTGTTATAGTTACTCAATTCAATGCTGCTCATTTTTAGGTCGAGCCTGGGAAGCGCATGCGCTGCTCTGCGAGGCATGCTGTATTGAGGTATGGAATAGAAGCTCTGCCCATTTCCCCGCCCATCTTTTCAATTGGCTCCTGTCACTGTCCTTTTGAAATAGTTGCTTTTGATTGATAAATAGGCTTAGTAGTGACTCCTTGGTACCTCCTTGTCTGCATGTGTAACCTCCCACAACGACTGGACTTTTTACTTGTGTTGTTACACGGTCTGCTTTATCTAAGCTGTGAGCACTAGTTTCTTTAATAATCTTCCACTCACTACTTGCTTTCCTACAAGGCAGCAAGCCGCCCGCTGTTATATTTTTAATAGTAATGGCTGCGGGTCCGCTTTAACTATAGCAGCAGGTCTTATTTATTTAATTTGCAGCGGTCTGCTTTAACGGCTGCACTTATTTATTTAATTTGCAGTGCAGTCCGCTTGAAGTATAGCGGACATGCTACAGAGCCTTAGTTTAATGTAAAAAAAAGAAATTGGGGGTGAAAGCGCCCCATACCGCGCTTTTACTTTAACTTGGCCACGCCCCTTTCTTTAGCCGCTGCTCACTGTAACCTGAATACAGCGAGCTTCTAAAGAAAGGGGTGTGGCCACCATTAAAGTGGTCTTGCATTTGCGAGAGTTTGACCTATTGGCATTATAAATAACAATGCCTTTCATATTTGAGTTCGTTTTAAAAACACATAAATAAAAAGTATTGTCATTTGCAATACCAATAGCTTAAATTCTCGCAAATGCGAGACCTATTGCATTGAAAATGCTTGTTCTTTTACCTCAGATTGATGAAAGACTGAGTCTGTCCTGTAACCTTATTTGTGAAACAAACAGTAAAGATAGAGCCACTGGCGTTTAACATATGTAGTTGTGCTTTTCGAACTTTAGAAACAAATGTGCGTTCCATGTATGGGATGTTTGCACAGGTGCTGCAGTCTGCAGGCCCCCAAAGGGCAAAGGATAGCCAGTGCTTGCTTCCCCACTAAGAGAGGAAATGAAGCAAAGTTAGGGCTCCACCTTGTGGAATGTTCCAGCAGTTGCACAGATCACTGGAAATTGTTGCAATGTTACTGGCAATGGCACTGCAGAATTAAGAACAGCTTTGTCAATCAGGATTAAGAATCTACGTTGCGGGCACAAAGTCCACAGTGAAATATCCTCGCAAAAAAAAGTTTACATTTGAACAATCGCGTACTTGAACACTAACAGTGTGCCAATAAAAACCGAACACTTCATTATCAGCTGTTTGATGCATGTGTGAGTGAGTTTTGAAGTTAACCTATGACTATCCTTAAACTGAGGGTTTCATTTCAAGTTATCACAGACTTTAAATGTGTGCGGTTTGTTAACTCACATTTATATACTGGATTTTTAAGATTCGTTTAATTGGTTTGACGAATGCGTTCTTCCTGAATAGAGCATAAGCTTAAACCTTCTACATTCAAGTAAGTGAAGCGAGAGCCCTCGACAGACACATCACTTTCTCATGCTACGTCCCCTGGAAAAAAAAATCCCACCTATATGTGAACAGAAAAACACTTCTCCCTGTTATTCTAAATTAATCCCAGGCTGTAACCTCAATATCTTCAAAATTGATGTATCTTACTTTAGGATTTCATATATATTTACATTCGTTAGACATGATATGATACTCGATATCCCTTGCAAAAAATCAAACAAACAAAGGACAACCTGAGTAACAAATCATCAACCTAAATTAAACAAGGAAACCTGACTCATCAAGCCTGTAGCTGTCTTGCAACAAAAGTGACAGGTGATTTCCAATACATAATTACAACCTGTTTCTTGTTCTGTAACTTTGATTCTTTGCTTCAGCAAATTTATTATTCTTTACTAAAGTTTTTGAGCTGAGAGTGCAAGATAAGCATACACTAGGGGATATTCAAATCACGGTCCTTATTGTGAGATGCTCGTTAATGAGACCAGCGATTCTGGCCTGCTGAGTTACTGTTACTGTTCACTATGGCAACCAGGGTTTTATGGGGAATAAACAGGGAAATTAGATTCATTGCATACGATTCCCGTGGTTTTTCCTTATTCTTTGCTGCATTTTCACCTAAAGAATTTGGTAGCTTTGAGTATCCAGAGCCTCCAGGGAAAAATGTTCAGAACCTCAGGTTTACCGCATTACTTGTAATCCTGATTGGCCTCGTAACTTGCAATACTGGGCCCATAGGACAACACAAGCAACTCAATATGTGGACAGCAGAGTCAAAGTTCACTGTCTATTCTGAGTGTGCAAAAGGAAGCTGCGAATCATTTAGCGGTACTCATTGTAGTCAGCAAAAAACAAGACATCTAAAAGGATAGCAAAAGTAGCTCCTGACACATACTGTGTAAATAGTGAATGATTGTCTTATGTGCCATGAGCTTCAAATGTTGTTCCATCGGTGCAATACAACAATAGAAACATACAAAAATGTGGCTCAATTCTTATTCTCTTTTGGTTGGAAGACATTCATTTCCTTTACCCACTCATGTCATCATCATTCTAGTTTGAAAGAATGTTCTTAAAACTCTAACCAGTCAGAATGTGCATCTTTATAAAGCTGAATCCAGAACATGAGGAAGAGCTGCCATTTGTAAAGAGCACCTGGTCAGACCACCTCTATCTTGGTTAGAAATTGGGGAGGCACAGGGATCATTTAACAAAGAGGTATATCAAAAGTAGTCCGAATAATAACTTGAGGAAGTTCCAGAGTCTAAGACACTAGCTGTGAATCTACTTCTTCCTAAAAAGCTGCATTTTCATTTCCAACACGTTTCAAGCACATACCTGTTTCTGCATGATTCAGACCAGGTTGTTCTTGCTCTGAAGGCTTTGCTGGTGGCCATACTGCATGGGTTCTCCCGGGGAACCTTCCCTCTATGTAATCCAGCGAGTGTGTAGGTTGACTAACAGCAGCCCAGGTGTAAAGCTGATCATGCTGTTGACAAAACAAGAACACATTTACAAATTATTTCACATCAACGCAGCAATATCCACCCTTCTGTTCATCATAGAGTCAAAAGGCAAACAGAAAGCAGAACAAGTTAAAGCAAGACATGTAGTGAAATTAGATTTAATCTGGAAAATCACTTTATAGAGCTTCTAAAAAAAAGAAAAATCTTTAGTCGGGTCTACTTCTGTCTTGATCATGGAGTTACACTACCTTAAGTCAAAAAAATCTTTTGAATCAATTTCACTGCCTTAGGCATCTAGCAGCTCCATTGTGAGAAGTTGGCCTGGCATATGCTGTCCACTAATTATAGTGGGCACCTTGCACCAGTCCAAACAACCCCTTATTGGAGATAGGTTAAAGACAACCTTTATTGAAAGCTATCCTAGTGGTAGCTATGGAGAGCAGCCTTCAGGCTAAGTCTTGAAGGAATGTAAAGCAGCTTGTTTTACCAGTCTATAATCTCTTGAGTGACCAAATGAAAGAGGACCACACCAGGTATATATTCAAAATATATGTATTTATTGCTAAACACACCCCTCTAGTCTCTTTATGAGGCTAGAGTTCGAAGTACATAAGTTATAAGTTAGTTATCTACAGTAATAGCACAAATACACGTTTGAGCCCTAGGGGCGTACCAAACCATATACCAATAAAGTGGTATAAGAACCACGACTGAGCTAGACACAGGGCCTAGAGCCTGTAGAAGTGCTTGGACCACAAGGAACCACCCAAGGTAGTGACACAGGGGACCCACGGGGGACACGTGCAGTGTAAGAACACAGCCGCGAATCGCCGTTGTCTTCTATGGGGAAAGTCGCGGTTGGAATTTTAAAGAAAAGGGACACTTAGAGGAGGACTTGGAGCAAACCCTTTGAGAACTAGGCTGTTCTAGTGTCAATACCCACGGGAGCACCGGAGTACTCGAGTTACCTCACCCAGGGGAGCCGGGTGCATAGGTGTCTTTCGGGGTCGGGTTTCGTCGTCGTTTTCAATGGCGATCTGCTGCAAAGTGCTGCTGGCGGCCAAGTCGAAAGTGTTCGGGTGGATCCAAAGGTGGATCGAAGATCTGAAGAACCTGAAAGCAGAGGGGACAGAGTCTGGGTCACTAGCCAGTGACCAGGAGGGCGATGAGCAGATGCCCACCGATGTCGAGTGCTTCAGGTAGGTTGACGGTCGTCTTGACTCTTCAGCCACGAGGTCCAGGAGGCGTCGACGATGACCAGGAGCTGGATTCGAGCTGTCCCACAACGTCTGTCGATTGCAGGGGTGTCGGCGACCGGATTGGACCCAACAAGCCTTGGCAACAGCAAGTCTTGTGGAAATGGAAGAAGGACGATGGTGCAGACCAGCAAGGTCTGTGGGACTCACCCAGCGAGGGTAAGTCAGGGCACGCCTGGAGCAACTAGGGAGCCCAAGCAGAAGAAGATTGGCCTTCGGGAGGGCCTACTAGCCAACGGACTAGCGACCGCAAAGGAGCCTCGAGTCGACGCACGTGGAGCTGGCTCACAGGACACTCGTGGAGTGGAGGCCAGTGATCTTCGATGCAGTCGGTGCTGGAGGCTGGGGCTACTCGGAGCCCAAAGCACAACTTCGTGGGAGACCCAGAAGAGGATGCACTTGCAAATGCAATCGGTGTCCAGGGGTCACGGTTCCACATTACCCACGACAGCTATGGGCCTCAGCTTTGCTGGGGACTCAGGGCAGCCTCAGGGAAGTCTGGAAATCTACCTCTGATGATGCAAAGACTTCGGCGTCCGGCGGGAGCTTCAGCGATGCAGACCGGACAATTGCTTCTTTGGTGCCTGCCAAGCAGGGGAGTCACTCATTGACCCCAAGGGAGATTCTTCAGTCCTCTAATCTTGAAGTAGAGCATCGAAGGTCCAGGATTCTGTGTCAGAGTTTTGTCCAGGTTAATCTAAAGCCCTAAGGACTGGGGTCCCATACTTATACTAAGATAGGGGGTTGGACATACTCTGGGGACCCACCTATGGGAGGGTCAGGGCAGAGGGGTGGTTACACCCCTTTCCCTTTGTCCAGTTTCGCGCCAGAGCAGGGGCTGGAAGCCCCTGAGCCGGTTTGAACTGGGGTATGCACAGGGACACCAAATGTGCCCCCAGTGCAGGACTTCAAAGCACCAGAGAGTGCTCCCGCCCAGCCCCAATACACACTATCCTGTCTGGGGAGGTGGTTACACCTCCCTGGGACAGGAAACCTATTGTCCAGGCCTCCCCTGCCGGAGTTTCGGTCAGCAGCAGGAGGCCAGACTCGTGTCTGTGGCAGCGGCATCCATTTTGTGATGCCAGGGCTCTGGAAAGTCAGTACCGGGTATACCGGTGTGTATATGTCTCTCCTCTAGAAGGGTGGAATGCTACCCCCGTCACCAGAACTGGCGGGGGGTAGCATTCCAAGATGTTTGACACCAAACACGACATGTTTCCGTGCAGCCATCCCAAAGTTAGCATTTAACGCGAGGTTATAATGCGCTTAAGAGTATATGGTCGGGCTGCACTACAAACAGCATCAGAGAAGGGTCTCCGAACGCTGCAGAGGGGCCCAGCTCATGCAGGGGCACCCTCTCACATAGGAACCACGCACTCTGCCTTCAGGATTGATAAGGCCTGCCATAGGAGTGACTTATAGGTTTATATGTGTGTATGTATGTAGTGATATAGGTAGCCTATATCACAGTAAGGGGTGCATGCACCACCTTACCCAGGCTGCAGTAACAGACCTGTGGTGTCCTTTTGGCTGGCCTTCCAGGGGTGGCACAATACATGCTTCAGCCCCAGGCAGGCCTCTGAGGTACCTATGCCCTGGGTACATAGTATACCATATACTAGGGACTTACAAGGGCACTCCAGATTCCAATCAGAGATGTGCCTAGGACACATGGAAACCATTTTAGAGAGGAAGCAGCTAGGCTGGGGTTCTGATTAGCAGGGCCCCAGCCAGACTAAAGTCGAAAAACAGTGAAGCATCAGCAAAAAGTGGGGGTACCCATGTGAAGCAGATCCTACTCTCCTACATCCATGACTAGATATTCTAATTTCCACATGAAAATATTTCGAGGCATTTTCCCCCCAGGTCTTCTAGTTTAATCTCATATTTATATATCATTCTGTTATTTAAAACAAAAAAAATATATTTGTGCTATCTGCAATGTGTCTACATTTTTCCACAATCAATATATGCCATCCTTTACAAACATTTTAATTTGGGTATTAGGAGCATGTTGCATAAAAGAAAATACATTAGCATGTAATGACAAACACATTCCGGAGTGAAAACAGAATATTTTTGTCACACTCACCAGAAAATTCAATATACCACAGAGATGCGAAATTTTGAATATAATGGATTCAAAGGTCACCATCATCATCATCAAAGAACACATCCCAAAACAAACACTTAAATACCTCTATCCTTTCTGCAAAACCTCCTCTGTGGCATACACTTAGAAAAAGTCCTCAACTGCACAAAATCAAAGTCTTCATGTAAATTCATAAATAACTTAAACTCATTTAGGTCACATAGTTGGTCAAGGACAATGACACCTCCTTTTTACGCATTTTGGATTTCTATTCACTAATTTCCTTTGGCGGATGAGAATTATCCTTGAATAGGTTACAATACATTTGTAAAATGACTGTATCTTTGATGTAGTTAGCATATCGTTCTATTGTACAAACTAGTCCCTTAAAATTTTAAAAGATAATTTATGGCAATCTCGTTTGAAGAATATTGAGAGGTCTATAACTGAATGACCAATCAAATTCCAGATTTGGGGTGGAAAAATTAATTTAGTTAATGGCTGCATTGCAGATAAAATACTTGAGATCAGGTTGCACCCAGTCACAGTTCACTTATGTACGGCAAACTTTGTGATGGCTCATCCTGCACCTTTTAATGCCATAAGAAATGATGCAGCAATTTAAATCCTCTTCCTGTATGTACGCGCTTGTTAGTGTACATTATATAGTCGGGAATAGGAATAACAATTTAGGAAGTACACTAATCTTAATTAGATTAGCTTTGATTACTTTTGAAAGCGGGAGAGAATGCCATGCCTTCTGCTAATTTGCAATCTTATTTTGAATTCCCAAAAGAAATATTTATATTAAATAAACCTCAGCCAGGTGATCTGTCCCCAGGTGCCGATGTACAGTTTCAGAGTCGAATTATTAACTGTTCTGCACTCAGGCATTATATCTCAGAAGCATGCCTATACATTACCTGTCTTTAATACATTTCTTTTATAACCCAGAGGAGGCTGTTTCTTGACAAATTTCAATAATCGCTGTATCAACTAACTCCTTTTCTCCAGACAGAAACAGGACAACATTATTTCCCTGCTTACAACATTTAGCGTTAACTAACATTGCTGCATACTATTTACAGAACTGCACTTCTTAATATTCTGTTTCTTACAAAGCCACATAGTACTTAAGAAATATAATCATCACATATATTTACAATTTTTGCAACAGGGAGAAAAAAGTAATTTGCCCACTATTACATGTATTTTGGTCAAGTGCTGAAGCTGAAATAAGAAACCTATAAGTTTCATCATGGCCAACAAAGGAGGTCATTTGGAGGAGGATGGACACAGGATCTCCCTGTGGATGCCCTTGCGCTCACTACTCTGAACTACCAACGCATTCAGAGGGCAGTAGTTTGAAGTGTACCCTAAGGAGGGTCCACAGCTGATACGCCTATGAGAAAGGCCTTTCAGCAGTTCTGGTGTGGTGCTGATGGCGATGTCACCAAAGGCCTCCCACTTCAGGAAACCTATCTGCTGATGCTCAACTTTGGCTGTGGTAGCACAGAGCAGTCAGCTTAACTTAAGAAGAAATGTATAAAGCATTTATCAGTACGAAAGCAGGTAAAACATAGAAAACACAACACAATCAAAATCCCACTCCCATTTATAAAAATAGAGGAAAATGCAATGAGCAAATAGACAGCAAAACCACAAAATTCTGATGTAGAGAACTGGAGATATGATTTTTCAAAATTTTAGATGTTTGTAACACCAAAAAGCACAAAGCGGCATTCAAGGGTATCTGATTGAGCTAGATCAGGTCAAAGTCAAAAGTTAAGGCCAACCACAATGGAGTGCAGGTCTATACAGGCACTAGGTTCGGTTCAGTGTAAAGTTTTACCTTCTGACTTAGAAACCTCAAAAAAGCTCAGTGGGACAAGGCAGCAGGCGGTAGCCTAGATGCGTTCCATGAGGCCGGATAGCCATCAGAGGAAGTCCCAGTGAAGTTGTTGACTTTTGGCAAGAAAACTCTGAGGGGGAGAAATTCAAACTTCATGCCCAGGGAAGGTCCCTTGTCTGCCAGATACTTTTGGCGCCTTTGCTCAGTGAAGATTTCTACCTTCAGGCTTAGAAACTTTGGAAGTCAAACTTCTTTGAGCAGGGCAAACCAGAAGGTTGAATCCAACAGGAGGTGCAAGGTCGGGGCCTGTGGCTCAGTAGCGGTCCAGTGGTAGCCTCTGGTTCTTCTTAGCAAAAGTCTCAAAAAAGTTTCTAAGTGTCAAGTTTTACAGTTGTTTCTGGGAAAGAGTCCATGCTCCCTGAAGCCACTAGCAGGGTCCAAGGCAAATCCACTTGGAACTAGTCAGTAGAGCACAGCAGAGTCTTGGGCTTATTGTAGCTTTAGTGTTCCCAGAGCTTTACAGTAGACTAGCCAACTGGCCCTTGGAGATCACTCTTCAGTCCTGGGTACAAATGGGAGCAGTTCCAGAGTCGGTCCCGCCCTTGGGGGTTCTCTCCCCAGGTTACAGTAGGTGCTGTCCCATAGTGTTCAGCGCTTGCAGTCCTTCTTCTGTCTTCCACAGGTTCAGAGGTGTTCTGAAGAAGGTACCAGGGGTGCCTCTTTTATGACTGGCACTAGCTTGTTGGCGGGGGTGACTCCTTTACCAATATGGAAAAAGTTCCAGTGGGCAACCCTACCCACTTGGACATCATTTCCTGTGGGATCAGCCCTAAACAATTCCACAATTTCCTGCTCTGCCAAAATCCAACATGGCAGAATCTTCATTCCCTTAGACAGAGCTCTGGGCACACCCCTGAGGTGTGTCTAGGGAAATGCGGAACTTCCCCAGCAAAACCAGTTCTGCAATAGGTTTTCGGCCCACTGGGATTTGTGTCACTCTGGCTACTGGACCAATGACAGGGACAGGCCTAGGTGTGAGTTACGTCAGCCTTTGACAGGGGCTGCCCCTTTGAAACTTGTACAGTTGGTAGGCACATCACCCAGGCCATCCTGTCAGGAGTAGGTCACTCCTTCTCCTAGTTAAGCCCTTTTCCTTCCTTTCCTGGGAGCAATTCACACATCCCAGCACGCTGTCAGGTGACAGCTGTGGATTATCTCTGAAAGGGCTACTAGAGACTTTGGGCAGGAAAATACCAACTTTGTGAAAGTGGTATTTTCAAAATAGTAATTTAAAATATGACTTTACCATCACATTGGATTTTAAATTCCTTTTAATTTGAGCCCTTGAATCACTGATCTAGCCATTACCAAACTGACGTTATGTGTTATAACGTGTTATAATGTAGCCCAGTGCTTTTCCTTCGGAGAGCCAGCCTTTCAACAATGAAAAAACACTTTTGAGATTTTTCACTGCCTGGACATGTAAAAGGTAAAACAAGGTCTATGTACAAATGGTGGTATCCTGGTTTCAGCCTATGTGATATGATAATTGTTGAACGCCATGCTGTATTTTAATAATTAATTTTAGTATTGACTATGTACAATCAAGAGTTTTAATAATGGATACATATTTATTGACTATTTTATGAAGAACTATGATTACTGTTGATTTTATTGTTTAATGCTAATTGGGAAAAATGCTAAGAGATGAATTATCTTTTTTATATATTTTTAATACTGTAATATTCTGTCTTTTGTGATTTAATAATCGAAATAAAGACTATATTGATTGATTGATTGATTGATCATGTCCTATGTTTTAAATACCATGCATTCTGCCCAATGGGCACTTAGGGCCTGCTTCAGGGGTGACATATAAGTATTTATTTGGGAATTCAAAAACGTCTTCAACCAAAGCTGCAATCCCTACAGAATGTGGCAACCAGTTTGCTCTTAAAAATCCCTAAATTTAGCCCCATTTCAAAAGCCATTCGAGGCCTTCATTCTTTGCCTGTTGGTGAAGGGGTAAAATTCAAGGCCTTGTGTATGGTACACAACACACTATATGGAACTGGCCCTCTCTACTTTCAGGAGACCTTTTCATGGCATGCCCCCGATGTGTCTTAAGATCATCTGCTGCAAAATTAGTAACCATTCCCAAAATAAAGAAGGCTAATTGGGGTGGCAGGAGCTTCTCCTACATAGCCTGCAAGCTCTGGAACTGTATGCCCCTATTGTTGAGATCTCAAACGAACAGGCTCTTTTTTAGGAAATCTTTGAAGACATGGCATTAAGTCTCCAGTATTAAGTTGGTCTTTCGGTGTTTGTTAGCCCAGCTCCAGGGCGCTAGCGCCAAGACGCCTCAGCATTCGTACGCTCTATAAAACCCTTATTTACTTACTTACTTAAAAAGAAAGGTTAAGGCCTGTCAAAGGTTTATTTTTACAGGTGTAACTGACAGTTTGCAAACTGCATAGCTAGCCTGCAGTGACAGGCCTAGAGTCATGTTTTCACTTGCCACTTCAGCCCACTGGTGACATTTAACTTACAGACCCTGTGTACATAGAGTACCATATGTTAGTGACCTATAGGTAAGTTTAATATGCCAATCAGGGATTAGCGAAATTTCCATGTTTTAAAGGGCGCAAAGCACATACACCAGGGGGGTGCGGACGGCAATGCCCCAGTGCTCAAAAAGTCCATACACTAGCCGCATAAGCCCAAACACTTGGGGAAAACATGCAAAAAAGTGAACTTTCCCTACAAAGACCATGGAAAGAAAATGAATATGTTCAACTTAGCAAGGAAAGAACATCATGTATGTGGAGAAAATTTATGATCCATTCCTGGAAATGGGCCCTCACTTTGGGGTTTCTTTCTAGGAATCCACCTTGCCAGCATGGCTTAGCAAACCGGCCGCCGTCTATTTACCCTATGACATGGCTCCCTTGATGCACACGGGAGTGGCTTTGGAGGGCAAATGTCCTCCACAATAGCTGATATCTTTATATTTGGTGGGCAAGCTATAGTCAGTTTGACAGAGGCTCTGCTCACTGTAGGCTGCAAAAGTTTAAATTATCCACTTACTTTCCCCAGCACTAAAGCAACATGAGTTTGTATATAAGAAAATTCTTACATAGTAACCAGTACAGTGCACCTCTTCTTTTTGGATGGAGCATATAATACTGGAACCAAACATAGAAAAACAATGTATAATTTGACTTTTACATCAAAAGAAATCTGTAGGTGGCCAGGGTTCTCAGTCAAAATGGCATTTTTGTCTAACACCTGGGCTGGACAATTCTATTTTGCCTCTCTCTCACAACATAATATGAAATATAGCAGGCAGTTATGTGGTCTGCAAGCTCCAGACCTGGTAATTATGGGCCCAGGGACACTGGACTTGTAACCCTTGGTTAGTGCTGCAGAGGCTACAGGACACTCCAATGCCCAGCCCAAATCCGCCCCCTTCCTACACAAGGAGAGGAGCAGGGTGCTCCTCTGCTGATCTGCCCTCCCTCGTCCAGGCACCACAAACCAAAACAAAGTCCCCCCAGAGACTTACCACCTGCTCCATACAGGTAGTAAACAGATATGGATTTGGATCTGTTATTTTCCCCAGAATGGGGGAAAACGTTCTGAATTGCACCCGGTATTCCTGGGTCCATGTTTTAATCACCATTCCAGGGGAAAATAACTTGTAACCCCTGTATTATGGTGAAAGGGATACTGTCCTGGATGACTGATTCCACCCTTCTGTATCCCTGCACCAAAATAAGTAGAACTCGTAATGATGGCCACTGTACCTTAAACGCAACCCTTTCGCCAATGGAGGGAGGGTAAGGATGGCCCAAACTAGTCTCTCCATTTCAATCCCAGTGTGCCTGTGCAGCTGCATTCAGTAGCCATTGAAGGTGAACAGCCAAATATTTGGGTCATCAAAGTATATGTTAGCAACATACTCAAACAGGGTTAGAATGACTGCTAACACCACCAGTGTATTTTTACAAGAATCCAAGAGGCTGATATGTTTTTTCAACAGGCAGAGGTGGGAAAAGCCTTCATTACTATGGGAAAACAAATGTCCCATAGACACTTTTTCTTGTATAATGATACCCAAGTTCTTTTCTTTTGTCATGGAGCCTCTAGCGAGTCAAGCTGATGTGGTCAGAAATCTTTAAGGAGAGTCTACTTTAGAGCCACTAAAACTGAAACCTCTGTTTTGATTTGGTTATTTTTTGGAAAGATTATGTTCATCAAATTCTCAATCTGAGTTACGCATGCTGCAAGATATAATGCTGTTCTCAAATTCAGGTCTGATCTTGGAGAGCGGCTGTGCTATATATATAGTCATATGCTAGGGTATCCAGCATCTGATGGGGTTCCAACAGGGGTTCCAATAGGGGTTCCAACAGTCTAATCTAACAATAAATAAACAGAATGAGAGATAAGACAGAGGCTTTTCGACGTCTGCAATACTCCTTGGCTTAGATGGGAAAGTGTGTAATGAAAACATGTGCTAACTTTATTTTATGAATGTTAAACCTGTCAGCCTTAGGGTGATTTCCCCCCAAACATTTTACCTCATCCTCCCATTTTTGCTGATCTCGTTTTTGTTGGCCTTAGGACTCTGTGCACCTTACCACTGCTGACCAATGCAACAGTGCTTTTACTCTCCCTTAAACATGGTAAAATTGACTTACACCCAATTGGCAAATTTAATTTACTTGTAAGCCCCTAGTAAAATGGTACTCCATGTACCCAGGTTCTATACATTAAATGCTACTAGTGGGCCTGCAACATTGATTGTGTCACCCACATAAGTAGCCCTTTAAGCAAGCCTCAGACCTGGCATTGCAGCCTGTGTGTGCAGTTTTAAACTGCCATGTTGACCTGGCAAAATAAACCTTGTTTTAAATACATATAGGTCACCCCTACGTTAGACCTTAAACAGCCCATTTGGACAGGGTGCAGTGTATTTAAAAAGTAGGACAGGTACTTTTTACTTTTAAATGTCCTGGTACTGAAAAAACTCTTACATTCATTTTTCACTACTGCAAGGCCAGCTTCTCCTATAGAGTAACATTGGGTTATCTCATTATATTTAATTAGTGAATACTTTCAATTGGGAGCAGGTAGAATGTCAAGTTTGGTGTCTAAAGAATTGTAATTTAAAACCCTCTTTAATGGTGAAGTTGGATTTGAAATCACAATTCTAAAAATGCCACATTTAGAAAGTTGACATTTTCTTGTTCCAACCATTTGGTGCCCACAGCCTGTTTCCTGGGTCACATGACTAGTTGTAACTGGCAGTTGGTCTTTCTGTATTACTGCCAGACAATGAGACACAGGGGAATAGGTGTTGGTAGGATGGTCCACCTCTAAATTGATAGGGGTGTGGAGCTGTCACCTACCACACTTGTACATCACAAAGTCTCTACCTTGGCACACTCACATAGGATTTCACACTAGTCTTTTGTTCCCCCGAACAAGCTGGGGCCAGGGCAAGGAGGCAGGAAACTCCAGATACCACTGCAGGGGGAGGTCTCTGGAAGCCTTTTACAGGTCAGAGTGGGAATCAGGTATAAGTAGTGGACCTTCAGACCCAATTCTTCAGTAAACTTCTGGACCTGTGAAAGACTCGAAAAAGGACTGCTGTACTGCTCTTCTGCAAGAAGGACTGTTCTGCTGCCCTGCTACTGTACTGCCTGAGTGAGAAGGACTGGACCTGCATTTTGAACCCAGGACCTCAAGTCAAGCTGGTTGGCTGGTCTCCTGATCAGAGTCATGGACAGGAAAGGCTCCTACCACCTTGAACCCTGCACCTGAATTCTGCCTGCTATGAGTCCTAACCCCTCACATGGTGCTCCTACAGCCCTGGACCCTTGGAAGTGGGCCTGAAGGTGCTCTGCCAGCCCAGCTGTGGTTTCTACCGAATCTGGTGCAAAGCGACGCAAAGACCAAACAAAGCCTTGTCACAGAGTAACAAGGGTCTATGGACCAATGCTGAGCAACGCGAAGCCCCGCGAAGCCTCGCCATCTAGAGTCTTCCGAACCTATGCAGCGTGACGCAACTCAATGCAGGACTTTGCATCACAGCTCCTCAGAACCAATGCCGGATGATGTAATGCCTTGCAAATAAATACTGCACAGTCCGCACACAAAAGACACAAAGTACAATACTCAGCGGGGCTAACTTGGTCCCTGCATCTGGCCTGCACTTCATCATGGTCAGCCTGAACTTGTGACTTTATCCCGGTCCAGTGCGACCAGATAACCACAGTTGGCACTTTATGCTTTTGAGCAATATTATTACCTATATCTTTGAAATTGCACACATCTGGTTCTACTAACTGGATTTTTGTTGTTTTGGCATGACATCATTTATTACATTTTACTCTATTTTTTAAATTGGTGTGGGATTTTTCTTGTGTTCTGTTTTTACGTTATTACTGTTTGAAGCGCTGCATAAATATTTTACACACTGCATCTAAGTTAAGCCTGATTTCTTTTGTGCCAAGCTACCAGAGGGTTAAGCACACGTTAATTTGAGATTTGCTTATGTTTCACCCTGACAAGAATTGTGGTTGGTTCTTGAGTAGGGTTTTATACCCCTCAGCCAGTAACCAAATTTCTCACATTGGTAGCAGCGGTGGGATTTTAACCCATGCCTCCGAAGAAGCTGGAAAAAGGACTGTTCACATCCCCAAGGATATGTTGCCTAACTTTACTGTGGGGGATGATTAGATACATGGTTTGAGGCCTATGAGGTTGCTCTGGAGATGCACAGGACCCTTGAGGACGATTGGGGGGCAGCCTCTGGAGATACATTCCCAGTGGAGCAAGGGACACCCTGTTCCCCCTAGGAAAAGGGAATAGTAGGAAGTATCCCCTTATGAAGGACACTCTCACCAGAAAATATGGCTCACCTCAGAAAAGTCCAGGCAAATGTTTAGGGACAGCCAGAAGTTGTCACAGCAGTCCTAAGTAGATTGTGTGGACCACTTTTACAAGGCACTGAATGGTTGGGTGAAGTGCAGTGAAGTGAGTGATTACCAAGAGCTGTACCATTTGATTGCAAGGAAGCAAATGTTCTGTTTTGTTTTACAGAGCTGCATCAACACCTAGTGGAAAGTAAGCTCTCTGACCCTAGGGAGCTTGCTAAGAAGGCTGGATCAGCACCAGGGTCCACAAATAGGTATCTGGGGCATTCTCCCAAAAAGGTGGTCAGGGTTCCTACCAGAAAAAAAGAGGAGGAGATAAAAACAAAAAGGAGTTCTCTCAAGGCCCCCAAAACAATTCCCTGGAGGAAGTGACCCAGCCCCAATCTGGCCTCATGAAAAATGGGTTTGTAGACAAGAACACTGGTAAGTTCTCCCTAAGTGCTACAAATGTGATCATTACAGGCACACCAAGGGAGATTCCAAGTGCCTCAAGAAGGGCACAGTCCCCCACTGGTGGGCACACCCAAGGGTTGGTAAATATAGCGCTTGGGGAGGAGATGGCTCCAGTTAGTGTGGGAGGCAGCTAAGGTTACCGTAGTGCCCCCTGGGTGAAAAGGAAAATGTGTCCAAAGCCCACATTCTTACCAATAATTCCAAGTATAGGCAGCGGGTCACCATCAATGTGCATATGGTGGAGGCTATGAGGGGCAGAGGAACCAGTATGACTACAGTAAGGTATCATCTGGTGTCCTCAGAGCAGGTGATACCCAATACATTCCACTAGGGTTGTAGTAGCAGACAACTGTGAGAGTCACTACCGAGTGGCTCTGGTTCCCTTTGAGTGGAGGGGGGTCTCAAGTTCTCTAAAGGTAGCTGTGAGCCCTGCCATGCCTGAGGATGTTTTGTTAGGAAATACCCAAAGCACACTACCTGGAAGGAAGTGGAGCTCAGATCACACCTGGAGATCTTGGGGTTACCTGAGTGAGTCTGTATGACCACGAAGGTCCATGGCTGCTCAGCAGGGGAGTCAAGGAAGCCTGGAAGAACGGCCCAGGCAGCTGCCAAGAAAGGGAAGGGCAGGGGGATTGGAAAACCACCCCCTGAAACTCCTGTGGTACAGTTAGATGGGGAGCAGAGGAGGCCACCCTAGAGCCTACAGTGGAGGAATTTGCCACCCTATGATCCCTACCTGAGCTTGCTGGATGGCAAGTTGAGGGTGGATTCTGCAAGGTCCAGAAGGAGTGCCCAACCCTAGAGGGCATGAGGAAGCAGGCCAAAGTCCAGGCAGAAGGCGACACCTCTGGAGATCACCTCATTTACTGGGAGAATTACCTCCTTTACAGTGAGCCTAAGCCCCTTATACATGGAACAACATGTGTGTTGGTGGTCCCCCAGTATTTCAGGGCCTTCCTATTGGGCCTGGCTCACAAGATACCCCTGGCAGGACATCTGGGGCAGGACAAGAACTTTACAAGGCTTTTATTGGCCCCGGATGACGACATCCTCAGATACATTCTGCAGGACAAATCCCACCTGCCAGGCCAGTGGGAAAAAAGGTAAAAAGATAAAGGCTACCCTGAATCCCTTTCCTGTTGTTGGCACCTCCTTTGAAAGGATGGATATTGACATTGTTGAACCCTTGGATCCCAAAATTGTCCTGGGCAACAGGGTTATCCTGATTTTAGTGGACCATGCCACTAGGTACCCAAAGGCCATACCTCTGGGGACCGTGATTGCACCCGCAGTGGATAGGGCCCTAATGGGGATTTTCACCAAGTGGGTTTTGCCAAGGAAGTGGTATCTGATGGGGCACCAACTTCATGTCAGTCTATATGGGAAAAATGTGGGGTATCCTACAAGATGTCCACACCTTACCATCCCCAAACCAATGGGCTTGTTGAAAGGTTTAACAAGACCTTGAAGGGCATGATTATGGGCCTGCCTGAGCCCATGATGCAGAAGTTGGACGTCCACTTACTATGCCTGATCTTTGCCTACAGGGAGGTACCACAGAAAGGAGTTGGGTTCAGCCGATTTGAACTCTTCTTTGGGCACCTTGTTAGGGGACCTTTTAGTCTTGTTAAGGAGGGGTGGGAGCAAGCTCCCAAGAATAAGTCCCCCAGGATGTGGTTAGTTTCATGCTAACCTTTTGCAACCAGATGCAAAAGTTCTGAAAGAAGGCTTCTTAGAACCTAGAAGCCAGCTAGGAGATCATGAAACTCTGGTATGATCAGAAGGCCACTCTGGTAGAATTTCAGCCTGATCAGAAAGTATGAGTAATGTAGCCAATGGAGCCATGAGCCCTCCAAGACCGTTGGAGAGGGCCTTATGAAGTGAAAGAGAGGAAGGAGGAGTCTAACTACCTGATGGACCTCAAGACCCCCAGGCACCCCCTTAAGGATCCTCCATATCGACTGCCTCAAGCCACACTATGAGAGGTTGAGGTCACCATGCTGCTGGTGACGGATGATGGAGTGGAAGATGAGAGTGAATCTCTCCCTGACCTCCTGTCATCCAAAGAAAAAGATGGGTCAGTGGAAGTTGTCAACCTCCCTCCTACCATAACCCCAGCACAGCAAAGGGACTGTTGTCAGTAGTTGGGACAGCTTTCCTCACTGTTCTCCCTCACTCCTGGGCTTACATACCTATGTACCCAGTACATAGACACTGGTGACAGTCTTCCTGACAGAAACAAGATCTACAGACTGTCAGACAAGGTGAGTGCCAGCATTAACAAAGAAAGCTCCAAGATGCTGGTGTTGGGAGTGATTGAGCACTCCAGTAGTCCCCGATCCAGCCCAGTGGTGTTGGTTCCCAAGACCACCGCACCATGTGCACCCCTCGGAACTCTATGTGGACTACAGGGAGCTCAACTAAGTCACGAAGACTGATGGCCATCCTATCCACCGAGCTGATATGGGTTCACAGACCGGTTAGGGGCTGCCCAGTTCCTGAGTATTTTTGACCTCACATCAGAATACTGGACGATGGCCCTAACGGATGGGGTCAAAGAGAGGTCAGCATTCTCTACTCAAGAATTCCCCTGCCACTTTCCAGAAGTTGGTGAATCAGGTCCTGGCTGGGATGTAGGCCTGCAGTGCTGCTTACTGATGACATAGCTGTCTTTAGTAGCAGTAGCATGAGGCCGTCCTGTTTCTCTTCTGTGAGTGCTTCAGGCTCTGCAACAAGCAGGTCTGACTATCAAGGCCAGCAAGTGCCAGACAGGGCAAGGTTCTGTGGTGTACTTGGGGCACCTTGTGGACAGTGGCAAGGTGCAGCCCCTCCAAGCCAAAGTAGAGACTATCCTGGCCTGGGAGACCCCAAAACGCAAACAGAAGTGAGGGCCTTCCTGGGCTTCACTGGATAATACAGGATGCTTGTTAAGGGATATGGTGCCATTGTTGCTTTCTTGACTGAGATGACTTCGAAACAGCAACCAAAGAAGGTGATCTGGATAGAGGCCAATCAGAAAGCCTTTCATACCCTCAAACAAGCCATGTGTACAGCCCCTTTACTAAAGGCCCCTGACTTTTCCCAGGAATTCATTGTAAAAACTGATGCTTCATAGCATGGCGTATGGGTAGTGCTTTCACAGCTGAATGACGAGGGCCTAGACCAACCTGTAGCCTTCTTCAGTAGGAGGTTACTTTCCTGGGAACAGAGTTGGAGTGCTAGTAAGTGGTAGGCCTTTGCTGTGGTCTGGGCACTTAGGAAGCTGAGACCAAACATGTTTGGGACTCACTTCTGGGTTCAGACGGACCACAGGCCCCTCAGGTGGCTCATGCAAGTGAGGGGTGAGAATCCAAAACTGTTGAGGTGGTCTCCATTCAGGTTATGGACTTTACGGTCGAACACCGTACTGGGTCAGACTACTCCAATGCGGTAGATCTGTCCGGGTTCTTCCACCTTAGTGATGAGAACCCCCAAGAGGTTAAATAGTTCTCCCCATTTTCAGCTGGGGGGGGGACACGTTTTAGGCTTGTCAGCCATGTCAGCCTAAGGGTGGTCTTCCCCCAAAACCTTTTGCCTTAATCCTCCCACTTTTGCTGATCTAATTTTTGTTGGTCTTAGGACTCTGTGCGCTTTACCACTGCTGACCAGTGCTAAAGTGCTTGGGCTCTCTCTCCTAAACATGGTAAAATTGGCTTACACCCAATTGGCATATTTAACTTACTTAAGTACCTAGTAAAGTGGTACCCATGTACCTTTTTGTGATTTGGTGTAAATCTGTTGAGTAGTTTTTGAAATATTAAAGAAAATTCAAATTTGGATATATAGATGCGGAGAATCCGCGACCCCTCCCAATTTTGTGCTGAGATCTGATTGGCTGCCAACATTTCAAACAAGGAAGTGTTGGAAGCCACCTTCAGACTCTGCTTGAGCCGAGTCCCAGAAAAAAACTGTAAAGAAAAGGGGGCAGGGTAGAAATACCCTGACCCCCTAGGACTCTTGGGGCCATCCCATAGAGACCCTGCAGGCCCCAAAAAAGCTTTCTTTTAAAAACAAATTCAGCAGGATGTGCGAACCCCACGGAAAATGTAAAAAAAAAAGAAAGCACGGACTCCTGCGCTTCGTTAATTATCGGCCCCCGGATGGGCCAGGTGTCGGGGGACATTTTTTTTAATAAGGGAGGGGGGCTTAATATTGCCATGGGGACCCCCACCTCCCCAGGGCTTGTTTACAAATGCATGCGGGGGAGGCTCGTGCAGTCTACCCTGCTGCCCTGGGAACCACCACCTCCCCGGGGCTTTATTTCAAAACAATTAAGGGGGGCAGCATGGACCCCCCGGAAGCCCACGGGGGCCGCCACCTTCCAGGCGCTTCAACTGAATGAATGGAGGGGCCGTACAGACCAACCCTGCCCCATGAACCACCACCTCCTTTGGGCTTTATTTGTAAACAATGCCGGGGACTGCACGGACCCCTCGCAGCCCTGGGGGCCACCACCTCCCTGGCCTTTAACTTTAACGAACGGGGCAAAATCTAAAAAGGGAGGGAGTCCACGCTGCCCTCCTCATGGAGCCATAGATGGCCCTGGGGACCGCCACCACCCAGGGCCAGCTCCTGCTATGTCCCAGGTGCCATCCCCAGGACATAGCTGTTTGCTATGGCGTGGTGGGAACTTTACCGCTCCAGCCAAACCATAGCAAACTGTGCTCCGCTTTCAGCAAGAAAGAGCATTACAAATGCTCTCACTTGCTGGAAGCAGAGCAAAATTGCTTTTACACAGAGAGAGCTCCATGTTCAGCAGCTCCCTATGTGCAAAAGCAATTCCGGCTCCCGCAGGAGGCGGGGAGTCGGCATGGGCTGCTGGGGCCTTCAGGCTCCCCCCGCGGTCCCTATCAGTGGTGAGTGGGTGCCCTGGGTGGGACCAGGGCACCCACAATAGAGGCCGGACCCCGGAGGATGGGGTCACCGGGGCCGAAATCGGCCTGGGAGGGTGGCCCCCCTCCCCTCATTTATTTAAAAAGAAAGAGTCCGGGCCCAGGGGGATGGGGTCCTCAGGACCAAAATCAGCCCTTCCCTTTAAGTTAAAAAAAAAAAGAAATTAAAAAGGGGCTGTAATTGGCCCAGGGAAGGGGACCATGTGGCCCCCCACCCTTTCAGTTTTAATATGTTTTTTAAAAAGGCCCGGCCCCGGGGGATGGAGTCCCCGGGCTGAAATTGGCCCAGGGAAGGTGGGGCATGTGGCCCCGCCTTCCCTAATAAACCCCCCAATTTTTTTTAAACCTACTGGCAACTCACTCTAGGCCCTGCCCCCTTTCACCACTACTCTGCAAACGCGCCTCCTGCACAGAAGTGGTTATGGGATGAAGTCCCCTTGGCTTCAGAGGGTCCTTGAGGGCCAAAAAGCCCTCCTGTTTTCTTCAGTAAGTCTCAAACAGCAGGATTGATGAGAGGACTTCAGAGGCCACGCCCCCTTTCTCCACCACTCTGCAAAAGCACCTCCTGGTGCACTGCTGGTTGGGGATAAAGTTCCCATGGATGCTGAGGGTCCTTGGGGGCCAACAGGCACTCCTGTTACCTCCAGTAAGTCCCACACAGCGCAATGTCCATGTCATCAGTGATGTGATATGTGAGGTGATGAGCAGTGCATTGTGGGTCATAAGTTGTAGTTAGCTCAGGTAACTATAACTGCTGAATTTCTATGGTTCTGTACAAGTGAATCTGAGCCTAACTATAACGTCCCTATAACGTTTGTTTTTTTCATTGAATTTCTAAGCTTTTTAAATTCTATTTCCTAACTATAACATCCCTGTAACCTTTGTTTTTTTCAGTGAATTTCTATGTTTTTTTTAAACGCAAAGTAATTTTAATTACTATACGTTACTCCAAAGACTGTCAGGCATGGCCCTCTGCTGCATGTGGGGAGGTGAGCAGCCCCCATCCAATGTTTATTTTAGTCCCGGAGAAGTGGTGGTCCCCGGGACCAGGGGGCTGCAATGGACCCCCTTCATTATTTTATTTTAGCCCTGGGGATGTGGATGTCCCTGGGGCTGCAGGGGAGGTTGCTCGGGCCCCCGAGCATTCATCTATTAACTTTTGCCCCAGGGAGGGGGTGTTCACCAGGGTGTAGGGGGTCTGCGTGTCTCCCCTGCATTTTTTTTATCTTAGCCCAGTGGAGCTGGTGGTCCCCGGGGCTACCATAAACCCTAGGAGGGGGGCCTTGTGCGCCCCCTCCTTTTTTCAGCCCCCAATGCCCCTTGGACCTGGCCCACCTGGGGGCAAAGTAAAAGAACTGTGCAGAACACTGTATTTTTAAAAACAAAAATCTCTGGAAAATCTGCGGATCCATGCGCAGATTTTTCAGAGATTTTGTTTTTAAATGCTTTTTAGCCATGGCGGGGTCTCTGTGGACCTCTACACCATGGCTAGGGGCTCAGGGTGTCTCTACCCTGGACACTTTCCTTTTGTGTTGGCAGTCAATCAGATTTCAGCACGGGCTGTCGGATCTGCGGAGGGTATGCATCCCTATACATCAAATTTTTTTTACCTTTAATATTTCTAAAACTACTGAATGGATTTATACCAAATCACAAAAAGCAGGATCCCAGGAACAAAATCTACCTTTCTGCCAAATTTGGTGCAATTCCGTTCAGCAGATCAAAGCCCCTATGGGAAAATGCATGGGGGAAACGTGTTTTGGGACTCCCCCTTTTTCTTGTCCTCCGCTTGACGGATCCTCTGAAACTTCCAACACAGCAGCTGAACCGACTAAAGTATACGTTTTGAAAATTTTGTGAAGATTCATCAAGTGGCGCCAAAGTTATTGGCAAAACAAAAAACGCTCTTCCTATGGAAACTAAGTAACTACAACTATGTACTGGCGACCACCAGTTGGCAATATATATTTTTAACATGCATAGATGTGGAGTTAAGAATAGTAAATCTATACCTCTCTGTATGCACTTACCTTTTGAGATTTTGTCCCTCAATATTCTGTCCTTGATATTGGTGTATTGAGAAATTGCTAGCCTTCATATTCTGTAGAACACTCAGATGCCGGTGTACTTTGGTTGTACCCCTTTTCAAACAGCAAAATAAACTTTGTTGGAGGGCACCAACTCAGAGAAAAAAATGTGCATTTCTCAGGGAAAGCATGATAGATGTTCCCCGAGCCGGAAAAACATCAGACGTTTGACTGAGCAGCCCAGAGAGAGCATAGAATGCAGTTTAGAAGTAGAATTGCGAGGGCATGATTACTTAGATTTCTTTTACTGTGCTTAGCTGCACTGTTCCTCATTTTCTGTAAGCTGAGGTCATTCTTCTATTCCTACCAAAGAGGAGACTTCAGCAGGAGAAATGTAGGAGAGCTGGCTAGGATGGAGAGGATAGAGACAATCTTGCAAGCACACATTGGTATTTGTCAGGAAGTAGAAGGGTCAGGGGTCACTTTGAAGTTAGGTAGAGTAGGAATCCAGGACACTTGAGTGCTTATAGTGGGTGTCAGAAAAGGGGGGGGAAAGAACAGCTCACACAAACCATTCCCAAGGGGGTGGGGATTCTAGAAGACTATCTTTGTTGAGTAGAAACAGGAGTCATGGGGGATGCAATAAGGGAGGTGGAAGAGCAGGAGGTCTTATCTCAGATATTTGTAATAGAAAACAATACTGAGTGAAATATTTGCATAGAAGACAACCTACTAAACTTAAATGAAGAACAAAATTAACAGATAAAGTGTACTTAAGAATATTCACTTTGCGGTTTTGCACTCACTTGTCACATACAATTTGTTTTCTTGTGTATCAATTATTTTAGTGGCATAAATGAATGCAATTTGTTTTCAATGCGGGATCTCTCAGCCTCTGTGCGGTTCACAGAGAGAAGGCCCCCTGCTTCCACATCTGCTCTTCCTGCTCTGAAATGCTCTATATGCAAAACCAATTAAAATAAGAACTTTCACCTTATCGCATCATTATTACTGTCATGTGTTACATTTCAGACCTGAGGCCTAGCAATCGCATTCACACAGGCAAAGTACTGCTGAAGAAAAGGTTGTGTCCATGGCATTTGAAAATGGAATACAGAAAGCATTCAGCCTCAGTGAAAATTAGGTGCTGTTGGCATCTAACTCTTCAGCACCGACCACAGAAATGCCCAGTATATTAATAGAAGTGTGCTAGTATGTGTCGCTGATGATGTGGGTGGTACGACTGTCTGACAGAATATCGAAGAAAAAAATATTGTGTGGACCAAAATATCGAGAAGGTAGGTATAGATTTACTATCCGTAACTTCGCATCTAGGTACCTTGAAGATATATATTTAGTCAACGTACATATATCTGGAGTTAAGCATAGTAAAACTTCGCTTTCCCATAAAAACTTACTTTTGCAATATTTTTGTCCTTGATATTTTTGACACAACATTTTGTCCACACAATATTTTTTCTAGCATATTTTGTGCAAACACCGGGTGATAACATCCAGTATTTGTCACTGAAGCATTTTCCCAACAACTTCCATTTCTGTCTATCCTCTAGACGCATGTCTTCCTCTAATCTTCAACACACTGGCGTCATCCTATCAATGTGATATTTGTAAGAAGTCTGGGTGTGAAGCTAATGCCGTGATGCACAGAGTTTGCTTTGAGTAGGTGAGGTGAGTAGGTGTGGCTACTTTCATAGTACCCCTGGCAATGTTACATCATTGAGGTCATAGGGATTGTAAAAAATCCAAGTGTCACACAAATAACAAGTGTAGCAGTTGAATTCAGCAGAAGAGTGGTAAGGGGGTAGTATGCACCTGATGGTTCTCTTTGGAGCACACTGCTGCAAATACATTAGTTAAGTGTGGTATGGTAGCACACTCATTTACTAACAGCACATTTTCCATTGAAATGGCCACTAAATTTGCTCTCTCATACAGTTTTACTGATAAAAAACACACAGCACAGAAATGATAATGTGTGGAAATCGGGTTTCAGTAAATATGTATAATTTGTGCACCACAAATTAAAGTGTCTTTATTTTTTCTGATTCTATTAAAATCTTTGTTCCCATCATACTTCAGATTTACAAAATAAACGCGCCCCATTTATGCTTTCCTAACTGCTGATATATTCAGATTTTTTTTATAGTTCATTTACTTGTATTTAAATTGTGTTGTGTGCTAAAAAAATGGTCACCCTAAAGCCTTTCCTTAACATTGCTTGTACTCCAGCAAGATTTTCACATACTTCCTCTACAAAATCCTCTCACTTTGCGTCAGAGAAAGAAAAGTAAAAAGGAGTCTAAAGAAAAGGAAACACGAGTTTCCCTGTTAAAAGATTAAGCACCAATTTGCCAGAAGACATGGCCTGCCTTTTGACTTCTACCTCTGAAGCACAGAAAATGGGGCTAGATAAACACAAAATGTAAAAGCATCTTTATTGGCCATTTGTCTTCTGATCTCCAGCATGGTACTTTGAGGGTGCTGCAGGACCACCGGCCCCCTCCTTCGAGTGCATATGGCAGAACTCTATGAATCGGCCCTCAACCACTTGACTTGCTCCACAAGGAAGATTCCGCAGGTGTGACAAATGCTGGCAGGCAAGGACACCTCTCCAACAGCTTTGGGACGAAAAGAACTAGTATGTTTTTTAACCTACATGAAAGAAATGACCTATTCGAGAATGAAGATGAATTTCTTTATGAATTGGTGACCTCTGTTATATAACGACCAAATTCTTCTACTTTTTTGCACCTTAGGTGCCCAAAAATGTTATTTATGAAGATACAATCCAATTACTTATGCAAAGAGTCAGTGGCTTGGTGTATCAAATGGTTTGACCCGTTCCCTTTCAAGGGGGGGAATGCTTTGATACATAAGGACACAGGTCCAGTTTAATTTTACCCCGGCAATTGTTATTTGCACATACAGAAATTCTGTATGTATTATGGAATGTTCATGTTTACAAATCTTGCAGGGGTAGATATATGGGTGTTCCTGGGTGAGCCAACCTGTGAGTTACGGATTACACACAAACCTGTAGGCTCACCAACCATCTAGTTTTCTACATTGGGAGTAGCCTTGGGAGTACTCTGACATTTACTTCAAATTAGGAGAAACCAGTGAGGAAGATTTTTGACTTTTTTTTTTTTTTTCCTAGGGCACTCAAAATATTTCCACTAGTGCTGTGAGTATCACACCCACTCAAATGACCTATTAAGGCCGAAGGGCAGTAATGACGAATAAAGGAATTTGTAAAAACTGGTGTACTGGGTGTGTTTTGGTAGTTGTCCCTCGTGTAGGATATTTTTCAAGCGAAGCCCAGCTTTGGCATTTTTAACATATTTACAATGGAAGGCAGTGTAGAGTGTTTAGGAGGGCCACCACTATCAGGTATGAAATTATATGACCCATATCCCAAAAGCAACAGGAAAGTGTTTACATACATTAGAAGTATGGACTATCAGTTATAAAATTTTAATTGAAGCCAACGTGCTTTTAGTGCAATTTGTCAGTAGCATAGTAAGGGTCCCATGAGCCCCAATTCAAGCATGGAATAGGACCGCCTGCCACCGGCTGGGCAGTAAAATGCAGCCATTATTAGATGCAGAGGGCCCCATACACCTGTGGGCCCAATGGTGCTGCAACAGTACTTAACAAGGGATTGTAGTTTAGCATGGGGGAGGGGGAAAGAAGTGTGAAGTTCAATAGTTCATTTTGGGACCCACTGTTAACAAATATATGGCTAAAATGTGGAGTGTAGGCTATTGTCCAGAAATCTTTGTTTAGATTAGGATTCCAATTTATGCGAAAATACCTCAATTTTTCCCTTGCACAAATTATGTCAGGGGCAATTTGACAGACTTTGTATGAGAAAATCCACAATATTCTGAGTTTCGCAGTTCGGAACAAAGGAAAACGATTCATTGTATGTTATTGCCATATAATTTCTCTTGCTGGGGTAGAGTAAAGTGTCAAAGCCTTTCTTTCCCTTTGACACTTTCGTCGACCCCAGCAAGAGAGTCGGGCCAAATTACAAAATGCCTTCACTTTTGAAGAGAAAGGAAAAGTAAGTATTTTAATTAAAAAAATCTCAGAAGTTGATTCGGAAAAGTCCTTTGACATTTGAGAGTCTGTGATTTGAAAACAATTACATGTTGCATGCAAATATGCAAAGGCCTGTATATTGTTAACTGACCCACTTCGAGGTCATCTGGGCGTGCTGCAGAACCACAAGTTCCAGTGTCATAGCCCCTGATCTTATTGGGGATTTGTAAAAACTAAAAAGGTCTGTGATGTAACATTTTGGCTGAATTTGAATTAGATGTAAATTACAACTTTAAATTTGACCAGATGAAGGTAAGTATATTTTCGACTAAAATTGCACATAACCTTTAAAAAACATGCCACAAAGAAAGACGAGGCAAATCACAACACAAGCTGAGATGCGGGAAAGAATACATGCACTACAATTTCATCCTAATGATTACCTTAATTAATCATTGATAGAAAGACTGTTTTCATACATTCTGCTATTTAATTATATTAGGTTGTATTCATCAACTCTTCTGTACAAAAATGTATATTGCTGTGTGGTGTCACATATTAAAACATTAAGACCAAATAATAAACGAAAACTATACAACAAAACACCAAAAAATACATCAATTTTAATCAATCCTAAAAAGAACTCCTCTCCTTTCATTGAATATACAGTGAAGGCTGTGCTTATAGAGTTTGTACACAATCACAATAGAAGATAGTCTCTTATATCCATACACATACAGGAAGTATAGTTATTTTCTTCGATTTCTTAACAATGTGTACTTAATGTTGAATACACAGCTATTATATTTGTGGAGACTTCTTAAAAGAGTTGTCGACGCGTTTCGGCCATATATTATTTTGGCCTCTCAGGACCAGTGAAAGCAGGAGTACAAGAAGGCATGAAGACATGCATCCCAGCCAGTGGCTGGCCGCCAATCCAAGGGCTTGTGGACAAAAATATGTATCTGTTCAATAGTAGTAGTCAATCCAAATCAAGTCAACATCCCAGGATACATTAACCGTAACGTCTCAGCGGGTTTATTGATGACTCCTCACCGAGCGGAGGCACCGCTCTCTCAAAATTGCAACGGGATCAAGGAGGGCGGCATAAAAGTCTGTCACCGTCAAAGAAAGCCAAGATCACAATGTACCAGCTATCCCTCGTAAAAAGAAGTAAATCCCTTCCTGGAAAATCAGATTTCAGAAGAACAGTGCAACCGCTGGTTGTCGCACTTGGATGGAGGCAACATTCTGCTCAACAGCCAGTCTGACACCACTAGCAACTGGTCAAAGGCATCCTATATGCCACAGCAACTCTCATCAAGGGCTTGAAGAAATGTAACCATATCATGCCAAACTGGAAAAAGATAACATTAGTTCCCTATCCGGGCCTACATTACTTTAAAACTAGAATCACCAACAAGGTTATAAGAAATAATAGAACTGCATACCTGGCCAATAAACTAACCTCCTGTAGTGGCAGCACTATATCCAGAGTCAAGATATTGACAGATTCGAGATCAAAGGCACAAAAATAAAAAATAAATATATCAGGTTTTTCCCATCTATACTCCAAGGATATGAAACAGCAACCACACTGACATCAGAATTGGTCCTATCCTCCTGCAATCCAGAAAACAGCTGAAGACTCAGCTCTTCTAAAACAGTATCCCACAACACTAAAGGAACACACCTATTACCTGCCTCTCTGTAAACGACCATGAATCGGACCACTGGGCAATCGTACCATTGTTGGGCACCCTGATTCTTTCGGCTACTAACCCCATCACGTGAGCACGCACTCACTGTAAATTCTCATGCAACTGTTCTCAGTACAAGTCACTATGACAAAGAACACCTTCCCATGTACTCTGTGGGATATGATTTTGAAACAAAAAGGACTGAAAGCATTAAAGAAGCAGAGTCTCCAAGGATGCCTGGCACATTGCCCATTCATAGCCGAATTCAACCCATGGACTGTGGAGACCAAAAGGTGACATCAGTCTTGGTAAGAATGTGGCTGTCTTCCTCTGAGAACATAGGCGGCTGATAGACTTAGTTAGTTGTTATGCTCACTATTTCCAATATTATGGCCATTTTGCTACCAATATAACACATATGTCTGTACTAGGTTGGTGTATAATAAAGATGTATAATATATGAACCGCATGTGATTTATGTGGGTGTGTAGTATATAAGTTGGTGTGTCAAGGGAAGTTCACAAACTAACCTGCTGGGGTCTCTGACACGACTGACTATAAATCACAAAAAGCGCCTGTCTCCTAGTAATCTGTGAGGGACATGTTCATGGGGCACCAGTTTGATTTCTTCCCTCCATATGCCTGGTGACAATATAGTCATGGTCCGGGGACCGACAGAAATCTCCCAGGTATGGCCAAACACTCTTGGCATATAGGAGCTATACAACACTTCTATCTCATCCACAACTTTAAATAGCTGCAAGAATACTTAACCATGCTAACAAAGCTTACACATTATTTTTCGATCAAAATCCTCAGACTACTAGGCAACTGCTTTCTCACAGCGATATATGCCTGTTGTGCTGCTTCATTCCATGTCTACTAAGGCAGCTGATTTGATCAGCCATAGCCTTCTGGTCTATGATGGAAACTGCTATTGCATTCCTCTTATTTTGATCCTTTTTGGCCCTTCCTCTGGCACCATAGTCAAATTGTTTAGAAACTTTGTTGGAGTGTGTTTGTCTGGTGACTGTTCTTGCAACGGTGAATAACATACTGAATTTTATTTATTTTCAACTTTACCTAGAACCAACTGCTTTAGTTCTACGTCCACTATTTTGCTAAGCCTTGTGATTCCTCGCTTAAGCTAATGACACTGTAACCTGGCTTTGGGTTCTTCCTAGTTATTTAAGATGGGTATGCTGTTTGATTTTCATCACTGCTATTTTCTTCTGCTAAAGTTTCCAAACGTGATTTCTGTTCTGACTTGTGTCAGCACAAGTATCGACCACAGCGCTGGATTTATCTCGTATTCTATGCTTACAGATTTCACCTCCTGCCTATTCTTGCAGTACCGGGGATACATAATTGTAATGTCTGTGTTATTTTCTTTAGCTGTTGTGACTGAAAATGTGTTTCATTGGGGTCATAATGAAAGCATAAATATAATCTCAAGTTTTACAAATCATCAATAACAAATCTTAGACCACCTTGAAATATATCAGTTACTCCCTACCATAAATACAAGTCCTGATAAACGTCCTTTATTGCAATAAATATAAATTTAAATGTAGTTCAGATATTGAAATGTGTATTATGGTAGTCATTGCTAACAGCTGCCAGGTGCCCTCATGACAACAGTGACTAAGACACCGGACATCTGTCAGTTTTCCTTCTCCTGCAAAAACCTCTGAGAGAATTAGGGCAAAGGCAGCTGTCCCTTTGTCCCCACTGTGACTGTAAACAGGACACCAGAGCAGCTGTCAGCTGTGCTCGTCTTTCTTCCACATCTATTTGTAGGAGAAGGAAGACTGGACAAGCCGAATGCTGCCGTGGTGTTTTTATTCCAAAACCAAACAGGACACAGGCACAGCTCTCAACTGTGCCAGCTCTTCCAATCATGTGTAAGCATGCAACTCACTTACAGCTTTCGGGCAAAGCAAAGTGGTTGCATATGCTGATACACCCCTACTCTGGCCCTTTGGCAAGGCTGGAGAAATCGAATATGGTGACCACTGGGCTCACACAGCTCTTCCCACTCTCTAGTCTAGATCTTTTATGCTTCCTTCATTAGCAGAAACCTGTTGTGCCCAGGGCAAGCTGCTGACCATTGTTACAGTGACTGCTTCACATATGCAATTTTGACAACGGGTCAGGTGTCGGCTCACACAGTCCACCCTCTCTTACACCCATTAGCGGTAGGAGCTGCCCATGCAGGTAAGAGTGGTGGAGCGGTGCGGTGGGGTGGGGTGGGGGGATTCGACAGACGCTGCAGAGGGAAAATTTAATAAATAATTAATTTCCCCTCGTCATCATCTATTGAACCCCCCCCACCCCGCCCCACCGCTCTTACCTATACGGGCTGCTCCTGATTAGCGGGAAGAGGAGTGTTGTGGCAGGTGTCAGATGGCTCCATGTTCTGTTCATAACTACGATGACACATTAAGGCAGTAGGCCGCTCTCCTGATGCAGAGGTTTGGAGGGTGCATGAAAAAATCATTCCTGGCCTTGGCAGGGTATATATAGGGGGGTGAATGCACATGGATGAGACTGGTGGACAACAGCCAATACCACTCTACCAAGCCCTTGAGCAAAGCTGGTGGGACAAACAGGATGCATGGTCGGCCTCTGGTGACAGCCACCACAACTCTCTCCATCCTGGAGCCAGCCTGTTTAGGCTAGAGAGTGCAGGGTGTAACATGATGCTCCCCAGCACGGGAGACAGCATTTTACGATAATTCAAAGCTCTGAGCAGAAAACACGGCCAGATCTTTCCAGCAACTGAGGTAACCAGTTGAACTATCTTACCAGTATTATACTCTGAGACCTGCTGGATACACACAGAACCCTTTAACAGGCCTCCTAACCCCTACGCTATTATAAAAGGTATTCGCGTTCTGACAAATAAAGCAAATCAGAACAGCTCCCTAACATGGTGGAGGAAATTCCACAGGTTAATTTGCCCCTGAAAGTAGCACAGCCAACGGAGCAGAGAACACTGCACAGGCAAGATAAAACGTCATGATATGAAACGTTAATGAAACTGATGAGTAAAGTAGATTATATCTCCACCACAACATTTTTCACACATTAGTCTTCTTTGCTGTATTTCTATTTACGTTTCCTTTTTGAATTTTATTAATATTGCATGTGTTTAACTTTAATTGTCTTTCTTGTGGTTCTCTTTAATCCTAAGGTTTACAGAATACAAAACAAAAATAAGCACTGGAAAAGCCAATAGGTCTCACCATTATCATCAGACTACCAAGCTATTGACTTTGATATTGCTTGTTTGTATTGTTTAACTATGGAAAATGAAAAGAAAAAACATTTTATAAACATTTGGAAATAGCAAACGTATCTTAAGGCATCTCAAAACTGTACACTAAATTCAATATTTTCTATCTTTATAAATGGCATGGTTTATTTTTTAAATACTTTTTACTCAGGAATCTTTGAACAGAAATTAAAAAGAATAAGGAAAATATTTGCCAAGGCCTAATTTACTTTCCACAGAACTCAGAACTGAAATATGCTCCAGTCATTGGGTCCTCTGCAGTAGGCTTTGGGGCAGATTTATGGGCCACCAGAAGAAGAGACATCTCATTTTCAGGGCAGCAGCTGGCCTCCCAACATGTGACATAAAAGCCTATATGTGCCAAGGCCTGAACTTGTGTTCAATGTGTGGAATGCACGAAATAAAACAAAAGCAACCCTCAAAGACTGCTCTTTAGTCAGGACCGGAAAAAACCTACAGCTTTTGCTATCATTTTACAGACAAGCATGGAGGGTGGAGAGCAACACAGAACATGGGGATGTGTATTTGAAGAGGGGGAAGCATCACACGAGCGAAAGAGCAAGAGAACAGATGTACTCTCATGGAGTGCTGAATGAAAAAGAAAAAAGTAGTTTCCTAAACTTGAGCAGAGGAAGGATCCAAGTCAGCCAATCAAAATGACAGTAAAGAGGCTATGTGCCAGGGGAGGGTGGGGAGCAACACAGAGTATGGAAATGAGTATTTGAAGAAGGGGGAGCATCACACGAGCGAAAGAGCAAAAGAACAGATGTACACTCTTGGAGTGAAGATTGAAAACGAAAAAAAGTAGTTTCCTAAATGTGAGCAGTGGAAGGATACAAGTCAGCTAATCAAAAGGATAGTAAAGAGGATATGCGCCAGGGGAGGGAAAAACAAATAGAAAAGGAGGCAAACCATTGCATAAGAAGTAAGCAAATGACAGTGACAACAGAGTCAACTAATGATAAGAAATGGATGTGCTCTATACCCAGTGTAAGGTTTTGGTATAGTCCACAAGTGACTTTTGCATGCAGTTTTGGCAAAGTTAGTTCCCAGTCTGTTTTGACAACATAGGGTTTCTAGATCACAGAATGGCAGATATCCTACTATGGTTTTTAGTTTTCTAACATACCTTCCCAAAACGCCCCTAAAGGTTGTAAAGCTGTGACCCTTTGCAATGTAACAGCTCCTCGCAATGTATTAACTGCAGCATTGTTATGTGCAGCAAGGTTCTGATGTAGAACTCTTCATGTAGAACCATTCCGGCAGTGCATCTCAAGCTCTGGCAGTTGGTGAGAGCAGGGATGGACTGCAGGAGTGGCTGTGTGCTGTCCGTGTCGTTACATTAAAGGAATTGTATTCAGCCTCTCTGATCTTGTGTTGTAGGCAATGAGGGGAACTGTATCCTTTGGTACATGGACCACACCAGTATGACCCGTACATTTACTAGGTGGGCCATGTCGGAGGTTTGAGGACAGTGAGTGTGGGCCGGTGAGTTAAGCTATAGACTGCAACTAAGTGCTCTGGAGTAACGTAACGCATTTGTGGCAGTCCTGTGACATTTTTGGGGGCGCATTATATAACTGGAAAGGTGGCTGTGCAACACCGCGTGCAGTGGAGGCTCATCTTTTAGCCCAGCTGTGATTAAATTTAGCGTCTGCACGTGCCGCACGACACTGCGTGCAGTGGCAGCCTACCCAGCATTGTTATATCCAGCATCTGCTCGTGCCAAGCGCCACACTCCAAGTACTTTGTGCTGCCAAAATAAGCATGTGCGCAATGCACCACACTTGTGGAACAAGCCGTAGCCACTGTGGAAATCCCAGTCTTCACGCACGGCAGCCATCTTTTGGGAAAGGAGCCTTCGCTAGTTCCTCGGCGATAGGCATGCCTTTAACGATAATTACTATGCTGGGGGCAATCTTGTTCTGGGACAGGCACTCTATCTTCTGATGCTATTTGCCTGTATTTTAGCAACAGGCACGCTATTCCCTGATTTAGTTGGTGGCCATCTTTGAAACCTGTAAGGAGTTGTACTCAGCGACAGGCACACCTCTGCAGCTATTGTTTCTGCACATTGCAGTTTGGGTCGGTGACAGGCACACTTTTGTTCCAGCTTGGGTTGCCTGTCTACTAGCGACAGACACGCTTTTTTGTGACATTGATTCATTCAAAAGTACTTTGTTATTATTTTCATTGTCCTTTGGCTTTTCTAAAACATAACCTGAACATTACAGTGTAAATTTGCCTGGCAAAATTATAATATATTTTTCCAAAATCCAAAATGCAAATATCCCTATATCTTTTATGGCGGAGCCAAGAAAAGAAAAGTAGACATGGAAGCAATGGTACAAAGATTTGATAGCTATTTGATAGCCATTGATGGAGAGAAGTTCAATGCAAGAAGGAAATTTGCATTACTATATAACTATTTAGGTGCAGAAGGGCAACGCATATTTGATCATCTACCTACAGCCATTCAACCTCCCGACACAGAGTGGAATGCCTACACTGAAGCTATCAATAGGTTTATAAATCACTTTAAGGATGACACCAGCAAAATTGTAGAGCGGCATAGGTTTTTCACTAGAAGACTGTCACAATTTGAGTCCACTGATGCCTTTCTTGTAGAGTTAAGAATTCTGGCTTCGACTTGTGAGTTCGATGGCAATTTGGAAAGCTATTTTAGGGACCAAATTGTAGTTAATTGCTACGATATCTGGGCCACGTGGGAATGACAGACACAAAGAAAAGAGTATGCAGTTTTTACTGGTGGCCTGGCATAGACAACAAAATTGAAGTGATGGTAGGTAAGTGTAGTGGTTGTAGTCGGACTGGTAAATCTTTGCAAGTTTATAAAACTCCCTTATGCCCAGTCAAATTTCCTAATGGTCCATGAGCAAAGCTGGGCATGCACTTTGTGCGACCCATGTACTATCTGTTAGCAAAGTTGAGATATGCTTTGGTGGTCGTAGACTATTTTTCTAAGTGGGTGGAGGGCAAGTTTATGAGGGAACCCAACACCATGGCTGTCATTGAATTTCTCTCTTCATTATTTAGAAGAGAAAACTTTCCCCGAGCGTTGGCTACCGATAATGGTGTGCAATTTAAGTCTAGTGCAATGCAAATGTTTGTCAGTCGCCATGGTATCAAACATCTTTCTATTGCTCTTTACAGCCCACATGGGAACCGAATGGTGGAAAAGGTCAACACAATGTAGAAGGAAACCATCCAAGGTGCTTTGGCTTCTGGGAGGAGGTGTTGAAGTGGGTACAAGTTAGATTATGGAGCTACATGAGCACGCACACGCTTCCACAGGAGTCTACCCGTTTGTATTGTTAAGAGGCAGGTACTCCTCTTCTGATTTGTCTCCAGCATGAGTCCTGGAAAAGACTAAGGCCAGTAGGAAAGTATCGGATACAGAAGAGGTGCGTTGCAAGGTGGAAGAAAGCCAAAATAAGAGCAAATAGAGACATGATGCTTTAAACAAAATAAAAGATATATTGTTTTAGGTGGGTGATGTGGTGAAAATCAAGAGAACACATGGGCAGAAAAGTAATGGTTGTACATTTTTCCCAGTCACATGGGTGGTAAAGGTTTCCAGTCATGCTATATTGGTGACAAATGGGAAGTGGTGGAGCAAGAAGAACGCTGCTTTAAAATGGATAGTGATGTTGTGGTAGAGGTACCTTCGGTGATCACAGGTGTGGGCAGATGATGGGGCTTTGGCAGTGAGAATGGAAGGACCCGTGAGACAGTGAAACAAGGGATCAATTCAAGTTTAGGCATCCTGGGTGGTGGGGACTCCAGTGTCATTCACAGTGAAGTGGTGGATTCCATTGTAGGTGTTGGCTTATCAGGGGAGTTCTCCAATGTCAGTCAAGGAGCAGTTACAGATATCACAGTCTTCACCAGGGTGGAAGGTAGAAGGAATATAGGGCAATAATTTGGGGGGAGCTAATGTAACTTAAAATCCTTACAAAATCCATATCGAAGCGAAAGGGAAAAAAAGTACTCACACTTATCATTTTTTCAATCATGGATCAATAAAAAAAATATTAAATAACACAAAAGTGCAGTTATATGTCAAGTATCAAAAAGAAGAACTGAATGTAAGCAGCTCATGTTTTTCAATGAACCATTTGTAGAAAAATAGAACTCGCAATTTCAACACCAAATACTTATTTTGCATTAAGACTCCCTTCCATTACATTCAGTGTTTTGAAAACATCATGGAATTTGATGATTAGAGTTTACTCTGCAGGTTTCACGGCACACCAGAAGTTTCCGCCTCCATTATGGCAACGACGCAATATCATTTCATCTAATGAATTAATAAAAAGTTGAGAAAACGCTTTGTTCATCTAAATGCCAGACATTGCACAAAGCTTAATATTGATTTTATGATCTGGAGACAGTCTGCTGTAAAATTCAAGGTCAAATTAGGTCTCTCATTCATGTATAAATGACCACCTACAAACTAAATGACCTACAATATAAAAGTATGACATCTGATTGAACAACTTTGCAGTTGGTGAGAATGACAAGGTAACCTTTAGCATGGATACATGCAGCGATCAGATGCAGAAAAAAATCAGTTTTTTTTGGATAAGGCCCAGACCCTTGGATAAAAAGTAAATTTTGACTTGATTCTAGATCACACTTTGCTAAAAGCTTCCTTATTCTAACGTAGGTTTTCCAGCACAGACATGAAAGAGCCATATCTAAACCTGTTTTTCAGAATTATCACTGACTATGTAAATGGTAGTATTTAGTTTAGCTGTAGGTAAATTTAAACATGTGGATAGCCTAGAAATCTGCCATCGTTGCGGCCCTCCTTGTAGTACTCAATTTATAAATGAATGCATGCCTGTGCCCAAAGTTCTGCTCAGAAGACCGTGGCCTGTGCTATTACATGTCGGCATGCTGAATACCAAGGCTGCATAGTCTACAATCCACCTCATGGCACGTTAATCCACTACCAGACACTCCCTCCCCTTTATCTCTCTCGCCTGCAGGTTCCAGCTTTCTCCCTTTGTGACGTTTTTTCCATCTTTTTCTTGCTCCTTCTTTCCCCTTTGTGTGTTTTTCCATTACTTGTTCTTGGTAAATAGCTGATGTAGACAAATAAGTGTCACTCACCAAAAATAAGAGCTCTTTCCCAAATATTAGAGCTGGTGGCTCCCATCAGCAACTGCCGTCTCATATTAAGTGCTACCTCCTGGACCTAACCTGGACAATCAAACCACTTCTTTGACAAAAAGATATTATTAGTTAGCTAGTTAAACATCCACTTATTTGTTTATTTATGCCACAGCAATAACAAATGTATAAATATTAAACAAGCGGCGTGACACACAATACCTTGCCAACTGAACTTGTCAGTAGTTTCCTTCTTCACCCAAGTTCTAATCTTCTGCGGAGATTAGGACTCCTTTATTAGCAGTGATAGATTGTGATAATTTAGCTCATGATCACTTTGGCAACGGCTGATGGCTTCAGTGGACCCTGGTGATAATGCAAAACACTTACTCTTTCCAGTGACCATTTCCTTATTCTGATTGTATTAAAGGCTAGAAGGACGTACTTTCTGGTCACAAATACTGGTCCTAAAATGCTAAATGAGATTGATTTTAAATAAACTATCTTCTCTTCAAAGCAGCCCAATTTCCTTAAAAGAAGCGGGGTTGCTATAAAAAAAAAAAGTTTCCTTATTTTACAAGTTTCTTTGAGAGTTGTAGTTAGTGTCCTGGAACACTGCCTACTCACCTAGAAACTTTTTTTTTAAATCGCTAAGGGGGAGGGGCCTCAAGGGGATCCTATTTCCTTTGCGAATGAGTTACTTTGTGGTATCAGAAACTTTTCAATGGTTTGCACCCGGAATTGCTGTGGCAAGCCATTGATATATGTCGTATCAAATCGCTATTTGGAAGGGACTCCCCCAGAAAATGTCCCTTCTTAATACCGATTCGTAACCCATGTCTAAACTCATTTACTGAATACCAAAAGTATTTGCGAGTCAGTAAATGTGTTTAGTACACAGGTAAAAGCTTTTTAGTTGTTGCAAACCCACTAATTTAGTGAAGCGCTATGTTTCGTATAACTTAAGCAAGATCTCAGCAGGAGGTGGTGAGGTCTTGTGAAGGCTCTCAAATCTCACCCTTTTGATCACTGAGTAAAGTTCTCTGTCTCAAGAGAAGGTCTTGTATTCAACATGTTCATGGTGAAATCCTGGGCAAGCCATAGTCTGTACGTACAAGTGGCACTTGGTTGTGTGTTTTAGTGCAGTGTCCCATGTCAGCTTGTCA
This sequence comes from Calotriton arnoldi, assembly GCA_963921515.1. Classification (NCBI taxonomy): domain Eukaryota; kingdom Metazoa; phylum Chordata; class Amphibia; order Caudata; family Salamandridae; genus Calotriton; species Calotriton arnoldi. Next base: position 357,675 of record CAWUFW010009211.1, read on the forward strand.
AGCAATACATATGCATAGGAAAAAGAAATGCTGAAATGCCCAAGCGCAAATAAAACTTCGGAAATCATTCTATGAACACTTACACTGGAAGTTCAAATTACTACCAGCACACGACGTTCCTGCACATCCCAGCTCAATGATCAATGTGTACATATTTGAATTTTAACATAGTAGTATCTTTTGGGAGTGGGGGAGCTTTTTGGGGGCAATGCCCCATCTGTAATTGTCCTGGCCCCCCTTGCGCCACACCACTGGGCGAAAGCTGCAGCAGGCAAAAACATACACTGCCCTCTCAGCTTGAGAAGAACAATGTTGTTCCTGTTTGCATTTCACGTTATACTTACACTTGACTTCCCTAATCATATTTCACTTTTCCAGAATGTGTTTCTGTAGTTTTTTCATGCAACATATTACTTGTGCTTAAACTCCGCACCTTCTTTCCCCACAAAATCAAGAGCATCTACGACAACTTTGACGAAGACAACCAACACACTGAACCCCCGCCAACCACCCCCGACACCCTGAAGCCAGCGATTGACAACTGGACAGCCCTCACCACCGAAGACACACTGAAGACAATGAATCACCATCGCACCCATACTCCGCCACACCATCAACTGCTCCCTGGCGACCGCCTCGTTCCCCAACGACTGGAAACACGCCAAGGTCAACCCCCTCCTGAAGCAACCCTAGGCGGACCCCACCGACCTCAAAAACTACAGACCCATCTCCCTGCTCCTGTTCCCAGCGAAAGTCATCGAGAAAGCCATCAACAGCCAACTCGCCACATTCATCGAAGAGCACAACATCCTCGACTCCTCCCAATCCGGCTTCAGAAAAAAACACAGTACGGAAACCGCCCTCCTCGCCGCAACAGACGACATCCGCACCCTACTGGACAAAGGAGAAACAATAGCCCTCATCCTCCTCGACCTCTCAGCGGCGTTCGACACAGTCTCTCACTGCACTCTAATACGCAGACTCCTCGACGCAGGGATCCAGGACAAGGCCCTCGAATGGATCGGCTCCTTCCTCTCCGGCAGAACGCAGTGGGTCAGACTCCCCCCTTTCCTCTCGGACCCTACACCAACCACCTGCGGAGTCCCTCAGGGGTCCTCCCTCAGCCCTACACTCTTCAACGTCTACATGGCTCCACTCGTCCCCATCGTCAGAACCTACGGACTCAACATCGTGTCATACGCAGACGACACCCAACTCATCCTCTCCCTATCCAACGAACCCAACACCGCCAGACACAACTTTCGAGAAGGCATGGAAGCCAACGCCAAATGGATGTAAAAACAGCTGCCTACAACTAAACACCAACAAGACAGAAGTACTCATCATGGGCCCAAACCCCGATGCCTGGAACGACATCTGGTGGCGCACCGCCCTCGGAAACCCACCCACCCCCACGGACCACGCACGCAACCAGGGAATCATCCTGGACTCCGAGCTCAAAATGGACCGCCAGATCAACTCCGTCTCGTCCTCCTGCTTCCACACCCTCCGCCTCCTACGTAAGACCTTCAAATGGATCCCCTCGAACACAGAAAGACCGTCACTCACGCCCTGGTCACCAGCAGACTCGACTACGGCAACGCACTCTACGCCGGAATAAACAAAAACCTCACCGCAAGCTACAGAACATCCAGAACACCGCCGCAAGACTGGTCCTCAACCTGCCAAGACACTGCCACATCTCCCAGCACCTGCGCACACTCCACTGGCTCCCCATCGAGGCCAGAGTCGCCTTCAAGATGCTCACCCACGCACACAAGGCCCTCCACGACACCGGACCAGCATACCTGAACAGCAGACTCAATTTCCACGCACCCCAAAGAACCCTACGATCAGCCCAGCTCTCCTACGCCGTGGTCCCCCACACCAGAAACACCAGATCGGGAGGCCGCTCCTTCTCCTTCCTCGCTGCCAGAGCCTGGAACGCCCTTCCGCTCCACCTTCGACAGATAACATCGTTTCCCATCTTCGCAAGAAACCTCAAAACCTGGCTCTTCGACAGACCCCCTCCTTGATGGACTGGAACCTGCACCCCCCCTACCCCCAACGCCTTGAGACCCTTACGGGTGAGTAGTCGTGCTTAACAAATGCCTGATTGATTGATTGCTTAGTGCGCACTATGAAAAGACTCGCCTCTATATGTTTGCATGAGTTTAGGTTGTGGGTGGGTGTTTACAATAGGCCACTATGGAGAGCTGAGGTCGGATCTTCCCTAGCATGCTCCCTGCCCACTCCCATGTTAAATGTAATTTATTTTTTATGTGGTAGGAGAATCCGACAGCTGCAAAGTGCTTCCAGGCTGATTTCTTCCTTTTTTGCACTTCCACACGCTTGTTTTTCACTTTTTTTAACAATGTAATTTACCAAGGTGACATGGCTGTCTGCTATGCTAGAACAGTAACATAAAAAATGGATGTCATCCACCATGACACAAGCATGCGCACCCCTCGCCCACGTCGCCCGACAGCACAACCTCAACATCATCTCCTACGCCGACGACACCCAGCTGATCCTCTCCCTCACCAAAGACCCTCACACCGCCAAAGCCCACCTCCACGAAGGAATGAAGGCCGTCGCCGAATGGATGAGGACCAGCCGCCTGAAGCTGAACTCGGACAAGACGGAGGTCTTCATCCTTGGTTCCAACCCTTCAGCCTGGGACGACTCCTGGTGGCCAACATCACTGGGAACAGCCCCGCCACCCACCGACCACGTACGCAACCTAGGGGTCATCCTCGACCCCACCCTCTCCATGACTAAGCAGGTCAACGCCGTTTCCTCATCCTGCTTCAACATCCTCCGAATGCTCCGCAGGATCTTCAAGTGGATCCCCACCGAAACAAGAAAAACAGTCACCCAGGCCCTCGTCACCAGCAGGCTGGACTACGGAAACGCCCTCTACGCAGGAACGACGGCTAAGCTCCTGAGACGGCTGCAACGCATCCAGAACGCCTCTGCACGTCTTATCCTCGACATCCCCCGACGCAGCCACATCACACCCCACCTGAGAGACCTGCACTGGCTCCCTGTCAACAAGAGGATAACCTTCAAGCTCCTCACCCATGCACACAAAGCACTCCACAACTCCGGACCAGCCTACCTCAACAGACGACTCAGCTTCTACACCCCACCCGCCAGCTCCGCTCGACCAGCCTCGCCCTCGCCACAGTCCCCCGCATCCGGAAAACGACCGCCGGCGGCAGATCCTTCTCCCACCTCGCCGCCAAGACCTGGAACACCCTCCCCACCAACCTCCGACAGACCCAAGACCTACTGGCCTTCAGAAGACTCCTCAAGACCTGGCTCTTCGATCAGTAGCAGCACCACCCCCCTCTTCCCCCAGCGCCTTGAGACCCTCGCGGGTATGTAGTGCGCTTTATAAGTGACATGATTGATTGATTAATTGATTGATTGACTAAAAATGTGTGCACATCAGCGGCCATCTTGGAATAGGTTTTCTTTAAGAGAAAACCCTTTGAAAATTGCTGACCATGCATGCACATGCATCTTGATGCATGCATTCGCATTTGATTGGAAAGCCAATTGCTTTTATTTTTAGAGCTGACACTTAGGGTCCGATATAGAGTTTGGCGGTTGGCATACTCCATTTCAAATGTGATGGATATCCCGGCTGCCATATTACAAGTGCCACTGAAAATAAAGCATCTGTAAGACAGCTGACTGGATATATGTCATGTTTGTGACAGAGTATCCCATCCTCCAAACTCTAAATTAGGCACTTAGTGTCTTTGCCAATGTTTGTTTCCTTTTACTCAGTGGTGCACTCTAAATGCAAAGATATTTCCCAGACATGAGTAGCATGTTTGTGACCTGACAGTTCAGACAGTTTGGACTGGAATGCTCATTTTGGAGTAGGACCAAGACTAATCTGCACAAGGTTAACTCTAAGCCGGAATGTCACAATGAGCAAAAAAGATGGACAGGAATGCAACCCAGAGTTACTATTATTGGCTGAAATCAATTCAAGCATTCAACCTTTAACTTTTTGTTTCCTTGCTAAAATGGAGTACCATGTTTGCAAACATTGACGTATACACATTTTATGCTTTTCACACAGGAACACAGCAGTGGTGTAGATAAGCAGATATGTAACCTCCCATGTTCCCAAAGACAGTGTATCAGAATTTGCATCTCCACAGGAGTCCCCAGTCCTCAGGCAGACTGGTCTCACTAAAGGCAGAGCTCTTAGTTTTTTACCTCCGCTCTTGCACTTGCAGGCAGAAACCATTTGTAAAGGTTGAGCTATTAATATTTAACAACTTACAACGCCTGTGTGAAGTGGGGACACAGGGAAGACCAGACAGTAATCTCGCAGATTGCTGCATGCTGTCCACAACATCACATTCACAATATGCTACATGGTGTGGCATCATAGCTTGTGCCCCTTTAGGGACAGATTCAAACTGCAGGCACATTGTACATGCAGCGGCGGCTCCTCCGCAACGGCGGAGGAGCGTCGCCCCACTTCCTGGCTCAGAGTCAGCAAATGAAAAATAAAACGATGTTCTAGCATCCTTTTATTTTTAATTTGCCGGCTCTGAGCCAGTGCTGGTGGGAGGGGCGGGCCGAGGTGGGGGAGGGGGGAGGAGTGTTATGTGCACTCCCTAAGTGCACATATGTGTTTGGCCTGCCGTCTCAGGCCAACCAAAACACACATGCGCACTTAGGTTTCTCCCGCCCTGCTGCATTGAACAGCCGGGTTGGAGAAACCCCACAGACTCCCTGGTCTGAGCGGAGCGTCTTTCCAGGCCTCTCAGGCCAATCCCTGCGCTGCTCTGCAGTACGGGGGATTGGATGGGAGTCTGCTCGGACCAGGAAGTCTAGTGGAGGCGTGACGCAAAGCAGGAAACAGCTGGCGGATTCAGGTAAGTTCTTTTAAAACAAAATATTATTACTAAACCCCCAATGGGACCCCCCCGCGACCCTTCCCGTGTTTCTTCCACCCGCCCCACTACCCGTTGTTTGTGACGGCCACCATTGTGTACATGCGAATTCTGGGACTGAGGTCTACTATTTCAAGCAGGCCTCATGCCACTATTTGCTAGATTTCGCAAAGAGTTGCAATATGATTCCTGCCTCCTTAACATCTAGGAGTCGGAATGATTGCAATTTTTTCATAAAATACCTTTTGCGATGTATATGGTATTTCCATGGTGCTGATGGAGCAGGAACTCATAATGAGACCTGCTCGGAAGCAATCTCCTCACAGTATTAATTTATTAAACTTTGTATTGTTCATACTAACAATTGCATACACAAATACAAGTAGAAAGGAAGCTTGCCTATGTGTTATAACTAATAAATAACGCTTGTCTGTTCTAAAATTAAAATGGCCGCTAAAGCGCGGGAAACATATTGCGCATGTGTCAACCATATCACGTGGTATGACGTCTTTCTTTGCTTGGTGGGAAATTCTTGCTTCTGCGCAGTGTGTATTAAAATGGCTGCTTAATATTTTCACGTGCTACAGCTTGCTCACATGTTGCAATGAAACTGTGGTATTCTAACGCTATTAATGCGGGATAGAATTTATAATTAAATGGGACTAGAGTAGAAAGAGTGGGTATACAGTGAACCCATTTATTTGTGATTTTAATATTTTCTTCTTTGACTTTTATTAGTTCGTAAAATGGGCCTGGGGTTGGTGAACTGAAACTCGAGAGACAATGGTTCTGCGCATGCGTCCTGCGTGGCTGCCCAGAGAGAAAAGGATGAAGTCAACCTGGACGTCGTCCAAGGCCGTGACCTGCTGGCCAACACTGTTGTACCCATGATGTCCCTACTGAAAAGAAACAATTTATATGAACAATGTATAAACTTTGTCGTGAGACGGGTGGGAAATAAAGCAAATGTATTAATTGTGATGGGCGGTATTTTAAAACAATGGGCTTAAAGAAATTGAACTAAATCGATATGGTGTGAGGATCAACCCCCTGTCCCCGTCCAATCAGAAGTAGTGGGCCCATATTTTTGCAACATTAATGGGTGGTACATGGGCACAGTAGGGTATAATAGTTATAGAATTAGCTAATTAAAAAAGAGACTAGACGCTGACAGACACAGAAGAGCAGGCGTACCGAACGAGCTGATCAATTGCAGACTGAACCGCTGTCCAGAGAGGTCCTGAGGAGGGGGCGGCGGATTCCATTAGAAGGAAGACACGGGAAAATCAAGGAGAAGCGAAGTATCAGAGAGGGGAACGATGCAGGCATCGTTGATAGAGAGGTCACCTGTCCTGTCCTGAACCTGGAGGAGGTCTTTGCTCTTCATCCTTCCAGGGTCCTATCTTTCCAACTCCTTGGCTAAGGGGTTTGGTTCTCGCACTTTAGGTAAATATACATGCAACCTTTAGTTGCGCTGCTGTCTCTATCTTCTCCTTTCTGAGGGACCGTCATTGATCGATAATTGATTATTATGCTTCATCCTTGATATGCGATCAAGTATCATGTGGTTCTGTACTTTACTCTGCTAAATCTTTTAGATAAAAATTTTAAAACTTCCTGACTCAGTGATTATTTCAGGATTATGAATTGTAATGAATGTCACTCATTTTAAACTTCCCAATTAGCAAAGGGTCCATTGGTAAGTCATTACTCTTCAATCAGAAAAGTAATTGGTAGCAGGGATTTGATAAAGAGTACAACTGACCCACCAGCGGAAATTGCTAGCGTAGTATGAATGTATGGGCCCAAGTGAGTATTTGGTGTATGCATGCTCGTTGCTAGTAACCCGCTGGATCAGTTTTCTGGTTATCAGAGGATGGTTGTACTTTGTTAATTGGGTAATGAGAATTGTACTTTTATGAACTAACATCCGTTATTGTTTAAAAGTTTGTTTTATGTTGTCCAGAATTTCCCGGGGAAAATTGAATAGCGGATGGTAAGTGGAAGCCATACTGCAGTGAGGTTATCTGTCAGGCAGAAATAATACTGAAAAGTTAAGCAGGGCTATCAGTATTTGTTAGGGACTCTATGCATGTGAGTAATAGCAAAGGAATACGCTGGTAAAAATGTAATGTTATATCACCTAGAAAGGGTAACATTGAAGAAGTAGCAGGTATTTCTGAAGCTTACGTGAAGGGTAAACGGAAGGGTTTTACTCGTAGTATATGTTTAGTAAACGGAAAGGTTTTACAAAGTGTGAGAGAAACTATCTTTTCCAATTTAGAGAAACTGGCACGATAGCGAATGTTTTATGTTGTTACTGAATTTTAAAGAAGCGTAGAGAAAAATAAAGTTTTGCATACGATTTTGTAAAGGGAGGGTCAGTTGCCGGAGAGGGAACTGACGTCACAAAACGCTGCGGTGGGATTGGTTGAAACAGCGGGCGTGGAACGACTCTTGTAAAGGAGGGGTCAGTAGTCAGGAGTAGTACTGACGTCACAGGTACCGCGCTGGGATTGGTCGAAACAGCGAGGGACAGAGAAGCGCAGATTGTAAAGGAGGGGTTGGCAGACAAACGTCACAAAAAGGCTGAGCTAGGATTGGTTCAGAGATAAAAAGTTCGCTGGAATTTGATTGGTTGTTACCATAGAAGTCGAAAGTTTAGTGGATAGTGGAGATTGTATGTTAAAACGTGATCCAACTTTAATAGGAATTCGTCCGGATAGGAGATTCCTAGGTTTTGCAGAATATCATTTTATACATCGAGATTTACCCAAAATGTACGGAGAGAAGAGAAAAATGTCATTTCTACAAAAGATTAAGAATTATTTTAAAAAGGATAAACCAATCAAAACTAGGGAAGGAATTATCATTCCACCAGCTAAAACGCCCTCTTCATTCATGATGATGGAGAGAGGTTATCATACTTGCGTATGGTTAGAAAATTGGATAGAATATACCAAAAATGACGGAATATTAGCGTTCCCAGAGAATGGTACTTTCAATGGAAGAATTCTTCAAAATTTAAGATTGAGGATGAATGATTTAGAACCCAGACCAAGATTAACCCAATATGAAGCCTTAGAGGAGTGGGAAACTGAGGCATTTGAACGTGACCAATCCAGAAGTAATAGGGGTTATCGGGGATTTTTTCCAAGATACCAAAATGAATCAAGGGTCGGTCAGATGAAACAGTGCAGAAGAGTGATGCTTACAGAAGGTCTGTATCCAATATTAATGGCAGAAGAATCGTTAGGGAGCAAATGCACCGAAAAGACAAAACACTTGACTAGATTTGGAGATTCCGAAGATGAATTTATGGAAGAGATATTAAAGAACCCGCCACCATATCAAGAAGGGACAAGTGGATGCACCCCAAGTGCACCACTGTTAAGGACACCATTGGTACCGCAAGTATTGCATAATTCCCCAGTTAGTAGGGTACTTCACGATAAGGAAAAGGAAGCCATAGATAAAAACAGAGCAGAATTAATACAGAAAGTAACACAATTAAATGTTCATCCTGATTCACTAACCATACCTGTAACAATTGGTCCAGTGATTCCCTTATATGGTGACAAAGTAAATTATCCCAAACCTCTAGTTATGCTTACACCTGTGAATGTTCCTAAACCTGAAGCAGTAGTAATGGTTGATGATCACTTCAGTGATTGTGAATCTATGATTTCATTAATGTACTTGCCTATTCGAGAATCTGCAAATAGTACCCCCAGAAGAACTACACCTGGTTGCTCAAAAGATGTAAACATAGTAACCTCATCAGGAACCAAAAGTGCCACAGTAGTTACACCAGAAGATTTAGAAAGGTGGGCACAAGGATCAGATAAACAGAGTTCACCTCCAAAAATCATGGACATTTACAAATTAAAAGTCGAATTAGAAGAAATGATAACAGGAAATGTAGGGTTAAATCGTCTAAATACTTACGATGAAGAAGAGCTATTATTTGTATGCAGAAGCATCACTAGAAATGTAAAAATATTTCATGAAAAATTATCAGATTTAGCTTTGCAGATGGGAATTGAAATAGAAAAGTCAAAAGTGTTACAGAAACCCTATAGAGCAGATTTTTCTGACAGAGATTTAGAAAACATGAATGCCTCTGGTCGAAAATTACAAGTAAAGGAATTAACGACAGTCTTACAGAAATGGGGAGACCTAGAAAAATGGAAAATTAGATGGACAAAGAAAAAAGAAGAGGCACGATACAGTAGAACCACTTCTGAATATTTAATGAAGGAAACAGGGAAAGCAGATCAAATGTACCCGATGCGAGAAGTTCCAGGAGGGGGATATGTACATGTCCCATGGAGCAGACAGGATATTTTGTCATTTACGAATGATTTCCCAAAGTTGAGAGAAAAACCAATTGAATGGTACAAGCAGGTTGAGAGGTTTGTGAAAGTGTCAAAGGTATTGTTGAAGGACTTGGATGGTCTGTTTGACATAGTGGTACCTGCCGATTTATGGACAGATTGTAAAATCACAGTCGATTGGCCAAGTGAAGAGTATCCTAGAGATCCAAAAACAGGTGCCCCATCAAGTGATGTAATGAAAAAGTATCAGCAGGTAATAACTTACCTGAAGGGAAAAATACCACCAAAAGAAACAGATTGGGTGAAAATAGACAGAACTACCCAAGAAGCTAGTGAATCAGTACATGCCTACTACGAACGTTTATTGCAGGTATTCAAGCAGTATAGTGGATTTGAGGATATTGGGGATAAAAACATGAGTCAGTTTGTTTACCGATTTGTTTATGGATTAAAACCAGAAATTTGTCAGATGATTAAGCAGCACATGTTGTGCTGGCAAGGGAAACCGATCGACGAGATTTTGAAATATGCGAAATATTGTGGAGATGACATTGAGGATAGACACAAGAAATTGCAAGAGAAAGTGATGTGGGCTCAGGTAAAAATGGCTGAGCGACAGGGAATTAATTTTGATAATCCAAGTGATAATCAGGGAAAAGATTCTGGAACGAATGGTGACACTGGGAATGGTGGGAAAATGAGAGGACGAATGAGCAGAGAAGAGGCTAAAAAGAAATTTCCTTGTCATGAATGTGGAAAATTGGGACATTGGAAGGATGAATGTAAAAAGATTCGAAATAATAATGGCCCAAATCAAAATTTAAATCCACAGACGCAGAATGACTCACAGCAGGGTGTAAATCCTCAGAGTCAGTTGCCACCTGCACCTATACAGGGTAATGTAAGCAGAGCAAAGCACGGTACAGACGTCGGATATCAAGAAGGAAGTGGTAAGAATGATTATGTAACCTCACAATTTCTTTTACAGGACGACTTTTGTCCATATAGCCAATGACGGTGCCTAGGAGAGGGGGAGAAGGAGTGCGTACTTGGCGCATCCTTACCGGTAGATCAGTCAGGTCCATATGTCGAAGGGAATGTGAAGGGTAATGATATTACTTTCCTTTTGGACACTGGTGCTACCAGGTCTACTGTGAGAACAGCAGACATCCCAGATCTTCCTCTCTCTGGAGAAGCTATCCAAGTTGTGGGTGTAGCTAATCGAAAGATTAGAACACCTCTTACCGAACCAATGGAAGTAAAAATTAGACATTTTAGAGAAATGCATCAATTTGTAGTGTGTAATTCCAGTCCAGTAAATTTATTGGGCCGAGATCTGTTGTGTAAAATGAACTGCACAATTTTCTGCACGCCGGATGGGGTGGCAGTTCAGACCCCGGATGAAGACCATGTATATAAATTTATGATTGCAAAGCAAGGTACAGAAGTAGATGAAATGTTTTCTTTGATAACAAAAGACGAGTTGCAAGAAGAATTAAAAACTACGGTAAATTCCAAGGTATGGGATTTCACGGGAAAGGAAGTAGGACTTATGGCCAAAATAGACCCAGTTAAAATCACTGTAAAAGAAGGTGCAATTTTCCCAAATACCAGACAGTACAAAATGAGTGCAGAAGTAAAGGCAGGAGTCATCGAAGAAATTAACAGAATGGTAAAACAAGGCATACTAAAAGAAGTAATGAGTAGCCCTTGTAACTCACCAATCATGGGTTATGAAGAAACCTAGTGGAAAGTATAGGATTGTTCAGGATCTGCGAAAAATAAATAAGATTGTGGAACCTTGTTGCCCCATAGTGCCAAATCCTGCAGTAATTCTAGACCAGATTCCTTGGAGTGCAGGATGGTTTACTGTAATTGACTTATGCCAAGCATTTTTTTCAATACCATTGCATCCGGATAGCCAGTATCTTTTTTCATTTAAATTTGAAAACAAAGTCTATGTATGGAATCGTGTTCCTCAGGGGTACACGGAAAGTCCTTCCATCTTCAATCAGATATTGAAAAGGTGCTTAGAGAAACTAGTGATGCCAGGAAGCTCAGTCTTAGTGCAGTATATAGACGACTTACTGGTGGCATCTAACACCAGAGAGGACTGTGTTGTTGACTCCATTGCATTATTAAATCATTTAGCTGAAGAAGGGCATCAAGTTTCACCTGAAAAATTGCAGTTTTGTACAACAGCAGTTAAGTATCTAGAACACCAAATTGAGAGGGGAAAAAGAAGGATAACCTCTGAAAGAGTAAAATTAATCAAGAAAATGCAAATGCCTGTCTCCCAACGAGAAGTGAGAATGTTCCTTGGAATAGTAGGTTATTGTCGACAATGGATACTAGGGTTTTCTCTGCTAGCAAAGCCATTAATTCAAATGATGAAAAAGAAGGCAAAGAACCCAGTTGAGTGGGATGATGAGAGTGTAGGAGCTTTTGTAAAATTGAGGAATGCTTTGTGTGCAGCACCTGCCCTAGGCATGCCTGATTATAAAAGAAAATTCGCATTATTCTGTCATGAAAGAGAAAATTGTGCACTTTCAGTCCTAACTCAGAGACATGGTTTGGACAGACGTCCTATAGCATATTTTTCTGCTACATTGGACCCAGTGGCAGCCGCATTGCCAGGCTGCTTAAAAGCAGTAGTGGCTACATGTTTGAGCATTGAACAAAGTGAATCAATTGTAATGGGACACCCTGTTAAAGTGTTTGTTCCACATTCAGTTGTGATTCTGTTGACAAGAACCCGAACTCAGCATCTTACTCCAAGTCGGCTGACTAAATATGAAAGAATAATATTGGGTGCTGAGAATGTGACCATTGTAAGGTGCACAATAGTAAATCCTGCTACCTTACTACCAGATCCATATCATGAGGAAGTTAAAGATGATGAAGAGGAACATGATTGTTTACAAGTCACAGAATTGTGCACGAAACCACGTCCTGACATTCAGGAACTATCCCTCAGGGAGCCAGACAGGGAGCTGTTTGTTGATGGTTCGTGCCAAAGGCATGAAGATGTTAAACTAACTGCTGCATATGCAGTATGTGAATTAACTGGAATAGTCAAAGCATCCTATTTACCAGGAGTAAAATCTGCACAAGTAGCTGAATTGATTTCGTTAATAAAAGCCTGCAAAATTGGGAAGAATCAAAAAGTAACTATATTTACAGATAGCCAATATGGTTACGGGGTTGTGCATGATTTTGGCCAACTATGGATGCAGAGGGATTTCATCACTTCTTCAGGATCCCCCATTAAAAATGGACAGTTCGTAAAGGAACTGCTGGAAGCAATACAATCACCAAAAGAATTGGCTGTGGTGAAATGTGCCGCACACCAGTCAGGAGATGACTGGGTGGTAGTCGGTAACAGATATGCAGATTTGGTGGCTCAACACTGTGCCAAAAACAGGTTGTTAGTTAATAAAAGGGTTGAAAGAATGGGAATCAGCTGCCAACTTATGCTGTATGCGCCTCCTGAAACATGGAATGATGTAAAACGATTACAAGATGATGCTGATGAGAGTGAAAGAAATGCATGGATTAAAAGGGGATGTTCCCAAAGGGCAGACGACGATGTATGGATTTATGCCGATGGCAGACCAGTCATGCCCGACTGTCTGCTTTCACAAATGGCCAGGATGTATCATGGAGACACACATGTAGGGAGAGATGCAATGATTAGGCTCTTCAGACAAAATTGGTACAATCCAAGGTTTAGGGCCGGAGCAGAGAGTCTTTGCCAGAGATGGTTAACTTGCCAAATGCATAATCCAGGAAGAAAAACAATAATTGGGTTTGGGAAAATTGGAAAGGCAGAAGGTCCATTTATGAGATTACAACTTGATTTCATTCAGTTACCATCCTGTAGAGGACTGAAATATGTACTTGTCATAGTGTGTCTGTTTTTAAAGTGGGTGGAGGCTTACCCTACCAGAAGGAATGACAGTATTACAGTCGCAAAGTTGTTGTTACGAGAACTCATTCCTAGATTTGGTTTCCCAGTAACTTTGGAATCAGATAGAGGAAGGCACTTCAACAGTGATGTGATTAGAATAATCTGTGAAGCATTCCAAATTGAACAAAAATTGCACTGTGCATATCGTCCAGAGGCTTCTGGAGTGGTTGAACAAATGAATGGCACAATAACATCCAGATTGGCAAAAATGTGTGCATCCACATCGCTAGATTGGCCGGATGCATTGCCACTTGTCTTGATGGAACTCAGAAGCATTCATGATAGAAATACCGGATTGAGTCCGCACAAAATAATCATGGGAAGAGCAATGAGACAAGCACATGTTCCTACAAATAAACTGCTGAATATAACTGATGATATGGTTCTGGATTATTGCAAAGGATTGGCTGACCTAGTGCGTTCTGTCTCTCACCAGGTTGGGGAAGATGCAGTTTCCAGGCAGCCTGAGCAAGAGCATGATCTGAATCCCGGAGACTGGGTGGTTGTGAAGAATCACACGAGAGAAACGTGTCTATCACCCAGGTGGGACGAACCTTGTCAGGTCATACTAGTTACGAATACAGCAGTAAAATGTGCAGGATTTCCTAATTGGATTCATGTAAGCCACACCAAAAGGGTACCAGACCCTGAAGAAGAAAATCCTCAGACAGCATCGATCACTGAGGAAGCTGAAGGTTGCCCAGCTGAAGAATCTCAGGAACAAGATTCGAGGGAAGCTGAAGAAGAACAACAGAGCACAAGTCAGGACTGGATACCGGTGGTAGAAATACCTGAAGTTTACCACAGAACAAGAAGTCAAGCAAATTTAGAAGAAATTGAAGAAGATCAGATAGGTGAAGAAGAAGCAGCTCAGGAGGAAGAAAATGAAACAATAAGAGAACCTGAGCAGGATCAGATAGGGAGAGGAAATCGGGCTCAAATCAACAATGAACCAACAAATTTTGAGCAGAGACAGACAGGTTTAGAAGAACGCAGTCAGGCTGCAGAAGTACAAAGTGCAATAAGCCCTGATCAGAACCAGTTAGATCAAGAAAAATACATTCAAGAAGAAGATCCCGAGAATCTCGAACCTGAACACGTAAATCAAGAACAAGGTCAGTTACTAGAAACTCACAGTGGAGCAGCTGAAAAGAAACCATTAAGACCTGAAAAAGAACAAATAGCAGAAGAGACTGAAATTGAAGAAAACCAAACTGTGCCACAACCTAAAAATAAACAAACTACTGAAGAAGAAATAAAAAGTAAAGAGACAGTGCAAACAAAGAAAACCAGAAAAGGTGATCATTGGCCTAGTGTCATTAAAAGAGTAAAATACCACATAACAACCAGAAGTGAAGATCCAGAACAAGTAAACGAAGTGACAAGCCAAACGGGACAAGAAAGTCGAACTGAAAAACGAAGAAGCAAAAGACTGAAACTTGTGAACAACAAATTTAAAGGTCCTGATTGGACTTATATCATCCTTGAAGACTACGAAAGCTCAGAGTCAAGTGAAAGTGGTGACGAAGGAACCAGTGCAGAACTGACTTATGAGAAAGAAATAAAACCACCTCGATAACGTAAAGAGATTTGAGATCAAGATAAGAAGAGAAATCTTCCTTGTCAAAAATGTCTGACGATAGAGTTACTGGGAGATCAAAACAGAAATGTTGTAAAAGATGCTGTGCTGTATGCATATGCAGTCTAGTAGTGGTGCTTGTAGTATGGTTAGTCGTGATCATAGCAATTCCTTACCTTCTGATAATGGATAAAAAGATTAACAACGAAACGAAGGGAAGGATAGAGAACTTGAAAAGTAATAGAGTAGAATTAAAGGCAGATGATGAACCAGAATTTCATCATGAAGTAACAGATAACGACACTAGTTTGAATGTTTTCACAAAATTATTGTTTCAATATGTAGATACAATGGAAGTTAGTAATTGTTATGTCTGTATGATGTTACCCGAGTCAGTAGCAGAAGGGTTAACATATTATCACTTGCCATTAACTTATGGCATATCATGTAGTGTATTGGCTAGTTTATTTTATAGAACAGGGCGACTTCAGTGTTATTATTCAAACATAGATGTGATATTTTCTGAGGTTCCAATTCGAAAGAATATGAACCCAGTGCTTAGTAGTCAAGATGCACAGTTTATGGGAGAATTTTTCCTAACAATGAAATCAATAGATATAACACATGCACATAGAAGCAATCTAACATGTTCGTTACATGAAGAAGAAAAGATATTTTTGAATTTAGTAGAAGATAAAAGACAAGATTTTCAAAAGAAAGCTTCTGAGCATAAGACTCATTTGCCACCTTGGGCTGAGAAAGAGGGTAGTTACACACCTGGCAAGGCTCAAGCTGCTATGGCTCTGGATTTTGTAAAAACAGGGAAAATTTGTCTACATAGGTTAAAGACTGAGTATAACAATGTTTTCATCGGTACAAGTGAGTGTGAACACAATTTCTTAATTCTTGGAGGTTGGGGGCTCAAAGGAGGAACAGATTCAGTTTTTCCTGGAATCTATTATGTGTGTGGGAATAAGGCTTACTTTAGGCTTCCTGCACGGTGGTATGGAAGTTGTTATTTTGGAATAGTTTTTCCAAAAATATATCATGTAAAAAGAAACACTGGAAGCAATGAAAATAATAGTGAATTAACACGTAATAAAAGAGCTAGTTTTTCAGAAATTGTAGGTGATATATTTGGTGCATTGATACCTTCAGTGGGGATAATTCTGAACTCAAGGAAAATATGTAAATTATCTACAGTGGTTGATCGTTTATCAACAGACACTGCTGGAGGATTTCTAATGATTAATGCGGAGATGGTTGCGATTAGATCTATGGTTATGCAAAATCGACTTGCTCTTGACATTATATTGGCAAAAGAGGGCGGAGTCTGTAAATTATTGAAGTCGAAACACTGTTGCACTTATATACCTGATAAAAGTGCAGAAATTGGAACATATATACAGAATATAACAAAACTTGAAAAGGAACTAAAACCACTGGAAGTTGATAGTGTATGGGAAAGATTGACGAATAGTATTATGTCAATTGGTACCTGGTTTGCTAATGTAGGGAAAGGACTTATAGGTCAAATATTAGTACCCTTAGCAGGGATAGCAATATTAGTAATGTCAATAATAATATGGTGTAAATGTTGTAGAAAGAATGAATCGTATAGAGTGACAGGAAAAGGAAAGAAAAGAAAATTTGATGAAATTGAACTAGAAGATCTGAAAAGTGAATTATACAAGAAACTGAAAGGAGATGTGAAAAATAGAAAATGTAAAAATGAAGCTGAGACAATTCTATGCTAAAAGTTGGCATCTGGTTGTGGGTAGTATTTGATGGCTCAGAAACGCCATCAGAGAGGGGATTGATGGAGCAGGAACTCATAATGAGACCTGCTCGGCAGCAATCTCCTCACAGTATTAATTTATTAAACTTTGTATTGTTCATACTAACAATTGCATACACAAATACAAGTAGAAAGGAAGCTTGCCTATGTGTTATAACTAATAAATAACGCTTGTCTGTTCTAAAATGGCCACTAAAGCGCGGGAAACCTATTGCGCATGTGTCAACCATATCACGTGGTATGACGTCTTTCTTTGCTTGGTGGGAAATTCTTGCTTCTGCGCAGTGTGTATTAAAATGGCTGCTTAATATTTTCACGTGCTACAGCTTGCTCACATGTTGCAATTAAACTGTGGTATTCTAACGCTATTAATGCTGGATAGAATTTATAATTAAATGGGAATAGAGTAGAAAGAGTGGGTATACAGTGAACCCATTTTATTTGTGATTTTAATATTTTCTTCTTTGACTTTTATTAGTTCGTAAAATGGGCCTGGGGTTGGTGAACTGAAACTCGAGAGACAATGGTTCTGCGCATGCGTCCTGCGTGGCTGCCCAGAGAGAAAAGGATGAAGTCAACCTGGACGTCGTCCAAGGCCGTGACCTGCTGGCCAACACTGTTGTACCCATGATGTCCCTACTGAAAAGAAACAATGTATATGAACAATGTATAAACTTTGTCGTGAGACGGGTGGGAAATAAAGCAAATGTATTAATTGTGATGGGCGGTATTTTAAAACAATGGGCTTAAAGAAATTGAACTAAATCGATATGGTGTGAGGATCAACCCCCTGTCCCCGTCCAATCAGAAGTAGTGGGCCCCTATTTTTGCAACATTAATGGGAGGTACATGGGCATAGTAGGGTATAATAGTTATAGAATTAGCTAATTAAAAAAGAGACTAGACGCTGACAGACACAGAAGAGCAGGCGTACCGAACGAGCTGATCAATTGCAGACTGAACCGCTGTCCAGAGAGGTCCTGAGGAGGGGGCGGCGGATTCCATTAGAAGGAAGACACGGGAAAATTGAGGAGAAGCGAAGTATCAGAGAGGGGAACGACGCAGGCGTCGTTGATAGAGAGGTCACCTGTCCTGTCCTGAACCTGGAGGAGGTCTTTGCTCTTCATCCTTCCTGGGTCCTATCTTTCCAACTACTTGGCTAAGAGGTTTGGTTCTCGCACTTAAGGTAAATATACATGCAACCTTTAGTTGCGCTGCTGTCTCTATCTTCTCCTTTCTGAGGGACCGTCATTGATCGATAATTGATTATTATGCTTCATCCTTGATATGCGATCAAGTATCGTGTGGTTCTGTACTTTACTCTGCTAAATCTTTTAGATAAACATTTTAAAACTTCCTGACTCAGTGATTATTTCAGGATTATGAATTGTAATGAATGTCACTCATTTTAAACTTCCCAATTAGCAAAGGGTCCATTGGTAAGTCATTACTCTTCAATCAGAAAAGTAATTGGTAGCAGGGATTTGATAAAGAGTACAACTGACCCACCAGCGGAAATTGCTAGCGTAGTATGAATGTATGGGCCCAAGTGAGTATTTGGTGTATGAATGCTCGTTGCTAGTAACCTGCTGGATCAGTGCGAAACTAGCCAAAAGGCAGTGGAGCGATGAAAGGGCTTTGAGTATCTCTTAAAATGAAAAGAGAAAGGTATGATGGGGAATAATGACCACTCTGTTCCTGACGGGTATGTGACAATATTACTTTTGTCATTCTAGGAGATAAAAGTGTGGTAAGAGATGTCACATATCAACAAGGAAGCCTTGAGGACTAAAGTAGAGAAAATAGTGGTATGCTAAAGTCCTGCACGAACAATAGCAAGAACAGAGATGAAATTCAACTTTGCTTTGTTATGTGTGCCTGGTCAGCATAGGCGCTGGAAGTAGGGGTGCAGGGAATGCTGCAAAACCCCAAAAATAACCATGCTGGATTTCCGAAGGTGAATGAGTATTGAAGATGACTTAAATTGTTTCTTTATCTTGTCACATTTGCTGTGTGTTCAAAGACAGAGGTCAAATATCAGTCTAGTCTTCTAAAAAATTGCTGCTTATTATTTTAACATACTGGTGTTTACTTTTCCTTCTTGTACTGCAAAGTGTGAGAATTATTTTTAAGTGAACTATGTGACATTCTTGCTACTATGAAGGCAAAGGCTGTAGGATGACCTTTTCTTCTAACACACAACATTTAAATACCTATAAATGAGCTGTACAAATATTTCAAAATAATAGCTGAAACCCAATTTCCACATATTATTGTTTGGGAACTACATAGTTTTAAGAGTAAACTCTGTCTGTTCGAACTTGGTAGTCATTTTAATGGGA
Organism: Calotriton arnoldi; assembly: GCA_963921515.1. NCBI lineage: Eukaryota > Metazoa > Chordata > Amphibia > Caudata > Salamandridae > Calotriton > Calotriton arnoldi. The sequence goes on from CAWUFW010009211.1 coordinate 376,626, forward strand.
AATATGCTGTCTGTAAATGACAGCGTGCTACTACACCATGTAATGGTGTAATTTATTGTAACAGTAGGCTTCTAAATGCAACACCATCTATGTGATATGCCCTTTCCACCGTCCTGCTGAATGGGCGTGGCTCATTTGTGACACTTGTGTGAGGCTTGGATTTTTCTGGATGCCTATGTGAAAATTGTTCTAGCACCACTGCTGTTCAGTTTCAGCATCAACAGTTGCATAAGCTTATTATTTGGAGTCAGCACTTAAGTAAATGGCCGTTGTCTGTAACCGATGGGGTAGACAATGTATGTCAGCACATTTTGTTTTTATCAAAGGACATCTCTCATTACCAAGATTACAATGAGTTGTATGCTGCACGACTCTGACAGCCAACATTACAAAGATGTTTGTTACCTTCCATTGTTTATCTGCACATGTTCATTAATGAAAGGAGGTGATCAGCTAAATGATTCTTCTTCAATTCTAAATTACTACATTAAAATGCAGTTTGAGCTCATCACGACAAACAGCAGTAGGGCTTTTGTGTACAATTCAACCATACTGTTTTGATCTAGCTATTGTGATCAACATCTGCCAGCCCAAGGGCTTTATGAATGACATTTAAGCGCCGTTTTCAGGTTTCTGTCATAATACTAATTGGGTCACACAATGGGTACACTCACTCACATCATTCATGCTACCAGAACACAAAACTACTTTGCAAAGAGACCTAATAAATTCAATAGGATGCAGAATTATGTCAGAAGCATTGGCAATGCCAAAAGGTCTAGCTGATAACTGAATACTTAAACATACATGGCCTCTTTAACTCATCCTTGCACTCATACATTCACGCATCAACCCTCTGACTAATTCTTGTATTCTTTTACTTACCCATCCCCAATATAACACACACATAAACTCAACAAGTCTATGGAAGAAACATTAAAAGAATAAAATTCGAAAAAAGTAAGCATGCCACCAACTAAACTTGGCAGGCATATGGGTGCAATACATAGTAGCAGGTGGCTGTCTAGCAAGAATATTGTACATAGCGTATAATTTTTTTAAAGTTTCAACATAGTTGTCACATGTAAAAGCAATTTGCTGGGCATCTTAATGTGAAACACTGATACACTATTCCCAATGCCATTCCAAGATGTTTGCCAGGTAAAAATTGTACTGGGCAGCCATTTTGGAATGTTAAAATATATAGTGTATCATTGCAGTACTGATCCAAGGTGGCCAACCTAATGCTTCTAAACATGGTGGATATCTTGGAACAGTAAAGCAATGGTACACAATGGGCAGTACCATTCCAAGATGGCCACCCAGCTTAGAAATAGTGCAGATGAAATGAGCGGTAAACAAGTGGCCATGTCTTTGGAGCTGCAGGAAGCACCAAAAGGGGAAGAAGGAAAGAAACTATAGGGGACCTCCAAAAGACAAAAATGGAGAAATAAAGGACTAGCCACCAGCACAGACACTGAAGCTCACTCATTTTCAGGTGGATGTGCCCATATTGTTAAGCAAAATGCCTTTACTCACAGGGCAATAAAATCAATGGCAGAAATGGGCTAATCCATTGCCCTGTGCAGTATGCTGTCATGGGGAAAAGCAGAATGAGAATGGCAATAGAGCAGACAGAAGGGGAGTGACACAAAGACCCTTTACATATGTGGAGTTTTTAATGTTTTTTTTATTACATGGGCCTCGCAGACACCTGCCAGGACCACCTAAGAGAGTCTAGTAAGGAGTATCATAGTGCATATCTTCTTGACTAACCAACATCATAATCCTTGATTACTGCAATAATCTGTGAGATTAAGTGTAACAACATGCCTATCTGCAGGCATTAACACAGTGCTTAAAAGTCCAGTGGCTGTAACATATGCTTTTCGAAATAAATAAGTCAGACCTACTGCTTTTATCATAACTTACCTTAATGAACAGATCAGAACCATGGCACCTGCCATAACTTTTCCCAATGAACCGATCAGGCCTATAGCCTTTAATATTGGATCGGTGCCATAAAAAACAAACTCAGAGCTACTATATTGAGTACAAGCTTTGCCACAAAGCAGCTATTGATATACCGTCATAAAATTACAAATACATGCAAACATTACAGCTGGCAAAATAATATACAATCCTTTGTAAAATGGCAAAAGGAGGATTCCCAAAGCTCAAATCTACCCCCTGGGTTAGGCATGGAGGATAACCAATACCAAAGACCTGGCCTACCACAGTAATCTCTGAAATTCCTTGTAATAAAGTACCTGTCTACAATCTTTTACTCAATGTAATGACAATCCACCTCTACAGTCATATTGGCTTTAGAAAATGCCTCTCATAATGAATAAACCAGGACTACTACTGATGTCCTAACTTTTCATTATAATCATATCCGACCTATGTCATCTGACGTAATGTTTCCCAATGAACCAATAAAGCCTACAATAATTATCATTGATTTGTCAATACAACTATCTGAAGCCCTTTGTATTGTATGTAAGCTGGCACACACAGTCATAACATTACAAATATATACAAAATTACAGTTGACAAAGAAATATATAATGACACTGGAAAGGAACCAACAGGGGTTATCACATTTCACATTTTCAAGTGTTTATCAGAAGGGGTAGCCAGGGAGTAACCAACATCAAAACCCTTGCCTACTACTATGAACTTTCCATGAAACAACATATTTATCTACAGCCTTTAACACAGTGTACTGACAATCCACCCTTAAAGATCTATTTGCTGTACCAAATGGTTTTCACAAAAAACTGGTCAAGCTTACTGCCTGTGTCATAACTTTTCATTATAAACATATCAGACCTATGACATCTGACATAAATGCTTTACAAAGAACTAATTAGGCCTATAGCCTTTTCTATTTACTTTTCACCATAATCAACTCAGGCCCATTGAATTCTGCATAAGCTTTCACACAAGGCAACTCTCAGTCATGCAGGCAGAAAATTTGAATTATACACATTGCAGTTGGCAAAACAATATTCAACCCATTGTAAAAGGGTGAAGAAGGATCATCAAAGTGTAAATAGTCTACCCACTTGGCTTGACAGAAGGGAAAGTCAAAACCAAAACCTTTTCCCACTACACAAATCATTGAGGACCCATGTAATTAAAAGCCTTTCTATAGGCTTTAATACAGTGTTATAACAATCCATTCTTAAAGTCCTTTCAGCTTTAACATGTGCTTTTCGCAATAAAGGATCCATGCCTGCTGCATTTGTCATTGTCTGTTTTTCATAATAAAAAGGTGAGACCTAAGGCCTCTGACATATTTTTTTTATCAATGAACCAATAAGACCAATAGCCTATATCTCAGGCTTTTCACCATAACCAAATCCGGCTTACTGTATCCCACACAAGCTTTCCCTCAATGCAGTTATTGATTTGTAGTCATAAAATTATAAATATGTATAAATTACAGTTGGCAAAACAACATACAATCCTACCTAAAGTAGCATAACAAGCATTCTCAAAGAGCAAAATTCTACTCCGAGAGGTAACCAACCACAAAACCCTTGTCTATTATGTTCAACTGTGAGAATCTCTCCCAGCAAAACGTTTTAACACAGTGTAATGACAAGCCACTCTTGGAGGCCTACTCCTTCACCCACTCCAACTGATCTTTTTTTGATGTTTGCAGTTATGTGCTTTCCTAAATTCACTTTCAACTGATTGGTATCATAACTGACTGTGCTATGAATTTGTTTTGTGGGGGGATATTTTATATATTTTATGCTTTTATGGTCTAAAGAACCGAAATAAAGTTGAAATTGAATTGAATTGACAAGCCACTCTCATCTTTAACATATGTTTTTCACAAGAAATATGTAAGGCATACTACCTGTGTGATAACTTTTCTTAAAAACAGGCCAGGACTATGGCTTGTTACCGTAACCAAATCAGTTTTGAAGTATTGAGCATAAGCTTTACCACAGGCAAAAGATGAAATACATGCACTCTTTTTTTACTGGAAGCACACAACTTCTGCCCAATCGGTACTCAGAGGTAACAACATTTGGATGGAGTCAAAATAAGATATGTGTTTTCCATATGTGTGTAAGTGATTTCATTTGGGAACAATTCTGTAGCACTTTAGATGAACATGTATGTGCAAACATTAGTACAGTTTTGTTGCCTTTCAATGGCATTGAAAATGATTGGCTTTGGTGAACAGAAGTTATTGAAAACATAAGTGTATCACTTGTCAACTTTCATTTTGTGTATGAAGTTTAGATGAACCTCTATGTGATTTAATATGAATCTATGTGTGTGATTTTGAAGGTATCTGCTGTAGAAAACTGTTTATATAGAAGGTAGTAAAGTCTTGAAAAGAGACATATACAACATCAAAAATGTTTTACCAATGCACATTGAATGCCAATATGATAAGGTTATGAATACTTTTTTAAACAAGTCCTCTGTAGGTCTAAGATGATAGGTTGTATAGATTAGATGGTATACACTGTGGGCCTGATTCACAAAGGGCCTCCCCAGTCGTGGTGAAGGCCCCACAGTCGTGGGGGAGGCTTCGCACTAAGGGCTGGATCTCCACAATGAAATATCTCATTGCAAGATTTTGCACTCAGGGGGGATCTCAAGCAAGACTACCAGGCCTCCGCCATGAGTACGGAGGCCCTTTGTGAATCGGGCCCTGAGTAAAAAACTCAGTCCGGGCAAAAGCTGTATGTAGAAGAGGCCTGGCCAACTAATAGGTGATGTCTGTGATGGGATAGTGGCCTCTTGGTGAAGAGCTCAGTCTAGGGTGAAAGCTATGTTTAGAAGAGTCTTGACCAACTTATAGGTGATGTCTGAGTGGGGGACAGTCCCCTCTGTGAAGACGTCTTTCGAAGGCGAAACCTGTATGTAGAAGAGGCTTGGCCAACTGATGGGTGATGTCTGTCGTGGGGGACTAGCCTCTCCATGAAGAGCTCTGTTCAGGGCAAAAGCTGTATGTAGATGAATGTAGACATGGGTGATATCTGTGGGAAATTGGTTTAGAAGCTTGCTGTTTTCCACATCTGTTTCTAACCAGAGAAGGAGGTTGTTATGAATATTGTCCAGTGCAGATTACTGATTCAGGTTCAGATCAACTAGAGTCTCTAAAAATCTGTGATTCCGACAAAGCATTCCCTATCTTTTTCACAATCTCTTTGAAAGTGAACACTCGGTATTGTCATATGCTGTGGCGTATATTGTGAAAACTAGAGGACGATTACAAAATATGACTGCAAGAGATTTTGTTGACAAAGTTCAAGGGAAAGATGAGACTCTTGAGTGCAATCTCGTGAATCTCAAGGGATGTCAATGTGGAACAAAAGTATTGGTTTCATCGGCTAGAGAAGCTCAAGTGCATGTTGCACACTTAAGTGCAACTACTTGGTTTGTAACTTTTAGCTGTGTGGAGTATGCCTGGGATGAGTTGCATGACTACCTCAGAGAAGCTAATTCAAACATTGCTGGCATCAACTTTAAAACGATGGAAGTACTGCGCTCCATGGATGCAACTCATTTTTGCAGGTACTTTAACCACAGATTTTAAGATATACTTAATTTTATCTGCAAAAAAAAAATCTTCTTCCTAGGAGAGGTTGTTGACTACTTTTGGAGGAAAGAATATCAAGCTAGAGGTGCTAATCATAAACACATGTTACTGAGGTTAAAAAGGTGCATCAAAATTTGGACAGGACACTGATGAGTAAGTAAAGTCATTCATTGAGCAGTATATAATGTGAGATTCCCAATGTGTCTGAGAACAGAACACTTAGGCAGCAAGTGTTGCAATTTCAGCAACACAAATGTGGAAAATGCCACTGTTGCGGATACAGAGACAAAGGACAATACTATACCAAGTATCACTTTGGTTTCCCTAGGCCTGTTATCTCTAAAGGACGAGTAAACAGTTTCATGTCTGCAATCCGACACACAGACACTGCCAAATCTCCAAAGAATACATACAACATTTAGAGAAGTGAGACATCCAAACCCATTATTTATTTTTTTTAAACTTCTTTTTATTAAACAATAGTCAGCATTCATAAACATGATCTTAAACTTACATTGGGTTACATTCATGTTCAATGCGATACACATACTACAATGCAAAGACATATTGTTGTATTAACAGTCCCTTTGAAGTCCCACATACCAACTCACTCGGTCCCTGCGCCCTCCCCACCTAACTAGTCGAAACCCCCCCAAATCCCCTGTAATCTTCCCATCGCTGCCAAATTTTCTCCCATTTCTTGGGGCATCCCCTGCTGTCATAAATTGTATTTTCTGCCGCACAGCACCAGTCTAAGTCCTTTTTCCACTGGGAGACTTTAGGCGGTGGAATTGCCCCTCATGCCCCCGCAATATTCCTCTTTGCAACCATTGCCATCACCTGTAGCCAGATTCTTTGATATTTGGGCCAATTCAGTTCTCCAGTCACACACAATATATGCCATCTGGCATCCAGGGGGACTTCCTGCTCCAACACTTCTGACATAATCCGGACCAACTTCCGCCAGTATTTCTGTATAATCGGGCAGTCCCATAGGATATAAAAAAACGTTCCCTTCTGCGTACACCCCCTCTGACACTCAGTTGAGATGCGCCCTAATTTAAACATAAGTGTACTGGTTCAATAGGACCTGTGCAGGATCCGCAGTTGGACCAATCTAAAGCGTGCCCGCATTGCTACCTCCCTGGGACTCTGCAGTGCCTCCACCCAATCATCATCCTCTAATAATCCCACATCGGACTCCCACGCCTCTCGCACCTTGATTAATAAATCCGGTGAGTTGTTTACAATTTTTTTATATGTACAGGACAATGCCTTCTCCGGGATTGGGTCCAACAATAATCTGTCTTCTAATGGACTATACTCTGGGATCTGGTCCCCATCCTTAAGATAACTGCCCAGCGCATGCTATCCAAACTCATTATTGACTATGACCTGCCATTTAGTTTTTGTGAAATGCAAACCTGAACACTCAGTTTGTAGCTGAAAATTCCATTGCGTTTGCTCGATACATTACTTCTTACATTACAAAGTCTGAATAGACATAAATGAAAGAGATGTTGGAAGATATTTCAGCAGAGACGTCTTTACCAAAGAAGTTGTATAGCTTTAGTCTGAAAATGCTTTCCCACAGGGAAATAAGTTCTAATGCATACTGTAATTGATTGAGTTCAACAAGTTTATATGGGAAGCCCAAATCCACTATATGGATTAGTTTAGGCCTCACTTCTACCATAACAGAGTACTGAAGTCTTTTGTTGAGTTTGAATATCTTGCGCACTTTGACCCTGATAGCACTGACATCGTCAAGACATTGTCAAAACTAATATGATGGACACTTACTACACCAATCGAAATGTTCATTTAGAATACCTCTGTCCAGATTAAGTAGTTTAGTTCTACACATACAAAAAAAATGTGGAAGAAAACATTAAAAGTGTCAAGTTTGCTGTCTTTGCTTCTAATGGTTAGTTAATGAGACACAGCAAACAAATCTTATCAACTCAGTTGTCAAACTGTAGCTATGATAGAGTTCATTTACTTGGCTCTTCTGCAACTCTGCAAACCTTGGCATAATGAGGAAGAACTGTAAGGTCAGTATGACAGCTATGAAGATGCTTTCAATGCAAAAAGACCAAATTGCACATTCAGTAAATGAGGCGGAAAATGCTATGGATCAGGTGAAGATTCAGTCTATTGACTTTTTGGTGTCTCAACTAAATAAAGAGCAACTATGGATCTTCAAGGAAATAACTGCATCAGTGGATCCAGGAACTCTACATGATAAATCTGAATGTGCATTCAACACAGTCAAGCCTACACTTCTGTATGGTAGTGGACAGGCATGCACTGGTAAAGGTTTCCTGATAAAGTGCTTAGCGCGTAAGTCCATAAAAAGACAGATTTTAAATTTTCTTGTGCCGTGACAGCACCCACTGGGCTAGCTGCACACAGTATTAAAGGAATTCCTTTGCATTGACTTCTCATGTTGCCAGGGGAGAATGATAACACATTGGAGTACCACAAATATCCAGTGATGCTTGTTATGATGTGTCGAGGGTTTTAAAAAATGAAGGTCCTGAATGTAGATGATGTTGGCATTGCTTCAAACTGTAGCTGTAATGGAGGAGATCCTTAAATCTTGAACACAGATTGTGTGCTTCGTTCCTACATTAGATGACTGTGCACAGTTTAATACTTAACCCCTTCCCTGCGCCGCGAATTCCGCCGTGGCGCGGGAGGGGCTAGGGGGTGGTCGTGGCGCTCCGGTACTTATGACGGCTCCACGCTGTCATGAGTCACGGGCGGCGTGTGCTCATGACGGCGTGGAGCCGTCATGATCCCGCCCACTCAATAATTCGCCCGCACAGGCGGGGAATTAGTCCCGCATGGGCGGAGCGGCAGCGGCATGACGGCTCCACGCTGTCATGAGCACACGCCGCCCGTGACTCATGACAGCGTGGAGCCGTCATGAGCACGCAACGGGTTAAATGCTGATGTTTAAGGAAGATGATATTATTAACCTTCCCTGTAAAGATAAGATGAAGCATCAAGGCTTAAATTTAATGCTATGTCAAACAGTGGTAAAAACAGCTTGAAGGACAAGAGAAATCTGTGTCACATACAGCTGGGTTAGGGAAAACTCTAAGCCTGTGTAGAAATTGAAGAATCATTCTGTGAGGGAATTTGAATGTCCAGGAGGACTTAGTGAGTGGCGCTATGGGGAATGTGGTAGACTTCATCACATAGCCCAATAAAAGTGAGTTTGATTATATTTTGATACGATTTGGCCACATAGAGGAGCCTAAACATCTACGTAGGTAAATTGCTAGATTTCTGTTAGTCAAAGATTAGCATGTGCGTAGAGAACAGTTTCCCCTATCCCCATGTGTTTGGCCTTTGCTGTCACCATCCATAAATCCCAAAGATTAAGTTAGATGCAGTCCTGATAAATATAGGCCAAAACATTTCCAAGGAAAGGATGTCTTATGTTGCACTGTCATGTGTTAGGTCACTCTCAGGGCTGTAACATGTAGCTTTTGATGCAAACCAAGTTATTACAGACAGCTCATGGGTTTAGAGAGTGCAATCGTTTGAGAAATCTATATGCTCCTCACTTCGGTCAATACCCAATGTACGTAAAATGTGCCATGTGTACAAATGTAAGTTAACTAAAGTGTCCCAAGAATGCAAAGACATAAAAGTGGGGAGTGCAAGCAAGAGGCGATCAAAAAGTTGAAAGTAGAAGATGTACCGTACATGGTAAGATGTCAATTTTCAAACACTTCAGGAGTGAACTGTTATTGCAATGTACTTATAAATGTCCTGCTTCAGTTACTGGAAGTAACTTAGAAAATTGAATAAAATGGAGACGAGCCATTACGTAGAGCAGTGTCAACTCTACTGACTATTGTACAAGCTTAGAAACGTGCATGTCATTCTGCAACAGGTATACATGATTGTGTTGACATTTGCACAGGTGTCACACAATTTACAGTAAATCCTTAAGAAGATACTCAAGAATAAGCATTTTAGAAAATTAGCTTATTTCAATAAATAATTTCTTTGGAATGAGCTACTTGTGGCAACATGAATGTCAAAACTGTTACCATTCATCAACTACTCACACTTAGTCAGAGTAATTTGTGTATTTAACTATACCAGATTCCAAATTGGTGACATTTCAAAAATTAACAAAGAAAGCTGTGCAGAATCATGTATGTCCAGACTGTAGAGTAAAAGTTCTATCAACTTAGTTCATGACAGTAAATATGTAATCTTAATGCTTCAAAGATGAAAAGCAGATGGCACTAAAATTATTCCACACATTTCCAACTTTAAAGCTAGTGACATTTTACATTCTGGGAACATGTAGAGTACTGTAATTTTACATGACAAAAAGAGTATTAGATCAGGTCACTAAAGAGTCTATTTGAAAAACAGATCTGAATGGATAGAGTGTAATAAGAATTGGCTCACATTTAAACCAAGATTACCTTGGAAAGAACCAAACTCTCACACATATACACAGTCATACCCACAGACAGACACACTCAATACTTAAAAAAACACACACATAAATACATGCTCATACAAGAGGTCACATACATATGCACACACCTAACAGTTCCACTTACATTAAACAGTTATACACACACAAATATCCACAAATACATATTACACAGATACACTTACCCACCTGCACAGACAGATATGCACGTCTATTAATGCACACACCCTCTACCTTGCACACACACATATATACAGCATGCACACACACACACCTATACACATAGAAATACATACACCCAACAGTGACCTAAATATATACGACAAACATACACACACATATCTACACAGAAATGTCACTGACATTGAAATATATTCTGATACACATAGACACTTGTACTACCACACGCTCACTCCCAGACACACATGTACATGTAAATATATACACAACTTCACACGTTAACACACGACATACATATATACTTCCTGTCGTAAGCACACCATAGACGTACGCATGTATGTGACACATATACAGAGACATACCCACAAAAAAATATCATATAGATACAAACATGCTTACACACACATACACACGTCTATTAACACATAAACATTCACCAACTTACACACACATATACCCTTAACACGCACACACAAACTCACTCACATGCACAAGACACACATACACACAAATGTATACACACAAATATACATGCTGACACTCACACGCACTATGCTAAATGTGCATAGACATTTACACAAATACACCCACTCACACCTTGATTTTAATCTATATTTCATGCTGCTATTTCTTGACATTTGAACTAATGGAGTCACACTATATCATAACATTATAACAACTGTACATTAAGAATAAAAAAGAAATAAGTTCTTAGAGCCAAACACAAGGGAAATACGCATCAATCAACAATCACAAAAGTCCATATGCCTTATTATTCTTATTAATTTGTCCCAATCTGTTCTATGTTTTTGGTCACACAGCACACAATTTTTTTTTTAGAAGCACAAACTCGGAGTAAATCTGACGTATATGATTTTCATCCAAACAGACAAAGAATACAAAGCAATACATATCATACTGATATAAAATATATACAGAGTAGATGGCGGTCAAAGATTCAATGAAAAATAATGAGCAAATAGTTGAGTTTAATTAACTCAAACATCTATACTAGACAGTTATATAATAAGTCTATGGCAGTACATCTCAATTAAATAACGGTCAACGTTTCAGCCCAATGGTAAAGTTGATCAGGGCCATCAGCAGGACAACAAGTGTTGCACAAGATATAGTCACACACAATTAGTGTGAACACTAAATAACCTGAGAAAGGAAGGGAAACAAATGGGACACAATCAGTACTTTGAATATACATATATACATTCAAAAAAGAAAGGGGGGGAGTGTCCCAATCCATAGTGCTCGAATAGCCAAGAGTACATGACAGAGCAATCTAGAGCAAGTGGAAGTTCAAAGAGTAAGATTTAAACTACCCAAAGAGATCAATAACCTAATGTGTAGTCTCATTTAAAAAGAAGTGAAGGCAAAAAATAAGATCTAGGAGGAATCTAATCCAAATTAGCAACTGCTTAAAGTGTTGCTTTGTGGGACTTACTGGAGGTAACAAGAGGGGTAGTTGGCCCCCTAAGGAAATCCTTGGGGGCCAACTACCCCTCCCGTTACCTCCAGCAAGTCGCACACAGCAGGATTGCTAAGAGGTCTTCGGAGGCCACGCCCCCTTTCTCCACCACTCTGTAAATGCGCCTCCTGGAGCAATACTGGTTGCAGGATGAAGTCCACTTTACTTCTGAGGGACCTTGGCGGCAAAGAAGCCCTCTTGGTACCTCTTGTAAGTCCTACCCAGCGAGAATCCTGAGAGCTGGTTGGAGGCCCAGACCCTTTTCTCCACCACTCTGTAAACACGACTACTACTTAAAAAAAACATAGAAATTCACTGAAAAAACCAAAGGTTACAGGTACGTTATAGTTAGGAAATGGAATTCAAAAAACCTTAGAAATTCACTGAAAAAAACAAAGGTTACAGACACGTTATAGTTAGGCTCAGGTTTCACTCATACAAAACCTGTGAAATTCAGCAGCTATAGTTAGCGCCACCACAATGCACTGCTTATGACCTCACATATTACGTCCCTCATGACATGGTCAGTAACATCACTAATGACATCTCAAATGACATCACTGATGACATCATCCAGAAAATGACTAACACACCCACTCACACCCCCATAGAACCATTCATACACCTACTCCCACACAACCATTCACAAACCCATTCACAGACCATACCAGTACTTGCACACCCACTCACTGATTCACAGATTTACACACACATCCACTCACTTACCTATACAGCCACTTATTCACTCACTAAAATAGCCACTGACATATCCACTCATATACCCATATAGCCACTCACACAATGCGTCAGTCACCCATAGAGCTACTCACACACCTACTCACTCACCCATACAGTCAGTCACATGGCCACTTACTCACCCATACAGCTAAACACATCCATTGACTTACTCATACAGATACTAAAACGTCATACAGATGCTCACGTATAAGTTACTGACACAAGCACACACTCACCCATACAGCTACTCTCACATTCCCTCACTCACCCATATAGTCACATGTATACCCTATCACTCACCTATTCTGCCTTTCACATACCCAGTTACTCACCCATATACCACTGACACATCCACTCACTCACCCATACAGCCATACACACACTCACTCACCCATACAGCCCCTCACACACACAATCACTAACCCATACAGCCACTGACTTACCCGCTTACTCATCCATACAGGCAGTCACACACCCTCACCCACCCACCCACCCACACAGACACCCATACAGGTACTAAGACAACCAATCACACACCCATACAGCCACCCATGTACCCACTCACACACCCATGCAGCCACTTTGACACCAACTGACTGACTGATACAGACATTCACACAACCAGTCACTCACCCATACATTCACTGAGACACCTAATCACTCACTTATACAATCATTCATGCAGCCACTGAATCATCATACAGGCACTCATACACGCACTGATTCACCAATAAACTTTGGTGTATAAATTTACACTGATAAACTTTTTAGAAACACTCATAGTAACTGGATGATGTCATGAGTGATGTCATTTGAGATGTCAACAGTGATGTCACTGACCATGTCATGAGTGATTTGAGTTTATAAGCAGTGCATTGCAGGGGCGCGAGTTATAGTTAGCTCAGCTAACTATAACTGCTCAATTTCACAGATTTTTTATGAGTGAAACCTGAGCCTAACTATAACGACTCTGTAACCTTTGTTTTTAAGTGAATATATATATATATATATATATATATATATATATACATACATACATATACAGATGTATATATATTATATATATATATATATATATATATATATATATATATATATATATATATATACACTGAAAAAACCACAGGTTTCAGGGACGTTATAGTTAGTTGGACATTTCTCTTCTACAAAACCATAGAAATTGCCCCGTTATAGTTAGTTCAGCTAACTATAACTCGCGCACCCGCAATGCACTTCTGATGACGTCACATATTACATCATTCATGACATGGTCAGTGACATCACTGATGACATCTCAAATGACATCACTGATGACATCATCCACGTGAATATCTGATGCACCTCCTCACACTCTAATATAACCTTTGATACACCCACTGTAAAATACAGATTACCATTTTCGAAGCCATCGACACACCAATAACAGTTACTACATACGAACTCACTGATTCCAAGGTCTACACACACATACACTCATTCACCTATAAAGTCACTCATACATGCAGTCACTCATCAATACAACAGTATCATAAGCACTCATACACCTACACAGACACTCACACACCACCACTCATCCATGGAGTTACTCTCACAGCTACACAGTCAGGCAAAGAATAAATCACACTTCCATTTACTGACCTATACAGTTATACACACACCACATCACTTATTAAAACAGAAACAAACGCATACTTACTCTCTTATACAATCACTGATACAAGTACACACTCATCCATACAGCCACTCTCACAATCACTGACTCTCACGTATAGTCATTTATATACTCCAACTCTCACATACACTGCCTTTTACATATGTAGTTACTTGGACATGTACCACCGAGACATCCATTCTCTCACCAACACACCCATATACACACTCACCCACCCATACAGGTGTTTGCACATGCACTCTTGAACCCATACACCCAGTGAATCAACCACTCACACATCTATGCACAGAGTCACACACCTCCCACCCACACACACACTCAGGCACCCATACAAATACTCAGGCAACCAATCAATAGCCCACGTAGACACTCATGTAGCTACTGACCAACCCATGCAGCAGCTTACACAACAACAGACAGACTGATACAGACATTCACACAGTTTAGTCACTAACCCATGCATTCAGTAAGACACATGTAATCACTCACTTAAACAGTCAGTCACGCACCTACTAAATCCTCCATCCAGACACTTATACACCCACTCATTGTTCAATACACCTTGGCAAACATATAATACATATTTAAACTTTAAAGAAACACACAGTCACTGGATGATGTCATCAGTGATGTCATTTGAGATGCCATCAGTGATGTCATCAGTGATGTCACTGACCATGTCATGAATGATGTAATATGTGACGTCATCAGAAGTGCACTGCGGGTGCGCGAGTTATAGTTAGCTGAACTAACTATAACAGGGCAATTTCTATGGTTTTGTAGAAGAGAAATGTCCAACTAACTATAACGTCCCTGAAACCTGTGGTTTTTTCAGTGAATTTCAATGGTTTTTTAAATGCTAATTTCTAACTATAACGTCCCTGAAACCTATGGTTTTTTCAGTGAATTTCTAAAGTTTTTTAAATGCTAATTTCTAACTATAACGTTTGTGTTAGAATTGGGGGTCTCTAGTTGGCACAGGTAGGTACTTGTGACAAATAGGGACCCTCGCCTCTAGTCAGGGTAAAGGGGTACACTCCTAAAATAACCCCTGCTCACCCCCTTGGTAGCTTGGCACGAGCAGACAGGCTTATCTCAGAGGCAGTGTGTAAAGCATTTGTGAACACATACAGTAATCTAGTGACACACTACAGATGGACACCACACAAGGTTTTATATCAAAAATAAGTATTCTTTATATAGTTTTAACACAAGACCATAACGACAAAAATCCACAATACTGTACTTAAAATGGTAGTTTTAGCTTAGTTCAGTTCAGTTCTTAAAATGCGCCACTTTAAGTCAATGTACCTTACGATGCGGGACGCTTCCACAACAAGCAATGTTGCAGCGATGGAAATGCGACCAAGTTCTGGTGCAAAGAAATAAAGACGTCAAGTTCTTCTTGATGCGGCACGCTTCTCCGAGGTTGCGAGAAGTCTCGACTCGATGCGTCAGCTACAGCGGCGACACCCTTGTTCCGTGATGCGACGGCAGCGGCTTTGGCGGCGACCCTCTTCTCCGACGTTGCGAGACGCTTCCGCTCGATGCGACAACTGCAGCGGCGACACCCTTGTTTCGTGATGCGACGGCAGCAGCTCCGACGGCGGCACGCTTCTCCGTGGATGCGAGGCGCTTCTCTTGATGCGGTGCAATGCGACAGCTACAGCGGCGACACCCTCCTTCGGAGTTGCGACGGCAGCAGCAGCGACGGCGACACGCTTCCTCTTTGTTGCGGGACGCTTCTCTCGATGCGGTGCAATACGACAGCTACAGCGGCGACACCCTCCTTCGGAGTTGCGACGGCTTCAGCAGCGACGGCGACACGCTTCTTCCTCTTGAGTCGCGCTTCCAGCTCCTTGCGACACGCAGTCCCTTCAGAAGGCCCAAAACAGCAGCAGGCACTTCCAAAGGATTCTTGGGGAGCTGGTGGTTGAAGTCTGTTGTCCCTGAGACTTCAGCAGGAGGCAAGCTCTTTTCTCAAGCCCTTGGAGATACTTTACAAGTTGAATAAAAGTGCACACAAAGTCCTTTCTCCTTCCTTTGGCAGTCAGGCAACCACTGCAGGCAGATCCCTCTAGCTTAGGGATAGTCTTCTCCTCAGTTCCTTCTTGGTTCCGCTCCTCAGCAAAGGTTTCTTCTTGTTTCCCAAAGTGATCTAATTTCCTAGGGGTCTGGGTCCCCTTTTTATACACAGTTTTCCTTTGTTCTCTGAAGGCAGAGAGGCCTCTGCCTAGCCCAAAACCAGTTCTGGTCAGTCCTGGAGCACTTTGTTTTTCTGACTCCTTCTTTCCTTTGTGAGTGAGGGGCAGAGCCATCAGACGCCCGGCAGGAGGTGGAGCCAGCATTGTGGAAGGCAGGCACAGCCCTATTCAGACCCAGGTGCAACTCCTCCCACCCATCCTCCTTCAGGCAGACCTATTCAGCCTAGTGCTGACTCACCCTGCCTCCTGGAATCCCCCAGCCCCTGTCACTCACAAACCCAGACACACAATACACAACCTGAGCAGAGGCAGCTGGATGGTTTAGGCAAGAAAATACCTACTTTCTAAAAGTGGTATTTTCAAACAAAGAATGTTAAAACCAACTTCACTAAAAGATGTATTTTATCATTCTGAGTTCAGGCATACTAAATTCGTTTTTCTACCATGTTCTCTGGGTCAGTGAGGATTATAAGGTGTAATAATCAAACTGCCCATTCTGGCCTATGGAGAACAGGTAGCCTTGCAATAGTGAAAAACGAAAATGGCTGTAATTCACTATTAGGACATGCCACACACACCAGGGCATGTCCTACCTTATACTTACAATGCACCCTGCCCTTGGGCCTACCTTAGGGGTGTCTGATATGAAGGTAAGGGAAGGTTTAGGGACTGGCAAGTGGGTGCACTTGCCAAGTCGACATGGCAGTCACAGACTGCACACAGGCTCTGCAATGGCAGGCCTGAGACACATTTTACAAGCCGCTTCTGTGGGTGGCACAACCAGTGCTGCGAGCCCACCAGCGGTATTGGATTTACAAGCCCTGGGCACACTCAGTGCACGGTACTAGGGACTGACAAGTAAACCAATCATCCAATCATGGAGTCACTAATCCATACATCGATTTATCATGGGGAGAGCATATGCACTTTAGCACTGATCAGCAGTGGTAAAGTGCCCAGAGTCATAAAACAGCCAACAACAGGTCAGAAAAAATATAGGAGGAAGGCAAAAAGTTTAGGGATGACCCTGCAAAAAGGGCCAAGTCCAACACAACCCCCTTCCAGCCAAAACGCAGGGGAGACCAATCACTACCCTGATGGGCTTCTCTGCTTTGGGCGATAGAACATGGACCCTGGCCCGCAACAGCAGGGGCATACTCCAGTTCTACGCCAATCTGAACCTATTTGGATCCCTCTGTCCATACTCTCAGGGCCCACCAAGCTAACCCATGGGGAACCCTTCTCCTCACCTGTGGACACCACCTGGGGAGCACCTAACCTTAACTTGCTCACAGGTGTGTCCCAACAGACAGACAGCAAGCCACAGTGGCCACTGACAGTGGTCAGGGATGAGACCCAGGCCTTATGCCTCTCAGGGCTCTCAAACCTCTGTGGCGTCAGAGAGCGGGGGGCAGTAGCCCCAGGTGCTTGGCACCCTTTGTCCATTCTCCCTCCTGTCAGGTCAGGTATGACATCCTGACACTGACCTACCAGCCCCGGGCCTGTACCCGGCGGCTGGACTGGAGACTGGGGTGGGCTTTCCCACACCCGGTCCTCCTCCTTGGGGCTCTGCACCCTCCCACCTGGAGCGGTACCCCCTTCCAGAATTGTCAGGGCACCTGTGGCAGGGGTCCTGCACACTCGCCCACCAGTTCAGGGGTTCTATCCTGCAACTGGGATCCCAGCATAGGGTCTGTACCCTTAGACTGGGCAGAGGCCAGGGGTGAGGCTGTCCTCTCCCCGCCCCCTTACTGGGGTCCTGCACCCTCCCACCTGGAGCGGTGCCCCCAGAAGACAAACTGGTAGGGGCACTGTTAGCAGCTGCCCCTTCCTCCAGGTCAGGGGGACACCCTGAACCTGGCCCTCCAACCCAGGGTCTGTACCCTTAGGCTGGACCTGTGCCTGGCAACCCAGGACTTCCGGGAGGGTACACCAACCCCCCAAGGGAAACACACTCCTTTAGAGTTGTGTAATAATCTGCCTGGCGCACCAGGACTTCCTGGGGAGCACGCATGCCCCCAGAGGGTAACACATCTCTCATGTGTTGTGTGACAGTCCGCCTGGCGCAGATCTCCCGACCCCTGTCCATCTGACAGCGCGTGAAGATCCCCCAGGACAGAAGTGGTGTCACCATGGTCATTCACTGGTGACTCAGCCCTTCTGGCTGGTCCCTGACCCACTGGTTCTTCCACTGGGGACTCTCTCCCCTCTCACCCCTCACTCTGGACTTCTGCACCCTCCCAAGTGGAGCAGCACTGCCAGATACCAGAAACACTGGAGCTCCATTTACAGACGCTCCAGGTTCTCTAGACACTAGGAGATCCTCCTCAACAGGCGGCCCATCAGGACAACCTAGGCTCCCTACCTGGTGTTCCCTTAAAGAACCATCCAGGCTCTGAGACTGGGTTTCGGGCACCTTGGGACACGCAGCCCCACACTCACTCCTTCTCCACTGAGACAGGACGTGAGTCCCTACACCCCTCCCATTACCACGGGACCTAGCTGGGCTACACTGAACCTCTCCCACCACTCTGGGTTGGAAGACACCTGAGCCACTCCTCTTAGGGTCACTCCCCAATGCCCCTTCAGACCCTCTGGAATCCACCAAAAGGTCTGCCTCCAATGTGAGCTCCCTGGGGTCAGAGAACTCACTCTCCAACAGGTGTTGGCATAGCTCTGGAAAACAGGGACTTACAATATGCTCTCCCACAATTGGATCACACAGCCCCCTACAGGGGTTAACCAAACTATCCTTCACCTCACCATCCAGTGCCTCGCACACGTACTCCACACCACTCTCCTGAGATTGGCAAGACAGTAACTGACTGTCTCTGTCATTCAACCCACACTCTTCTGGGCGGTCTTCACACTCACATACCAGGACTTCAACCATGGGGGAACCCCTCTCCCTGCACCTCTCATCTAGAGTCAGTAGAGTGTCCCTCCCACCACTAGGACCATGAATCCCTGCGTCAGTTTCCCTATTCCTCTCAGGGACACTGCGCACTACTGGAGCTACCTCATGTCCTTGAACCTCCTGGTGTATGTTAACCCCCTCCTTCAAGTCAGGCGCCACATCTCTGGGTGTGTGCACTACTCTCTCAGCACTGAATAACTTAATTTTGCTGCCACCATCTGAGCTGGACTCCACCTCCAACTCAGCAAAGCTCACTTCCTGAGCTGCCCAAATTTCTTTTCTTGGGCTAAGGCCCTCTGAGCCTCATCAATCTCTCTCAGCTCTTCATCAATCTCTTTCAGCTTCTGCTCATGAGCCAGAAGCCAGCTATCTTTTTCTGTTTCTCCCTCACTTTTAGAGAATTTCTCCTCCTCAGACTCAACTGGTAGTGTTGCCTTCCAGCGGGGTAACTCATACTGAAACAGGGATGCCTCTAGATCCTCCCTGGACCTTCTCTTCACAGGCAGCCCTCTTTCCTTGCAAAACACACGTAGCTCCTTCATTGTGTAGATAAACATGTGCCAGAAGTTGAGTTCCATTTTGCAACAACTAACTAGAGTCATGGTATCAAAAATACCTCCAGGAGGACACCATAAAACAAAAAAACAGTATGTGGTCGCGTTTGGTCTGCACTCACTAGTAGTGTTCACCAATCACTGTACATGAGTCACAAATGCAAGTCCAGAATCCTCACCGCTGACCACCAATGTTAGAATTGGGGGTCTCTAGTTGGCACAGGTAGGTACTTGTGACAAATAGGGACCCTCGCCTCTAGTCAGGGTAAAGGGTACACTCCTAAAATAACCCCTGCTCACCCCCTTGGTAGCTTGGCACGAGCAGACAGGCTTATCTCAGAGGCAGTGTGTAAAGCATTTGTGAACACATACAGTAATCTAGTGACACACTACAGATGGACACCACACAAGGTTTTATATCAAAAATAAGTATTCTTTATATAGTTTTAACACAAGACCATAACGACAAAAATCCACAATACTGTACTTAAAATGGTAGTTTTAGCTTAGTTCAGTTCAGTTCTTAAAATGCGCCACTTTAAGTCAATGTACCTTACGATGCGGGACGCTTCCACAACAAGCAATGTTGCAGCGATGGAAATGCGACCAAGTTCTGGTGCAAAGAAATAAAGACGTCAAGTTCTTCTTGATGCGGCACGCTTCTCCGAGGTTGCGAGAAGTCTCGACTCGATGCGTCAGCTACAGCGGCGACACCCTTGTTCCGTGATGCGACGGCAGCGGCTTTGGCGGCGACCCTCTTCTCCGACGTTGCGAGACGCTTCCGCTCGATGCGACAACTGCAGCGGCGACACCCTTGTTTCGTGATGCGACGGCAGCAGCTCCGACGGCGGCACGCTTCTCCGTGGATGCGAGGCGCTTCTCTTGATGCGGTGCAATGCGACAGCTACAGCGGCGACACCCTCCTTCGGAGTTGCGACGGCAGCAGCAGCGACGGCGACACGCTTCCTCTTTGTTGCAGGACGCTTCTCTCGATGCGGTGCAATACGACAGCTACAGCGGCGACACCCTCCTTCGGAGTTGCGACGGCTTCAGCAGCGACGGCGACACGCTTCTTCCTCTTGAGTCGCGCTTCCAGCTCCTTGCGACACGCAGTCCCTTCAGAAGGCCCAAAACAGCAGCAGGCACTTCCAAAGGATTCTTGGGGAGCTGGTGGTTGAAGTCTGTTGTCCCTGAGACTTCAGCAGGAGGCAAGCTCTTTTCTCAAGCCCTTGGAGATACTTTACAAGTTGAATAAAAGTGCACACAAAGTCCTTTCTCCTTCCTTTGGCAGTCAGGCAACCACTGCAGGCAGATCCCTCTAGCTTAGGGATAGTCTTCTCCTCAGTTCCTTCTTGGTTCCGCTCCTCAGCAAAGGTTTCTTCTTGTTTCCCAAAGTGATCTAATTTCCTAGGGGTCTGGGTCCCCTTTTTATACACAGTTTTCCTTTGTTCTCTGAAGGCAGAGAGGCCTCTGCCTAGCCCAAAACCAGTTCTGGTCAGTCCTGGAGCACTTTGTTTTTCTGACTCCTTCTTTCCTTTGTGAGTGAGGGGCAGAGCCATCAGACGCCCGGCAGGAGGTGGAGCCAGCATTGTGGAAGGCAGGCACAGCCCTATTCAGACCCAGGTGCAACTCCTCCCACCCATCCTCCTTCAGGCAGACCTATTCAGCCTAGTGCTGACTCACCCTGCCTCCTGGAATCCCCCAGCCCCTGTCACTCACAAACCCAGACACACAATACACAACCTGAGCAGAGGCAGCTGGATGGTTTAGGCAAGAAAATACCTACTTTCTAAAAGTGGTATTTTCAAACAAAGAATGTTAAAACCAACTTCACTAAAAGATGTATTTTATCATTCTGAGTTCAGGCATACTAAATTCGTTTTTCTACCATGTTCTCTGGGTCAGTGAGGATTATAAGGTGTAATAATCAAACTGCCCATTCTGGCCTATGGAGAACAGGTAGCCTTGCAATAGTGAAAAACGAAAATGGCTGTAATTCACTATTAGGACATGCCACACACACCAGGGCATGTCCTACCTTATACTTACAATGCACCCTGCCCTTGGGCCTACCTTAGGGGTGTCTGATATGAAGGTAAGGGAAGGTTTAGGGACTGGCAAGTGGGTGCACTTGCCAAGTCGACATGGCAGTCACAGACTGCACACAGGCTCTGCAATGGCAGGCCTGAGACACATTTTACAAGCCGCTTCTGTGGGTGGCACAACCAGTGCTGCGAGCCCACCAGCGGTATTGGATTTACAAGCCCTGGGCACACTCAGTGCACGGTACTAGGGACTGACAAGTAAACCAATCATCCAATCATGGAGTCACTAATCCATACATCGATTTATCATGGGGAGAGCATATGCACTTTAGCACTGATCAGCAGTGGTAAAGTGCCCAGAGTCATAAAACAGCCAACAACAGGTCAGAAAAAATATAGGAGGAAGGCAAAAAGTTTAGGGATGACCCTGCAAAAAGGGCCAAGTCCAACAGTTTGTAAAACCTATTGTTTTTTCTGTGAATTTCAAAGGTTTTATAAATGCTAATTTCTAACTACAATGTCCCTGAAACCTATATTGTTTTTAAGCAAATTTTAAAAAGACGTGCATACTTTTTGTAGTGAAAAACTAACTGTAACAGTAGTTTGTTATAAGTTACAATTTAACAATGTTTAAAACTTAATTAGCACTAATTAACATTTAAGTGTGGAAAATGTGTGACGCAGCAGCTATGATACCTGACTTTGAACAACAGCGTTCACAGTTCGATTCCCGGCTCCAGCGGCACGTTAGCCCACCACTATGTCACTGTGGGCAACACCTTGCTTAATCTTCCCGACGCCCCCGAGCGCCGGCACACCTTCCGGGGAAGCTGTACGCTTTACAAATGCTGGTATTTTTTAATTTAAAACCATAGTGATGAGAAATATTAGCACTTATTTTTTTTCTATTCTGAACGATATTTTTTTTTATGTCTTCTATTTAGAATTACGGCAATTAATCGATGTTTGTAGTCATGAGAATGGAAATGACACGGTTTTCCGGGTAACAGTTTTTAAGCTCTCCAACGTATGTACATATTAAGGACCTTATACGTGTTAGGATCGAAATCGAAACCTTTACCGCTTCACATTTTGTAACTTTTCCCAACATGTGCACAAACAGTGAAAACGTGAGCACGTGTCAACTGGAAAACGTGACATCTAAATGGGCAGAGCCGCATCTTCCTTCCATAGACAACTCAATAACCAAAAAGTATATAAACCACACCCGTTGTTTGATTAGTTTCGTTTATGCGAGTTATTTACGCGTGTCCATTCTGTGATGCACGTTCCCTTTTCTAGCGTCGGATTCTTGTTTTGCGGCAACAAAACATATTCCAGAGTTGTAAGTTGTTTGATTATGGCATAGTAGATATTTATAATACGTAGCTATTTGTCAATATTTAAACATTTGTATTTAGAAAAAAGTGTTATTGGTTGTTTTTGCCATTTATATGTAACGTCAGCAGCTTGTTTTCAGAAACAGACAGAATACAGCAAACATTGTTCCTTTTCTGGCTCCTTTGACATGGCTCCTTTGAGATTATATAGTGTGACTTTGTATATTATAATATTGACACTGTACTTAACGTTAGAGGTGTTGGTGACCCGTAAAGATTTATATGTAACGTCAGCAGCTTCTAGTTTGTAGTCTATTTCCCCCTTGAGATCATATAGTGTGAGTATGTATATTATAATAACCACACATTATGATCTCAGAGGAGTTTGTGACCCGTCGGCGCGAAGACTGAAGATTTATATGTAACGTCAGCAGCTTCTGGTTCTTACTCTGTTTCCCCCTTGGGATCATATACTGTGAATATGTATATTAAAATATTAACAGTCATTGTGATCTCAGAGGAGTTTATGACCCGTCGGCGCAAAGACTAAAGATTTATATGTAACGTCAGCAGCTTCTGCTTCTTACTCTGTTTCCCCCTTGGGATCATATAGTGTGAGTATGTATATTGTAATATTCACAGTCATTATGATCTCAGAGGAGTTTATGACCCGTCGGCGCGAAGTTGAAAGATTTCGAAGTCCCAGATAAAAGAAGCTCTGAACATATTCACTGCTGGAAAGTATTTCGTTATTGATCTTGTTTTGTGTTCATGACTTTATTTTCCTTTTCCTTTTGTGTGCAATCAGTGTCACTCTTTATATTGTATTAGAGTGTCATATTTTCACACAACAGGAATTGGAGATTTGTCGCCGCCAGGAGTAAACCATCTGAAATACAGCTTACTGACCTTTATAACTTACTTGATCAGATATTTTTACAGTGAGAATATTTTTCGAAATTGCAGTTTAAAAAAGATTGTTTGCATAGACACTTTCTTACTGAATGCCTTTGATAAACCCTACATTTTTGAATGATTTTTTGGTATTTCTCTTTTTCTCTGTTGTGGTTCCTATTCTCGTTCTCCCTATAGAATTGATAGGAATAGTAGTGTATATATTACTACTATCCTATATGTTCTTAAAGGAGTCTGTGATGTGTTAGCGGAGCAGTGACCGACCTCTAAGCACTACGACTGAACTTTCCAGAGTTCTACAGAATAGAAATTGTAAGAAATGATGAAGCATACATTTCTATGTAATATAAAGTAATTTGTGTTTAACAGTTTTTTACTTGTTATTGTTCTTGTGACCTGAGATGATGTAGTGCGGGAGTGTTTCTTGTAGCACTTCTTTTCTACTTTATCTAAAAGTAACTCATGCCCTCTTATATTATCAAGAATATGGGGCAACACTTTTACAAACTATAGCAGAAAAAAAAGGGAGGGTGTGGCCACGCTTAAGGAATATTTTATGAATTGTGTTTTTATTTGTCACCTCTTTGATATATACAGCTTCAGTTTTCGAAGAAAGTTTATTTGTAATTGCTTAATAAAAACAGTTTCAAACCTAGACTGAAATTTTTGCTGCGCAACCACACCTCCCCGTCAGAAAAGTAAACACCACATTCTAAGTAAATAGTGCTACTGGGAAGTATCCCACCCGCAAACTTAATAAAAGAAGACCGCAACACACTCTGTTATTTTCCCGCCGTGATTTGTACACCCCACGCCAATTATATAAATGGCCCTTAAAATATCTAAAAAACAATTTTTACCTTCACAATCCCTGTTCACCACCTTGTGACCACTTTACAGAGTTAATAGTGTTCCTACCCTCCCCGCTACTACTTTGTTTTCCCGTACTCCATTGAAGTGCATCACAAAACGCTTCACAACAGTGAAACGTTCCCAGCCAATAATGAGCAAAGTTGTACTCGGAACACTTTAGCCAATAAAATGTCCATGGTGTTCCGCAGAGGGGGAGGGAATCGCTGCCAGCACTTCTACTTTTAATGCTTCACAGCCAATGAACATTAAGCTTGGGAAGGTCCTGCTTGGAACACATTACCTAATCAGATGTCCCTGATGCTCCGCGGAGGGGGAGGGAATGGCTGGCAACACTTCTACTTTCAATGGTTCGCAGCCAATGAACATTAACCTCTGGAAGGTCCTGCTTGGAACATGTGAGCCAATCAGATGTTCTTGCTACTCCGCGCAAGGGGAGGGAATGGCTGGCAACACTTTTACTTTTAATGGTTCGCAGCCAATGAACACTGAGCTCGTTGTTGGAACACTTCAGCCAATTAAACGTTAATTTTGTTCCCTGTCCGTGATAAAAGTGAACACCGCATTATAACTAAACATTACTGCGCATTATATTAAAGGAAGGTAAAGGAAGGCTGCAATACGGCGCATTGTTATTTTCCCGATATGATTTCCACAGCCTACTGAACATTGCCGCAATACCGCGCATCGTTGTTTTGCGGACGTGATTTCCACAGCCTACGCAACATTCACACTACCTGTGTGTGCACCCTACACACTGCTTGCCGCAATACGGCGCATTGTTTTCCCGACGGGATTTCCCGAGCCTACGCAACCTTGTCACAATACCACGCACCGTTGTTCTGCGGACGTGATTTCCACGGCCTACGCACATTCAAACTCCCTGCCTCTGCACCGTACAGACTGCTTAAACTAAGACCACAGTGTTCCTACTATACCCTCTTATACAATTATTCTCTTATTTTTTCCCCTACGCCTTTCAACTCAGTCACAAAATAGCTGCCAACACTTCCTAGTTTCAACAGTTTGCAGCCAAAGAGCCGCACGCTCGTGCTCGCAACGCCTCAGCCAATCAGATGTCAGAATTCTAAAATATCGATATCTGTAAATTTTGATATTTCTCTAAAACTACTGAACGGACTTACCCCATTTAAACAAAGGTGTGCTTTCTGGACCAAGATCTTTCTCCCTGCCAAATTTGACGTTATTCCGTTCAGCAGTTTGACCTGTAGCCTTGTCTAAAGTTTCCTATGGAAATTGCATGGAGTAAACACGTTTTGGGACCCCCCTTTTTTCTCAGCCCCCCCCTTGACGAATCACCCGCAAACTTTCAACATAGGAGCTGATCTATAAAGAGAAGTTTTTGGGAAAATTTCGTAAACATTCGTCAAAAGACGCCAAAGTTATAAGCAAATCAAAAAACGCTTTTCCTTTAGAAACGTGGTCCTAACTATAACTATCTACTGGCGACCGCCAGTAGATATATATATATATATATATATATATATATATATATAAAACCACAGGTTGCCCCAAAGAGAACGCCACACACAGCGGGATAACGCACACCACCTCACAAGCGTCAGCGTGTGCAGCAGGCCACTCACAGTCCCAAATAGCCATACGCGTTTCGAGCTCTTCATAGCTCTTGGTCACTGGCAAAGAAGCAGAAAACTGCAATGTAAGAACAGCTGATATTTATTAGATCAAGAGTCCCGCCCCAATGGGCGCACGGCATGCTGGTTATAGTAGTTCCCATTGCTGCCAAAGACTCAAATGTTCGTTAACCAAGTGGCTGCTGTTCCTGCTTCCTTCAAAAAAATAACAATCCCTGTAGGGTGGGAGCGCGATGTCAGCTCTGCTGCCCGCTGCAAGTCTCCAAGCGGGTGAGGCTCCCTCTGTCCAAACAAGCACCCAGGAAATCCCAGCACTCATGGTCCGCCATCAGGCGGCGGGGCATTCTCGCGGCCGAGCTAGCCGCTAATAAACAAAACCACAGGTTGCCCCAAAGAGAACGCCACACACAGCGGGATAACGCACACCACCTCACAAGCGTCAGCGTGTGCAGCAGGCCACTCACAGTCCCAAATAGCCATACGCGTTTCGAGCTCTTCATAGCTCTTGGTCACTGGCAAAGAAGCAGAAAACTGCAATGTAAGAACAGCTGATATTTATTAGATCAAGAGTCCCGCCCCAATGGGCGCACGGCATGCTGGTTATAGTAGTTCCCATTGCTGCCAAAGACTCAAATGTTCGTTAACCAAGTGGCTGCTGTTCCTGCTTCCTACAAAAAATAACAATCCCTGTAGGGTGGGAGCGCGATGTCAGCTCTGCTGCCCGCTGCAAGTCTCCAAGCGGGTGAGGCTCCCTCTGTCCAAACAAGCACCCAGGAAATCCCAGCACTCATGGTCCGCCATCAGGCGGCGGGGCATTCTCGCGGCCGAGCTAGCCGCTAATAAACAAAACCACAGGTTGCCCCAAAGAGAACGCCACACACAGCGGGATAACGCACACCACCTCACAAGCGTCAGCGTGTGCAGCAGGCCACTCACAGTCCCAAATAGCCATACGCGTTTCGAGCTCTTCATAGCTCTTGGTCACTGGCAAAGAAGCAGAAAACTGCAATGTAAGAACAGCTGATATTTATTAGATCAAGAGTCCCGCCCCAATGGGCGCACGGCATGCTGGTTATAGTAGTTCCCATTGCTGCCAAAGACTCAAATGTTCGTTAACCAAGTGGCTGCTGTTCCTGCTTCCTTCATGCCGTTGGGGCGGGACTCTTGATCTAATAAATATCAGCTGTTCTTACATTGCAGTTTTCTGCTTCTTTGCCAGTGACCAAAAGCTATGAAGAGCTCGAAACGCGTATGGCTATTTGGAACTGTGAGTGGCCTGCTGCACATGCTGACGCTTGTGAGGTGGTGTGCGTTATCCCGCTGTGTGTGGCGTTCTCTTTGGGGCAACCTGTGGTTTTATATATATATATATATATATATATATATATATATATATATATATATATATATATATATATATATATATATATATAGTTAGATAGAAAGATATGGCTTTTAGTATAGTAAGAACAATATTTGTGCAAGATTTCCTAAATCTGTCACATTTGGGAGATATAACTAGATTCACATAAACTTGAACTGGGTATGTTAGCATTAGAGCCCAGATCTTCTAGTTTCACATCAATAACTCAACCAGAAAATAAACAGCTACATTTCCTATTAACATTGTATCCTAATGCAATTCCCTGAAATAGTTTTTATTGTGACATTTTCTTCCAAATGTAACTTATAAATGGGCAGATGTACTAAAAATGTTAGCAGTCACAAACCTTCCAAATCGATATTTGCGACCATTAAAATGAATTTTTGAATATATTAAAACAATTTTAGGAGTCCAAAAACTTTTACTGGCTTCTAAAATGCCTTTGCTAATGGATACTGATTCACAATTTAGAATGGACATGCTGTAGGCATCCTTTCCAAATTGTGAATCGATGTATAATTTATCAATGGTTTGTAACCAATATCCAGTCGCAAAACATTGCAAAATTACCATATGCCGTTTTCGGGGTAGTAATGCATTCGCAAAGTATGTATCTTAAAAAAACACATTTGTTTGGGAGTAGGCGGAGGTTAAGCAGATCACTGCTAATTCTTTTTCAATCTTTAATAAAAGAGAACTTACACTTGAAAAGCCTGCATTGTGAAGGATCCATAAGCATAACATTATGGTGCATAGGTGTATGTTATAAAAGTTCTAAACATCGTAACATATCCCTAATAGATTATATAGAATTTTGTGCATAAGCAAATATTTGGTGAATTTCGAAAATGCATAAGCATAATCAAAAATGCTGTATGTCATTGTTAGCAAAAATAACGTTTGAAAGACATTTCGTGTCCTCAATAAAAAATACTTTCCTATTAGGTGTAGATTTTCTCTTTATAACACCAAATGTACACTATTTTTGTAAATAATTAGGACACAATACT
This sequence comes from Calotriton arnoldi, assembly GCA_963921515.1. Taxonomy (NCBI): domain Eukaryota; kingdom Metazoa; phylum Chordata; class Amphibia; order Caudata; family Salamandridae; genus Calotriton; species Calotriton arnoldi. The sequence goes on from CAWUFW010009211.1 coordinate 405,597, forward strand.
TCTCTAACAGTCAACACTTTGGTAAAACATTCTGGTATCATATCAAGTCGACACATGAAAGGTTTATGATTTGTGTCACTTCCCTGTGTATGTATTGTAAGTTACAAAGGGTCTGAATCACAAAGCTGTTTCCCGATCTTAGCAGAACAGAGCGAATAGCGCATTTTGGACATTAACTAACTCTTGAAGAGACTTTACCCATGGACAATATTTGTGCATAGTTTGACTTGAGATGTGACACGCATAGTTTTCAGAACATCCCTCTTTCACAAAGGAATGCAATAGAATCTGTTCCTACTGCACAAATGCATCCTCAACTGATGTACCAAATAAATGCAGGGTCACTGCTTGACAAGTCACAATGCAGGCGGGGGATGGAAATGTCCCTGCCTGCATTGCATGCCCTATACTTCACTGTTCATGAAATCCATGAGTGGTAGAGTACAGATTTACATTCTGACACCTGGGCCTTCATTACGAGTGACCTGTTTATTCCAATGGGCCTGGTAAAGGGAGTTACCAGCCTCATCGAAAATGAGTGGAGCCCATCTGGAGATTGCACCTGATGCAAGCAAGCTAAGTCTCTGGAAGCAATACCATGAAAAACATGCAGAGATTGTCACAACAAGTCCGATTATGCATGTTTTTTTTTCTAAAAAAACCTCATACTCCTTGTTATTTGACCCCTCAAAATTACTGAAATAACTGTGAGCCCTGGTAACAGTAAATTCGGCAGAGGGAAATAATGTGACATTTTATGGGCCAGTCTTAATTAGGAGCCTAATGTACTGACAGAAATGTAAATCTAAGTATTAACAGGTAATGGCCCATTAGTGAGCTTCGTCCAACTGGGGAGAGTTGAGTACCGGATAGCTGGAGGTTGAGGCGGGCGGCGTTCCCCAATACCACCTGAGCCTGGTATGACTGATGGAACTTTGACGATACCCTCTGGCAGAAACCTTATATGTTATACTGACCGCGGTGCCCGAGCAACATGGCCAATGCCCGGTAGAGCTGTATTGGCAGCTATAGAGGAGATTGACTTTGGTTTCACCCCCTTAGCCATCACCTACCCAGCCGGACATTGGACATTGTTTTTCCTCGTCTCTCCGCTGTGTCTCCTTTCCCTCCCCCGCCCTCTCCCTCTGTGATCCTGTGGATGACTCCCCTTTCCAGCCCTCCATAACCTTGTTTGTTTTTCTCCTACACCCCTGTCGCATACCCTCACCTTCCCTCATGCTCCAGATAACTCGTATATGTTTTAATTCTATGCTTTGGTAACGAATGTAACTTTGTGCAACTTGTTCTTATGTAAAGCGCTCTGATACCTCCGGGTCTAGCCAGCACTATATAAAACTTTTCAAATAAATAAATAAGTACAATACATCTGGAGCAGCATCATTTTGGCTTCACCCTTTCAAGCTTAAATAGGCTACATATATGTTTACCTATTGCCTTATGTATTGGTGTGATGTATCCATAATAACGAAATGAAGTGCACTTGAATAAGTTACAGAAAGTGCATTTACTGTATAATCTTGACAATTTTATGAGTGTTTATATTAACATTTGCTTACAGTAGCAACGAGTTGATGTTCTCATATATATCTATATCTGTGGGGTTTGAATAACATTGTATTTCTCACGTTTACGTATTTCTTTAAATAATACTCTTCATTACTCTCCATTTATTTTATAACTGAAAATGTACCCATTCGAATAGTGCTCTACACCTATATCGTAACGCTATATGTATCTGTAACAATGCATTTAAATGTGTACTGAAATGCTTGCCGTGCTAAAGTTGACCAAGGGCCTTAAGCTTTTAAATTTCCAATGTTTAATTTTAATGTGAATGCTTGCTTTGGATTCAATATTTTTCTCTCCTCTGCAGGTGCAGTCAAATGATCTAGTGGTAGAAAGAAAGGCACATTGTGTGAAAGAGATAGCGAGGTTTGAAGGAGTATCTCTTGGCATGGATAGGAACTAATGAGCAACAGGGAGGACTACTGTCCGAGCAGAATAGGGATACAAGAGGAATTAAAGGGCATTTTATTGTGTGGACCAAAGGAAAAAAATCCCGAGTGTAACTGCCAAGTTTGTTGTTTGAAGATGAGACTTAAATGGACATGTGACCTGAAATTCTAGAAGGTTCTTTGGTGGGTATAATTGGGCATTGCCCTTTGGCTTTGTTCAGATTCCCCTTTAGACTCTAAGAGGTCCAGACCTCTTTGCAACACCTCTGTTGTGTGGCGTTATGCTATACAAAATACTTTACCTTAGAGAACTTCTAAAAAAGTTCTGCTTTGCTGGCACCTTTCTCGGCTTCTCTGATTAATAGGGTTTTCCTGATCACCAGCTAGAATAGTGTTTAATAGGTCTTTTTAGACAACATCATATATAGGCAAGAAGATCGAAACTTTCAATCTATGTATCAGACTATATTCCTTGTTCTGTGTATTGCAGCTACTGAATTCCTCATTTACTTTCTATTATTTGAGGATCAATTTTGTTCATCGATTTGGATACCCTTTAGTGATTTTGTATTTTTATACTATGTTCCTGAGATGATTTATACCAGCTTGGCTTTGAACTTGTAATAAATCCATACTTCATCCCACCAATTGACTCTGAGCTTTACTGTGTGACCAAATGGGTTACAATGTAATTGTTAAATTGTAGTTGATCCAAACTCCTTTTATTCCACAGGCACCTACATCTTTCCATTGGAGGGGTGCCAGGAAGAAGGAGTCCACAACTCGATGCGTTCTCACATCTTAATTAGTAATGTTGGTGCAGTGGTGGGATACTACTGACATCATAGGATCCTGTCATAGCACCAATGTGGCTATTGGGAGCACATCGATTGCCCTTAAATGGGCTTTGAAGTCAACACTTATTTTTAAATGCTTATCCCTCATATTCACAGCCACAATTTTTTTAAGTAAGCCCTAAATCATATTTTATGTACTTTGAGGTGAGTGGTCCATGTATCGCAGTCCTGCCAAGTACCACGCATCAGAGGTTAGACTAATGAATTTTAGTGCTGGTGTCTGCAGGACTGCATTAAAATGCTAATGTCATGCATAATTACTCACTCCTGTATGTGGGGGAGGTGCACCAGCACTTTGGGATTATGGAAACAGCAGCCAGAGAACTTGCAGCTCTGCACAGGTAGTTATAATGAGATGGGCCCAGGTCGAAGAGAGGTGACTAGTTGCTATGGAAATTGGCCTGGGCCCGGCTAGGTTTTTTACTTAATTAATTGTCAGTCTTATTCCTTGGCCAGGCTTTGAAGTGTATTTGTTTTTTCCTGCGACCAGCACTGTGAGACTCAGGCTGGAGGTGTTTGTTTGTGCTGCAGCTGGGACTGTGACCTAAGTTTCATCGAGGTGTCTGGGTAAGTTCAGGTTATAGGAAGGTTTTCATTCATCATGGAACACAATAGAGAGCTCTGAAATAGAGGATTAAGGTAGTGAGAGCTTCTCACAGCGTCTGTTGGTGGCTTACAAAGGTATTCAGAGCATTGGCCTCTCTGCATAGCTCACAGAATGATAGTCCCCTCTACGTGTGACTTATGAGTGATATGCTCAGTTTATGTGCAGTCTCTGTATATCAAACACACAAAAGGTGATGGGAGAATGCTTACAATAAGTCTAACTACTGGCCATCAGTCAGGTAGAATTCCAACCCATCATTCTTTTGTCCACCATGCCACCTCCGACTAGACCCAGCTATATGCAAATCAGTCTTGACCCTGCTCCAATAGGAACAGTGCAACCCAAACTACCAAGGCAAGACCTCTCTGAACTGGAACACAAGCAATCCAAGACCAGTTTCGCCCTGATTGGGGCTCTTCAGTTATGTGTAGCTTAGTTCCAGTCGCACAGTGAGCAAGGGGCCCATGTCTAGGCATACCCTTGGCTACTTAAGAGGTACATCAAACATACAAATGGTGATGGGAGGATGCTTGCAATAAGTCTAGCCTCAGGCAATCACTTGGGGTAGCATTCCAACCTATCATACTTGTGCCCAGCATGCCACCTCATATTAGACCCAGCCATATGCAAATCAGTCTTGATCCTGCTTCAGTAGGAGCAGTCTAGCCCGAACTGTCAAGCCACGTCCTCTCTGGTCCAGAACAACAGCAACCCAAACCCCTTTTGCCCTGATTGGGGCTCTTCAGTCGGGTGTTTTCAGTCTCTTTACAGCCTCTATCTCATTCGAGGCTGCAGACAAGGCTTTTAACAATTTAATTGTATATGATATAGTTTACATTAATTTATTTGTAATATACTTTTGCAACTATTTAAAATATATTAGTCGTATTAATTGTTTGTGTTAGCATCATTAATATATATATATATATATATATTTTGTAGTATAGTTTGTCATTTTTAATATGTTATCTTTAAAATAAACATCTTTAAAATATTAAGAATCATATTATGATCTGCAAACTCTCAAAACCCTCCTATTTCCCATACAAGAAGGAAGGCCCATATTGGGACTGAAACCAATCCTGCTAAAGACTTCACCGGATTAGTGGTTGGCTTCCCTTAGACTTTTCCCCAGGCTAGGACACACATGAAAAATGAACTCGTATAATATAGGCTTTTTAATAAAGGAAACTGGTAGGAAAAATCACAATTATGATAGCAACAACTGAGCATTACATTGGTTTGTGTACACTCCCTGTATACCTAAGTCCTTATTGCTTGTTGCCAGAAATATTCCACAATGAAAATAAGAAACAGAAGCCACATTTCTGAACCATGAGTGCATACAAACCAATTAAACATAGCATACAATTCGTACCAGGCCATGTCTGGGGAAAATGCCAAATGTGCCTTGAGATAATGCTTTCTTTATAGATCAGTCCTCTCTGCCTTTTTTAGAGGGCATGGCATCATTTTATAGCTATTGTCACATGGTGAAAAGCATGCATAAGAAGATGTGTTTGTTTGCAAGATGTGTGATGAGAACAGTATAGAAAGAACTCATAGTGCGAAAATGGTCATCTATATGATTTACTGACCTATATTTGTGATCACTAGTTATCGGGATGGCAAAGCCCATTGCATGTTAATGGACATTTACCCCTGTCCTGAGTGCCTCAACTGCGGTGATATCTGGATCTTTGGTAACAATTTTTGTTCATGGACAAACATGGATCATGCATGACCTCAGCCTGTCTCATGGATTGAGGTCTTGTTTAGACTGAGAAGCGTGCCCAAAGGGCTACACTCAGGTGGTGGAAGACTACACCTGGAGTTAAGCAGCACTGTGGTGGCAGCATAAATAGCTTTCAAAATCAGTGATCTGTACAGAGAACAGGTCTTCACTGGAGTGACGCCTTCTGGCCCACTTGCAAAGTTCTCCTGCTGTGTGCTTAACTCACCCTTGGGCTGCATTGGGGTGTAGGCAGTGCCAGTTAGCAAGCATGGTTGAATGTGCATCCAGGGATGTATATGTGCTACACCCATGGCTGTGTTTGAGGCTATTAGATTTAGAGACACTCCTGCTGTGACAGACAGCTCTCTAGAGGAAGAGCACAACAGAGAAATGGACACTTCAAAGTGGGCAACCCCCCAAACATGAACGTCAAAGAAATCACATTTGTGTATGGAAATTGATTATAAAATGGGAAGATTAAGACTCCCAAATAGTTACACTGAAGCTGTACATCAGCGTAGTGAAGCTCAGCATGAATACTGCCTGTTTGGACGAGGACTGGAGATTAAGGGTCTGCCAGACTTCCTGCTGGGCGAGGGCACATCGCCCAGGAGAATCCAGACCATTCACCCTGGAGCCTGGAGTACCAGCTTCTGCCTGAACCAAGACCAGAGAAGAAATGAATCCCAACTATCTCCTTTGTGAAAATAGTGTGTGATGAACCTTTTCAATGGATAAACAAAATAAATATGGTGGGATAGGAATACGGCAAAGCTCCAAGATAAAGGTGAGAATGATCTTTCAGTCTACGTTTGAGCTCCATCATTCTTGATTCTCCAAGACTCATGCACTCCGTCTCATAATTATTTGTTAATTATATAGCTCTTCTTATTGTACTGTGATAGAACAGGTAATATTTTTACCCTAAAATTTATTGACCTCAGATGAATGGGACTGCTTTGTAATTATTTGAACTCAAGACTGGTAGATCACAGCAGAGAGTTTAATTCACTGAGCCATGTTACCGGCATCCGCAGGTGTCAGTTGAAACAAAATAATGCCAAATCAAATTCTGAATCATGCGGACTAAATGTTCATAGAATTTACCAACTTCGGAAAATCCCAGTCTCTAGTTATTAAAACCTTATACTTCAAATGCTTAATTTTTATATGTTACATTAAACATTGAAGACACTGTTATTTTCTTTGCTCATTTACCTGTCTCGATATTTCTACTGTTCATTTCTAGGATATTTCTATGTTGTTTTTGCCCAGAGTTTGGCTTGCTAAATGTTTTATCCCAACTACTACCACCATGTAATGCTGGACCATTTTATTATTTCTCAGGGCCTCTATCTCTCATTCTATTTTGCTCTTAGCTTCTTTATTTTTAAAAGACCCTTTCACAACTCAGCTTTTAGCACTACCATACATGTTTTTGACTGACATAGTGAGTACTGTACTCTGCTTTACCATGAGTTAAAATGCATTTACTTCTCCCAATTTTTCTTTTCTTCCTGCCCTTATTTCACCGCCATAGATTGACCTATCACTAGCCTCAGTGAAAGGTTGTGAGCCTGTAAACCTTGCCTATGTGGACCCCTAACTCAGTCCAGAATATGATATCAATGTAGAAGAAAAGATTGCTAAAGTCAGGTTTTCCTTCCAAAGAGTAAACAGGACCACTGAATAAATGGCTGTCAATGGAATGGAAATCTAAAGGACACTAATGTTAAATGTGTGTCATACTCTAGATTTTACTAAAATTATATGTGTAATATACTTACTTAAAAGGGCTTTCGGTGACCTCTCTTTATCCACTTGTTCATACCTCTTTCTTCCGTTTTTGCAGTCTTCTTCCATTTTTCTTTCATGCCTTCTTCCTATTTTCTTTCTTGCCTTCATCTATCTATCTTTCGTTCTTCTTTGTTTCATTCTCTCTTTTTTCTATCTTTCTTTCTCTCTCTCTTTCTTGTTTCTTTCATTTCTTACTTTCTTGCTTCCTCACCTTTGCCTTCTTTCTTGCATTCATCTATCTATATTTCTTTCTTGTTTTCATCAATTGCTTTCTTGCCGTCTTTTTTTTTTTCATTGTCTTCTTCTTTCTTTCTTTCTTTTTTCTTTCTTTCTTTCATCTATCCATCTTTCTTTTCTGAGGAAAATCCTCCAAATCCGATGGCCAAACACCATCAGCAACAACGACCTATGGCAGCAGATTTTCCAACTCCCTGCTCATGAAGAAATCATGGAAAGACAAAGGGGCTGGATAGATCACACCCTCCACAAGTCCGCACCAAACACCACCAGGCAAGATCTGACATGGAAACCCTCAAGGGAAAAGTAAAAGGGAAGGCCAAGAAACATCTGACGCCAAGGCCTCAAGGCTGACTGCAAGGGGATGGGTTACACCTAGAGTCAGATTGAAAGAAAAGCCCGGGACAAAAGTGGCTAGAGAGTTCTGGTTGATGGCTTATACCCCAGGAGGCGTAGTAGGCATATGTAAGTCTATCTATCTATCTATCTATCTATCTATCTATCTATCTTGCCTTCCTCTTTCTTTCTTCTGTCTATCTCTTTCTTTCCCTCTCTCTTTTCTTCCTCTTTCGTTCTTGCCTTCTTCTTCCTTTCTTTCTTTATTGCCTGTGTCTTTCTGTTTTTCTTTATTGACTTCACCTATCTTCCTTCCTTCCTTCCTTCCTTCCTTCCTTCCTTTCTTTCTTTCTTTCTTTCTTTCTTCCTTCCTTCCTTTCTTTCTTTTTTCTTGTCTTTTTCTCCCTTTCTAACTTGTCTCCCTCTTTCTCTCTTTCAATGCCTAATGGATTGGCTTTTTTAAGTATGTGTTAGCCAAGACTTTTGACTTTACTAAAATTATGTGTATATCATATTTACTTATAGGGGTTTTCAGCCAGACTTCATCCATTAGTCTGTGTTTGTTCTCGACGCACATTTTTCTTCCACCCACTCCAGCATGCAACAAGAGGCAATGAGTGAGCAACTTCAGCCACTCGCTGATTTCATTAAGAGTTACGGCTTGCTGCCCTTTCATAAGGAGTACATCTGTTGAAGTGTTTTCTTATGTGCAGTTCTGGGGGACAAATTATTTGGGCAAACTAATAACTTTGATGATGCAAATAGTCACAACTGATTAATTAATGATGTTGCCCTTGAAACGACATACATATATGGTTTAGAAGTGTGATTAATAATGTAGCATAGATATGCCACATTTTTGCAAAGACAAACTAGAACTGACAGTGGTACCTTCTAGTAACCAGCACCTAACCTAATTTCACTCCATTAATCTTATCCCTTCAATACAAAAATGGGATCCATGTGCACACTGAATGACTCCCACCGTCACAGTGCTTATTCCTAAAGGAACCTAACAATACAATGCAAAAGCACAGGTGCACCATACAGCAGAATTTAAATCAATAAGAGAAGTCTGTATCCAGACACAATGTTCTTCAGTTTTTTCTTTCTTTTTATTCCAATTTCATTTAGCTTCGATAAAAGCACAGAGTCCAGCTCAAATGACTCAACAAACAGTACAGCCGACGCGTTTCGTCCTAATACAGGACTTCTTCAGGGCAAAGTAAAGCTGTAGTGATCAACAGGGACGCTGGAATACGTAGCAGCAAGCAGAAAAACCGGACCGGATTGTTCAAGAAAGGAAGATTTCATGATACATGCGGAAGCATTATGTGATCAACTTAAAGAGGGAGGTTACCCACACAAATTGTTGAAACATGCTACGAAACGGGCTTGGTACACACCAAGGGAAGAGCTATTAAAGAAAACCATCAAAAAACCTCTTGAAAAACTCGTTTGTGTAGCAACGTTTGGCCCTCACACAAACAAGTATCGCCAGATAATCATTAAAAATTGGCACCTTCTTTCCGGACTCGAATGCCCATTAGAAAGACCCTTGTTCGCCATGAAAAAAGGCAAAAGTATCAGCCAAAGTATCATTCTAGCGGACATAGCACAGATATATTTAAAAATAGACCTGCGTGCCCAGTGGAACATGACACCCATAGAGGGGCACCATAAATGTGGAAACCGCTCAGCCTGTTCAAGTACGATAGAAGGAAAAGAATTAATTCATGACGCAATCAAATGGACACACAAGGAATTTACGAATTGTAAGACAAAAAACGCAATCTATGTCATCAGATGCCCTTGTCCCAAATTGTACATTGGCAAAAAAATCCAACAGGTAAATCAGAGAATTGTCCAGCACAGACCAAGAATTAAAAAACAAGTTTTGACTGCCCCCACGGTGTCCCACTTTGTGGAGAAAAATCACACAGAACAAGAATTTAAATGGATAGTGTTATCAACACTTAAACAGTCGCTGAGAGGAGGAAACATTGAAACTCGACTCCTACAAAAAGAAGCATACCTTATATTGAAATTTCACAGTGCCCAGACAGGGCTTAATAAGATGACTGAATTAACGAAAATCACAGCAGAATAAACCATAAATCTTCATACACAACCACAACACCCATAATGCATTATTTCTATCTAATAGGAGACCGGCCATGTCTCAATCAGTGAATAAATATAATTAGCATTTCCATAATTTCGAAACCATTTGCCTTTGAAAGACTCTTATTGTAAGCAAACGATAACAGTGTTGGATTGATAGCAACGCGAGACTTCGACGTGCTTTAACGACAGTCACATAACAACTTCATAAGATATGCCATAAACCGGAACAGGAACAGAAGCCGATCAGAAGCAGAAGAGAGAGGAGACAGAGCACACGCGACCGTGATGTTCTGACTTAGTAAGTTTCACCGGCAACAGCGCTGATTAACTGCTGATACTTAGTAACTTCAAACGCGCACTAATGAAAGTATGCGCATTTTAAACTTTTGCAGACCGCGGAACAGCGAGTCCAAGTCCAGCTTTTTCATCGCGCTGCCCTTAAAATCGATTAGTTAAACAACATCGCATTCACCAAGTGAGTGTTTAAATAATTTCTCTTATCACCTGCAACACAAACGAAGCGTGTATAACGGATAATCAAGCAGCAACTTGAACTTTTTTGTTTTCCAGAAAAATGTGAAGTCATACTAAGCGCGCCACAGGCAACACTTTAAGAATAGCTGGCTCACTTCTTGCTCATCCATCGTTAAAGCCCACGAGTAAGTCGCTCGATAGTTTGTCAGTTATAAAATAAGAGAGTAAACAGTTCAGCCTTTATTTAAAAACTATCCCTGTTTTTCTTCTTCTTCAGATCAACAGAGCACTAAAACAGCCTAAATTCAAGAAACTCTTGGAGTATAAGCAAAGGCCCAGGTACTTTTGTCCTTTCAAATAAATGAGACAAAAAAAGCAGTACCAAATTTAGAGAAGGGTTCAATTTTAAGTTTATGATTTTTTGTCCTTTATGATTACAGATTACACCAAGTCAATTTGCCCTGAAGAAAATCCCTAGATTAAGCAGGGATTGGAAACGCGTCGGCACCTTTCTTTCAGCCACCGTGAGGGCAGCTTATGCAATGTAGCCCTTTAGACAAGATAGGGATCTTCATTTAAAAATACATCCCACATAGTCTTAGAGCTCAGCCCCATGGTTTAGGAACTCCAGTTAAATTAATGGAAACAGTTCGTTTGTATTGAGTTCCTATGAGACATGAACATTGACAAATTGTGGTGTAATGTGATTACTGCACAGTTGAAATTCATGTGATTAATGTATTTTTCAAGTGAAACATTTTTTCTTTATGTAATGATTATTCATGAGCACTAAGTGTATTGTTTTATGTTTTTGCTTGTATTCGAATGGTATAAACAATTTTAAAAACGCTTAGTCATTGGCAAAAAACAGCCAGGACCAAGACAAAGCACTTCTATTGGTCCTTAATCTGCTAAATATATAGCAGGATGAAATAAAGTGGTCAGATCTTCTTTCTTTAAAAACATTTTTGTGTGAGGCACCATTGTATTCAAATGGATGCAGTTTCTGGTTTTCTGCTCATGCTCATTCCCCTCCCATTCAGTCACCTGCTGCAAGCCTTGTCTCCCCACAACTTCCACAGAGCACAGAGTGCTATGATATAAATGATAACTGTCCTTAGAAGGCGTGTATTGAGAATGAAACTCTATGTATCATTCTGAAAAGCTTCCAATGAAGGCCAGCAGAAGAACATTTTTCAAGAATCTTTTTTTGAGAAATGTTTCATATTGTATTCTACATCTCTGGAGTGTAGTTGTTGAGGATGGAAACATAAGATATCTCTTACCCAATAAAAAGGGGTGAGTGCAAAGTGTTTGAGTTAATACAAATTTGCTTTGATTTGTCCAATGTGAATGAACCATGATCATATCATGCAGAATCTGCAGTTTTGGTAATTGTTTATGCATAAAATTTGTATTAAAACCCCTAATTTTGAAGGTTTGGGGGTGACTTCTCATTTTCCTCCCGAGACTCTGTCCGATTTACTTGAGACTTTCTTCTCTCCCTTAGAATGTTGTTAATAGTCTTTATGAGTTTGACACTTAGAATTTGAAGAGCTTTAACTGCTTGAATAGGGATTATTATTCTGTTTTCTGATTTTGTGCTCTAGATCTGGGTCTTTATGGCATTTATCTGTATCGCTTATAATAAGAATTCTGTAATAAATCTTTTAAACCTATCTTTGATCTAGAACTCAGTTACTGTGTGTTCCCAGTTTCTATTTGATTTTTTCTCTGCTAACGAATAGTTTAACATTGGGAGGGTGGTGTCTCTTGCCGCTAGATCTATGAGTATAAATGGAATCTAACTGCCAGAGGTGAAAATCAGTGTGCCCAAAATATTGGGGTTCGGCTCCCACAGATCCACAGACCATGCAGGTCTCATCAATGCTAGGAAGTTCTATGGCAAAGATTGCATTTTTGAGACCAAAGCAAACTTTTTAATTTTTTTAATTTCTTTTTTTTAGCTTGATAAGGGCCTAGCAGTTTCCCAAACAATAATGTTTCGGAAAAACCATGACCAAACAAACCAAGAATTGCCAAAGACTGGAAGCCAACGCCAGACGTACTGGTTTTGCCAATGCTTGTCCTTTTTCTGGGGCAGGATCGCTGCTCACATACACTACTGAGTTAACATTATGTGTATCCTGATTGTGGATAATGTCTTTTCCTTTCCCTTCCCCATACTATGCGTTTCACATATATTGATTGTCTCAAGCATATCCATTTGTTTCTGCTTCCAAAAGGTATGCAGGACTCAGCGGAAGCAGAAAACAAATATCTTTATTCAGGCAGTAGGGTTACAGTATGTTAAGTATTTTAACTAGCCACACACACCTAGTACATTTTGTCTAGTCATCCACACACACCTAGTACATTGTATCTAGTCAGAAAATGGCTAGGGGGTTTGGAAAAATATTTTTATGCTACGTTATTTCTACACGTATTATACTTCCCCTACAAAACAATTACTGCTAAATTTAAAAACTGAAAGCCAGTATTAGTCTTCTAATCCTTAATGGACCAAAAAATGCGAACGGAAGGCTGCTACACATTTTTTTGTTAATTGGGTGCCATGTAATGAGGTAATGCGCTAAATGGATTATGCACACTAGAGCAATTATTAGATTAAAACAAAACCAGAACAGTATACGGCTGGATGATCATAATAGCTACACAATGGCGGTTGGGTTGGGCTATTGTCGGTCTGGGCTGTTCCACTTCAAAGAATTCCATTGCGCCCAAAATCTGATCAAACAAATTCTTCTAGCTCCATCGTGAAGAGTGTAGATAGTCAAAAGAGATAACTGCAATATGTGGCCAGACTTTCACTCTCTCATGGAGTTTCTGCAGAAAACTAAACGAAGAAGTGGTTAAAGGGCTCCGAAAAATTAAACATTCGCTGCTCACCTCTGCCGTGAACTTGCTCTTCATGAGTTTGAACCTTGGTAGGGGCAACTCCTCTCTTTAAAAGTTTGCTAATTTGAGAATCGTTTTAGCAAAAAATTAAAACTCCTGATATATCCAAAATTTAAAGATGGCAAAAAATGCTATGTGATTTACAACTAATAAAAAGATAAACCACAAATTGTGCTGAGATCAGAGACCTTTTGCAGCTGCCTATTCTGAATCAAGACTGCGCACACAGGCAGAAGAACTCCCCCCATCTTTCCGAATTTCAAGGGAGAGACTGCAAAGAAAGTGGCATCATTGGTCGGGCAGCAGCAATGAAGAGATGCGACCTACTGGCTAGAGCTGCTGATGGTTGAACATGAGAAGTCTGGTTCGAAATCCTGCCTCCATTCAACATCCTGGGAGTCTGGGAAAATCATTTAAACTCCCTGTGCCTAAAAAGGGAATATGTGCAATAATAGTAAAAAAGATGTATATAGCGCACAGCTACTTCGGAAGAAGTGTCCCAGCGCTGAGAGGTGTAGCTTCCAAGGAGGAGACACAGACAGCCTAACAGAATAGATGAGAATCTATCTAAAAAACATTTTTTTAGGTTTTTTTGAAATAAGCGTCCTGTCTTTGATTGTCTCAACTAAAGCGGAAGAGAGTTCCATAGCTTGGATGACGATAAGCTAAAAGAGCTGCCACAAATTCGAACTTTCTTTACTGTGGGGACATCTGCTAAGAGGGCACCGGAGGACCTCAGACACCTCGAGGGTAAGTAGGGCTTAATGAAACAGTAAAGATAGCTAGCACCTGTTGCATTAAAAGCCTTATAGCAGTAACAGAGAGCTTTGAAGGACAGTCACTTCATCAATTGGTAGCCAGTGCAGTTTATACAATGCAGAGCCCATCGAGGCCCGTGTGGGAAGATTCAGCAAAAGCCGAGCTGCCAAGTTCTGAACGAGTTGGAGTCTCAGCAGCTGAGATTGAGAGACTCCCATGTATAAGATGTTGCAGTAATCCAACCGAGAAATGACTAATGCCTGGATCACAGTTTCCCAGCAGCTTCAGGTAGAAGACCAATGATCTTCTTAAGGGATTTTAATATGCCAAAGCATTTGCCTGCTAAGGCAGTAATCTGGCTATCAAAAATGAGGCCAGCGTCAAAGAGGATTCCTAAGTTTTTGACTTTGGGCTTAGGCGATGGGAGAGGACCAAGTGAACCTGGCCACCAATCAGTTGCGGCCGGCTTGGCTCACGGGTAGAGATGCAGGCGTAGGGTCGGCGGGGGTGGGGGCGGGGGAGTGGCCACAAGGGAAGGGGGGTCACGTGGGGAGGAGGGGTTTAAATAATTTTTTTAAAACATACTTTTCCCGGTTCCCGCGTCTTCACTGCTGGGTCTGCTCCTGCTTTCCTGCCTGCGCAGGAACAGGAAGCAGGCAACCTCCCTCCCCTCCCCTAAGCCAATCACAACGCTGCAATGGCAGCGTTGTGATTGGTTGGGACGCCGACCACCCAGGCGTCTATGGGGAGGCCATATGCAGCCTACATGGAGAAAAGGGAGAGTGCGCATGACTGGTTCGGTCGGCCCCAGAGGGCCGGCCAAACTGTCAGGGCCCACAGCATTGGGCTAGCCACTCCTCTCCTGCCCTCGAGCAGACTCGCCCACCTGCCCGCCCCAATGAAACCCTTCTGCTTTCTCGCAGTGCGAGAAGCAGAAACATAAAATGGTATTTATAATACCATTTTATATTTCTGCTTCTCGCACTGCGAGAAAGCAGTGGGGCGACGCTCCTCCACCCACATGGAGGAGCCGCCCCTGCCACCAATCAGGGGACCATATTGAGGACTGCCCTCGCAGAATGAGGACCTTAGTCTTGCCTACATTTAATTTCAGGCAGTTGAGGTCCATCCAGTGGGCCACCTCTGAAAGGCAGGTCCTCAGAGAAGCCGCGGCCAAGTTCTGTGACAGGGTGACATTCAACTGAGTGTCATCGGCGTACGATATGATGTAAAAAATGTACCACTCAATATCTGTCCGGGGGTGTATGCATAGATAGAATAAAGTGAGCCTCAAAGAAGAGCCCTGTGGCACCTCTTGCTGCAGTGATAGGACCTCAGATTGAAAAGACCTCTGAAGGACCTGAAAGGTACAGTCCTGCAGAAAGGACATCAACCCACGCAGGGCCTTATAACCCATACCACAGTTCCACAACCGCTTTAGACGAAGGTTGTGGGATACGGTGTCTAAGGCTGCGCTCATATTCAGCAGCAGTAGTGCTGCAGTGTAACCCCTGTCCAGAATTTGACACATAGACTCAGATGCAAGCAACAGAGCTGACTCTTTGCTGTACCAAGAGTGGAAGCCTGACTGGGTTCTATGCAATAAATCCCTAGACTCCATGAACGCAGAGTTGCTGATTAACAAGTTATTCTGCAACTTTCACAGAGAAAGGGAGCCATGAGACGGGCCAATAATTCTCTGGTTTAGAGGGGCCAAGAGATGTTTTTTTCAGGAGCGGTACTACTGAGGTATGCTACCATCGTGTGGGAACCTAAGCTGTAGCGAAGGAGTTATCAATGAGTTCACCCAACACCGTTGGACAACCATGTTGTCTACTTTTTTGTAAAGTGCTCTAATTCCCTGGACCAGGTGTGCGCTTTAACAGAACTGCTATAAAGAACAAGCATTTGCAATGCAATAGGTCTCGCATTTACGCGAGTTTAAGCTACTGGCATTGTAAATGACAATGCCTTTATTTATGTTTTAAAAACCAAAACATAAATAAAAGGCATTGTCATTTACAATGCCAATAGCTCAAACTTGCGTAAATGCAAGACCTATTGCATTGCAAATACTTGTCTTACCTACCCATGTTGCAGGGTGCAGAACCATATGTGGCCTAAAGAGGTCGCATGGGACCCCTTTTGGCCGCATATAGTACTGCACCCTGCAAAGTTGGGGTTATTGGCATTATAAATGCCAATGTTTTTCGCCTAGTCATGTTATGGGGTGCAATACCACATGTGGCCAAAAGAGTTCCCATGGGACCTCTTTTGGCCACATATGGTACTGCACCCTGCAGTACATATGGTAAATACACCCTACCCATAATGCATTGCATGCAAGACAGTACCACGAGTACATTCAAATATCTATGTCCATATATAAAATTTGTAGCTTTGATATGTGACAAAAGAATTATTATATTAATTTCTGATAAGGTTCTACTTTGTGCGGAGCTGATGAAGGGAAATTAATAGAAGGTCTCATATAAATGTGAGATGTGCTAGTGAGTAAAGTAACCACTGCCCGGCGTACAGAGGGTAATTCTTGTGTTTTGTGTTAATAGGTTCTACTTTGTGTGGAGCTGATGAAGGGAAATTAATAGAAGGTGTCATATAACTGTGAGATGTGCTAGGGAGTAAAGTAACCACTTCCAACCATACAGAGGACGTGTTTTGTCTGTAAATTCTGTAAGAAAGCAGGTCTTTGAGGCTGTAATTAAAACTTAGGCAGTAACAACACATTTACCAGGAAGTGTCCTCATGGGAAGTTACAAGAAGAGACAAGGCAGTACTAACGAGGCACTACTAAGCCTATTGACCAATGAAAAGCCACCATTTACAAAGGACAGGGACAGGAGCCAATTATAAAAATGGGGCAGAACATTTAGTTTTGTTTTTATTTGCAGTGGAATTATTATATTTGCTTTGCACTATTGCCAATAGTAAAAAAAAGCAAAAGTGAAAAACATTGTCATTTTCAACACCAACAGCTCTAACTTTAACAAATTCGAGACCTATTGCATTGGAAGTGCAATTGGTCTTGCATTTGTTGGAGTTACTGGCATTATAAATGCCATTTTTTTTATCTAGACATGTTACAGGGTGCAGTACCACATGTGGCCAAAAGGGGTCCCAGGGGACCTCTTTTGGCCACATATGGTACTGCACCCTGCAGAAGATATGGTAAATCACCCTACCCATAATGCATTGCATGCAAGACAGTACCACGAGTAAATTCAACTAGCTATGTCCAGATATAAAATTAGTAGCTTTAAAATGTGACAAAAGAATTATTATATTAATTCCGGATTAGGTTATACTCTGTGTGGAGCTGATGAAGGGAAATTATTAGAAGGTCTCATATAAATGTGAGATGTACTAGTGGATAAAGTAACGACCGCCAGCTTTACAGAGGCAAAAGCTTGTGTTCTGTCTGTAGATCCTGTAGGAAATCAGTTTTTTGAGGATGTAATTAAAACTTAGGGATCAGCAACATATGTATCAGGAAATATTCCCATGAGATGATATAAGAAGAGATTAGGTGGTACTAAGTAGGGACCACTAAGCCTAATGATCAATGAAAAAACACTATTTACAAAGGAGAGGAGCCAATTAAAAAAAGGGGCAAAAAGTTTAGTTTTGTTTTTATTTGCAGTGGAATTATTATATTTCCATAGCACTATTGTCAATGGTATAAAAAAGCATAAGTAAAAAACACTGTCATTTTCAATGCCAACAGCTCAAATGCGAGACCTATTGCATTGAAAATGCAATTGGTCTAGCATTTGTTGGAGTTGGAGTTATTGGCAAATGCCAATGTCTTCTTCTACCTAGGCATGTTGCAGGGTGCAGTACCATATGTGGCCAAAAGAGGTCCCATGGGCCCTCTTTTGGCCACATATAGTACTGCACCCTGCAAAGTTGGAGTTATTGGCATTATAAATGCCAATGTTTTTTAACTAGCCTTGTTACAGGGTGCAGTACCATATGTTGCCAAAGGGGGTCCCAGGGGACCTCTTTTGGCCACTTATGGTACTGCACCCTGCAGAAGATATGATAAATCCACCCTACCCATAATGCATTGCATGGAAGACAGTACCATGAGTACATTCAACTAGCTATGTCCATATATAGAATTAGTAGCTTTGAAATGTGACAAAATAATTATTATATTAATTCCGGATTAGGTTCTACTCTGTGTGGAGCTGATGAAGGGAAATTAATAGAAGGTCTCATATAAATGTGAAATGTGCTAGTGAGTAAAGTAACCACTGCCAGCCATACAAAGGATATAGCTTGTGTTCTTGAAAGCCAATGTTTACAAAGGACAGGAGTCAATTATAAACAAGCATTGGCATAGTCAATAGGTCTCGCCTTTAGGACCTTATAAGTGTTTAGCCATGCAGCACATTATTCTGGGTGCTGTACCACCAGTGATTAAATAGCTATACAATGCTGTCATGAACCAGTATGGAATGAAACAAAGATAGCTTGAGCAACTGGATGACCAGGAATGCCAAATAATGAGCTAACAGTAGCTAGATAGTACTAGAATGCAGGGGAGAAAGAGAGATACCGCAGGCAGGGAAGGTAGACAGGAGAGGCTGAGACAGGGACAATAGATGCTTTTTAGAACACCGAGAGGGATGGGTACAGAGAGACAAGGTGGAGCTGCAGAGAGGAAAGAGGCAGGGCATGCCTTTGGTGGGGAAGTCTGACTGACTACTTGTATTATTAAAACCTGGTCACAAAGTATGTGACTTAGACTTTGTTTAGAATGCAGGAAAGTAGTGTGAAAGACTGAATTTGAATGTGTTTCCCACTCTGGCAGCAGAATTAGTGCACCAGGACTTGATCGAGGTGCCTGTCTTTGTGCTTGCACTGTTTGTACAGTTGCCAGACAGGTTTGTATTTTGCATTAAGCATCCACGGCTGCTCTGAGCCCGTATTGCAGTTGTAAAATACATTACGTTTTTATTTTTTTTAAACAAAGGTATTGCCACCATGGGAAGTAAAACTAGTAGCACATAAGTCTTCTACAACCTCAAGCAGGAAGGCCCAGTGACTGGGTGGGCCAAGATGGCGAAATCCTTTCAGGGTGTATCTTTTTGAACCATTCTGTGTGATGAAACGTGTAAACTGGTCTATTGGTGCCATGGGTTACATTTAGATTTATAACACCAACTAAAACAAATGGGAAATGTGAGCTGGAGCTGTAGTAGGCAAATCAACAACCCATGCATGATTTTTTTCACTGAGTTATTGCGTTTGTAGTTTATTTTTTCCATGAAAAATGCTGGAGTGTAAATCACGGATTTAGAAGGACAGCTGTATTGGACACGCTGCTCAAACAATACGTGCTGATGAACTCTTTAATTAACCCATCTCTGCCCATTGCGGTTTGCAGTGCAGTGTTGGCATTTATATGGTGCTGCACAAATCTGGTTGGGGACTAATAGAGCACAGGATATAACAACATGGCAGACATACTCGCTTGGAGGTGGCAGCAGCAGGCCACGCTGGAGGTGGCGGTCCTCTCACACAGACATCCACTGTCTGTGTCTCACATGCCTCTTTAATGTTAGCGGATGGAAAAGGGCGCTATCTTCCATTTGGAATCAGAAATGGTGGGTGAGGGGTGCTAGGCTCACTCCCAAAACATGAACAGAAAAAGGGCCGGCTTTTGTAAAAGGCAATAGGTATCGCAGTTGTTAGAGTTTGAGCTATTGGCATTGTAAATGGCAATGCCATTAATTTATATGTTGGTTTTTAAAACATAAATAAAAGACATTGTCATATACAATGCCAATAGGTTAAACTCTCGCAAATGCGAGACCTATTACATTGCAAATGCTTGTTTTATTTCGCTTCCCTGACTTCCTGGCACATGTGCTGGAGTCCACCACAAGAGGAGTGCTCCATATAGCAGTCATTGCGGAGTTGCAAGTATGTGTTAAGTACTTGGAATGCTCAGTAAGCAGTGCTGGTTAATGTGGTATGTAGCAGATGGTGCATCTACGTCCAGGATTTCCTTTGTTTGCATCGGGCACCGCAAAAATAACCGCAATGGAAATGAGTACTTGGTTTCTTTTAGATTACTGCCACTATCTTTCTTGATAATAAAACAGCACTGACGACTTGAT
The DNA here is from genome assembly GCA_963921515.1 of Calotriton arnoldi. Classification (NCBI taxonomy): domain Eukaryota; kingdom Metazoa; phylum Chordata; class Amphibia; order Caudata; family Salamandridae; genus Calotriton; species Calotriton arnoldi. The sequence continues at coordinate 425,570 of CAWUFW010009211.1, forward strand.
CGTCTATGACCCAGTGGAAGCAAAATAACTGCTTGACGTTGCCCTGGTATTCAAACGGCCCTTCTCGTCATTTGATCTTGTGAAGGTTTAAGGATATACAGCACGAGAGATGTGGGGGTGCCGCAGCAACAGACAGTGGGGGCCAAGACAAGTGAGGAGGGAGGGAACAGCGGGGGACGGACTGCCGAAATGCTCTCTTGGACAGTGATTGACCAAAAGTAAACAAAACAAGTAGAAACGTAAAAAAGAAACAAGCATTAGTAACGCACAGACAACGGGCGAGACAAGCAAAATGGACAACTGACAATTAGATGGTAAACAAACAGTGACTGGCAGGTGGTGTTGGGAGGGAGGGGGTGGCACAGACTGGCTGCTGACCGCTGGGGAGAGAAAACCGTGAGACATATTACACGTTATTTTTTCAGTCGGGTCTGCAATGGTTGGGCTAGGATGTGAGAGCGAAGGAAACAAGCAGCCTGAGATTTATGGCCCGATGAGGGAGATAAGCTAAACGTGGTGTGTGGATGTTGTGAGAGCTGGCAGGGAGGGGAGTAGTTGTGATGGTACTGTCATCAGCAGCCCTGGCAGGAGCTATGTGTGGTGCAAGCTGCAGGGAGCTCCTGGCGAGAGGGCCTTGGCACTTATTTGTTTACAAGTTAAGCACTGCAAGTAAGCACGTAATATGTTATCATCTCTCAAGCACACATACTGAAATTGCGTTCAAATAGAAGCTGTCATATTATATCTCTCGCAGGTCTAACGGTGACGTCTCTGTGCTCCGTGGAAACCCATATTTCAGCAGGTGTAGTGTCGGCGGTGGTACGGGAGGATACACTTCTGTCTGGAATGCTTTTTTCCATATCGCACAAGAAGTCTTGCTCGTGTCAGTATCTGGCGCCGAATTCCACGCATGCCTGTTATTGAGGAGGGAGCTTGAGAGCTTGTTATCTTTCCGCTCTGGAATTTCCCGCCGTTATTTAGTGTGTTGGTTTAGGTGCCATTCGTTTGGGGAAAGACTTGACATGTATAGTTTATAAGTATATTTAGACAAGGCAGGACTTGGTTGAGGCTGGGGCTTACGCAAAATGATGGTGCCCCACCCCCCCAAAAAAGAAGAATGTGATGAGGGGCGAAGGGGGTCTCCCATAACTCACTGCATTGGCCCTTGGCTGAATGAGCCTTCCAGCCCCGCAGGGGCTGCAGAGGCCTGCGTTATGCCCCTGACTGGAGGTAAACATGGACCACCTCTTCCAACTTCAGGTAATCCACCTCCCCTCCTCAACGACTCGGAGGCAGGCGGTTAAAAAAACAGCGCCTCTTCGCAGAGCGCAGACTTCGAGGTGCTAGCAGGTGGCCTGGGGAGTTGTAGAACTCTCGGCAGAAGCATCTGTTGATCTTATCCCACCCTGATCCTCTGGGGGAGGCTGGGACAGAGTCAGGCAGCAATCAAGGTAAGGATCTGTATTGGGTATTTGTTTTTCATCTTCCGTTGTTCTGAAAATGTTATTGCAAAACACGGAGAGCCACAGGCTGGCGCGTTACTTAAGAGCTCAGCTGGGTAGACGGTGGCCATACCTGCGTGCTGGAAATAATACTATGAGTGCGCCTGGGGTGCAGCCGCTGCAGCAGATCTTGTTTATCTGAAGGACCGTTTGCGGGCCACAGGTATAAAATGGGCCTGTGTGGGTGTAATCGTGGGTGGGAGAGAACAGCATGTGCTTTGGCCTGGAAACAACTTCGGATGCGAGAGCAGTCAGGTTGAAAACACTGATATGAAGCCAAACACATGTATGAGAATCCTCTATGAAAGATTGCATTTGTTTACTTATGTATGAGATTTCTAGAGCGCTTCATTTGTATTGAGGGCAAGGCAGCGCTATACGAAGATTTGTTTCACCAGACATATTGATGGGACACTGTTGTGAGAGCTGGCAGGGAGGGGTCCCGGAAAAGAGACACCGGGTGCGAGGCTCTGCAAGTTTTAAGTGTATGCGAGTTTTAAGTGTAACAAACACATGCGTCTCTGTGGGCTGCGAGCAAGATTTATGGTGCAGGGGCCGGCTGGAGCTGTAAACAAGGAGAAAAGGCACAACTCGGATGCTCTAGTGGGAGGGGTGGGAGGGGTGGGGGGAGTGCGGCCGAGAGCAGGGACACGCAGCGTTTACCTTGCGGGAGCGAGCGCGATAATTACAAACAGATGTCGCCAAAGCTCGCTCCCGCAAGGGAAACGCCAAACGTGCACGAGTTGCAATTGAAAGCAATGCAAAGCGTGCACGTTTTTGGGCAAAAAAGCTGATCGATTCCAAGAGGTCCCCTCCTAAGCAGCGCATGCGCGCTGCGTAGGCGAGACCTAAAAATGGGGCAGAACATTTAGTTTTGTTGTTACTTGCTGTGGAATTATTATATTTGCTTTGCACTATTGCCAATGGTATAAAACAGCAAAAATAAAAAACATTGTCATTTTCAATACTAGTAGTCTAACTTTAACACATTTGAGATCTATTGCATTGGAAATGCAATTGGTCTTGCATTTGTTGGAGTTACTGGGATCATAAATGGCAATTTTTTTTATCTAGACATGTTGCAGGGTGTAGTACCATATGTGGCCAAAAGAGGTCCCAGGGAACCTCTTTTGGCCACATATGGTACTGCACCCTGCAGAAGATATGGTAAATCCACCCTACCCATAATGCATTGCATGCAAGACAGTACCACGAGTACACTCAACTAGCTATGTCCATATATAAAATTAGTAGCTTTGTAATGTGACAAAAGAATTATTATATTAATCCTGGGTTAGGTTCTACTCTGTGTGGAGCTGATGAAGGGAAATTAATAAAAGCTCTCATATAAATGTGATCTGTGCGAGTGAGTAAAGTAACCACTGCCGATCTTACAGTGGACACAGCTTGTGTTCTGAAAAGCTACCATTTACAATGGACAGGAGCCAATTAAAGAATGGGGCAGAACATTTAGGGGCATATTCTTAAGGACTTATCGCCGATTTATTGGCACTTTAGCGCCGCAAAAGTGGCGATAGATTTATCGCTCTATTCTCAAGCTGGTGCAAACTGCCGATATTGCCAGTTTTCCAGCGATAGCTTCTGCAAAAAACATCGCCACGGATGAGAGCGACAACTAACTCTAATGATATGCAGAGTAGGTGTTCCCGTCCAAAGACACACGAAAACACCACTTTGCGATATTCTCAATGACCAGCCAGATCTGCGCTGCGATCCAAAAACAGGCGATAAGGCGCGTTAGCAGCAGGGATTTAACACCTGCCTTTTACTGGTGTTAAGCAGAACGACAACCTGCAGTATGAAAGGGAGCCCAGCCCAGAGCCACATCTGAAGACCAACACATGTCATGGAGCTACTGATCATGCAGCTCGGAGACCCAAGAGTTCCACAACACCCACCGCCACCACCCCCAGGACCCCCCCCCAGACAACCCCCCCGGACTACCACCTAGGCAGAGCAGAAGAAGACAGCGGACGTTCGTAAAATGCACCAGCCTCAGACACTCAACGCCAGAGGATGCCATTTCCCACTACAGGCTCAAAAGGACAACCATCCTCCGCATCCTGACCCACATTGCCCACAGGCTGACGGTACCAACACAGCGGAGAACCAACATCCCTCCGCAGACAAAGCTGCTGGCTGTGCTGCACCTGTTGGCCTCTGGTAACTTCCAACCAACAACTGCCAGAGTCGGAGGAGTCTCACAGCCAGCCCTATCAAACTTCCTCACACATTTCTTGGATGCATGTCCACAAAAGCAACAGCGGGCCCCTGTATCCGCACCACACGCTAGTTCCAATTCGTAGTGTTCCTGCGCAACCAACCCCAAAGCCAGCCGTTGCTTAACGCCTCTGTGCTCCAGATCCAAGATTGGAGTTACTGAAATGGGGGTGCGCCTGGTCATGAAGTCCAGTAGTCAACTGTAGTGTAAAAACAGTTCTTCATTACAAATATATAAATCAACAATACGAAAAGCTCAGCCAACGCGTTCCATTCCCAACGGGGAACTTCATCAGGGCAAAGTGTGGATTCAATTAACTGCATATGCTGCAGGAACTCCCCAATACAATTCCATATTCCGAAAGTCAGTATTCAGAAACCTGTTGGAGAAATGGTGACAATGGTCAAGCGTCTGTATAGTCACAAACGTAATCTGGTACAGTGTATTGCACTTGGACAAACCGGAATGCTAACAGGTATGATAAATCCTGCATAAAAAGACCATAACAGAAGTTTGTGTGGTCGTAACCTTCGTAGGAAAGAAAAGGAAGGTTACGACCACACGAACTTCTGTTACGGTCTCATTATGCAGGATTTATCATACCTGTAAGCATCACGGCTTGTATCAGCTTGATACCCCTGCACCTTCACTTCCCCCACACTGCGCAGGAACAGCTGGAGTTCAAGCAAGGAAACTACGCCATAGCTGGCTTCCCGCACGTGTTGGGGGCAATTGACTGCACACATGTACTACTTGTGCCCCCTGCCGACACTGCACACAATAACCGCAACAGAAACCACATGCATTCCATCAATGTGCAGGCAAAAGTGGACCACCGGGGCCTGTTCACGAAGGTCGTCGCAAACTTCCCAGGCAGTGTGCATGATTCCTACATCTTCCGCAAGTCCATCACCAACCAGCGCTTTGAGGATGGCACCTATGGAAATGCACTGCTCGTTGGTAAGTGCCAACTGAACACACCACACACCTCAACTCCACAATCATACAACTCACAACTGTGGGAATGCACAGTTACAAAATCACATACAACATGCCAATCAACATGCCCAACTACCAGACACGACAACACCAGTAACTGTGGTAACCGTGGCCAGCCATGTAGACAAACCATCCATGGCATGGCACCTCTGCCACACAATTGCAGAATGTGGGGAGAGGTGGGAACCAAGTATGTGCAAAGGAGGCAAGTGATCCATCAATAAGAATGTACACAATGCCAAGTGTGGCGGTGATGTGCTGGACAGACTTCAGTATGCAGAGCACAGACATGTCCAAGTGGACATATACTGCTGGTGTTTGTAGTGTTGTGGACAGTGGACGCAAACAGGTTACCTCAGGCAGTGTGGAAGACCTTGGACATGTAGCTTTGTCATCCCCCCCCTGTAAGCGTGAGTGGAGTGGCCTTGGCCGGCGTATGTCGTGAATAAATAGCCCGGGGCTCTGGGCGTGGTTCAGTTCCGGGATGGCCACCAAAGTAACTACTGCGTGTGTCTCTGTGTCCACCATATCCTGTCCATAGGCCTACACACACGTGGCCGACCACCTTCAACGGCCAGATTTACACTGGAGACGAGGTGGCTACGTCACAAGCCAACCCGCGCACATCTCGTCATCGCATGCAGGGTCGTGTCTGCCAGGGCGGCGCCCCCCACCCAGCCACGAGGCCGCCGCCGTGACCGGTGGTGCCTGCGCAATCCTGTGCGCCTGCTGCACCCCAGCCCTGGTCCCCAGACCGGTCCGCCGCCCAGCGATGACTGGCCGCCCCTGCGCACCCAGGCCTCAATGCTCACCTGCAGCCACCGGCGTGTCTCCAAGAGGGCCCACCACGTGCCGGTGCAACCTCCTCAGCCGATCGCTGGATTCCGCGCCACAGGCCCCCAGCACACCCTGCGGCACCGCACCGCGGAGTCATGTGTGTGCTGACTGCTGCCTTCAGCGTACACTGCGGTCCAGCAGGGCTCTCAATTCAAATCGAATCTTGATTGGCAGGAAGGCGTATCGAGGTCTACGCATCATCGCAGGCTGCACACCCGCTCAGCTCTTCAGGTGCCCCTACCTCAGTGCGCCGCAAGTCACCGTCCCGTGGCGGTAGGCCCGTGCCGGCCGCAGTGCATCGGGTGCCACCAACTCTGTGCACCGCAAGTCACCGTCCCGTGGCGGTAGACCCATGCCGGCCGCAGTGCATCGGGTGCCACCAACTCTGTGCACCGCAAGTCACCGTCCCATGGCGGTAGGCCCGTGCCGGCCGCAGTGCATCGGGTGCCACCAACTCTGTGCACCGCAAGTCATCGTCCCGTGGCGGTAGCCCTGTGCCGGCCGCAGTGCATCAGGTACCACTAACCCAGTGCGCCACAAGTCATGGCCCCTTTATGATTGAGTCTCGTGGTGCGGACGCCATCATGTCAGCTCCGGCAGTGGGGAATGTGATGTGGTAGGCCCCTTTTATTGGCAGGGTCACATGTCCTGTGACGCCTGTGCTGGATGGGTGTGGTGTGGGTGTAAACCAGCCCTCAGGGAGTGGCTGTGGCATGCTGACAACTAGACCAGTGATCAGCAGATCACTACAGGGAAGACCTGGGACATGTAGCTTTGTCCCCCCCCCCTGTAAGCGTAAGTGGAGTGGGCTAGGCTGGTGTATGCCAGTCCAGCGTAGGGGTGTCAACAATGAGCCCGGGGCTCTGGGCGTGGTTCAGTTCTGGGCTGACCAAGAAAGTAACTAATGCGTGTGTCTCTGTTGTAGTGTCGGCGCCACCCGTACCGCAATCAGCAATGTTGCACCCTGTGACTCAAGTCCCACAACATGAGCAACATGGACGTAAGGGGGAATCACTGACCCTACATTCATCCATACTTTCATACTTGAATGATCATAGACATGACACATCTGTGTGAATTTGAATGTTTTATTCACATTCAGTGGAGTGTTGAAGCTGGAGCAGTACAGGGCCATGCAAACCCCACTTTACATTGTTGCCCCGTGGAGGGCCAGCCAGAGTCCTTTAGGGAATGACAAGTTCATCGGAAGAGGAAGAGTTCAGTCCGCAGTCTGATTGCTGTGTCATTGGTAACCAAACAGAATATGGCAGTCCATGTCGAGGTCCAAGGTGAGTGTCGCAGAGTGTATCGGGGACAGAGGAAGGTGATGATGCAGAGGGCAGAACCAAGCAGAAACAGGCCATATGGCGGAGATGAATGCTACAGCTTCCTTCTTACCACTAAGGCAGAATCATCCGCATCTTCGTCCTCTGATGTTTCATGTGCCTCACATGTGGGTGGTGGTGTTTTGTCAGCAGCACTGTGTGGCACTGACACATCAGGGGCCGGAGGTGGAATGTCTGCCGCACTGTGTGGCAGTGACACATCAGGGGCCGGAGGTGGATTGTCTGCCGCACTGTGAGGCACTGACACATCAGGGGGCGGAGATGTGGATGTAGAAGCAGCAGCAGCATTCATCGGCGCCAGGCCTTGTGGCAGCAATGCCATGATGAGGATCTGCAGGGCATGGAAGATCCCAGGTACAGCTCGCTGGTGTGCAGCCGTGGCAGCCATTCTTTCCGCCTGCATCCGCTCCCTGTTCTCCATGATCCTCCGCATGTGTCCCAACTCCCAGCTGCCATCGCTGGATCCACTCTGACTAGACAGTTGTCCTTGTCTCAGAGTCAGGACTCCAGCGATGTCAGCCATGAATCGTTGGAGAGCATGGAGCGGACTGTGGGTGTCCGTTAGGGACTGTAAGGGGTCCCTGATGGGACTTAGACACCCACGTATGGCATCTAGTTTGGCTGCCATGAGGTCGAATCCCACCCACACCTGATCAGCCATCTTCTCCTGGCACCCTAACACACGGCGTTGGAAGGCCATGTGTTGTTCGTGGGAGTCCTGGGAGAGGTGGCCGGGGTGGTGGGTGCTTCCTGCTGTGTGGTCTGTGCAGGGGGTGAGGTCTCCTCGATGCAGCTGGTCAGCCCTGCTCCTGGAGGTGAGGTGCCGAAGCTGTCCATGAGCTCTTGGAGGGCGTCAGTGTCGAAGGTGTGGAGGTCCTCTTCGTCATCAGTGAAGAGATGTTCGGTCTGCTCTGCAGGAGGTGTTGATTCTCCCTCTGCAATGTGAAGGGGAGATGCAGTTTAACATTGTGTTCACATGTATGTTGACACCTTGTACAAGTTTACATACAGACTGCATGACAATGTACATTGTGACTGTTTGGGAGGAGCTGCCTATTTGATGCGGGACAGTGGACTTTTCGACAACATCACGGATGTGTGTTTGTACTTGTACATTATCATCTCACATTTCCCTGCTATGCCAAATGTGATTGGCCAGTTTCTACACACAAGCGGCACCAGTTGTGTCCTCTGTTCTGTTGTGAACGTGTTGCAGTTTGTACCACATTGTTGTCAAAGTTGATGTGCTCTGAATGTTATGTGTGTGTGCTGCATTTTGGGAGAGTCGCCCCTGCAGCTCTGAGTTTGCTGCCCCTTATCCCTTTCAGGTGGTGTGCCTTTGACTTCTGTGCTTATACAGTACTGAGATGTTGCATACTTGGGTAAATTGGGCTCTTGGTGGGAATTGGGACTCTGGGGCATGGTTTGTCTGCAGATGTGTTGTTGACGTCAGGGGTTGTTTGTGCACGTGGATGTGTCAGAGTGTGACCTGCTCCTTTACGGATGTGGTCCACACTCAGCCACCTCAGTGTCGTGGCGTGCAACATGTCATGATATATTGACTGCAGCCATGCTATTCGTCATGCAGTGTCACTTGCATTGTCAGTGTGGCTCACAGACACGCCGCTTTGTTGGGTTTGGCACATGTGCATGGGTTGGTTGTGAGATTGGTGATGTGTGGGAAGGGCCCCCTCTGGGCACATTGTCGACGGGGGCCTACTTGCTGTTTCTAGGTGTGCTACAGTGTGCCAAGGGGATCAGGGACATGATCCAGAGTCATTGTGGGTGTGCACTGTGCTATACTTAATTGTGCATGTGTGACATTGTGCCCATCTCCCCCTGTCCCCCCAGTCCCTGGTCGTCACTCACCCTGTTGCTGTTGTGTCAGGTCATGTTGAGCAGTGTCCGGTCCCCCAACTCCTGCCACCATCTCCACACTGATGACTGTGGACACCATTTCCTCCATCTCATCCAGCTCCTCCTGTGGCGCTGGACTCCCACCTCCAGTCTGCATTGCTGCCTTCTGGATGTTGCCGAGTTTCTGGTTGGTTTTGCGCTTCACATCATTCCAGCGCCTCTTGAGCTCTTCCATTGTCCTCCTCAGCACTCCGACTGCATTCACCTTGTCCACGATGGACTGCCATATTCCATTTTTTGTTGCCAATGACACAGTGGAGGTGACGAACAGTTGTTGATGGTGTTCTATCACCTCCGTTATCAGGATCCTGTTTTCCTGCGGACTGAACCGTGCCTTCCTCTTCTTCTTCTCCTTGCCCTTCCCTGACCCCGAGGTCCCAGGCTGGTCCTCCGTGGGGCTTGTGGGGTTCTGGTTGTCCTCTGTACTTGCTCCGGCTACCTCCATTGTGCTTCGCAGTTGTTTTGTGTTTTTTTGCGTGTTTTTTCTGCTTTTATGGTGATTTTTCCTGCCTGACGTGTGTGAATTGCAGGCCTGGCGCAGCTTATCGCTGATTTTTTTCTCGCGGTTGGGTCCATCGCCACTTTTTTCACGTTCGGCTTTAGATTTTTATCGCCGTCCCGGTAATTTTATCGCGGACATTTGACGCGTTATCGGGAAACTATCACATGTTACCGCCGTGTTGAGAATAAGACGTTAACACGGCGTTATTTTCCCGCGATAGACGGCGATATGAAAAATTGCTTTAACCTATTTTGGCGAAGATTATCGCACGTTCTTGAGAATATCCCCCTTAGTTTTTTTGTTATTTGCAGTGGAATTATTATATTTGCTTTGCACTATTGTCAATGGTATAAAAAAGCAAAAGTAAAAAACATTGTCATTTTCGACACCAACAGCTCTAACTTTAACACATTCGAGACCTATTGCATTGGAAATACAATTGGTCTTGCATTTGTTGGAGTTACTGGCATTCTAAATGCCAAGTTATTTTTATCTAGACATGTTGCAGGGTGTAGTACCATATGTGGCCAAAAGAGGTCCCAGGGAACCTCTTTTGGCCACCTATGGTACTGCACCCTGCAGAAGATATGGTAAATCCACCCTACCCATAATGCATTACTTGCAAGACAGTGCCACGAGTACATTCAACTAGCTATGTCCCTATATAAAATTATTAGCTTTGAAATGTGAAAAAAGAATTATTATATTAATTCCGGATCAGGTTCTACACTGTGTGGAGCTGATGTAGGCAAATTAATAGACGGTCTCATATAACTGTGAGATGTTCTTGTGAGTGAAGTAAGCACTGCCAGCCTAGCTAAGGACCAAATGTGTGTTCTGCCAGAAGCCTTTTAAGAAAATAGTTCTTTGAGGCTGTAATTAAGATCTAGGGAGTAATAACACATGTAAGAGAGGGTGTTCTTATGGGAGGTTACTAAGATGGGATTACTAAGCCTATTGACCAATGAAAATACACCATTTCCAAAGGACAGGGACAGGAGCCAATTAAAAAGATGGGTGGAAAGTGGGCGGAGCTTTGTGCACATATCCTGAATACAGCATGTCGCAAAGAGACTGGGCAAGTGCTGCCTAGGCGAGATCTAAAAAAGAGCAAGCAGCATGGACAGCTCAAGGTCCTCAACAACGCGGTGTGCCCCATCAACACAAATGCATTGTTTCCTGCAATTGCACCACGATCCTGTTACCTGTTTGTGAGTTGCTACTGGCACCCTAGGTGTACCAAACCACATGCTGTGAGAGTAAAGGTCATTGGACTGCACATCCATGTTACTGCAGCTGTCCAACAAGTGCTGCTTTGCTGTATGAAATTAAGTCCCTACCTGCCATAGCCTTCTACTTGTTTGAGTTTTGTCCCCACTGTAGTGATTACCACCTCTACACAAAACTAAATTGCCAGAGCCAACCTGTCCCCATTTTACCTGTTTGTTACCCCCCACAAAGGACTAAAGCCCTGAAGCTGGGTGGTTACAGCTTAAGTGATTGCTAGCTCCACACAGGAGTGAAGTGCTGAGGATGAGCGGTCTCCCGGTTACACACGGATTGTGTCTAAAACTGGGGGTCTACAAGACAGGAACTTTGCTTAGGCCTTTCTCTTTTGTACACTAGCTACTACAATTCTTCCTACGGTGTGATTGCATAGGTACTGCCAGATATATATGCTTAGAATACATTCTTGCAATACCTACAGATTTAGGCAGTAGGCTACAACTTTTGCAGCAATCCTAAAGCCTATGGATTTAAGTCTCTTATCCTACCACTTTCTTTTAAGGCCAGGATGTTTCTTATCCACACGCAGGGAAAACCATCAAAACTCTCAGTGCAGCTGGCAGGCTGCCTGTGGAAGTGGCAGCTTTGCAAGCAAGAGCTGGACTGGCCATTATAGTATCGGGCAGTTCCCGGGTGGGCTGCAGCCATCGGAGTCCGGTTTTTAAGGCCCAGGGCTGATGCTGGCAACTCTGTCACTTTCTCCAGCTTCCTTTGATTCATTCCAGAAGGCAGAGGAGAGAGAGAGAGAGAGAGAGAGAGAGAGAGAGAGAGAGAGAGAGAGAAAGAGAGTGAGAACATGAAGAGAGAGCAGAGCAGAAGATGAAAGGGAAAGATGCAGAGAGACACAGAAGGAATGGACGGGAGAATGAGAGATAAAGAGAGGGGTGGAAATCAGGAGGGCAGGTTTGATCATTTTTGCCAGGGTTGCTTTGGATTCCCAGTCAAACCATGCGGCGAGCAGCTCTTGCAGCATGTTTGCCAAATGAGATGCCACTGCGGAGCCCTGAGACCTGGTGTAGGGGCCTCATCTGTCCTCTTGCTCGTGCTCAGAGGGAAATAAAAATGAGCACGCAGGGGCAAGAGTAAGAGACGGAGCAGAGAGGAAGAGAAGTGCAGCACGGGGCAAAGATAGAGAAGCAGGAGCTCAAAGCACAGGGACAGAAAGGCTGCAGGCAACAGAGAGGAAAGAGAAGCAGCCTTTGGGACTGAGTGCAGGAGGGCCAACTTAAGAGCCTGGGCCGGCTGGGAGGGAAAGTTTGGAAAGTTACCTTCCAAATGTCCAAATGCTAAGGGTGATTTTATTTTTATTTCACTGTAGCCATGGACGCAACCATATGAAGGTGCAAAGTGGTTAGAACACAGAACGTGTATAAAATGTTACTTGACTTGAGGGCTACTTGTCAGCGATCCAGAAAGTGGGCAGCATGGCAGTGGAGAGAGACTGGGCCCATAGGGCTGGTGAAAGCCTAGAAGGCACAGGTAGTAAACGTGGGCATCTATAAGGTCTGACCAGACTTTTGGCCATCTCATGTCTTTGCTAAACCCTTGGGTGCCAAGGACAAAAATCAGACACCTTTGCTGGTCTTGTGGCAGGCAGTACATGGGAATGCACAGATTTCCTGACAGGCCATGCTTCTGGCAGACTGGTCCCGCTGGCTGTGAAGTGAGGTCATGGATGCTAAAGAAGCTCCTGCACAAGAACAAGTTTTGCAGGAAACCCTTCATCCTGGCAGATCTGAGCAGAAACACAGCTGTTCAAGTACTAAGGCTGTCTCTCCTAATCAATAATGTATAATATCAAAAGCAGAGTTAATCAAAATCCAACATTGCAACCTGAAACATCCTACATCTTTTGATTAGTATGAGAATATTCCTGGTGTATCACCTAGTTGATTTTACCTTTGTAGCCTTCTAGCGTGATTGATAGAATACATTTAAACTTAGCATACATAGAAGTCCTACTTCTTTTATAACAGCATAACACTGACTGGACTTTATATTGTATTGTGCGTTAGCCGTGTGGTAACTGAATTTATTGTTCTATCCCATACTAGCCTTCAAGAGTAAGCAAAGCTACTTCCTGAAATTCAAAGGCTAAATGGAGTATCTTGGTAACTCAATGAGTTTAGTACCTGACTCATGTGGGTGCAGAGATAACTGGCAGTGCTTGTCACATAGATTGACCAGTTGCCCCAGGGTCCCATAGACAAGGCTTTAAGGGGGATGAAAAATGTGGAAGTGGGCTCAAACAAGGATGTGGTCTAACAAGTGCCATTAGAAATCCTTGCCAAGGGGCATAGCCTTTGTAATGAAGGATTTGGCCTAAAACACATAAACTATAATCCTGTGCTTCACACTTCGTGACAGCTGACTAGTGTTTTAATGCTTCTCTGCAAGTTTTCTTTTATTACATCAAGACTTATCATTCAATAACAGGCTTGCACCTAAAAGGAGCCAGACCTGTTGCCTTTGCCAGTGCTTGTTAGCACTATCAGATAAATAACAAAAGAATTCTGTTTTGAATAATTAGCATGGAAAATGTTTCAATTCTGAAATTAAGAGACTGGAGTAAACGCTGATGAGGTTTGTTGAAGGAGTTGTGGTCTTCAGAGGCTCTCAGTCCCTCCTGTTCTCTTTCTTTACACCACTTTCTTCTGCAGTCTCTCGGTTAGACATTTACACACATTACTCCTGATATCTTTCTGAAACCCTCCATCTGCATATTCCATGCCTCCTCTTTTTCCTCTTCAGCACCCTCTTTTCACTCTCTCCTGCATGTAATTCCTTGCATCGCCTTCACATCACCATCCCCTCACATATATGTAACACACCCACTCACCTGTAAGCAATGCATTTTCCATTCTGTTATGTTTTGTATATAGGCCCTAATGTAGACCCGTTCATATATGCCATAATGTAGAAATACTCGTGTATGCCCTATTATGGTCATACCCGTATATGCCCTATTTTGGTCATGCTCGTATATGCCCTATTATGTTCATACTCGTATATGCCCTATTATGGTCATACTCGTACATGCCCTATTATAATCATGGCTCCTAATGATCTTTCACCTACATTAGTTCCTTACCGTACACAACGAGCTCTGAGGGCTGAACGTTATCTAGTCTGTGGTTAGAACACTGCAAGGTCTTTCCAGAACACAGGCCTACAATGTACTCATAAATTATGCATGAGCATTCACCAGCTACATCTCCCGCATAATATGTATGTACAAAGTTCACCCCTGACGTCTTCCTCATGTCTAACAAAGACCAATACAAACCATACTGAGGGACGAGACACTTTAGGGTATAAATACACCACATATTGCCACGGTAAGATAGAGGGAACAGAAACTTCCATGCTGACACTCTGACCAGAGGCGCTGAGGCTCCTGCATGCAGTCGCTCCAGCTGACAGTGGTCTAACACAGCCCTTGCGGGGTGTCCAACTCGAGACCAGGACGGGGTCCCACATTCTCTCTATTCAGGTATGGGGTTCGACTAAATCCTAGAAGGATTCTTGGCTCTTAGGCTTTTAGATATGCTAGGTACACTCAGGTACATCTAGTTAGGCATCGTAGGAGTACGCGCACTTTCATAATGCCTTTTATATTCATGTATGTATTCATGATTATTGCAATATGGTAGAACTGTTCTATCCCTTTGCTTTTATCGTACTGCTGATAATATATCTCTGCTATTGTCTGCTGGTTACTGCAGCACATATATTTTACACTAGAATAACAACTGTTCAATAAATACTTATTGAAACGCCCAGACTGTTTATTCTGTGTAACTCTCTGAGACAAACCGAATAAGTAAGCACGAGTGACTGAGCGAAAAGTAGTACATTGTTTCCACGATTCTGAGGAATTTGGGTTGTCATGATCTAAGGTTGCCAGAAACTAATCTCTCCCCAATAAGAGGAGATTCTAGTGGCACTGTGAGGTAGCTAATGCAAATCCGGCTAACATACGCGGTGGGGGTGCACAGAGTCAGTCTACCACCAATCCCACAGTTTGTTATCCAAACGCGCAGGTCCTGCATGGGTACTATAGGAACTACACTGCAATTCCTTTCGCTCTGTCAGTATTTCGACAGCTATATTCCTCCGTCACACACTTTCGCATAGAATCACAATTACAATTGGCACTCGAAGGACTGAATGAGCATATATTCTGAACCTCTTTGTGAGAAGCACTGTGAGGAACTCGCACTGCCTTCAGCCTGAACTCCAGAACTCTCAATTGTGTGCCATAAAAAACACCCACCCACAAGCTAAACTTACACAATTACTCCGTACCCACTCTACAAGAGTAATAAATTGCATGAAAAAAGTACAGAAACCCTGCATTGGGGGAAAAAGGAAGTACTCTTAGGGAGAGCAAGAGTAAGTAAAACACCTGAAAAGTAAACAAAAAAAACATTGCTAGCATGAATTACCTCAATGTTTTTACAGTCATTGCTTGGAAGTCGATCAGTATTTTTACCTTCGAAGTTAAGGACATCAATATAGAGCCCAGTAGGGATCTGTTTCAATGCCAGTTTTAATTACCTCCAGATCTGAGGCCACAGGGATTCACCCCACTTAAAGTCCCGCCAATTGACGTGGCCCAACACCTAGTCTGCTGCTGCTGCCATGCAGACTCAAAACAAGTACAGAAGTCACAGCTTCTTCCTTGAGTGCAATAATCTAATAAGCCCATTAAAAAAAATATGCCACCTTTTGGGGCCTAATTTTTGGGACTGAATGTTACAAACATCATGATGTAAACATGTCCACTAAAGAAATTAAAAGAATGGACCTAAACTACATACGAATTGAATGGATCCACCACGCTAGTCCTAATATTTGCAAACCACAAAGGTCTACACCCCAGCCATTCCTGTCACATATTCGGTGCAGTGCTTAATTTGAGCCGGTGCTTTCCGGTGCTCAGCACTGATGGGGCTGAGGTTCCACCTATAATTTATTCGGGAACACTCTCTGGGCGATGGACCGTTGGTTCCTGTTTGGCAGTGTAGAGGAAGAGGTATATCATAACCACTACTTACAGCACAACTTACGGGCCCAACAACTTATCTTTAGAAGGATCACAGACTCCAATTCTTCTTGTTAGTCAATTTATTACAAAGCCAAAAACAATTGGGCGTATAGACATCTCAAGATGAGGTTGTAGAAATACATCGGAACTAATACAAAGCCAAACCTACCAGTAAAGTTGACTCGATGGAAAATATACAGAATGACAATCTCCAGGAACAGAACGCACGCAATAAGTGCTCCCACGTCTAAGTCAGACTTCATCATAGATTTGTAATAATGAGAAGCATTAGCTATCCCTACTCTAGCTCTATGGGGACTTCCCTACATAGCATTTCCCAAACAAGGCGAAAGAGTAAAGGTGTCAGCGCGTGAAGACTTCCTAAGAAGTACACTCGCGTTGTATGGGTCATGTAGCATAAGCTACGGAGCTCGTTCTAAGATGTTCCTCTCCTTCTAGTGTATCCCGCTCTTCTCCTAACTCAGCCCCGGGGCACTGTCCCTAGTTCAAACAACAAAATCTTAGAACACGCCCATGTGGGTCTCCTCATCGACTCATCCCACTGAACATCGTCCCATAGGTGAATTTCCACTCCACTTCTGCTCTCCCAGCGCCTGGCTCGATGACCTTGCTTCCCAAGCCTGTTCCAGTGAAAAAGAACACCGTCCTCCGATATCAGCTTCCCATACGCTCATTGTATCCACTTCTCTCCAAACCTAACTCCTAAAACAAAAGCGTTATTCTAACTAACAATGATGAATTCAACACCTGCAACGAAAATATGATGAGAGAGAACAAACTCGACATGCACAAAATTCACACATTCATTTTAAACCCCACTAGAGAGCTTTCAGGGAAAAATACATTTTCAGGCCTACAGAAACCGGCCAACATAAGGAAAAAAACATACAAGCCACATAGATCTACGTATAAATGAATGCTTACAGAACACTTCTAATTCACTCAATTACATGAGCACATCAAATGCGTATAATACTGTAAATATGCGTACACAATCTATTACATGTTAGACTTTTAACTGAGCACGGTTGCTGTAACGTGTGAGCAACTTTCACATTCATATAAACGCAACTATAACACAATACTTTCATGTTATTACATCACATTTCTAACACCATTATTTTAATACGACAAAAGAATAAATGCAGGTGCAACTACACATGATTATAATGCACCCTTACAAATTAAGGAGCACGTTTGCGCTCTATCAGCACCGGCACTTAATTGGTTTCCGGTGCTCGGCACCGGCACCTAGTTGTCAACACCATACTTGGAACAGTGTACCACATGGTGGCGCTGCTCATCTAATTTAGAGATGAGCAGAACAACGGTTCTTTAGGAATACAATATACATTAAAATTGCTAATACCTGCCTCCCCAGCCATTCCTTTAGCTTTAGGGACCTAGAATAATCTGAACTGTTGCATTTACATGCGAGAGAGATGGTTAGTAGTTGTTTTGGCAGCGATGACAAGGGCGATGGGTGGTGCAAGCTGCAGTGGCCTCCTGGTCAGAGCCCTGGCACTTAATATTTTACAAATTAAGCACTGATTCAGTGAGACCACCAGCAGTGGCCTGTGGAGGTAAGAGCAGTGGGGCGGTGGGGCCGGGTTGGGGGGGAGTCGATTTCAACCGACGAAGAGGAGGGAAAAGTAATTATTTATTTAATTTTCCCTTGTGGTCGTCTGTCGAATTCCCCCCAACCCGACCCCACCGCCCCACCATTCTTACCTGCACGGGTCGCAGCTGGAGACCACAAGCTATTGTCTTTCTTTAATCCTTTCCAGTGGATATCCCCATGTTGGTAAGTTTGCTTTCACCCACTGGGAGTCAAAACACAGAACCAGTTGCTATTTGACCCTATTACTGAAGACCACTTTGCTACCTCACAACCACAGTATGGGGGGCAGCAAACAACATCCGATGTAACAGAACAAAACATGCAAGAAAGGAGTGATTAGATTTACAGTCACTAGTTTTACATATGACATCAAAAACCACAAAGTTATGTCAGAAACATGGAAGTCAGTTGAGGAACAGTATTAAATGAATTACATAATTACGAAAACAGGGCAGCGATAACAAATATGGCAATTTCGCCAAAGTAATTTCTATGATCTGACTATCCTTAAATTTGCCTTACTACGGCAGTAAAACATTCCCAATTTCAAGTATTCCTAACACGCTACATGGCTCCCTTTCTGAAATTTAGTTACTCTAAAATGTAGTTACTCAAAAAATGTCACGAACTCTCTACTGACATTGCAAATAAGACAAAGGAGACCCTCCGACCTCACTTCAGTACCACATGATAGCTGACATTGCACCCACCACACAATAAATTCAAAAACTCTCTACTGACCTTGTATCAAAATACTTTATTTTGGTCACCAAGGCCATAAAAGTGCAAATGCAATATACGGAAAAAGTAAAAGAGATGAACAACGTGAAAATACATTGCAGCTTGTCATAAAATATCTCCAATAAATAATAAAACATGTATATAAAAAGTGAGTAAAAAGATGTTAGGACACCAGGGTTCAAAACACAATAACATGAAAATGTCCAATGAATTAAGAAGGGGGGGAGCTTTCTGCACAACGTCCACATGGCCCCGAGAAACTTAGCAACAAATATAGCAAGGAACAGTCGCGGCTCCTGGAGGGAGTGCTGCGGGGCAGTGGGGCGGTGGAGGAGCAGGGTGGGGGTAGTAAACACCGGCATACGGCCGAACGGAGGTAAGTACATAAATAAATAAATAAAACAAATTACATTGCGCGCGCCGCATCGCCATTTGGCTTTGCAGCGCGCGCAATGTAATTCGTTTTATTTATTTATTTATGTACTTACCTCCGTTGCCCGTATGCCGGAGTTTACTACCCCCCGCCCCACCGCCCCACAGCACTCCCTCCAGGAGCCGTGACTGGCAGGAATAAGCTGCAGTCTGACCTCAGAATACGAAGTGTGACTGATTGGCTACGCCTGCAAGTGGGGGCTAACCAATACTTACAGGGGCAGAGGTGAACGGGGCAAACAAAAATGACATGCAACCCACTCACAAGAATGGTGGGGCATAAAGGGCATGAATCGATAGCCCCTTCAGACCATCACTTTGTAAGGGCTCTCAGAGGGGGAGTGCCTTCTCTAAATTGAAAGTACAGCTTTCTATCGCTGTAAGCGGTCACTTAGTCCCAATATGGCTCGTAGCCAATCTGAGTCTTAAAATCAAGAACATTCTCGGGCCGATCTAGAAAGTTCATCACAGAGTATAAGATGCTGCATGGTCTCCTTTGGTTCCAGCACTTTCTGCCAATTTAATGTTTAGAAACAGCTAGCTAGTACTCTAACTTTAATCTTTTAGAGTTTGTTTTGCCCCAGCAGAAAAGTTTTTTCCCAGAATAGCCAGGAAAGGGTTCATCTGTCTTAAAATCCCCATAATCACTTTGAAGGCAGCCAGAACTTCCTTCCAGAATATTTAGGGGTACCCCCACCATACATTCAGAAATATTCGTGGACACCTGTCTTCACCTACATTTTCCATTGGTGTTGGAGGATATCACTTTCAATTGTTCTTGGGTGAGATACCAGCCCATCATTCCTTTATGTTTGAGTTCCTTATGTTGTGCCACCACACAGGTTTCTATATGTCCAACAACTATTTTGACCACTCTTCAAAGGAATTTTCCTATTCAGATCCCGTTCCCACTATGCCATTTATTTCCAGGGTACCTGAGTCAATAGAGTGGCCATTCGAGTGGTCATACAGGAATGATACCAGGTCTCTTATTCCATGAATCCAAATTCCCCATATTTCGAGGGGGATCTTTTAATTTAACATAGCCATTTCTGACCTGTGGGTGAATTTACCAGTGTTGTAATGGCTAGTAATAGCCTTCATCTCTGGAAGGATGAACTGAATTTTCATAGCTGCCAAGGTTTCAGATTACTATGTGTGACATTTTCATAATTTCAGTGTAATTATGAGTGACATTTCATCAACTATGAGTGACACGTTCTTGTGAGCAAAATCAAGCAATGTAATGATGCTAACTTTTCGCACCAACCACACAGGACTCAGGGTAACCTCACCAGCAGGCAGAAAGAACTTGTCTACCTAAAAAAAAGCAGGCTAAGTAACAGTAGCAAAAACAATAAATGTATGCCCAATGGGGCCAATCACCCTTTTTGGGTCCTTCTACGTGACATTCCTGCTATCTGCACAGCATGCCCCACACAGCACGACCCATGGCCTCCAACATGGAAGTACAGCCCCAACCACAAAGGACCACCAGACTCCATCACAGGGTCCTCGGCTGCTCTGATGTGGGAAGCGATACAAGAAACAATGGTCCTAGACCTATATTTCAAAAACGATATATATCAAATTCACAGTACTTTATTCGAAAAACAATTTTTGAGCATGAACAATAATTAGCTCGCAATAATCAATACAATGATTTGAACTAAAGAAGTGCAACAACCAAGGTATACTTCACCGAGAATTTATTTTTATATCATAAGGTGAACAGTTAATTATTTACTGTATCAATTGAGGAAGGATAGGGAAAATAGGTTGCTCCAAATGGAACGTGCAAAAAAAGAGGTGCTCTAGTGTTTGAGGGGTGAAATAGAATTTCAAAGTAGTGAAATAGAGAAAAATTAAAAACATTCAGAAGCTAGACTGATTATACATCTCAGTCTTCTCTAGCCTGGCCACGTAAAAATAGTCAAAACTTCTTTTAGTACAATTCATAAATACACAAATATGTATCTTTTGGTGGCACGTAAGAATTGATCTCGTGATCCAGGCTACTTATGGGGGCGTCGACGTTTCGACCCGACTTAGGGCTGCGAGGGTGATTCCGGGCCTCGGCCTTGCGGGTCTTCTTCAGGACTGTGTAGGGGCAACCTAAGTAGGTATGATGGCCGTGTCACACACCCGCAGGGTCTTGCGGGGCGTGGATACCTCACATATGGTTAAGTCATAATGGGCGTGTCCTTCCGTTAGTGAAGGTCGTTAAATTCCAAGGCAATAAATGCAAAAGACTTGATATGGCAGGGCCGGCGTCCGTGGTGTGGATACCTCACATATGGTTAAGTCGTAATGGGCGGCTCCTTCCTTTAGTGAAGGTCGTTAAATTCCAAAGCAAAGAATGCAAAAGGCTTAATTCGACAGAGCCGGCATCCGAGTTCCGCACAAGTTGACTGAAAAGCACCACAGCTGACCAATTCAGAGCAACCCGGCCTCAGCTTCCATGAGCGAAGCTCCACTCCCCACAGCAACTCACAGCCATCGGCAGTGAAAGCGATGGTAGCCGACGAGGCTCAGCCATCATGGACAAAATCAGGTACCCGCAGAGAAAAGGAAAAAAAAGGAGGAGGTGGCGGGGGGGGGGGACTTTTATTGGAGGGGAAAACTTGGCATTGATTGGTATCAGTTGGAGGGCGGAAAAAACAAAACTGTAGTGAATTCAAGTGAGAAAGGGACATAGGGGTAATGTATTAAAAACATTTAACTACTTAATAACTTTTAGTCAGGTTTCTACGACTGTTTCTACAATGGACAAAATCCCAAAACCTTAATGGTCAATATTGTGAATGATGCCTACCAGACACTTAACACAGAAGAGACATGATCCTAGTTTCTTATGGATCTCAGAGGCGTGTTTTCCGTTCTGTATTATGAAATCCTGTTGAGGACTGTCCACAATATTCGGTTCTGATAGGTTAGTCAGACGTTGGTTCATATCTTATCATTACAATGAGAACCAGAATATTAATTACACACTCACACTGTCTGTGCATTGTTCAGGCTCCGATCACTCTATCTACTAGGATCCATCTTTGGAACTCACTGACACCTCTTATCCGAGTTTTACCTTGACCTAGTGAGTTCTGAACTACCTTTACATGCAGTCTCATAAAACTGGAAAGAAAGAACAACTAACGGCACTGATGACCCGGCTGTGTAAAAGCTAACAACCATTTGTCAACTGTGAAATAATTTTTTGTTTTTGTTTTTGGCGCACAGTTGATGGTGGTCTGTCAAAGTTCTAGAAATCTAACAGCAACACCAGATAACATCAATAAAGACAGTACATAAAATAACTTGCCACCATTTTACCATGATAACTTGTCTCAGAAGTTAAGGGGTTAACAATGTGCCTGTCAGGCATGTTAAAATGAGCACAGTCATAATTTATTATTGCTCTGTTTAGATAGGAAAAAAACCAATATTGGGCTGCTGGTTTAAACAAGACGAAATAACCGATTAAAGCAATCCTTTCAGCCGGCGAAAAGAAAATGTGTATCTTTTATTCACTAAAATGCAATATTCACTAAAATCAAATGCAAATTCGCAGTTGTCGCCTGCAGCTGAGCACTTCCTCTTCCATGACTAGTTGGGTTAAGGGTCCATGACTTCAGCTCCAGACTCTCGTCTCTTGCAGGAAATGCCCTTCCCCTTAGCAATCACTGCATAAGGATGTCTCACGGGGCAAAAAGGCAACAGTCTCGGTACTAATGCTGTGTCCATGCTAACATGCTGCGCTTGAATGTAATTTCCTGACAAGCTGCCTCTTGAAGGTGGTACTTAAATAGGGTGACCAGATTTTCCGAATGAAAAACCGGGACGGGCACAGACATAGAAATAGGACTAAATGTCCTATTAGGTCTCAGGGCGTCTTAAATACAAATATATATAACGAGATATATATATATATATATATATATATATATATATATATATATATATATATATATATATATATATATATATATATTTGTGTTCTTTAAAAAAAAAAAAATCACATTACCTCCCGTTCTGCGAAGAGCTCCAGGGTCCGGCTGCTGGTGGGCCTGGCCTTGCCCTATGGCCTTTGTAGCCCTGATTCACATCTCATTAAATCCTGCTGTGCTGCTTAAATGAGGCGAAGCAGCACAGCAGGAGAGTTTAAAGAAGTGAACTTCTGTCCCCGCCAAATGGCGATGCGGCGCGCGCAATGTAATTCGTTTTATTTATTTCTTTATGTACTTAACTCTGTCCGGCCTTATGCCGGAGTTTACTACCCCCCACCCTGCCCCTCTCCCGCCCCACCGCCCCGCAGCACTCCCTCCAGGAGCCGCGACTGGAGAGGTGATGGATTAGACGGAACTGCCCTGGTTCTTTTTTGGGAACCACCCCTAAAGGAGAGATTACCAAACCTTTCTGCATATGATGAGGCAGGGGGGCCTCTATCCTACCTAATGCTTTCTCTTGATTTTTGCCGACTACCCCTGGGTGTTGTAGAGCTTATTTTTAAATTGTTTGTGCCACATAGGGGGAGGGGGCCTTCAAAAGGTATAATAAACCCTTCCTCAAAGCCTTGCACTAGTACCGCAGCATCTGGTTTCTTGTGATATTTGGTGGCTAGCTTACGGAGTTGTTGAGTGTTGATAGGGGACCTGGCTAACCTGCAGTCGTGTACTCCCTTCGGCCCCCCCTTGTTTACTTCGACTGACTCACTGCTTCTTTTTCTTCTCTTTCTTGTCCCCCTTGTGTTCTTTCTTGCGTCTGCACCCTGCCGCCGCGTGCCCTCCGCCACACGTGGAGCATATGTGTTGAAATTTGCATGACGCCCCCCAGGTGCATTTGTTTGACTCATATTTCCAGCATATAGCTGGTGGCCTGCTGGGGGGTGGGGGTTTCCATGTGTTAAATGCCTGGAATGGCCTCCCCTTCCCCTTGTAAAATAAACCCCGAAAGGGCTGCTCGCTCTTCCCTGCCCATTACTTGACCTCCTTAGCTACCATCCTCTTGTGTATGAACCCAGACACATCCTCCTCATTCCATTCCATTTCTGGGTGTGTCTGCATCTTTAGTCGAAAACCTTTGTCATATTCTAGCCATGCATCCCCAGGAAATTGCCTTTGTACATTATGGATGTTGGCCTCGTATAGCCATAGGTCGGCTGCGCAGCGCGAGAACTTCTCTACAATTATGCATGCCATTATCCTAAATGCATCCAGCCAGTTATCAAAATTTCTTTCTTTCCTTTCCTTTCCTTTCTCCTTTCCCTTCTATCCTCATCTTTCTTGTCACACACCGTCAGGTCCAGGCCGTCTAATTGGATCTCCAACAGGTGAAAATGTCGATAAACTCCTTCCTCCATATCCTTTCCTTTACTGTTAGCGGGATAAGGCTTGCTAGCCCTGTGGCCCTTGTGGTCATAGATGCCGGGGCAGGTGAGGGCCTAGTGTATGATTCTGGCGCAAGAGCTGTTCTGGCCAGGTCGCTTGCTGTGCTTGCGCTTCCCCATGCTGCTACGGGGGACCCCAATTCCCCTCGTGCCTCCTGTGTGCCCTGTCCCATCAAGCGCTCCTGACGCGCACAGCCTGGGTCTATCAAATGCCAAGGCAACCCAGATACCTCTCCTTGTGCTTGGGACGCTGCAGTCCCCAACCCCTGTGTGCCTAGCCCTTTAAGCAACAGTGGTGCCATTGATTTTAAGCATTCCTGAACTATGGAACTAATATGCTCACCCCTTGTCGCTGCGTCGCTGGTCCCACTGCTTGGTCCAGCAGTCACCGGGTTGGCTACAGGCGGCGGGTTCTTCCTCTGGTACCCTTTCCTAGGTGCCACTGGCCCTGGTGGTTTGGCTGCCGCCCTCCTTCTCCTCTTGGGCGCTGGCATGTCGGCGTTATCGGGCTGCTGGTTGCTTGGCCCTTCTCCGGCGTCGTGTACCAAGTGTGGCTGCAGCCATCCGGTCCCGTGAACCTCGGATGCTGCCCGGATTCGTCTCAGCAACTCTCCCTCTGGTTGCCCTTGGCCTCCTTGGTTTTCCATTGCGTGTGCGGGGTGCTGCTGCTTTCCTTATACACCAAGCCCACCCAAGCTGTGCCTGGCTGAGTCTGTGGGCCAGTACTCCAACCCTTTTTCCTTAGCGGGGTGCTGCTGCTGGCCCTTATGCACCAACAGCTTGTGATGTATGAGCCTGTGGCATGCAACAAGCTCTGTAGCAGCTCTCTTCAGCTGCTGTCTATCCTGTGAAATTATGATTTTTTTTTTTGATTTTTTTTTTAAACTAATGCTGTACGTGTTAAGGATATTTCACTTGCCCGATCGCAGGCGTGTCCCTGGCCGTACTGCTGCTCAGGATCGTTGGAGGTGCTACCCTGGACGCTGCACAAGCCTTTCGGTGCAGGTCGCTTCCCTCCGCCGAGCAGCTCGCTGTGGGACCCGCTGTCCCAGGTGCACTCTCGGTCCGTGACCTGCCCTTCGTTCCGGCCAGGGAGCTAGCCACGCCTCACGAGTTCTTGGAGACGCGCTCGTCCAATGTTGTTCTGGCCGGCCCCTCAACCACCACAGGCACCGAACCAGCACGGGCCCAGAGGGGGAGCACGCCACAGGGCCGGTCCGCTTCCTTAGGCCACCGCCGGGCACCCAGCCACGAAGTTCCTTCACGGACGCAGCGGACCTGTAGCGGCGGCAGGATGGGAGGAGGAGGAGGGATTCTCACTCTCCGGTGGCAACGATGCTGACTCCTCGACAGCAACCGACACCGCATCAGTACGGGCCCAGAGGGGGGGAAGCACACCAGGAGGCCGGTCCTAAAGCTTCACAGGTGCAGCGGACCAAGCGGCGGCAGTATGGGACTGGGGAGCTTCTCGATCTTCCGCAATTTTGGTGCGATTTCACCAGGAGCTGCTTGCCAGATCTTCCGATGAAGGGGATTCCCGAGCAGGGCTTCGCCTCACCGCGCTTCGCCTCTCCGCACCAGGTAAACAAAAATTCCTCCTGCGCCGCTCCCCCGCTCCACAAAGATAGGAGCTAACTGGGAGAGCGGCGGCTTATATCCCCCCCATACTTTCCTGCCTTGCTGGCGGTCTCCCCCCATTGGGGGGCTTGTACCCCTCCTGGCCCCCCCATTGGATGGGGGGACTGGCGCCTCTCTGGTGCCTGAGGAGGGGGTGCGGGCGACCTTCCTGCTTCTAGGCGCTCCAGGGTGCCCAGAACCGGTTCTTTCTGGGGCTCGGCGTCGGTTATGGCGCCGGCCCTCGAGGCCCCCTTCGGGGCCGGCCTCTGCGAATGCGGTGCATTGCTCTGCTCAAGGGAGGAATTTTATACAGTTGGAAAACAGCTAAACATTTCAAATGAGACGTAAACCGAATAATGATATATATGAAGAATTAATGAAAACTAATGTAGTCTAGATGATATGTTATGTGCTAATGGAGAGATTCATTATAAACTCCATCTTTTGCATATAAGAAAAGAGTGCACTAAGGAGAAAAGAGAAAATGGTGGCACCTTCATAATTGATGTGAATAGCCTGAAACTTTCACAGAATGATCTTCATATATGTACTAATGTAAACCATCTAAAACAATATTGGTTATTAGAAGTTTGACATAAATTTATACCTTGGTACTTTGAAAATGCAGTAACACGTTATAGTTACACATGCTATCTACTATGAAATTAACCTGCTTTCTCAGTGCAAATAAGCAAACAATGTTTGAATGTCATATTTCTCAATTAAAATACATATTTCAATACTGTATATTCTTTGCTTATAATAGCTTAAATTTAATGTAGGACTACCTACTTGCATGCATTTTCCTTGCCCAAAACTGTTGATATAAGTATAATGCGTGACAAAGCATTTCAGTGCCGTGATGCGGAGCACCACACTGAAATGCGTTAGTCTAACACCAGATGCGTGGTACTTAGCAGGACTGATTCTTGTAAGTTTCTCTGGTGTCGTCAACCAGAGCAGTAAGTACTCTACAGTTCCTCTCCCTCCAGAGTCTGCATGAGAGACTTTAGATGCCTGGGATAAGTCCAGAGTTTAGTGTGGTGGTGTGAGTGGAGAAGGGAAACTTGGTGACAGCCCTCGTGTAATCCAGTCCCAGACCATGACTTGGGTACTCGTGATTTGACACTGCTACCAGTAGTTGTCGCCTTTGTACACTTGACTTCCACAGGGCAGTGACAGCAAGCACTAAAGGTGTTGCTTACATTTATGTATACAGTGTTTTATTGCTTATGGCCCAAGATAGTAGTACTACATAAACTATCCAATAAATGTCATTTTCACTGCAGAATTTTTTTGTGTTATTCTTTGAACAATAAGGGCCATATTTATGACCCGGTTGCGCCTCTCTTGCACCACGGAATGTGGTGCAAAAGCGACGCAAACCTTCAGTCATATTTTTGAAGCCACACAAAGCCACTTTACGTGGCTTTGAGTGTCTTTAAAAATATGGAGTAATGCAATGCAGTTCATTACTCTGCTCAAGGGAGGAATTTTATACAGTTGGAAAACAGCTAAACATTTCAAATGAGACGTAAACTGAATTTAACACCTTTAAGAGAAAAACATGGTAAACGTGCACCACACACACGTTGAAGAGAAAAATGAGAAAAGTTCTAGAAAACTTAGTTACTGCATCATAAAAGCATGCAGAAGAGTGTAGACTAGATGAAAATATTCATTTGAATAACATAGGTTCATGTTTCACTAAACTGCATTAGTGTACTCTTTTAACGTGTAATAGAAATGTGAAAGTGATGACTCACGTGCTATGGAGGTTTCATTAACCATCTACATTAAATAATGATATATATGAAGAATTAATGAAAACTAATGTAGTCTAGATGATATGTTATGTGCTAATGGAGAGATTCATTATAAACTCCATCTTTTGCATATGAGAAAAGAGTGCACTAAGGAAAAAAGAGAAATGGTGCTGCACCTTCATAATTGATGTGAATAGCCTGAAACTTTCACAGAATGATCTTCATATATGTACTAATGTAAACCACCTAAAACAATATTGGTTATTAGAAGTCTGACATAAATTTATACCTTGGTACTTTGAAAATGCAGTAACACGTTATAATTACACATGCTATCTACTATGAAATTAACCTGCTTTCTCAGTGCAAATAAGCAAACAATGTTTGAATGTCATATTTCTCAATGAAAATGCATATTTCAATACTTTATATTCTATGCTTATATTAGCTTAAATGCAATGTAGGACTACCTACTTGCATGCATTTTCCTTGCCTTGCTCGACTTCGTTCTCATGGGAAAGTTCACAAGATTGCAAGGTGAATTGAAACTATGTTTTAATTTGAGAGTTCCCAATCGCATACAAGGACTATTGGACACAAATTCTGTTACAACAGGAACATTCACCGTGAGAAACTGTCCGTTCGAACTCACTTATGTGCCTTTTCTAAAGGATGTTTGTTTAAGAATGTACATCTACTGGATGGTCTGACGACTTACGTAGTTTGCACTGCCTATATTCCTATGATATGTCTTTTTTACGCCTCATGACAATCATCCTACACGAACTGACCAACTGGCTGAGTGGTCTGACCAAATGAGGTGACCAAGGAGGTGTCACCCCGGAACTTGAGGATTATATTATGCATTGATTTGGCGAAATCGGAGAGTTATTATTTGAGAATAGAATTGAATTCATCGACATTCACTACTACTTTGTGTTCCTGAACTTTCCTGAGGACTTCCTTGCAGATTTGCTGATCTGTTTCCTGATGCAGACTGGGTTTTTGCAGACTCTATCGACTTCTCCTTCGGGCTGACGCATATGCTGTGTGCGCTGTGCCTGGACTTTCCCTCATGGGAGACAGCCTATGAGCTGTCATGGCTCATGTCCCTTCTTGAACTTCCTAGAGCTTTGGTCATTCTATTACAACCCCAATCAAATTAAACTGTCTTATACTCTTGGAACAAATTCCTTATACTAATGTACTTGCCTTTTATAAAATCTAATTATATCTAAATCCTGCTCTGGTCTTGCCATGATTCATTTCATCTGTTGATGGGGTATTTCAAATAATTTATTAATGATTAGGAGAGATAGAGATAAAGGGATCTCAGAACATCCAGTACTAATGCTATTGTTTTGTATTTCCGGGGTCCCGTGCGAAAAGACCAAATAGGTACCAGAAGCGGGCAGTGGACCTTGACGAATGTGTAACTACGGGCACTACCTCCCCCAGGATCCATGTCGCCAAAACCATTAAGCGACATAAATAAATATGCTAGCTGAAAATCGTAAGTTAGCTTATATCTAGGAGAGAATGAGTTTTCTCTCTAGCACAGTGCACACCTTAGCGTGTGTGCACTCACATACTGTAGACTGAGCTAGTTGTTAAGTCTCTTCACCATTTCCTGGTCCTGATGAAAGCCAACATAAATACTGGTTTATGGCTGAAACATGCAGACTACCTTTAGAATATAAGAGTACAGTCTAAAACTCTACAATATCTGCACTTTTCCTTTTAATCCTATCACAGGGCCCCAATATTAAATCATTCCTGTGGAAGGGGACCCTGTAGATAGTTTTAACTCACCACTATCACCTTGCCCAAAAAACCAAAAATACCAGCTCCGCTGTAATCAGGCATCGTAGCACACCCGGGATGCATTCGGCATCTTGGGTGGGGACCCGATGATGAAGCATGCCACCGACTACGTTGGTGGGTGAGGGTTCTTCTAAAAAACGTACTGGTTTCTTGCACAAACTCTTTTTTGATGCATAATCTATATCTTTATGAGCCCATTCTTTTTTGATTGTGGTAGTTAACTCAGGGGAAAGGAACGCAACGCTCCTATTTTCCTCACTCACTTTTTGATTATTTGTTTTGTTTTGTATAGCCTTAACTGAATTATTGGTTTGCATTATGTTGACCAGACTGAATTCCTTCAGGAGATTTAGTCTAACTGTGAAAATTCTCTAATTTTATAGTTTAGTATTGAGAGTGATATACGTGAATCTAATTACAGGTTTATAGGTCAGTTATCCAATCCTAGTCCTCACTGGATGACTGGTTGGGTCCCCTATATCCAACCCCT
This sequence comes from Calotriton arnoldi, assembly GCA_963921515.1. NCBI lineage: Eukaryota > Metazoa > Chordata > Amphibia > Caudata > Salamandridae > Calotriton > Calotriton arnoldi. The sequence continues at coordinate 455,147 of CAWUFW010009211.1, forward strand.
CTCGGCACGAAGCAAGATCCATCAGAGGACCAAGTAAAGATAAGGATAAGGATAAGGCGACGATGATAAGATCCTTATGATCAGATGCTTATAAAAAGATTTTGGGCCCAGAAATGCTGCAACATGTTCTATGGGCATTGCATGGGTGTTCCCACGCAACTCCCATGGTTTTTGATGCATTTCCAGATTCACCAAACACGGTAAACCTGGGAATATGCCAAAAAGATACGCCTAACCAGGAGAGGCGTAACGAGGAGAAATATCCTAATTTCTCCTCATTACTTCCTCTTTCTAGGTGTGTTGCATTCTGCAGCAAACATAGATAGAGTAATATACCTCTAAGGATTGTTTTTATGCAGGAAGGTGACCCCTCCTGCACAAAAACAATCCTGCATGCAACGCAGGCACCCTTGCACCATGGTGCAAGGGTGCCTGAGTTGGCGCTAGGGAGCCCATTGTGCGCCAGCACTGGGGGAAAGGACAGGAATGCGCTGTATGCCTTAAGTACTGCACATTCCTGCCCTTTCTCAGTGATGCAGTACAGCGCTGCAAGGTGACTTGCTGCGCTGAACTGTGCCACTTTGCCATAAACATGGCCCTAAGTTTCTATTTGTGACTTCTTCAAGCACAGAATTTGATTTCACATTTACTCACAATGAACTTAGCTTCTGAGATTACATCTCTTGTAGAGGGTTCTTTGTTACACTTCTTAGGCCACGCCCTTTTTAGAGGCCCTTCTTTTTCACCCAACTAAAAACACTAAATATGAATCAGCACTTTACCTTTGAAAGGCTAGTGGGCTGAGGAAGAGCCACCCACTAGTTAGTACTGTGCCTCTGAAAAATGGGTGAGACTGCTGCATAGTCTATAAAAATTCGGGTTAGTGTCTCTGAAAGACTGGTCTATTCTCTGTCATATTGTCTCTCAATTACTTTGTAGATGCTCTCCTGTTTATTTCTCACAAAATTCTTCACATGATCGAAGCACAGCTGGGACTACTATGATCATTCTTTCCAGAGAAGTCAAGGACTCAATGTGCATGGAGTCTTCACTAGTTTTTAAAACAAACAGTAAAATGCACGCTGACTAGTAGTGTAAGAAGCTTGTATTGTAGTGAAAGAAGACTGTTTCGGGCATGAAACTTCCACAATCATCTGAGGCACAGTTTTCATTCGCACATACACCTTAAGACAATCCAGGTCACTGGGCGCTATATAGAATAATTCACGCACTCACTCTATGTACATGCCCTCAATCCTTAGACCTTCATAAGAAAGTCCTTCCCACTGAAAGGAATAGGTCTCATAGTTGTGAAGTCGACAAAGCTACTGGATCCCAGCTATAAATCAAATGAAGCCTGATTCTCAGCAAACAGGAAGAACTCTTATAAAGTGACCACAATCAATCAATCTATCAATCATCGAGTTTGTAGAGTGCACATCTATTCGCAGAGTGTCCCAGCGCTACTAGGCTCACTGATTATCAGTGCTGACACATTATTATTTAAATGCTCTTTCAAATAGCCAGGTCTTAAGAAGGTGTTTGAAGATCTGTTCATCGTTCATCTCCCGAAGTTGCAAAGGGAGTCAATTCCAGGCAGTGTTAGCGAGGAACAAAAAGGAGGAACTACCCCATTTTTTCCTCTTAGTTCTTGGGACCCCCGCCAACAGAGCATCGTAGGAGCATATGGAACGAGCAGGAATACACCAGCAGAACAAGCAGCATATAATGCAAACATATAATCAATTCAGCATAAACCAACAGTCCACAAGTAGGAAAAAGACTACATTAAAACGTTAAACCTTAAAAACAACTGTTTTAGAGATACACTCCCTGTGAATTCATTAAACTATTCCTCTGAATAAAATCAAAAGATATGAGAAAACATCATCAAATCCACTACCATCAACGCTTTATGCAAAGGTTTCCAAAAATACTTCAGAAAATGGAACTTTAAATATTATACACATTTTATTTATTTTTGTGTATATATGTTTCGCGACCTTACTGTGAGGTATCGGAGCGTACGCTGTAAGGTGCCAGAGCACTCTACATCAATTTCCTAGCAGAGCTACAGTGATTTGAAAATAAGCATAGATATTGATAGGGTAAAACAATGGAGGACTCAGGCTGAAAATATAAAAAAAGGAAGAGTGTGAGGGTGTTGGAAGAGCTCATTGACTTGTACTGCTTCCCCTCCTCCGCTTTCCCATCTCTTTTCCCCTTCATTCCCTCATTATTTCTCTCTCTAATAATGGACGCACTACCGCTCCAGGAAGGGAGGGGGTTTCTCATCCTTTAAGGCCACCAGGCATTGAGATGATTTAACTGAGAACCTGTCCTGGATCAATAATCACTTTGCAATCTGCAAATCATAGAAATCATGTCTGTTTCGATCTGTCTAATCCTAAATTTCTTGTTCCCAATCACAACTGCCCAGCATATCCTTAGAGTCCGGATACATTTCTGGGTGACTGCATGCTTTTGAAAGCTACGGCACGGAGGCACTTATCTTAGTATGTTTATTTACTGCACTGGTGGAGTTCAAGGGCATGCACATTTCCACAAACACAACTACAGCCAGTTGTGAATGTGTCATATTAAATTGCTTAACCAAATGTGCCTGCAACAAAATTACAAACACACTAATTTACAATGGGTTACTGGGAGGGTCATGGTTTGTGACTATGTATTTTGACTATCTATTATAAAGAATAAAATGCCCACAGTGTTTGTAAAAAAAAATATTGCAACCTCGCCTGAGATCCTGAGATCTGGGACCCAAAAAAGTAACTTGGCATACAGCCTTATTCCTCTATATGACCATGGATTTCCTTGGTGAGTGTTAGACTTGGCATCTTTTGGCGTGTTTCCCTTGACTTTTTGCTTTCTGACCGCCTGGTTTTTTACTCTGTTTTTGCTGGTGTAATGATTCTGCGCACTTTCCTCACTGCTGTCCAGTGGGAAAGTGCAGAGTGCTCCTGTAGGAAATGTGTTATGGATTGGTGTTTCCATGATTGGCCTATTTGATTTATGTGTCAGTCCCTTGTAAAGTGCACTGAGAGTGCCAGGGCCTATAGATCAAATGCTGTTGGTGGGCTGCAGCACTGGATTGTGCCACCCACACAAACAGCCCGTAAAGTGTAACTCTGGCCTGCCATTGCAGAGCCTGTGTGCAGCCTGGGGCTGCCATGTCGACTAGCAAGTGCACACACTTGCAAGTCCCTAAACCTTCCCTTTTCTACATGTTAGTCACCCCTAAGGTAGGCCCAAGGTACCCCTGTGGGCAGGGTGCATTGTATGTGAAAGGTAGGACATGCCCTGGTGTGTGTGGCATGTCCTGATAGTGAATTACAGCCGATTTCGTTTTTCACTATTGCAAGGCTACCTGTTCCCCATAGGCCAGAATGAGCAGTTTTGATTATTACAGCTTATAATCCTAACTGACCCAGGAACATGGTAGAAATTCGAGTTTAGTATGCCTGGACTCCGAATGATAAAATGCATCTTTTAGTAAAGTTGGTTTTAACATTCTGTGTTTGAAAATACCACTTTTAGAAAGTGGGTATTTTCTTGTCTAACCATCCAAGCCTGCCTCTGCTAGGTTGTGTATTCCTTGTCTGGAGTGTGAGTGACAGGGGCTGGGGGATGCCAGGAGACAGGGTGAGTCAGCACAGGGCTGAATAGCAAGATCTACATGTAGATGGGTGGGAGGAGATGCACCTGGGACCTGAATAGGGCTGGGCCTTCCCTCCACAATGCTGGCTCCACCTCCTGTGGTGCGTCTGATGTCCCTGGCCTGCACTGTGAAAGGAAAGAAGGAGACTTGTCAACAAAGTGCTCCAGGACTGACCAGAACTGGTTTGGACTAGGCAAAGGCCTCTCTGCCTTCAGAGAACAAAGAGAAATTGAGGATAAAAGGGGGACCCAAACCCCAGAAAATTAGAACTCTTTTGGATCAAGAAGACTGCCAAGAAGAAGAGCTGGAGAAACTGTGAGGAGGAACTACCACTTTGCTGTGTGCTTTGCTGTGTTGGCCTGCAGTGGCTGCTTCTGTCTTGGGCAGTGAAAGGACTGGAACTGAACTTTTTGCAATCTACTTTGTGAGTGTCTCCAAGGGCTTGAGGTAGAGCTTGCCCCCTGTTCAAGAAGTCTCAGGAACAGCAAAGACTTCAAGTTCTTCTGCCCTCAGCACTGGGGACTGTGTGTTTTGTGCTGCAACAGAAGAAAAGCAACTCGACGACGTCGACGACGCCGCTGCCGACTCCGTGTCCTGACGGCACCGCAGAGGGCACCGCCGCAACACCGCACCACGACCCTGGTCTCACCGCCGATGCCTGCTGACGCCGCCACCGAGCCGCTGCTCGCACCGCGACCTGTGGGCACCGCACTCCGCACCGCCTCGCTTCACGACGATGCCGTGGCATTCCCGATGACACCGCTCCACGCCGGACTCGACACCGCTGCTTGCACCGTGGTTCGGGGGCACCGCTCATAAGTTACACGACGCACCGCCCTCATCCCGCACCGCAGCCTTGGCCCACCGACGCCGGTGTCATCGACTCCAGTTCGTCAGCCGACGACAGCGCGGCAGCTACGACGACGCCGCTGTTGCACCGTGACCTGCCAGCACCGTGACGAGCACCGCCTTCATCTCACACCGCGACCCTGGTCTCACCGACGACGCCATCCGACGCCGCCACCGAGCCGCTGCTCGCACCGCGACCTGAGGGCACCGCACGCCGCACCGCTGCACTTCACACCACAGCACCCGACGCCGGCCGACGCCAGCGCTCCTGACTTCAACAGAGAGGAGATCGATCTGCAATGCGTGTGACTTCGAGGGCCCCGACGACGCCGCACCGACCTCCGGAACCGACGCCTGCGGACGCCGTGTGTTCGGAAGCTCACCGCGAGGTCATCGACGCCCTGCATTTCTGAAAGGTACTGTTTGCGGGTCTTCCCGACATCATAGCTATTTTTCTAAACTGGTGCGGTGTCCGTTTGTAGTGCTTACATTGTATTACTGTTGGTTTTGTGCAAATGCTTTACACACTGCCTCTAGAATAAGCCTGACTGCTCGTGCCAAACTACCAAGGGGGTGAGCAGGGGTTATTTTAGGAGTGTAACTCCCTTATCCTGACTAGGAAGAAGGGTCCCTATTTGGACAAAGGTGCAAGCCCTTGCCAACTAGAGACCCCCATTTCTAACAGTGAGTTTCAAAATTCTTATAACATATTATAACACAACTGCGTTTACTGTGACAAGCAAAGTCTGATTTAGCCATATGTGCCACAAACACACAATCACTGATTGTGTAGAATCAAGAAACTAGATTGCTGCGATCTACTTGGCAAACCCCAATGAATTGAAGGTGGATGTGATTGAAGGATCTGTATGGCTGCATGCCAGACTATTTTATACAGAAATATAATCTGACATTAACATTGTTTCCTAAACATCGTTTACCAAAATATTGTCCCATTGGTTGTAGTTTTTTAACTATTAACTGCAATGGGACAATATTTTTGTAAATGATATTTGGGGCACATTATTTATGACTGGTGATATTCTGACAACGATATTCTGGTGACACACCGATCTGTAATGTCCGAAATATACAATCCCTCTACCATTCAACCTAGATTGTTAGTTAAAAAAAATATATATAAAAAAAAGAAATATTCACTTGGAGCTGAAAAACAATTTGCTCTCCTTTCGACTTACGTGAAATGTGGTTGGAACCTGTGGTGGGATCTGGCTGCATGGCTCCCTGAAGCAATCACTGAACGGAAGGAGGAGCCCCATGGCAATGATTCGGGAGCAGAGCTGCTCTGCTTCCTCCGGCTGTGCGTTGTCATGCTGACTGAACAGCTTCTCCAGCAGAGTGCGGCCTGCCGAAAATAAAGAACGTCAATGGTACAAATCGTTCACCAAATATTGTTTTGCATACACCATGTGAAATGAACAATCAATGCCTGATAAACATGAGAATCTGCGGCCATTTTGAAACATATGCTTATCCCAAGTAGAAGTATCTTCAGCATGACAGCGACAACGATTCAACAATCTCTAAGAATAAACCTCTACTTTGGGGGGATTTTTAAAAAAAAGAAATGCAGACTATTATCTATTTCTCCTCCTACAACCTCTCACTGTGCAACACTTTCTGAAATGGTCTTTCTCCTGTTCAACGTTGGATTACTTATTCTCTCTACCTTAATTTTTCTAAAACTCAGATTTTTCAGAGCTCCTTCCACGTATAGTGTCTCCCTCCACTTTTTATTTTATTTCCACGAGTTTCCTTTTCTCTGACAACCTCTTCTCAAAATGTGTGCATGAACCTCAAAGAAAATACAAAAAAGTGTTGGAGTCTCTTCTGCGGCTATTAGGAGGCTAGCTGTGCTTGGAAGGGAACCAACCTGCGCCATATAACTGCAATATCAGATATATTGTCAAGAAAAAAAAGTAACTTTCTATCCACAGTTTTTGGCATAGTTAATCATGGGGTTTTCGTCTGCATTGTGGCAACTCATTAGGTGGTGTTGGAATAGAAAGTCCCCTGTGTGGCTCTATATGTAGAGGCCTGTACCTTACCTCGTGGTCAACAGCAAATTTTCACTATATTTATGATATGCAGACAACACACTTTTAGTTGCTAGCTCTTAAACTCCACTTTTATTAGCCTTGTAGTTTTACTGCTACACAAAAGTTAACGCCACAAAATGTAAGGTTATGGTTTGTAGAATATAAATACCAACCTCAGAAATATTTCTGTATTGATAATGAAAAATTAGGATTGGTGGATGAATTTGACTCTTTAGGTTTGGTATTCTGTCAGATCGGGTTCTCTTTTCGTCAAATTAAAAAGATTGTAGCCCTTTTGCGCAATTAGGGTCGGGTAACAACAGCCTTAAATATGAAATGAGGAAAGGATCCTATGTCTGCCTTCTAGAACATTATAGAACAAAGTCAGTGGTTGAGGTGGAGGAGAGTAGTTTGGTCCCACTTTAAAATGGTATTAAGAGTGCTTTATAATCACAGGTAGTCTGCACTCGCATATATTCTGTGTGACTAATGTACGGAAAAAGAAAGAGGTTACAAGATGTTAAAAGTATTTCCATGATTAACGCAAATCACATGGTTACTTTAGAAATGTAACTGACAAGATTGTCATGTTTTGCATTAATACTTAGTGAAGGGATAACAAACTCAACGTGTTTGTGAATTTGGTTTAACATTTTACTAATGACAATAATATTGTAGGATTTGCCATTTGTAACTGTTAGTGTATATGTTGAAAGTATGGTTTATTTTCATGTAGAAGGATGCACATAATGTAACCTGTGCATTGTTAATTTAGCTCAACTGTAGGCCTTAAATGCATTTCCAATTTACTTTCCAGCTAACATTTGAACTCACCTTTTGCATGCATAGTGGAATGTTGCATGTATCTTGTGTTCCCACTACAGGTGGACAAGGCTTCATTAGTTGAAAGAAATAGTTACTGTTCTTAGTAGATAGAGAGGTCTGAGAAGAAGAAACGGGATAACGGATGGAGACAGGTTCTTGTGGGAGAAGGAGATGGCACCAAGGACGTAGGTAATATCTCAAAGTGTAAATAGGTAGGCGGAGAAAGGAAGAATGGAAAAATACTAGTAGAACTGAAGGAGGTGCCTTGATTCAGCGATTGCTTATGTTGTAACGTAGTTAGGGATAGCTGAGACTTTTGCTTTAGGGCATCTTGAGGTACAGACCTCATTTTGGCTGTTGTGGCTTTATGTTACATGATCCTGGTTGGAGTTCTTCTTTGGAAGGCTCTGACGGCTGACACCTTTATTTTGCCAAATCTTGCCTTAGACTAGGATTTCCACTTTGGGGTAGGGTAGGGACAGCTGGGGATTTTCAGGGGTTTCTGAAAGGAGCCCTGATGCAATCCAACATGCATTTTTGTCTCCTTATAACATATGTGGCTGTGATCAAACTAGTTGTTTTCTTTTTGTTGCATAGGGCGAATCGGTTCAGGAGATTTGGCTTCATCCTATTTACTTTGCATTTCTATACCATTATGCTAAGATTGGTGTATGTTAATCTTTCTCAGAGTTTGAAATAAACCAACTAACCTGAGTTTAGTTGTTGACCTGAGTTCTTACATAGCAGTATGGTTACTCAGGAATTTGGACATTGTGAAAAAGAGTATTTCTCTTTACCACTCATGCTATACAAGAAGAACCATTGACCTAGTTGTTAAGGGGGAGGGTTCCAGCTTTCCCAAGGCACTATATGGGCCTGAACTCTGGGATCATTATAATACTGACCCTCTAACGCAAGCCAAAAACGTTTTGCTAAGGAAGCTCTGCTGTCTCCCTCAGTCGACCCCCTTGAAGATATAAATAAACAAGTATTTGCAATGCAATAGGTCTCACATTTCAGCGCCGCAAATAAACCAAAAACACGGCCGCCACTGTATGAGCGTGGCATGTGCGCTATCAAAAAAAAAAAATCAAGCAATGGGGGACAGCGTGTCCTGCCTGCAACAGCAGGCAGAAGAAAACCATTTAAGCAAATAGAGCTCGGAGGCTGTAATTAAAGACTACCGTGTAACAACACATGTAACAGGGAGTGTCCTCATGGGAGGTTACAAAATGAGACAAGGCGGTACTAAGGAGGAACTACTAAGCATATTGACCAATGAAAAGCCACAGTTTCCAAAGGACAATGACACAAGCCAATATAAAATATGGGCGGAGAGTGGGTGGAGCTTCAAGTCCATTCCTGAATACAGCATGCCTCGCAGAGCAGCGCATACGCTGCCCAGGCTTGACCTAAAAAGGAGATGAAAGTATTGCAATTCTGGCCATGGTAAAGCCTATTTACACTGGAGAAGTATTTGCTCAAATAAAAATGCATAAATCTGCCAAGATACGGTGGAGTATTTATTAAATTTGCATTTTGGCACAACGCTCAAGCAAAACCTTACTGTTATTGGGGCTGAATGCCATCTGCTAAGGTCCAGCATTATGCAATTAAAGTATCAATGCATGCATTAAAACAAGGTATTGGGACTTTATTAGATGTGATAATATAAATTATATGATGTCAAGTATATTGGGCTCAAGATGTCTGAGAATCAATCTTATGCCTGAAAGGGAGAAGTAAAGTGATAAAAATAAATTACTTCAATTCAAAACAGATTTCTTTATATTTGTTTCCGCTGGGCACCTTACCATTGAAGAGCTTTACACCTAACTGATGTCAGGGTTGTTGCAAAAACTGTTACTGTTCAGACTCCCTTGTGAAGGATGAGATATACTTACTGGGCCCGATTCACAGAACTAACTTAAGACAAATCCTAAACTTACTACCATTTTGGTATTCACAGAAGGCACTTACTCATTTTGGTATTCACAGAAGGCACTTACTCATTTTGGTATTCACAGAAGGCACTTACTCATTGATGAGTAAGTGCCTTCTATGAATCTAAAATGAGTAACTTACTCATTTTGAGTAATTTACTCATTTTGAGTAACTTACTCATTTTGGTATTCACAGAAGGCACTTACTCATTGATGAGTAAGTGACTTCTGTGAATACCAAAATGAGTAAGTGCCTTCTGTGAATACCAAAATGGTAGTAAGTTTAGGATTTTGTCTTAAGTTAGTTCTGTGAATCCGGCCCACTGTTTCTATGTCCCATTCATGTAAACTTCCGAAATAGATGCATAAAATCATTACTGGTGTAGTACGGCATTACTGATCAATTGATTGCAATAACTTTTTGGAAAAGCACAGAAGGTCTGAGAGTAAAATACTGCATCGCTAACTATATTTAAACATATGGAGAAAGTAACGGTGAACTTTAACTTACTTCTACACCATATTAGAGCTGTGATGGTAGTTGGATAGCAGTGAGCTCCTCTCATTTATCGCCATCAAATTAACGCATCCCTGTTTGCAATAAATTTGCTAGTAGTAAGGCTAGAGGTGAAATTAGTTAAGATATGATCTTTATGTATGGTAAAAATGATTTATCACCATGCAAAATTTGAATTGTCTTCGTGTTTTGTGTTTTTAGGTATTTAGCCATATTACAACTTGTATACTTGGTTAATTTAAATGTGTTTTTATTTCTGAATTGATTGGTGTATAATGATACCTTTTATTTCTGAATTGATTGTGTATAATGATATCTTCACAATAATATATCAATATTCTAGACACAATATTTTGGCAGCATATTTTATACTTCGATATTGTAACATACAGCCTTTCCTCTGTGTTAATGGTCCGTTATTAAGTGATACTTAATCTCTATCATGTCTGGAACATCCATGGAAGTTGTCTATACATGTGTGTATTCTGTTGGATGAGTGTAAGGTGTGTGAGCATGTGTGGCTGGGTGCATTGTAAGGTCAATTGAGGATGTGGCATAACGACCAGAGCTGCTGATTTTGGAGTTTGGGGACCATGTTCCAGTCTCAACGTCAACTCAACATCCTGTGATTCTGGGCAAATCACTTAATCTCCCCCGTGTCTACCAAAAACGAATGTGCCCTTGTTTAATGTAACTGGTGCTCATGTAAAGTGCTCCAATACCTTCGGATCGAGTTCGCACTATATAAAACTGGAGAAAAAAAAATGCCATGTTCCTGTCTTCAAAACAGGAGCTGTCTTTGTGCAAGGCTGGCAAGGGCCCAGGTCAGATGTTTTTCTTGTTGAGGTAGTTCTTGCACTTTATAAACAGCATTTATTAATTTACAATTTCTCATCATTTGAGGAGGAGCTGCGCACAGGGTAGCTGATCAGGTCTGAGATCCAGAACTACAAATGTTGCTGATTCCTTCCTTCCAGACTAGGACTAAGTCTGGACCCCCAAACCTGAAGCATCCCCTTCTGTCAATGACTTGTGGCGATCTGGACCTTACTACCCCTCGAAAACGTTCAGACCCGTTTATTTCAAGAGGAGTGTCTAACTAACGTAAGGCGGACAGTGCACCTGAATTCCGAGGGCTCGTAGCAGAAATTATTGCTCAATGTCTGCCCAAGACCCAAGGTCGGGCCCACTCAACTGTCCAGGAGTAAGCTGTTTTCTTGACCTACTGCTGCACATCACCATTGGGGCCCAGAGAAAACGTTGTTGCTTGTCCGACTAGTGAGGGGTGAGCTTGCTTCATCTCTGATCCTCATGCGATGGGAAGGCTATAATTCCCTTAAGTCATCTTGAGGGCTATCTCATCTTCATCCACTGTCCTTGGAATTCGGAGCAATAGCAGACCGTATCTTTCTAAGACAAGTGGTTCCTGCAATATTCACATTTGAACTACCCTACGTTAGAATGTACATTATTTCACGATTGTCATTGGTTTCTTGTGGTCATTGCTTGCTCCACTTGATCTGTGGGTACCCCTACCCCTGAAATTTTATGATAGTGACTGGAGATTCTCTACATGCAGAACCTTGAATCTTTTCTGCAAACTAAAATGGGTATGCTGATGTATCGACACTGAGGCCAGCTATTTAAACTGAATGGGCTAGGTTGTGGCTGACTCCAGTAGATTGTGCCCATATATTAGACACCGGACGACAGATGATGTCTCTGTACCACTAGTACAGACAGTTTTTGCTTGCCAGGCTTATGTGGACACTTATTCCTTTGGGTTGGGGTCCCCAGGCAGTTTGGAAGGTCCAGAGGGATTTGTGCCAGGTGCTTCAAAACCCTTTAGGATTTCAGTAACAGAAACTAAAATCACAGGAGTACCATCGTAGTTATACATTTTTCTTTATGTGTAGCAAGGTGAACTCTTATGCTATAAAATGTAGAATTGAAACTGAGATTTACTGCTACTGTTTCCCATTTCCTTTTCCAATGAATGTTGCTGAAGTGTTCCAAAGCTCTTATCTCAGTATTTTCCATTAGCTTCTATTGGATAACTTTGGTCATGTGACCCCTAGGTTAAATCATTCAATAATGTTTAGCCTGTAAGCTGTAAAATAGTGTTTGGGGTTCATCTCTGGCATGGAAATTGCTACATACGTCTTACTTTATTTGCTGATAATTGTTTCATGTGTACTTTATTATTGATTATTGTTGAGGAGTCAATAGGTAAAAGGAAGGACCTGGTCATCCAGGTTCGGGTCAACAGAATTGTTGCCCAAGGACACAAGCTGTAAATGACACAAATTTCCGCATTTGAGGATTAGTAACTTCCGCCTGCCTTTGGACCCCAGGAAAAAGTTCACACAAGTGGCAATGGTGACACTATCCTCAACTGCAGAGAGAGGTCCAGGGAAGTTATTATCTTAATCTTTGTGATTTAGTGATCATTTTTACCTTCTCTCATTTTATTTATCTCAACTTCTTTCTAACTGTTCGCTTAATCGATTCATATGTATGCCTTAATAACAGTGATATAAATAACCAAAAAGGACAGCACCACATAAGCTGCATTATAAAATGTCCTACAGACCACATACAGGACAGCAAATCTATACTTAGTAATAACAATTTTGGAACTGTCCATTTATGTGACTAAGCAACGCTTACTTGGATGCATCTAGACAGTTTCAGGCCGGATTGATTGAGGGGAAAAATATGTGTCGGCTCCTTAGTGTCATTATGAAATAAGTCATAAAAATGCAGTATATTTATTTTTTATTTCAACTGATTTTCTTGGATTTTGTTATAGAAAACCATATCAAAAGGGAAATAGAATGGATCAACTTAACAAAGAAAAATGGATTAGTGATACAGAGGATAAATTGAGGAGAGTGAGACCAAAGACAATTGATATTTGTTATTAAAATAAATTACGGTTGGACCTGGCCCTCTCTTCCGGATCACCCCAGATTTATGCCTTCCCTTGCTGAACAAGTTTTTGTTGGCTTTCAGGACTCTGTGCACTTTACTCCTGCCAACCAGTGGTGAAGTGTGTTCTACTAGTGGGCAACACAACCCTTTGTGCCACCCACTGAAGAAGCCCTGTAAACTTGTCTCAGGTCAGACACTGCAGCCTGTAGTTCAATTTTAAACTGCCATTTTCACCTGGTAAAATAAACTTTTTCCCCAGGCCCTGCACTCAGTCGGAGTTAAAGTTATAATTCTGAAAATGCCACTTTTATAAAAATTGGCATTTCTCTGCCCAAACCAAATGTGCCTTTCCGTCAGTGTCCAGGGTCATATGACTGTGAATTGCTCTTCTGTGGTTTTTTGTGTATTCTTTTCAGACCTGAGGACAAAAAGGCCTTTGGTGTGGGGCAGGGTATTTCTCTCCTGAGCAGGATGTCAAGGGGGTCACACTGAGCCTTCCTGAGGTTCAAGGGGTAGACTCAAGGATATGCCTGCCCTTTTCTTGACTACTAATGACTGCCCAAATGCCACTGACAAATGCAGCTTACACGTAGGCCTGCCTGCACTTTCTTACCCTAGACAGTTTGGAGCCAAACAAGGGAAAGGGGTAAGGTTAGACAAAGGGGGATTCCCTCACCCACAGGCTGGCACTCGGGATGCAAGTGGCATGTTCAGAACCTCTTAGTAGAATGCTCCTTGACCTGTTGAAGATTCGGGAGAAGAACTGCCTTGCTGACTGAAGAAGGAAGATGGGCCCTGCTTGCCTTGAACCCAGCCTCCACAGAAGTGACTCCAATGGGTTAGTTGGATGAAATCCAATGTGTGCTGCAGAGACACAAAGAGCTATCAGAGGCATCCCTGCAACAGCCCAGATGACCAACATCAACTGCACCTGCCTGGACATGTCTGAGCCCAGCTGCTGGCCTCTTATTGGATTTTGTCATTTTGGTGTCATTTTATTTATTGAAATTTTCACTAATTTTCTATTTTGTTTTGGGACTCTTGTGTTGTGTTTTCACATTATTACTGTTTCAGTACTGCATAAATTCTTTACACTTAGGGGCCGATTCCGATCTCGGCTGGTAGGGCTCCGAATCGGATTCGGCTTTACCGGATCCGATTCGGAGCCCTGTTTCCCGACCGATTCGTACGTGCGTCCGGGCGAGCGAGTACGATGCGAAAACTCCGACCAACTCGTTCGCGAGACCCAACCGCACCGACCGACTCGTACGCGAAAACCGACCGCTCTGACCGACTCGCTCGGACACGCCTCGCACCGCGCAATGGAGACGTTCCCCGGCCGGGCAAGTACGATGCGCGCCGCGAGCAGACTGACCGACTCGCGCCGTCCGGCTTGAAGGAGCAGTCGGAGCCGTACTTTGGGGGTCCGTGTCGGACCCCCCTGTACGCGTAGCTGCGCGAGTCGCACACAGGGGGGACCCATGGGTCCCCCCTACCTGTGCGTGTATGGCGCGAGTCGCTTCGCCACGTACACGCTGTAGGGGACGCCCTTGTTCACCTCGCACCCATTGAGTCAATGGGAGCTCGCGTACGCGTTGTACGACAGTCCGACCGAATCGAGTCCGATGGCATACGTGCGCATCGTACTCGTTCGGTCGGGCTGCTAGGGTCCGATTCGGTCGGAAATCTCTCCGAGTCCGGCTCGGTCGGAGAGATTTCCGGCCCGAATCGGAATCGGCCCCTTAGTCTCTAAGTTAAGCATGACTGCTTTTGTGCCAAGCTACCACATGGTTAAGTACAGCCTTATATTTTATTGACTTTTGTGGGTCACCTCATGAAGGATGGTGTTTATTACTTGAGTGGGGCTCTCACCCCCCTCATTTAATAACCCAATTTCTAACAATTAGTTACAAGACATATGATACGTACTAAACAGAGATCAAGAAACAGTAGGTCTGTCTATCTACGCAGGAATATCTGTATTTTCTGCAATCATCAATGTTGGGTATGTAGGTGTAATATGAATAGCTGAAATAATTTGTGTATCTAGTTTTGATGTTGAACATGATCCTATGCTGTGATTTACACTAGGTTATTGTAGTATGTATGGTAAGCCTCCAGTTTGAAAGTACATTTAAAATAAAATAGACTAGTTATAATGAGTTGTAGCAGAGTTGATAAGTATCAACTGAATCACACAATTGGATTCACGTTACAGAAATGTTGGGAGAGATATAATCTATAAACTGAGATTGGGGAATGATCAAGGGGGCGTCTTCATCTGTAGGACGACATCCACTTTCTTCCACAGTTGACAGTTATTCTTAGTGACGGTGGAAGGTTAAACAGTAGGATTGTTGGACTTGAGTAGGAGTAAGCTGTAGTTGTCTTTCCTGAGATCATGCAGATTTGAGCTAGTTTCTGTACCTAGACAAACAGCGGCAGAATGAAGCCATAGTAATGTTTAATATCTCTTTATTTCAAGTCAAGATATGTATGGGAGTCAACAATTGAACATCATGTGGGCAAGTTTACAGTCTGGCTGATGTCTGCACCAGCAAGTATCATTATGAAGTATATTTGCTTCGAACATTTTTGCTAGTATCCAGAAAGTTCTATAGATGGAAAAAATGTGTGATTGTGCAAAAGATGGCACTCATTTAGAGTTAAACGTAGATTGCCAGATGCATGGGCAATTGCAAAGGATTCAGTCGGAAATTCATTTTTTTGAGATGATCTTTCCTAGTTTAACATGACTTTTGCATTTCGTTTCAAAGTTTTGGGAGTAAGAAGTTAGTAAATGTTTCAGACGGTGTGATCTTTGCTGGATAACTTACAGTGATGAAAGACCTAAAGTAGCTAAAGGTCCAGTCTTACAGACTGCAACTTTGTTTTTTAGAAAGTTGTAAAAAGCTATGATTCAAGTTATTTTTCACTTCTAAAGCAGGGAAATGTTTAGAGACTTCACATCATCATATATTTTGAAATAAGGAAATTCCTTACAAATTAAAGAAGTTTGTTTTCCCAAGTGGATATTGGATTAGATTTGAACATTTTTTTGTCAAGTTGGCGTTAAGTTTCCTTAGTGAAGCAAAACATTTCAGGTATGATATGTATTGAGTGAGATATGTTGATACCAGTCCTAGTAAAAGAATAAATGATATTAGTGGTGAGAGAATAGTTATTTCAGTCACCTGCCAATCCAGAGAAAATGGGGACCATGATGGCAAAGGAATGCCATAGGAGTTTGCTTACTAAACACCTCCTAACTGTTTTTGAGACAAATTTTATTAATCAGGATTTTTTTGTTGATTTACAAAGAAAGTTTGAGTTTTGTAGTCCCAGGTTTTTAAAAAAATTCAGTCCAGGATCTAATTGGTATCATGCTAATTAAATAGTTTGCAATTGGAGTGACGCTCATTTTGACGATCTCCAGTCAACCTCACCAGGACTAATGTGACGACCATTTTTATAATAGATTGGATATTTAGTTTCAATTTTATTTTTCAATGAACTTAATTTGTTCAGTGACATTATTGTTGCATAAAATCCCTATGTTTTTAAGAAAACTGGTTGCCAAGAAAGACCATTATTGCTCAGAATGGCAAGGGTGCAGATGATATCACAGGTGGATTTTGAAATCATCTTTGCTCAGCGCATACCCAAAAACAGACACAAAGTTTCCAATAGTGTTAAGGTCTGCTGACAAGGCAGTGTAAATTTTTGTAGTAAAGATTAAGATACTGTCGGCATGTATGGCAATATTGTATGAGTTATGCCAATGGGATTCTGGGGTTAGATTTTAGAGTCGATAGTAGTAGGAAACTAACAGGGCTAAGAGGAAAACCTGGCAAGTGCCATGGCTAAGATTGAAGAATCTAGAAACTGACTATTTAGTCTAACATTTGCTGAGGGACTGTAATAGAGCCATTACCACAGAGGTGAAACAGTCATCAAATCCAAATCTTTGATGTGTGACATACAGGAATGTCAAGGAGACTTTGCCAAAACAAAATTGTGCATCTCAAGCTCTGACTGCAGTAGGCAATGTCAGAAATCTGGCCTTTTTAATTACATGAGTCAAGAGGCAGACACTTTCACTCGATAGGCAACCTTTCCTAAAGCCAGTCAGCAAGGGGTGTACAAGGTCTGGGAGTACCTTCTTAAGTCTGTCTGCAAAGATTCTGGTATACTTTAGGATCTCTGCTGATCAGTGATACTGGGCTACATGTTTTCTTGAGTAAGGTATCTTTCATAGAATAACCACTATAGTTGCTTCTGCTTCACTAACCTTGACTTTACAGAACGTTGTGAAAAGCGTGAAGAGGTCCATATGAGGATCTATAATTTCCTGCAAACATAAGTTTTAGAAAAGAGCTGGCAAGCCATCGGAGCCTGGGGCTTTAATGTTCTTTAATGATTTGATGGCTTTTATAAATGTCATTCTTTCTGGTGGTTTGTCTAATTTAAGTTTATTAATTCAGAAACTGTAGATAGATGACTTTTATAAATGTCATTCTTTCTGGTGGTTTGTCTAATTTAAGTTTATTAATTCAGAGACTGTAGATAAGGGAATATTCAAGTACTCCATGCCAGCCTGGGTGTCATCCTTCTTATTAATGGCATACACATTCTTGTAAAGTGTTGTAATAGTTACAGAACATATCAGCAACATCTTTGGCCAAGGTGAAAGGTTTACCATTAGGTTCTTTTATGGATGCATCACTGATCTTTTTTTTTTATTTTTAACTTTAGGTAATTAGCAAGTGTTTTTGCTTCCTTATTTAAGAGGAAGGGCTGAATGGCTTTCTCAAAAGTGACCCAAGACCTACTCTGCAGCTCAGTGCACAATTATGTTCATATTTGCAGGAAATTAAGTTGTTTAATAAAGAAGAGTCTCCAATTAATTTAATTTGTTGTTCCAGTATTTTAACCTCATATTCTAACTTGGTCATAGCTTGATATAGCAACATCAATTTTGCCTTTATCCCTCTTAATGTAGCTTTTAATGAATCACAAAAGATTTGTGGTTGGAGCAAGTAGGACTATGTTCTGACAGAAACAATTTGATAATTAAAAAAAACAAAAATGAAGTGGTCTTCTGCTTGTGGAGCCTCTTAAGACTGGGTTTATAATGTATGGGCCCGACTCACAAAGGTAAAGTTAGACCAAACGTCTAACTTAAACCAAAAGTCTAACTTTACTAATTTTTGGTATTCACATAGGTAAAGTTAGAACAAAAGTAAAAAACTTTTTTGCAGTTTTATCTAGAGCAAACTCGACCCAAAGGTATTGGAGTGCTTTACATGAGCACCAGTTACATTACAGAAGGATACATTCATTTTTTTGGTAGGCACGGGGAGATTACGTGATTTGCCCAGAATCACAGGATGTTGAGCTGACGCCTAGACTCGAACCTGGTTCCCCAGTTCCTACACATATAATGTATTTGTAACACTATGCATATATATATGTATATATACATATATATTTACGTACAGTGTATTTAATTAACAACCTTATTTCCTATCAGTAGCGGCCCGTGGTGGGAGTGCTGCCGGGCGGTGACGTGGGGAGGGGCAGGGTGGGGGGTAGTAAACTACGGAATACGGCCGAATAGAGGTAAGTAAACATATAAATAAATAAAACGAATTTCGTTGCGCGCGCTGCATCGCATTTGGTGATGCAGCGCGTGCAACAAAATTCCTTTTATTCATTTATATGTTTACTTACCTCTATTGGGCCGTATTCCGTAGTTCTACCCCCACCCTGCCCTCCCCACCACGTCACCGCCCGGCAGCACTCCCACCACGGGCCGGTACTGTTTCCTATGTTGTGTCAGTTTAAATATCTGCCTCAATTTATTTCAATCAGTGTGTTGCAGTACCACTGGCTGTCCTAAAATTCATAGGAGATATAGATGATATTTTTCTAATATGGAATGGCACAAAGATCAATTAGAAAGGAATATCAAAGTATTGAATACTAAACATGACAAGACTACATTTATAAGTGAAATTGAGAAAACCACTATTCATTATTTGAATATCAGTGTAACATTATGGGAAGGCAATTGGAGCAAATCAGTCTATTCTAAACCAACAGACCGAAATAACCTTATGCATGCCTTAAGTCATCTTCCAAGAGGCCTTATTGAAAACCTCCCTTTTAGTCAAGTACCACTTGTGATGAGACCTGCATCAGATCTGCTTGAATATAATGCATACACATAGTGGCTAAACAGGATATAGCTAAGCACTGGGGGAGACCCGAGCCTCCAACACTGAAGGAGTGGCGGACTGGTATGGATATATATGGGAGCTAAAAAAACTGCGAGGGGATAACCGTGGAAAGTTCGGAAAATCTGGCAACCATGGCTGAGCTATTACAATCTAGAAATGGGAGAGTTCGAGAGGGAGACAATAGCCAACACCTGAAACAGGGCAGGGGTGGGGGGTTCGCTCTCCTAAGTCCACACTTAACTAAGAGATCTGCGAGATATCCCATACAGGGGGGGGGGAAATACCACTGGGGTCGTGAGGGGGAATTGTACTCCTGCTAATTCTGTATCTTTATCATTTGTAAACCTTGTCACCTGTAACAGATGGACGATGACCGAGATATATCTGCTGAATTGTTTTGATGTTTTATTAAAAAACAATAAAAATATTTTTAAAATATATATATAATGCATACAAATATATAAAAAAATATAATGCACTAGAGAGTTCAGAAAAGAGCTTACAGTGATGATAATCTTAATATGGCTAAAGCACTTGAGAGTAAAATTGAGAGAACAGCAATTTTAAACATTCAGAATGAGAATAAGCCAAAAGAGCGGCTGGCATTTGTGAGCAAATATTCAAAGCAGAGTGAGAAAATCAAAAGAACAATCCTTAAACATTGGACATTAATTGAAAATGATGAAGATCTGAAAGAGTTGTTTATTGAGAAACCCATTTTTGCACACTCATGAAATAGAAACAAATGGGATATTATCATTAAGACAGAACCAAAATAGAAGTGAGTCATACAAAAACTTTCAAAAGAGGGACTTACACTTGCATGAACTACATTCATTGTAATAATACGATGAAAGGTAGATTTGTTAGTCATCCAGTAACTACAGGACAGATGCAAATGAAACAACCTAAAACGAATGACACAATGGGCTGTATTTACATCATAAGATGTGGGAAGTGTTTTGTGAGAAAGTTCATGCTTAAAGCCAAAATCAGATTTTCTGAACATAAAAGAAATATAAGAAACAATACTCTGAAGGCGCTAGTAGCCATGCATTGGAATGATATGGGACATAATTTTAGTTAAATCAAGTTTCAGATATTGGAATAGGAGAAACCTTTGGATAGAGGCGGAGATACGGAGAATGTACTATCCTGAAGAGAGAATTTCTGGATAGAGAAATTGAACACTATAAAGCCTATTGGCCTGAATAATAAAAAAAAGATTTATATTTAAATGAGTCATACACATTGAGGATGAAATAGTGATGTACATTTTATGAAAATAAAAATATTTAGTATGTTGAAATGTACATGTTTTGCTAACGCTGAATAAATGAATCTATAAAGATCATTTTATGGAGTGTAGAGATTAAGATATTACAGAACAATCAAAATTATCATAAAGACTGTATTAACAGCACCCACCTGAATTTATGTAACAGTCAATATCATAAATACCTACCAATATAAGGGGGAATGCAGAATGAATAGTGAAAAACTTGCTATATGCAATCTTGGTGATTGAGTGAGTCTAAGTGAAGGTTTGTTATGGGATGAGGGAGGCCACTGGTAGGCAGTTTAATACCAGCCTAGTCTTGGCAATCAATTAAGTAAGTCTAAAGGGGGTTTACACAAAGGATTGGTCAGTTTATTTAAGACTTGGGTTTGTTTAAGGAATCACTAATCTTAAACGTTATCTTTTTTTTCACAAATTGTCAATTGTTAATAAGCTTAAAACAAACCAGGGAATAATTTTGTGATTTGATGAAAATAAGTTGATAGGACAATCATGTGTTATAGGAGGTTGATCAGTTGTGCTTATTAAAACATGCATTTTTGCACTGTGGCTTTGGCATTTAGTTGGCATTTAGAAAAGAGAGGACAGTGAAATTGTGAGTCTGTAGGGTTACTACCAGTTGACATGAAATGTGCAAGTTGGTATTTGACACTGGTGGCATTTCTTCACATAACACATTGGGAGATGAGGGTTGAAGATATAGAAAGCTTGTAATATCAGTATCATGAATGGTTTGTTTGTGTTTATAATATATTATCCTTTGGTTATTATTATTATTGTGGAGTTTTTGAATTAGAAGTTTACGACATTTTTTGAGAAATGATTGATGTGGATACAGATTAATACACTGAGAAAAGCTGAGACGGTAGGCTAGTACTTTGAGTTCCATTACGTACACAGGTGTTCTGATATACTACTCATTATGGCCTTACAGAGTTTTGGAATTGAGCATGAGGGTTGTTTCCCAAGGGCACAAATACATTTTTAATTTCTATGTTGAATAGTGAGTGTAATGTATAATCTAATATTTACGTAGGGTCTCACATGGTGTTGGCCAGGATAAATATTAATTGCATTAAATTAGCTAACTTTTGTTGGTCACAAAATGCTTGATATTGATGATGAGCTTCATAACTCTGACTTAGCGAGCAATGCTTTAAGTAGTAGGGTTACAATGATGAATTTTTTTTATAGAAATTATCCTCTAAACAAGCACATTAGAGTGAAATGTGTTGAAAATTATTAGCAAATGATGATCGAATAGATGAAAAATCCCAAGTTTAAATTTGATGTTGATGAGTTGTTCACATAATAAAAAGAGAATGAAAATATATAATGAAATAAAAGAATGAACTATATGAAATATATCCATGAATATTTTTTCCATGCACAGATATATAACAGGTTGCAACACAGTGCAAGGCAAGGCAGTCTGCAAGGCAGAACAACAAGTATTTCTGTGGTTAAATTAATAAAGATTAGGATTTTGACTGGGTACCAAGTGTCAAGGTACTTCGCTCCTGCACCCAGATATTTAAGGAATACCACAATAAATTGACTTATTTTGACAATAAAGCATTGTATTTAAAATATTCAGAAATGAACATTTCAATAACGATTATAAAAGTAGGAGGGTACCAGTTGCACAGTAGCTTTTTCCTATCAATACCTGTGGTTGGCCTTGTGAGGCGGTTGACTTATGCCAAGGCTTTTTTGACACAGTATTAGGGCAGTAGTAAGATTGTAGGTTCATTTTGTGAGTTGCACTGGTCTTACTGTTTGGCGTGTGTGTGTGTTTTGTATTTGTATATCCCTCCCAAACCCCTCCTTAATTATCCATTTCACCCTACCCATTTTTGAGCAATTATTCCCCATTTTCCCACCACTTCTCCAGTCTTGCCCACAAGTATAAAATTGTAAATTTACTTATGTGGAGATCCAAACAGAAAGAAATAGGTGAGGCGAAGCTAGGGGTCAACACCTGAAGTTTTTTTAATTGCACTTAACCGTATAGAGTACAACTGAAGTACCACTTTATGTACAACAGAATACTGTTTATGAATCAAGCCCTTAGTCACTACTTCTCTGTCTGGTCTTTATTGCCTAGGATCATGGACATTGTGATTTAGGCATAATTGGATATCAAGATCAGTTCTATTGTGGAATTGTCAATTTGTGCGACTGCCAATGAGAAGATTATCATGAGTATCTGCTGTGGGGCAAGGAGAAATACAATGCATGTACTGACCATCTTCTGAATCAACAGTTTTTTTCTGGGTACTAAGGCAAAGTCCTGTGGCAGTAGTGTTTGATGCTCACTTAGATTTGCATCAGTTCTTTATTATGTAGCATGGAGCAATAATATACAAGTCAGTTACAGCCTGCAATCTACAAAATCAAACCACCAAGAGGGAACACCTTCACATTAATAATGGTAGGGGTGGACTCTGACTGGGGTGATGTATAAATATCACTTTGTTTTTATAAAAACTGAATAACCTAAATAGAAAAGGAACAAATGTAGCATTAAAAAATGGCAAATGTCCAGCAGGAAGGTAGAATACATGCCACACTGTGCTATCACTGTAATGCTTGTTCCTTGTTTACATTGTTATGAAGTAGCCTGAAAGAACTTGCCCAATGAACTATCTGCACAGAGGTGTACTACTGAGCTCTTTACACTGGTTTTCTCTACTTTTCTCAACCATGAAACTGATCTTGGGAGAATAGTTAATTACACTTTCACTTTCTATTTGTCACAGTCAATCATGGCCTATTTGTATCCCACAACTAGTTAACAGTCTTGTGGTTAAGGTTGTACAAAAGTTGTTATGTCCTATAACTGCTAAGCATGCAAAATGCCCATCTGTGGTTTGAATCAAATACTGATTACGCTTTGGCCTTGTAGCACTTCAGTAACACTAGGGGAAACTACTGTTCCAAGAAACGGAATACGCAGAAAGTGGATAAGTCCATGACACATCCTTGATTTCTCTGAGTTAATATTTCTCTGCATGGTCTGTGATGATTTCATTTAATGTGATGATGGGGCATTCAAACCTGTTATGTAGATATCTGTTTCCCCATCTTGCACTGGCAGGCAGGCCATCCCCTAGCAGGGGTGATGGGAGGGCTGTAATAAATAGCCTTTGTGTTATGAGCACTGTGGTGGAAGTGGTGTTCTAGGGTTCAAATATTTTTATTGAAACTTTTACAAATACACAAAAATATGCATACAACATAGCAATATGTGATCTTGCTATAACAAAAATTAGTTAACATAAAAATGAAATAAAATAAATATGGGCTAATGATACTAATATAAGGCAGATATATAAAGAATTAAGTATGTTGAATAAGGATAAGAAAACAAGTGCATAAAAAGGTAAAGTTTTCACTAGAACAATCTTAAATATGGTAAAATATTATTTGCAATATAATCTTCTAAAGGTTCCCTGAATAATTCATAAGATCTAGGAGGTTTCAGTAATTTTGATAAAGGTAGTTCAAAACCTTTTCTATAACAAACAGCCAAAAACCACCATACATGCAGGCCCGTAGCCAGAGGTGTATGTTTTGGGGGGCCTGGCCCCCAGTAATGACAAGACAAAAAAGAGGCGTCCTGGGGTTGGATTCAATCACAGATATTTGTGGAGAGAATGGCGCAATAAGTATAGGCCTTAACGCATACCATGAATTATTGGTGTTAATCTACTCAAAAAAATAACTGTGATTGAAATTATAGCAGAGACGTTTTAACCCATGGTCAAAGTGGGCTCTGGCCCAGGGCCCCAGCCTTTCAGGGGGCCCCCTGATAGAGCCAGCTCTGTTTTGCAAGGGTGTGAGCAGAGGGGCCAAGGTGTGAGCAGAGACTGAGGGGCCGATTCACAGAACTAATCTGAGATAAAATCCTAAACTTACTACTTTTGGTATTCACAAAAGGCATTTAGTAGTAGTAAAGTTAGGACTCCTAACTTTACTACTACTAAATGCCTTCTGTGAATACCAAAAGTAGTAAGTTTAGGATTTTATCTCAGATTAGTTCTGTGAATCGGCCCCTGAGAGGCCAGATTGTGAGCAGAGGTGCCAGGGTGTGAGCAGAGAGGGCAAGGTGTGAGCAGAGAGGCCAGGGTGTGAGCAGAGAGGCCAGGTTATGGGCAAAGAGGCCAGGGTGTGAGCAGAGAGAGCAGGGCGTGAGCAGAGGGGGCCACACAGATGGGCTAGGGGGTGAGCAGGGGAGTTAGCACAGAGGGCCCAGGATGTGAGCAAAAGTAAGAGTGAGTACAGGCAGCATTATGCGAACAGAGTTGGGAGTGAGCAGAAAGAACAGTGTGTGAAAAGAGCTGGGAGAGAACAGACTGGGCAATGTGTGAGGAGAGGGGCATTGCGTGAACTGAGGTAGGAATGTGTGAGCAGACGTAGGAATGTGAGAGCAGAGAGAGAGTGAGTAAAGAAGTCACTGTGTGGACAGGTATGGCAGTGAACAGAGGTGGGAGTGAGCTAAGAGACAGTGTCAGTGTGTGCGCAGAGGGGGCAGTGTGTGCAGAGGGCAAACTGTGAGCTGTAGGGACCAGTATGTGATCAGAGGGGGCATAGTATGAGCAGATGGGCCAGAGCAGTGCATAATTTGAGCCAGTGGTTGCCAGTGAAGCCCACCTGGACTATTTCCTTATCAGACATCGACCGAGAGCAAGAGAGCAGAAAAACATAGTGGAAAGATGAAGAGAAGTATGTGAAAAACATCACAAAGAAAGAAAGCAGGAACCTGCAAGAGAGGGAAAAAGGGACCACGAGTGTCTGGTAGTGGATTAAAGCGGTATGAGAAAGATTCAAAACTATGCATTCAGCGCACCGACATTTACTAGCCCCGACCTCAGGCTTCTAAGCAGAGCTTTGGGCACCGACATTCTGTTACAAATTAATCACTGGGCCAGAGTAAGAGTAGAAGAACCAGCGTGTGAGCAGAGGGGAAAAGTGCGGAGTGAATGAGCAAGGCACCAGGGTGTAAGCAGAAGGGTTAGTGAGAAAAGGTAGCAATGTGTGAACAGAATGGAGGGGGGTGAGCAGAGGGTCAATTTGTGAGCAGAGGGAAAGTATGTGAGCTGAGTTAGGAATGTGCGAGGTGAGGACTGCATGAGCAGAGGCAGGAGTGACAAAAAGAAGGCAATGTGCAAACAGGTGGGGGTGAGAAGGGACAAAGTCAGTGTGTGAGCAGAGGTGGAAGTAAACAAAGGAGACACAGAGATGGGAGTGAGAAAAAAGACTGTGTGAACAGAAGTGGAGCGAACAGACGTGGGAGTGAGCAGAGTGACAGTGCCAGTGTGTGAACAGAGGGGGCAGACTGTATGCAGAGGGCAGACTGTGAGCTGAAGGGGCCAGTGGTCAAGGGCTATCTTTTTGGCTATGAAGACTATTCTTAATGCGCAGAAAGGGCCTGCTACCTCCAGCAACAGACTCCGGCTCCATATTACAACAGGAAGCCCAGAGGTGCAATGAGTAGTAATTGCGTGGTTGAAGGAAATAATCTGGAGTTCAGGAAAAACTCCAACACCACGCCAGGCCAGTCAACAAGAGAAGCAGAACTGTCCAAAGGTGCAGCTGGATGCAGAAAACATCAAGATGCTGGAGCATGAAGAGAACCCAACGAGTCCAACAAGCGAGCAGCAAGCAAGCGTAGTTGCGATGCAAGAAGGTGAATTTAAGTTCGTCTCCTTAAATAGGAACATTCAGGAAGTGCACCTGCAAAGAAACAGAAAGTAGTATTCTGCCATATTGCCTAGGGAAACAGTATGTTAAAATGGCAAGGTCAAAGTGGGCAATCGTCCAGGGCCACCACTTTTCAAGGGGCCCCTGGTAATGTGATCTTTCTATCACTCCATTTCACCTTTGGCAATTTTTCTAATGTTGCTTTCTTCCTGCAGGCTTGAATGAGCAGAAAATGCGTAACAAAATTCAAGGTTGTTCTGAATGGGGGCCCCAAAAATTCTTAAGACGACACTAAATTATAGATGTGTGAAGTTGGCTAACTTGCAGGATTAAGTTCCTTCTGTTTTTTAGTGCAATGGTAGGTTTCTTGTATTTTTTATTTGAAAGCAATTTTTGCTATTCCTGCCCCGAGCGTGTGGGAATTTCTGCAGCAGAAAATCATCATCGGCTCAGGGACTAAACTTTGCCATGGACAAAAGACTGGGCGAACTCTGGGGGAATTCTGGCCACAATAGAGAAGAGTGAAGTTTGGCATTTTGCATGTCAGCTTTTAAAAAAGGACACTTGCAATAGGACGGGCGGTATATCCGTCATGTTTGTAACAGAGTACCCATCTGCCAAGTTCTAAATTGGGGCCTTTGTTACAACATACGCATGCCCCATCAGAGTTACAAGAATGTTGTTCTGAAAAGGCTGTAAAATACGAGATCTTCCTCGGACAGTCAGCAACAAGACAGGTAACATGAGTGCGGGTGGGCCACTACAAGAGGCTGGGATGGGCCAACCCGAGGACAGCAGCTTTGATGAGAACATTTGTTCTATCTCCAGTAAAAGAACAGGAGTGGGCTAGGGGAACCCCCGGCCACAAGACTCTGCTGTTGAGTAGTGAATTTACAGTTATGGTCAAGGCTCATGTTCTATGCTAGCCTCTCAGCTTCACTTTATTTTTGCTTGCATGATGCCTTTCATTTGGAAAAGTATCCAACTTCCACAAAACTAGACACCCTTCTCTCATTCTTGCGCAGCTGGATTCTTGCTTAGACATCAGGCAGCTAACTTTGCTTGTACAGACATATATGTCTGAATGGTGAATGTAGAAAGAGTGAGGCTTGCAGCATGACAGATGAAAGCTACAAAGCCATTGTCAGATGTCATTGTATCAGGGAGTTTGATTAGCTGCCAAGTTGTAATCCAAATTAGAAATCCATCATATCACCTCTCTGAAAAAACCACCGCTTCTCAAGACATCAGGTGTAATTTTCAGTGACAATACCAACTCTTCTTTCCAAGACTGACATACCTTTAAAAAGAGCGCAACAACACTTCTCATAAAGAGAGTATACTAACAGGTAACATGGGAAGGTGGAGTGCCATTATTAAGAGAATTGCCAAAAAGCACTGTTGGAAAGGTGTCATCGGTGAGACTTTAATAGAACTAAAAGTATTTATTTGCAAGGGGATTTTTGAGTAGTGGCCTACAGCCATTTACAGACAATAAGTGCATTTTTTTTATGATTGGGTCACTAACATTGCTGAAATCCTGATAAACCTTCAATTCAGCCCAAAGACTCTCATATCTTATCTTCAAATGCCCTCTCGCTCTCTCATTTTGCTCCTTTATGCTCACTCTCGTTTCTCTATCAACTTTCCTCTTAAACTCTGTCTATTCTGCCTCTCTCGTCTTTTGTTGTTCTACCTCTCTGCTTTCATCTGTAGATGTCTCTTTTCCTTCCACTCTCTGATGTTTTCCACCACCTCACTCATTTTCATTGCATCACTCCCTTTTTCTCCCATTCTTTCTCCAACTCTCTCAATCTTACTCTTTCTACATCTTGTACATAGCTTACACACCCCACACTTCACATTCCACTTTCGATCCCTCTTCTAATTAGTACTATTTACACACATTGTTCCTCCTCTGTATATATGTTTATGCTTTCTAGTTCCTTCTCTTTTTTATATGTATTCTTTCTCTGTATTACTTTTGAATGCTCTCTCTTGTGTTTTGCTATCTCCCTTTATCAATCCCTCACTTGCTTTTTCACCTTGTGTTTTCTTTTCTTCTCCTGATTTTCCCTAGCACCTCATCTATGTGCACAAATCCTCAAACTGATTGCTAGAATAGACAAAATCAGCGACACAGCCTCTGTGTATCTAAAAGAAGCAGTGAGACCTGCCATGGTTGGCAAGAACAGGCTGAACTGTTTAGCACTTCTTTATCCAGACAAAGGGATTAAGGTGAATAACATGGCAAGGACAGACTAGCTGCTCAGCATGGCAACATAGCCAACTCTGCAGCATTCTGATGCTCAGTGTAGGGACAAATCGAAGCATAGAGTCTCCAGGCATTGCCCATTTCCGGAGTTTTCAACCATGTGAGATATCTGTACCTGACAAAAAATGCCAACCCTACTTAAAAGAATATCAGCCCTCTTGAGAGATCTCAATATTCTTCTAATAAATTTATGATATCCCCTCATGAGAAGGGGTCAAACAATTCTACAGCTGCAGTATTGGGAGAGTTACTTGTCCCATTGGAGGTAGACCTGTCCTGCTGAGAAGAGTAAGTATTAGAGAAGTATCAATACTCTCCTGTTGAAAGTGTAGCAGGGCTTGCTAATAAGATCCGGCAATGTGTCATGAAAGACAGTTCTACAGAGATGTGCTCTAACTGTGCTACTAAGGTTTAGCAGTCCTGTTGCAAAGCACGTCTACTTTTCCATTGAAAATATAGTAGCCCTCTCGGCAAATGCTGCATTGCTTAATAGAGATTTTCCAACCTTACTGAGAAATGCCAGTACTATTTAATGAAAAGTATAGCAACCCTGCAGAGTAGTATTTATAGTGTCCAATTAAAAATATAGTATACCTGATACAAAGTGCTGGTAATAATTCAATAAAAGCTCAGTGGCCTCTCCAAGCAGTGTCGGTATTGCACCTCTTTTGAGAAGTTCCTGGGTTTTCCCAGAGAAAGTTCAGTTTGGAATTGTATTTATCGATTGCCAAGTATGATGGATTGGATTTTGTGTCTCCCGGTGGTACACTATCAATGAATGGTTCACACCATGGATCCCTCCATTTTAATCCACAATCTGGTGGCAGTAGGCCTACATGAAGCGGCCTTATCCCAGTTTTTCTCCTTTCTTTCTAGTCAGAACAAGGCATTTGCGATCCCACCATTACATTCTGAACAGTCCCCATTCTCTTTGTAAGTTCCACTAGTTCTTCTCTTCCAACATCTAACTGCTGGCGCATTTATTAAATCTTTCAGTGTGGACTACCTTTCTTATGCTGATGACACTCAACGTATCCTGTGCTTTGACCTGCCTCCGTCTCCATTTCTTAAACAAGCAAGGCTTGGGTCCTCTAACTGCCTGGACTGGACCACTATACTAGTAAAAAACAAACAAAGTGTCCAGACAGACTGTTCATACCAAATTAATGAATGAATAAGACCTTAGGCCAAACGTTCTAAAGTCTACGTGATTTATTTCACTTAACTCATAGTTTTTATAAAAACAATATTATGCTATTTAATCATGTCATGAAATGGGCAACACTTCATTTAGGTGCACATTGTCAGATAATGATCCTTTTTAAAGCAAACTTAGACACTTCAAAACAACACATTTGTGAAAAAGCATAATACAAAAAAATTCAAAACATGAAGTAAACATACATAAGTAATGATAACCAATACAATTGACCAGTCCTTGTTTCAAACAAGAGCACTAGGCGGACAATATCATGTTCCTACAACAAGGTCTTAGCCTATTGTCCTGCCTGTGGCATGAGTAATGGAGTTACACAATATCTACGGGTGTTGTCTTAGCGGGGAGCACCTATTTTCACTAGTTCCCTCACGACACCCCTATAGTAGTTCACCCATTCTCTAGAGCCAACGCGTTTCGAACCCCAACTTGCTGGGGGGTTCTCCTCAGGACTAGGACTTGGTCTTGAAATCTGTTTGTGGCGTCGAATTAATCAGGAATATTACAGTCAGGTGGAGAATATTCCTCGGAATAAATTGAAGTGGCTTAGCTGCACAAAACATGCGCTAGGATTCAGTTCATTGCACGCATGATTTCTATTCAATCGAACCTTGTCTTCTATGTACGATAAATACCCAGGTTTACTGGCTGCCACTACGAAGGGTCGTGTTTTTTAGAATCCGGTTCTCATTCCCATGGATCCTCCAACCACCGTCTCCCAGCTTCCATTGGCTCTGTAGCTGCTGTCTTAGTTGGACATTTTCCCCTCTCTTGGTTCGGTGCAGTTCCACACGTCCTTTACCGCCCTTGCTCGCCAAGTTGTGTCCTTCCCTCAGCCACCTGTGTTTGCCGTGGCTTGTGCTGACTCTGCCAAGATTGCTCCCATGTCGTCAGGAGACACGCTGAGCCGCTTTGACGCACACTCTCCACTCCTCCTTATATGGAATTGAGGTGTTGATGACTAGTAACTTACTGAAGTTCAATGCCAACAAGGCGGGTATACGATTTTGGGCCAGAAGAGGATGTAAAACCAAGCCTTTCTGCCCAGGGAGATGGGTAGGTCCTCCTCACCAGTCCCCAAGGTTATTGACTCTGGCTTTTGCTTTGATAAATTGCTGTCTTTTGGGAACAAGTGAACTCTGTAGCCCCTAATATTTTCAGCAGATGTGGCTGCTGGAAAAGAGTTTTACTTTCATCTGTCAACGTCTAAATGCTCTGGTGGTGGAAGCAGAAATTCTAGTAATAGTTGACCATGCTGGGGCTTATCTTCTGATATGACTCAGAGATTATAGCTGGCCAAGAATATAGTGCTTAGGTTGGTATTTACCCTTCATAAAGGTCTCTGAAGTTTTCCAGCTTCCTGTTGAGTAGTGGATCACTTTGAGGGCTATTAATGTCGCCAGCAGGCCTTTTATTAGAAGGGTTCTAAATGTATTCATGGAAAACCTTCTCAGCATGGCACCCCCCAGTCGCTTTGATCTGGCTCTGTGTTTTTGCTGGTGATCTTATGTTTCAACAAGCACTCTGAGCTTGGTGGTATGATCTTTTCGCTTCTTGCCCCACAGCTTTGGAATGGTCTTCTGTTGGCTATTCAACAAATTGCTAATCAGTTGAAGGTGGTTAAGGGGCTTAAATTCTAGCTTTTCAGTTAGCTTCATTTTTTAAGCACTCCTAGCACATTGATGTTTTCATTTAAATATCATAAGTTCTCATGCAAAAGTTTGACAACACCAGTCTAGGTTAGTGTTTTATCATTGTTTTCTAAATTGGGTCTACATTTATCATTCTATGGGCTTCTGAAAGGAAGAAGGAGAAATGCTGATACATGCTTAACACATAATGTTCACAGATCTGTTAAGGTGCGTCTCAAGTTCCTATGTGTATAAATGTTCACCAATAATTTGGCGTTCTATATATCAGTTACAAAGGACATCATAAAAGCATTATATTCATCATAAACATAAACAGATTATTTAATACAAAAAGGGTATTTTTAAAGGAATCAATAAATGTAATTAAAACAAGCACTGTCAAAGCCAAAAGGCCTCTCCCATAGGATCTATTGGCTTTGCTAATGTTTTTATACATGCAGTAGATAAAACATCACAGTTGCTGTACAGCACGGCTTAAACAAAAAGAAACACACTGACATGATCTTTTGGTAGGCGATTGCATGCTTTTAACACATATGCATGCACTTACAAAGGAACACTATTTTATTAATTTACCGATCTAAGCTGGATCTGTAAATTTTTAAAACGTAGCCCAGTATGGAACATGAGCACTTTTTTTTTTAAACGTAGAATGGGTGAGCAGGTTGTGGAGGGAGGTGAAGCAACATGTTAGATCATGGAGAAGCAACACGAGAGATAGAACACTGGCGAAAGAGAGCAATGTGGAGCATGGACACAGAAGCACACAGGTGAGAGAAAGCAACATGTGTGTTAGGGGAGAGAAGCACATGGGCAGAGAGAGGAAGCGGGGGAGAAAAACACACAAAGGAGACAGATGCACTGTCATGGAGTCCTTAAACAAAAAGAAGAAAAAAAAGTGTTTTCCTAAAAGCAAATAGAGGAAGCCAGCCAATCAAAGAGATGGGAAAGAGGCAATGTTCAAAGGGATGAACAAACACAAGATTTCCAAAAAAGCTATCAAATAAAAAGTAGCCAAATGAGATTGACAGGAAAGCCACCTATTGGTAAGTAATTGACGGCGCCAAGCCCCTGTATATTCTTGGTAAGATCACAATAAGTCTTTTGCAATTAGACAGCTTGCGCTGTCTGATAGTCTTGACTTAAAAAGCACAGTGAATGCAAAATCATACTTCATAGACTTTAGATTACATCATATAAAAATCACAAAACATACCTCTCAATTATGAGATTTTCTGAATAAAATGCGGATTTTGGTGATTAGTGTACAAAAGTCTGCATGTTCCTGCAAATACCGGGTGGCCATTTTTCCCCTGATAAATATCACCATGTTTGACTTGCTGATAGTTATTACAAAACTCATAATTATGTTATGTGCCGCAACAAGGGTTAAACACAAATCACAGTTAACTGGGCCAGTCGTAATGAAGGCCCCTTGTAATGATTTGGCAGCAAGCATATTAATCTACCAAGCTATATTTCACACCAGGCTACCTCTGGAGAGGCTGTAGACTTGAGCAGTGCTAGTCAAATGAAAAACTGATTTTGGCCCGGCCCTACTTGATCATCAAAGGAATTATACAATGTGGCAATAGGTAGATTTACTCATTGGACATGGCCTCTAAACGATGGTAGGATCAGGACAATGGAAGTCACACGAGGTATGTATGCCACTGGAAATTTCATGAAAGGATTTGTTGATTTGTGAGCACCAAGAATAAATATTCCACACAGTATTATAGTCTGTTGACCCTGAAAATCTTATTTATCAGGCCTGATCTGAAAGGTGAGAGGTAAATAAAGACTGTTCAAATTCAATTTGCAGCCTTTCAGCTGGAAATTCCAATTAGTGTTAGTACTCCATGATTAACAGTACTGCAAATCTTCTGGGGGAGTCAGTGCATGAAATGGATATGTAGAAGTGCAGGTACTCCTAGTTCCAGAGTACATGTTTCCTGCTTACAAGTGCTGAAACTCTCCCATTAAAATTATTGGAGAAGTGCCAGTACTATCCCTTCCAAATTAAAGAAGAACTGATAGTATCTGCCTATTTAAAGCACTGGGGGAAGTGCTATTAAAGGCATTGTAGCACCGAATGTAAGGAGTTTGCAGAGTAATATTCTTCTGAGAAATATGGATTTTGTCGCAATGAAAGTATAACAGTCATGCTTTGAAGAGCTGATGCATTAAAATTATAAGATCACAATGTGGAAGAATGAGTACTGTTCCTGTAAAACGTAATAAGAGCCCTTCTGGGAAGTGAAGCTAGTATCCCACGCTACCCACCAGTGTGAACGATATCTACTGAGGAAAAAAAGGTGGGTGAAGGGGTGTGGTGGCGGACATGGCATAAACATACAATACTTGGCCATCACCAGTTTAGATTGCCAGCAAGTAACATACATTCCAATATGTAAATAGCACTAAATGTTAATTTTCCTAAGCTCTGTATGGCCTGAGACTGAAAAAAGTGAAAAGCTATGTATTCAGGTTTAACAATTGGCGTGGATATAGATTTATGACTTTAAAAAAGCTTTCGAGAAGTACTCTTGGAGAAAGTATGTGAATGAATGTTTTGTATGCCAGAATATAATCATGTATTTTTCACACATAAAAAAAATTAGCAAGTGCTAACACACATGCTAACATCTCACCCTGGTAAAGAAAGTATTCCTGCTGTTGGTAGGCCTAAATCTCCCCAAGATAGAAAATGATCTGAAACTGGGTTCTGACTACCTACAAATATGTACATTTGTGGATGTTCAAAGATTTCACAGGTATTCCAGCCCTGTGTCAACCAGTCACCACCCACAGGAACTTTACTCACAGGGATTTAAGAGTCAACGTTTCTGTGAGGTACAAAATTTGCATAGCACTTGTAAAAAAAGACATATGCACATGCAAGTAAAATTTACAAGTCCAAACTGAGTTCTGATTAGAGACCCATATGGTCCCTGAAATAAGATAAAGTGAATGACCGAGGATCAAACAATGAGGTGCAATGGAGAAGCAAGTACTAGTACACAGGTAGTCAACCTAAATATTGCTATATGCTGATATCCTTTTCAAGCATGTGGTGTTAGAAAATTATAAACAAACAACATCATCATATTTGCACATACTTGTTTATTATTTAAAAAATACTCTGATCTATTTTTTTGTGTCAAGAGTTTATTATTCAGACTAATGCCTATAGCTCCCTTGCCTTTCAGCTTTCCTTGGTCAAAAGTGTGACACAAAATTGACCTGTGAGTATCATAAATAGTTCTCTGCTGCTAGCAGGAACAGATAAGAATTGCAGCTGCACAGCTAAAATGCAGAAACCGATATAGGTATTTATCCCAAGAAGGTCTACCAAGGTCATTTGGGGGACCCAGATATTAAAAAAGGCTGGCCCAGCCCTCACAGCACCCCCCCAGCTATGGCCCTGCATACATGTACAAATAAATTATCAGCCTGTTTTCAATTACAGCTAATAGGTTTACCAGCCATAAAAATAAGGAAATTTAACCTTTTAGTATAAGAAATAGATAAACAAGAAGTACTTATAGTTGGCTTGCAAATCACCATATTGTAGGGGATATTATCATAAATAGTACTTTTTCTAATTATTGCCAAAAAACCTGTCTCAAAATTGTAATATATGTGGGTGATTAAATACTATATGAGATAATGAGTCAATGACTTCACAACAATGCCAACATAATGAGGCCTTACTTTAATTTAGCTCTATAAAGCTTTTCAGGTGTCCAGAAGCCTTTACATAAAATCCATATGTTGATCTCGTAAAGTGCTGCAGGAAATAATCATGATGTATTGTCTAAGAATAAATTCTTCCATATTTCCAGAAAGTGATTTATTGATAATTGTTCATTCTATTTATGAGGGTCACTTAGTAATAGTGGTACCTTAAGGGAATGAATTATTTAATACATTGTAGATGTTAGCTATCTCGAATAATGGGAATCAGTAAGACAAAATATGGAATCTGGAAATGTAGTTGGGTACCCTCATTGGAAATGCATGTAATAGAGTATTGCATAAAAGTTCCTATTTATATATATATATTGTGGCGTGATAAGTGATAATGTGGTTAAAGTTCTTAAAATTAATAACATGCATCCTTATGGTAAATTTCATGTAGGAAATAAAAACTGTTTTAATCCATGTATTTCAAAAGTATATATTTTTCATAAAGTTAATGTTAAGTGGATTGTGCCAAAGAGATTTTTTTGTGAAGTAGAGATATCTGTATGGAAGACAGAATAAAGCTCTTCTCGGCATATAAATAACAGGTGATGAAAGGTATTTATTTGCGTTAGAGACAGAGAATAAAGCTGATAATCAAAGATGATTAACCAGATTTCCTTCTGTAGTAAGCCATTTAGGTTCCAAAACTGCACCTATCCTCAACACTGTGAGAATGTATTCATGCTTTGATAAGATTCCTGTTAGTGTTTGCTTAAGCTTAACTCACAGAATCTATTATGTGCCCACATGTCTGACTTAGCTATTTCAATATATGTCAATGAAGTTCAAACAGTATAAAAAGATTGTGCCAGCTGTGCCTGGCAAAGCATACTTGGAAGCCAACTGCTTTGTACCTCTCAAGCTTAAGATTAAATAAATATACCTCCACAACCATGTTTGATTGCTGTCTCTCATTAACAGACAAGTGTACCTGATTTGTGCATTCACAAATGAAAAGAATCTGATGTAAAATTATTAACATATATTCTTGCTCTAGGGTCAACATAAAGAACTTATTATCACCAAAGAAAATGTTGTAAGGATCTAAACAAAAATTGCCACTGAACTTTATCAAAACATTTTTTGGGCATCTAAAGCCATAAACGCAAGCGGATATGTAGCCTTAATAGATTTTGAAAGCACATGACTAGCATTGTATGATGAAAACCTTCCCTACATAAATCCCGTTTGACCATCATAAATAATTGATGGAAGAATTGTTGAAAGTCTATGTGCTACTATAGTTCACATCCATTTTATAATCATGATTTAGAAGAGAAATAGGTCTACAATTGGAAGCATAAAAATGATCCTTATCTAACTTGAGGAACACAACTGTTAAAGCATCTCTAAATGGCCCCCAATAGTAGTTGCGTCAGAAAAATCCTCATAAAAAGGCATCAGAATTGGGGTTAGAATTCCCTATAGAATTCTGCTGGAATCCCATCAGGGCCAGGGCTTGAACATATTTAAGAGAATTGGTAACTAAACTGAATTCTCAAATAGAGAAGGGTTCATCTAATGATGATTTTTCTTGTGATGAGATTGCAGGTACACCACAGGATAGTTAGAAGTTATCAATACTGTGATCAGAAGTTAATGAGGAGTTAGTGGATAATTGTCTGTAAAAGGATAAAAACAAATTAACCATATCCATTGAACTTGTAAATAAGTCCACTGTGGTGGATCTCACAGCATACATTTTGTTTCTTGCTTTTTGATTCTCAAATAATCACTCAATAGCTGACCAGATTTGATAGAACCATAATACAATTTTACCTTTTCATTAGCATTTTTTATTCCAGCTCACTTACTAAATACTGTATTGAATTTGTATCTCAGTTTTTATAACTTAACTTGTAAGTATTGTCTCCTGAAGCTATGAAAATAACTTCTCATATATAGCAATATCCTTAGAAATCTCAGCAATAGACTTTTTATAATTTTTATTTTCATTAGACATATGGGATATTGATATGACTTGAATAAAAGCTTTAAATGCATCCTATCTATAATCTCAGTTATATCTAATGTATTATTATGGGTAAAACATTATGCATGTTCTATCACCCCTGAAAGTGTTGTAGTTGATCCCACTTCCTCCCCTTATGAGTTTGGAGATATCATTTACCTTGTGCATTTAAAACAATTTCTGTATTCTTTCTCCATTTAGAAGGATGGGCTGAAAGAAAGATCATGCAATGTAAGGTCCAAAGAGATGAATGTATCAACTGAGATATCAATTGCTTACATTTTAGGGTTAGCAAAGAGTCACATAAACTGCAGGAAGAAAGGATAGGCTATTCTAGAAATCGAAGAATGACAATTTAAAAAAAGGAAAATTGTTTGCTAGTGGGGTGATGTTATCCAGATATCAACTAGCTTACTAGTAGTAAAAGGAGTTGAACAACAAATAAGCTTTGGGAGGTTTAAACTTAACTGTTGAAAGTCTTTCTAGTAATGGATCATAAATTAAATGAAAATCACTACCAAGAATAAGAGGAACATAGCCCAAAGTAATTATTTCTTTTGTAATCTGTTTAAGAATAGTAGTATCGTCACAGGTAGGTGTATATACATTCATTAATTGAACAATACATTTATCAGTTTTAGTTTGCACATATAGAAGTCTCCCCTCAGCATCACTATTATAATGTAGAATTAGAACATTTAATATCCTTGCAAAACATATTGCTACCCCATTTTACCATTTAATAGCATTCAATGAAATAATATCACAGATCCATCCTTTGTTCATAGAATATAAAATGCAATCATTAATATGAGTTTCTTGTAAAAAACAATATCAATCTATCTATGTAAATATTTACCAATCTTCCTTCTTTTAACTGAATGACGCAAACGTTTAACATTTAAAGAAACTATTTTAACATTGTATTTAGCATCTGTAGGAAAGTGCCCTTTTTGTATGGTTACTCCCACACTTTGTTTTCCAATGCTGATGGTTATGACTCTGAAAGTGCACTGGGGCCTGCTAACCTGGCCCAAGTGCCAGTGTTCTCTCCCTAAAATATGATAGATGTGAATTGGTAACCCCAATTGACAGGGTCTTAAACCCCCTTATAAGTCCCTGGCAAGTCGAACCAGAAGTATCCAGGGCATGGGACTTAACGGGGTCACCAGTGCCTGAAGCACTGATTGTTTCACCATGAGTGACCCAAGTAAACAGATGATAGCAGGCCTGCCATTGCCATTGCAGACTGCATGAGCAGAGCAAACTGCGCAAACTCGACTTTGCCCTCACCATTAGTGGCAAGGTTATAGCACTATTTTTAGTATATTCCAGACACCCCTAAGGTAGGTCTCCTGAGGCCTGGGAGGCAGGGTGCATTATGTTAAAGGTGTGGACATATAAGTACAAGCTTATATGTCCCTATGGTAGCCTTCTTCCATCAGGGGCTACTATAAGTGTTCAGGGGGGCCATAGGATAACATGGGCTGGCAGCCGGGCACCCTAGGTTGCCAGCTCCCCAGCTCCATTATAGTACTCAAGTGGCTACCCTAGAGGTTCCACCTTGTTGCCCCAGCTTTTCCTGTTCCCTGGCCGACAGCCTGCAGCTGCTACCGCAAAGACAGGAATCCGACCCCCTGCCAGGAGGTGTGAACTCTCTCAGGAGGCAGAAACAAAGACCTGCCTGGGCAGGAGGTGTCACCTCCCTCCCTGACAGGATGACTGGTGAAGTGCACATCAAGGAGGTGAGCTTCAAAGCACACACACCTGCAATAAGGCTTCCTCCCAGAGGAGGGAAAAACCAACCCCCTGCCACATGTACATTTGAAACCCGGTCAGGCAGGAAAATTAGATAGTCAGAAGGTGTACAGCCCCAGAAGCTAGCCACACCCCTAGGGTGGGCTACCTGGTCTTGACAGCCGAAGAAGGGTTCTGCTTTTTTCTACCCAGAAGCTTCTGGGTAGAAAATGTGCCACCCTCCCCAGGAAGTGGTCACCTCAGGGGTGGATTAGCCAATGGGGCTAGTAGCCCATTGGCTACGAGCACCCACACCCCTAAATTTAGAATTTAAGGGTCTCCCCTGGCACCAGAACCTCAGCTATGAATAACTTGCAACCAAGGACAAAGAAATGACCCGAGTCTGCGAATTCAGGACATGCACCAAGCAAAGGTGCGATAACCTGTTCCTGTGGAAACCACCCTACAACTGCATGACTGCGACTCATCCCTAACCAGAGATCAGTCCCAAAGGTAAGAGGAACCGCTCTGCAAGCCAGAGATACCCACAAAATTCCCTTGGTCTAGAAGTACTAGTCCCCAGCAGCCCGCAGGTAAAGCACGCCCCCGGAACCAAAGAATCACTGGCAATTGGGCCCGCCGGGGGAGCGCCCAAAAGTAAATTGTCTAGTGCATTGTGGTAAATGCAGTCCTGACCTCCAGCAACTTTCAGGCTGCAACTATTTTCCCCCAGGCTCCAGGATGTTGAAGTAACCCAAGGCTGAGCTTGCCGCTGCCACTACCTTTGTTCAATGCTGTGCCTCAAGGGAACCCCACAGCATCTTCGACCAGATGCCTCAGTGGCCCTGTTGTTGCGATTTTGCACCTGTTTCCTCACCAGCACTGATTAAGTGATAAAACCAGCAAACCTCACAGCTCCCGCTTCAGCACCAGGGACAGCCAAGACAACTCTGGCCCCGCGCCCTACATGCCAGGTAAAATTCAACTGACTGTCAGACCCTGGTCCTGGGACCCATATCACCTTACCACCCAGTGGTTTTTCCTGAACTCGACCTGCAAGTGACTGATTGTCACTAGTGTGATTTCCCATTGACTACAACATTATCGTTTTGCAAAAGTAAAATGTACAGATTTATTTTTCCTTTGAAAATCCATAACTCCAGTTATACTTATCCAACTGGTTTCTTTTTGTTGTCTAAATTTATATAAAATCTGCTTTGTTATTATAAATTGGTGTCAGATTTCTTTTGAGTCCTGCCAATTACTTATCGTCAATGTTGGTACTCCGAAATGCTTAACATATGTTCCTCTAGTAAAGCCTGACTGCTCTGTGCCACGTTACCGGGACTGAGCTAGGGATATTTTAGTGTGAATCCAAAGGACCGATTTGGGGTATTGTGAGAATATTACATAGAGAAGCCTAACCAGCCTCACTGCATAATACTCCACTTTCCTACACCATCCATAACTGTTATCCAATAAAAGTGAAAAATTTAATTTCTTGAAACCAGAAAATGTGTTTACATATGACCACAAAAGCCTATAACTAGAGCAATACAATCAGGACAAACAACATAAAAATCGGTCTATATAGAGAGAACATAAAATAGGAGTAATTAAAAACAGAGGAGTACACAAAGGAAGACAAAGCAGATTACCTGCTTAAAGTAGAAAGAATGAGAAACATATAGGAGAAACCAATAATGCAATAAATTATTAGGTGCACATTTGGAGACTTAAGCTACTAGTCTTAAAATGGGCAAGTTAAATATTTGTGGGTATCTCCTTTCCAGATTTTAATCACTGTAGACTCAAATGGGCCATATATATAGCCCGTATCTTTGAGACACTGCCTGAGGAGAGAAAATTCTTTAGGAGTATCCACGGTTTCTTTAGCACAGTCTTGAGGAATAAATACTTTGTGACCATCCACTAGAAGTCAAGGAATTTGCCTAGCTGCTTTGCAAATTTCACTGAAATTATGCTAACGCAGTACTCTGAAGATCATTTGCCTGGGTTTGACAGCGTTAGTTTTGTGCTCGGGGTACACGATGCACCTTATGAATTTCAAACTTGTCTGCCAAATTTAAGTTTAGCAGTTTGTGTAAAAGGGTCTCCTAACAGAGCTTACAATTCTGACCTTCTATATCCTCTGATAAATTGAAAATCCAGATTATATTTTCTAATCATATTTTCAAGATCAGTCATCATCTTGAGCATGGGAGCAACCATTTTAACAAATGATTAAATTTGATCTAATTGTTTCTTCTTATTGCTGATTTTAATAGCGTTATTCGTTGCTCTAGTAGACAGCTTTGCTAATTCTTTATGGATGCACCTAATGTTGCTAATGATAGAGTCAGTATTAATACGTATTACAGTGCCCCTCCTCACCGCCCATACTGATTCACTGATGTTGGGCCTTTCTCAACTTTAAAGATCACGTGACAATTGCTCACCGACTTACAGTGTGTTACCTGAGTTTTCCTGACCTTGTAGATCCTTGGCCGCCTTCATTCAGAGAGGGACGCCAAAGGGAGCCCACCCGCATGCTGGGCTGTCACCTTTCTTTGTCCTGAAGAAGACCCTTTATGACATTATAACTAAGCATTGTCTGGGTCGAAACGTCGACGGTTATTCTCGGTTCAGCTTCAACAAATCTCCTGGTCTAAATCACTAAGCAAATACGCTAGCCATCAGAGATATTGTGTTTCTTCTGACCAGTTTTTTAGATATATTGTTTCACTTTGTATATATTCACTGCACCACGATCACTGAGCACCTAATGTCACTATAACCCTTGTCACTCCAAGTTTCTTTTTCTGGCTTTGACAGCCTTGTGAATGTTTGTAAATATCCATGGGAACTTCAAGTCTTTTGAATACAATACTGCTACATGCATCTACTAATGAGTGCTGTGTATTATTATTATCTTGGTGTTCCTACATTCCTGAATTTGTATGCTCTATTTAATCTAAATGATTGCCACATTCATGTTATGTACTAAGCAACAAACTTTGATTAATTCTGCATGGTAAATATCCTTTTTCTTACCACAACGGAACCATGGAAGCTTTTTCCTCTTAAACTTTAGAGACCAGACTAGGGGTGAAGGTGCTTCCATTCGAGGTCCTCTGAGTCTGGTGGTATAGTTGTTGAACCAAATTGAAAAAATGTTTTCTGTCAGGGCAATGGTGGCGTAATTCATAATGAAACTGACTGGAGATGGGGCAGTCTAGTCCTCAGAGAGTAGGGCTCTCTCGACCACTGCAACTCTTCGCCCCTACTCTGGCCTGCCTCTATATGGCAGCTTTTGAGGAGGAAAACATATTTCAGGCCACTAACCCCTACAGCACAAATATTACTTTGTGGCGAAGATACATTGACGACATCCTCATTTTTTGGAGAGGAGATAGAAGCACATGCAACGCTCTACAGAACAATTTACATAATTCTTCTTCTATCCAGGACTGGAGGAGAAACTCCTTCTGTGTCAGAGGGCGGCAAGGAACTGCATCGATCAATGTGGAGTTTACCCATTCTGTCCTTAAGGTGACCAACGTCATTAAGGAGAAGTGAGCACTGTACGAGCACAGCATCAATGTCATTAGCATGAATACTGTAGGTGAAGCTAATCAGTTTGAACTGATCGGCTGTCTGGCAGTTCAATAATGTCCTAGATCCTTCTGGTGTAACGTACACCTTGCTTTTTAATGAACACTCTTTATGACTCAAAGTTGTTGTGAAAGCACCACTCTTCTAGTTTTGCCTGGCTTGTAGCAGCAGAAAACATTTGTAGTTGGGATTGACAAGTAGAATGAAATAGTCATTCAAATAAATTAGCAGCATGGCATAAGTGTGGAGGTCAAGTTTCATGCAGAGTGCAAGAGACAGTTTGAAAACTTGCTCACAGACCAGGTGAAGCAGCATGTCCTCTTGAATGTCAGCAACCACAAAGTATGTTTCGAGGTGGTCTACTCATTGCTCCATCTAGGGGCTTGGGAAGGTGGTAGGCTAGAGAGGTCGAAGGGAGTGATCGTCAGGAGCGTGACTATCATCCCAAGACAGAGGATATAAGCACTGATGTGCTGCAAACGTCGGTACCACACTCTCTCCTCTGGTGTGGTTGATTGGAGTTTGCTGGACTGTGCAGGAAAAGTAACATTGTTTCTTCCTGAAGGATGAAGTCTGTCCTCTCATGCAGTCATTGGGAGACTGCCAAGGCTGCCCGGGGGGCCCCGTAGGGGACCCTCCAACAGGGCGGCCGCCTTAGTGCCACAGGAAGGCACAAGTACGCATTTTGGCTCCCTGGGCTAGTGACCAGGGGAGGGGTCGGCGGGCCGCGTCACTTCCGGCCGAGGGAGGGGGATAGGGTACATAAGCCTTCCCCGCCCACGTGAGGGTCTCTTGACCGCTGCCCGTCTCGCTGTTTGGTCGCCTGTGTTGTCACCGGCCGCAGGATCGCTTTCTGGTGAGTTGTTTCCTCCCCCCCAGCCTCCCTAGGCAGGGGTGCCTGGCCGGGCTCGGCATCGGCGCCCGTTCTAGGGGGGGGGAGGACAGCTCCTCGAGGGCTCAGGCGACGAGGGGGGTTCCGGGGGTTGTGAGGCCATTGTGGCCCTGGGCACGCCGTATCATTTACGGTGGGCATGATGGTGGCGGGTCCCCTCCGGCCCGTGAGCTACAAGAACGCTGCCTTCAGGGAGTTCTTGCCCGGACCGGGGGCCTCGCCTAGGGTCCCGTTGTCGGGGCACATCCCGCTGGGCCGCTATGCCCTCCCCCCCTCCCCCAATACCTTGAGCAGTTTTCGCCTCCTGGCCGGGTGGCAGGCCGCGCATGGCGCGCGCGGGGATGCGTCTGGGGCTGGGCCCCCAGCATGTGCATCGCCTCCACCTCCCACCCCCCTCAGGGCTTACCGTGGTGGGAAGGTGGGCCATCTGGCATGGGGGGTGTCTCTGCTGCATGCGGGCTCCAGACTCCGGGCTCTGCGTTGAGCACTGGGGCCGGGGTCACTTGGGCCCGTCGGCGATCGTGCTCTGTGCGTTGGGGTCCTTCAGGGTGTGTTGGTGAGCATCAGGGGCCACGCCGTGCCGCATCTTCTCCCCCCCTCCCTGCTCCTGCGGGTCGCGGAGGGGTGGCTGGTGGGGGAAAGTTGGACGCTGCCTGCAATCGGGCTGGGGGCCGTCCCCAGGGGAGAGGGGAGGGGCCTCCGGCCTCAGCCCGGGCACGCGCTCTTCACCGAGGCGACCTGCAGCCTACAACGCTGACCCGGGATGAGTTTCACCGCGGGTTGTGCTCGCCCCGGGAGCCTCCACGCCGTGCCGCAGCTTCTCCCCCCCTCCCTGCTCCTGCGGATCGCGGAGGGGAGGCGGGTGGGGAAAGTTGCACGCTGTCCACGATCGGTTGGGGGCTGTCCCCAAGGGAGAGGGGAGGGGCCTCCTGCCTCAGCTCGGGCACGCGCTCTTCACCGAGGCGATCTGCAGGCTAGACCGCCGACCGGTCGAAGAGTTTCTCCGCGGGTTGTGCTCGCCCCGTGAGCCTCCCCAACTCTGTTGTTCCGCGGGTGCTTGCACCCCGGGGCTAGGGCAGGCGCTCCAGTCTCAACAGTCTGGCTCGCGCCTTCGCCGAGTGCCTCTACCTGCC
This sequence comes from Calotriton arnoldi, assembly GCA_963921515.1. Classification (NCBI taxonomy): domain Eukaryota; kingdom Metazoa; phylum Chordata; class Amphibia; order Caudata; family Salamandridae; genus Calotriton; species Calotriton arnoldi. The sequence continues at coordinate 499,444 of CAWUFW010009211.1, forward strand.
TCCTAGCTTGCGTTTCCCGCACCGCACCCCCCCACCAGGCGCGGGTGGCTCCGTGCGGGGGAAGGTGGGGAGGGTCGCGCCGGCTTCTGGTTCTCGGTCTCGACGGACGGCCGCAGGCTCCTGGGAGCGGAGGGGCGGGTTACGCCCGGCGAACACTTCTCGAGACTGTGGGAGGGAAGGTCGGCACCCCTGCTGCCATGTATGGAGGTTGTTGGGCCTTGTGAGTCTTCCGTGTGGCACTGCCGCTCCCCCCTGGCGTCTCCTGGCTGGCGGCGCCTCCCGTGCCCGGGGAGCGCGGTTTTCGCGGTGGCTCTTGGCACCCGTATGCGGGGACGGGTCTCTTCGAGGGGCCTGCTTGCGGTTCCCTGCGGGTGTGCTCCCCGACGTGCGGCATGCTGGCGGCGCGCCCTGGCGTCGACACCTGGCTCCTCGTCCCGGGGAGAGGGGGGAGCGTTAGGCGCGCCGCGGACCACGTCGGGGTGTGGCCTCTCCTGCGCTGTCTTAGGCTCCTGCAGTTGATGGATGCATTGCCTGGGACCGTGCGGATCTCGACGCTTTGGGGGGGTTGTGCCGGATATGATGGCATGTGCTGCTCGGATGGACCCATCGGGGTTTTCACGCGTTCCATTGTTCGTCATCAGTCACGCACTCCGTCTTCGCAAGGGCTGCCGCGGTAGGCATTGACACAGGGGGGTGCAGCATTAAACAGATGTTGCAGTTTGTCCGCTGCCGCCATGGGGCAGGGTATGGGGTATCTGGCTGGCTTGTTACCTACTGTGGAGCAGGCTGGGTACTTTCAGTCCCTTTAACGTTCTTTATTGTTTGCCACCCCCAGGTCAAGACGGAGCTGCCACCCGCGCAGGTTCACTCTGCCCCACACCCCCCCGACCCCCCACCGACACCCCTCCCCTCGAAACCCCACCCGATCTGGCAGGGAAGCAGGTCAGTTTCGCTGAGGGAAACGCCGAGCCGCTTCCTCTGAGTACGATTACTCATTCTCAGGAGAGTAAGTACAGACGCTGGGTGTGTGTGCATTGGGGACCTTTGGAGGAAGTGGGGGCTAAACCACGGTTGGGGGGTAACCTAACGTATCTCTGCTTCATCTCCACCCAGTTTCTGTGGAGACTCACAACGACCGTCACCCCCTTCGACACATCGCTCTCCCTTGTTGAGTAAGTACAGGCGCAGCTCGCTGTGTAACGGAAGGGACATTAGGAGATCTTGGGAGTGCCTGATCGCTGTTTGAGTGTTAGCTCATTGCTGTCTTTTCTTTCAGGTGAGCCCACCACATCAGGATATAATGGATAGCCAGGGATCCCCGTCGCTTTTCTCGTTGACGTCCCAGGTGGAGGAAACTCAGCAAAGCACTTCACAAGACGCTCAGCTAGCTGCCATCGTGGAACTGGCCAAGACCAAGGGATTGACTTGGGCCGCAGAACTTTTGAAGGCTAGTGACCCAGCGGATTCCGGGGTCATCTGTGGGGGTTCGAGCACTGATCAGGAGCCTAGTGAAGAGGCAGGCCCCTCCCGGTCCAAGCGGACACGCAGGGCAACTAACAAGGACTTCCCGGCAGACCCGCCGCCACCTAAGAGTCGGGCAGTGGCCATCACCCGAAGTGCCCTGCTGCCCGTTCCCCCGCCCGTGACGCAGGGAATAGCCCCTCCCACGGCGGACGGCACTCCCCAAGGGACCTTCGCTACTATTGAGGACTTGGGTAAGCTCTCTGACACTTTAAAGAGCTTCATGTCAGAGGTCAGAGCTGGTCTCGCTGGGGCTAGTGCAAGGGTTGCGCCCACCGCAGTGAACAACGGGGCTGGAGGGGTAGCAACGGCGGCAAATGTGTGGGCCCTCCAAGGGGTACACACCCAAGGGCATCAGTTGCTCCACCCTGTGGGGGGGCTCGGTTCAAGAGTTTTGACAGGGCCTGGGTTAGCGGGGTCTGCTAAGGAGACAGTGGCCGCCGAGAAAGTTGGTGGCCTTGGACCAGGTACCCAGACCCCGTCTCTCCCGGGTCCGATAAGTACAGCAGGTATTAGCGGAGTGCCTCTCGGCGAGGTAGTCGGTCTTCCCGCAGCGGGGGCCACGGCTAACTCCACACAGACCACACCTAGCCCTCCCCTAGTTGTGCTCTCCACAGCTATACAGCCGGTCTCGGCAGCCATTGCCCTTACGGTGCCTCCTCCGGCAGCGCATCCAGGACATTTGCTGGTATCTCACGCGCCACTCCTGTCAGGCCGCAGCTCCCTGTCCTGGGAGGTGCCCCTTGCGGTTAAGGAATTCATATGGAGGCGTGAATTTCTGGACATCTTTTCCTTACTCCTGCTTGGCCAGCACGGCCAGGACGCCCGGAGGGTTGGGGGCAAAGAGGAGGATAAGAAAGTCAGGTTTCAGGCATGGCCGGAGAAGTCGATTGATAACTGGTTATCGGCCTTTTCCATTTTTCAGTCAGTGATCTTGGAAAAATTCCCTGAGGAAGGGCAGGCACTGGTGCAATATCAACGGCTGATCCACACTGAAGCACAAAAGTGGGGGGTCAGGGTGGGTCAACTATGACCGCGAATTTAGAAAAAAGATGGCAGTATGCCCTGAGATGGGGTGGGATCAAAAGGAGGTCCAGTTGTGGATGGACCATATGGGGTCCCGCGGGCGCAGAACACTGTAACGCAGCCTAAGGCGCAGGGGGGTTCATCTAGATTCTGAGTCCTCCCAGACTGGCATTAAGGCGTCCAAGCAGTCCTTTCGAGGGTCACGCAGGGGGCCAAAGAGGGGGTTCAAGCGAGTGTCCCCGGGTACCTGCAACCTCTTCAATGCAGGGTCCTGCTCCTGGGGGATCAAGTGTAGGTTCCAACATGCCTGCAGTAAATGCGGTGGCCGACACCCCGCGAACTCTTGCCCGGCCAAGCAGGACAAGGCTCCGCCTGCTGCCAGTAAATAGGACAACTGAGGCAGCACCGAAGGATACTGCTAGATCCATCTTTTCCGCACAAGACCCTCCGCGCAGCTCCTCAACCTTTCCTCCCAGTCCACTGTTGCGTAGTGCACCCCTTGCCCCCCCACTCGGTTGCTCCCCTTGCTCAGAAAGGGCCGTCTCCCATCATCCTAAACAACATCCTCCCCCTTCTCAGACGGTACCCCATCAAGGACGATGGGGCTCTATTACTGGGAGGGTTCGCAGAAGGATTCGTGATCCCTTATGTGGGCACTTTGACTTATAGGGAGGCAGACAACCTCAGGTCTGCCAGGGACCTTCCTTCTGTGGTGCAGGCAAAAGTCAAGAAGGAACTGGAGCTAGGTAGGGTTGCAGGGCCCTTCAGGGAGCCCCCCCTGGACAACTTTGTAGTTTCCCCGCTGGGGGTGGTACCGAAGAAGGAGCCGGGGACCTATAGACTCATCCATCACCTGTCTTACCCAGAAGGCGACTCGGTCAACCATGGGCTGCAGGAAGGAGCTTGCTCAGTGTCATACTGTACACTAGATGTGGCTCTGGACTTAGTCAGGAGGGCGGGCAAGGGGGCCTGGTTAGCAAAGGCGGACATTGAGTCTGCATTTCGCTTGCTACCAGTGCACCCGAGCAGCCAACACCTGCTGGGTTTCAGGCTAGATGGTTGGTACTTTTTTGACAAATGCATGCCCATGGGGTGCGCACTCTCCTGTGCCTTCTTTGAGGCTTTCAGTTCCTTCTTGCAATGGGCGCTACAGGAAACCTTCGGGGTGGAAGGGGTCTCCCATTACCTGGACGACTTCCTTTTCATTGGGCGGGATGGCACACAGGAATGCAGAGCGGCTCTTTCGGACTTTCAGACCCTGGCAAACCACCTGGGGGTCCCACTAGCAACTAGGAAAACTGAAGGGCCGGCGCAAGTACTTACGTTCCTAGGAATTGAACTGGACACGGTGCTTGGTGAATCCAGGCTGCCTCCAGAGAAGGTCAGGGACCTGGAACAACAGATCAGACTAGCCGTGGGGAAGGACAAGGCCCCTCTGGCCTTTGTGCAGAGCCTCCTGGGGAAACTTAACTTTGCTGCCAGGGTTATTCCCGCGGGGAGAGTCTTTGCGCGCAGGTTGGCCAGAGCGACCGCTTCGGTCACAAAGAAGCACCACTTAGTCAAACTGAGCAGGGGCATGAGGGAGGATTTGCTAATGTGGGCGGACTTTTGGAGAACTTTAATGGGTCAGTCATCTGGCGCGCTCCCTGGGCCAACAGCACAGAACTATCTCTGTTTACAGATGCGTCTGGAAGGGAAGGGTTCGGGGTCATCTTAGACCGGGAGTGGTGTGCCGAGAGGTGGCCCAACTCTTGGCATAAGAGAAAGATCACCTCCAAGATCACTGTGTTGGAACTCTTCCCCATAGTTGTAGCTCTTCACCTTTGGCCGGGGGTGCTTACAGCGAAAAGGTACTGTTCTGGTCCGACAACCTAGCAGTTGTCCAGGCAATAAACTCACATTCGGCTAGCTGCCCCATGGTCTTGAGTCTGTTGAGAGAACTGGTGAGGGCATGCTTAAAAAACAATGTTGAATGCAGGGCTCGCCATATTCAAGGGGTTCAGAATGTGGCCGCTGACGCTCTCTCTCGTTTTCAGTGGCGCCGTTTCCGAGAGGCGTGGCCGAGAGCGAGAGAGGAGATGACCCCTTTCCCACAACACCTGTGGCTTCTTCTGAGGTGGAACAGCGGATGAGGAGTTTAGGTGAGCTGTCACTGGCACCTAGGACGGTGAAGCGCTACAGGACTTGTGTGGACACCTTTTGTGCGAAGATGGGAGCGTGGGACGATGCGGGGTCCCCACTGGAACTTAGAGTGCAAAAATTTATTTTGTGGGCCAAGGATGGTGGGAAATCCCACCCCTGGATCTCGGGGCATTTGTCAGCCATTAGTTATCACGCCCGGTTGAGAGGACTTCCTGACCCGACCAAATCCTTTGTCATCAGGGCTGCACTTAAGGGATGGGCTAGGAGTGAACACCGTCCCCCTGACAACAGGTCTCCCATCAGTTACTCGATCCTGCAGGGGATGCTAGACAGCATGCCCAAGGCCACCCGTTCGGGGTACGAGGCAATTTTATTCTCCACTAGTTTTGCGCTGGCCTTCTTTGGGGCCTTCAGGATTGGGGAGCTAGTTGCGCGATCCAAGCAGGACACCTCGGGGGTGGCTTTGAATATCAGGGACGTTACCATTAGCTCTTCTTGTCTCAGGATAGTGGTGAGACAATCTAAAACGGATCAAGCAGGAAAAGGGAGAGTAGTCCTGTTACAGGAGCTGGGGGACGCTAGGTACTGCCCCCTGCTTTTGGGCAAGGCTTATTTGGCCCTCCGCCCGGGGTCTGCGGGGTACTTCCTGGTTCATGAAGACGGGTCTCCAGTTACCAAGTTCCAAGTAGACCACATCATGAAGATTTGCTTGCAATTGTCAGGACAAGCAGGGGAGACAAGAGATTTAGCAGTCACTCTTTCAGGATTGGGGCGGCTACCACTGCCTTCCTATCAGGGATGCCGCCAGAGCGGATTAAGCAAGTAGGGCGGTGGGAATCGCAATGCTACAAACGTTATATAAGGCCTTGAACGGAAGGTTAGGGGAGAAGCCCCTTGGGTTTAGGCGAATCTGTCCGGTGTTGACAGGTGTACGGTTTCGGCCCGGTTGGCCAAATGAGGTTGCAGTGCTGTGTTTTGTTTATTGTACAAATGTAGATCATAGAATATAAACATTTAATAAAGTTGATTTCAAATACAACATCTCTTTATTTACCAGGTACCAAGGTCTGGGTAATTGGCCACTCAAGCATCATTAGAGTGGCACAGTGGGCTGAAATAAGGAAGTGGCGACTTGGCTTCTCCGCTACAGAGATCACGTGGCTAGGTTACCCGGGCATGCGTTGGAACGAGCTGAAGAGGAAGCTACAGCAGAGACTGGGGGGAGGGAGCGGTCCACCTCACATTCTGATCATACACTTGGGTGGGAATGACCTGACGACGCTAGGGAAGAGGGGGCTGCTCCAGGACATGAGGGACATCATGTGTCAATTGAGTATTCAGCTGGGGGCTTGTGAATTGTGGTGGTCTGAAATTTTACCTCGCCAAGTGTGGCAAGGAGCCCGTTCGGGAGAGGCTGTTGAAATTTCACGCAGGAGAGTGAACAGCGCCATGCGTAAATTCACCCATCAAAGGGGATTTGGCTTCATCAGGCATGGTTTACTTAATGCCAAGTCGACTGGATGTTGGGAAGTGGATGGGTGTCACCTCTCAAGGGTAGGCATGGACCTATTTTTGCTGGACCTGAGGGAGGCCTTGGAAGCAACAGGCTGTAAGTAGGAATAGCTGCCTTGGTGGGGGCACTGGTGGTGACGGGGCCACCTCCAGAGCTGTGGAGGAGTTACAGGGCGATCCAGAGTCTGCAAGGTACAGAAGGGTACTATATTGCAGCAGCACAACAGGGTGCTATGCCAAGGATACCCAGGGATGTATTAGCGGGTCCCCTGGAAGAACTACGGCGCCCGTTAGCCTACAGGCGGTTGTGGGTCTGAGCAACCGGGGGCTGCCTGGAACGCTCCGCCCCACCTGTCTGGGGGCGTGAGTAATGGAGTGGACTGGCGGTCCACTGAGGGCAGAGGTGGCCTCTCCCAAGAATTGGTAACCACCGGTTGGCGATGGCCACGGTGCAAGTTGGCTCATCAGACGGGCAGATGGCATAGGGGCTAGCCTGCCCTGGGATTGCCCGTAAGATAACCCACCATGTTGGCATATTGGTTATGCAAATAAACCTGCAGCAAATTTCTCCACTAAAAAAGGTGTTGTGTGGTTTATTTATGTATATCACGTTACGATAACTGAGTGTTGCCGATATTGGCACTATGCCAAGGCTGCCCGGGGGGCTCAGTAGGGGACCCTCCAACAGGGCGGCCGCCTTAGTGCCACAGGAAGGCACAAGTACGCATTTTGGCTCCCTGGGCTAGTGACCAGGGGAGGGGTCGGCGGGCCGCGTCACTTCCGGCCGAGGGAGGGGGATAGGGTACATAAGCCTTCCCCGCCCACGTGAGGGTCTCTTGACCGTTGCCCGTCTCGCTGTTTCCCGCCCTACCACTTACCCTGCGAACGGACAAAGGAGGGTACGGGGGGGGGAAGAAATAACTTATTGTTTTGTGTTGCAGGAGGAGTTACAGGGCGATCCAGAGTCTGCAAGGTACAGAAGGGTACTATATTGCAGCAGCACAACAGGGTGCTAAGCCAAGGAAACCCTGGGATGTATTAGCGGGTCCCCTGGAAGAACTACGGCGCCCCGTTAGCCTACAGGCGGTTGTGGGTCTGAGCAACCGGGGGCTGCCTGGAACGCTCCGCCCCACCTGTCTGGGGGGGCGTGAGTAATGGAGTGGACTGGCGGTCCACTGAGGGCAGAGGTGGCCTCTCCCAAGAGTTGGTAACCACCGGTTGGCGATGGCCACGGTGCAAGTTGTCTCATCAGACGGGCAGGCGGCATAGGGGCTAGCCTGCCCTGGGATCGCCCGTAAGATAACCCACCATGTTGGCATATTGGTTATGCAAATAAACCTGCAGCAAATTTCTCCACTAAAAAAGGTGTTGTGTGGTTTATTTATGTATATCACGTTACGATAACTGAGTGTTGCCGATATTGGCACTATGTAAAGGTGGCACCCTCTGAGGAATACCATGGATATTACTGGCAGAATGTTCTCTCTGACTAGTGGGAGGAAACTCCAGGTAATCATGCCACAGCACCAGCGTATGCACACATCAGCAACACTCATGCCAAATGTTGGCAATGTCAATGGGGTAGAAGAGGGCAGTGCCCAACACCATGGACATATCAGGAATGGTACCGCTGAGGTGTCAATGGCAGCGTGTCTACGTGGTATGCCCTAAAGAGGGCGTCATAACGGCTCGTGAGGCTGCATCCAGGGGCCGACTGTCCTCGTTGCCATTGTAATCTCAGGCCTCCACAAAAGAGACAAGGACACACAGGACAGCAGCCCAGAAGCAAAAGTGCCTCCAGGGCATGAGATTGCCACATTTATTCACACTGTGAACTCAACAGGGGCACAGGAGCTAGGCCCTCCAGCACATGAGGCCACATCCCAGAACTCAACAAACAAACATCGCGCATGTGCAATATTACAACCACCTCTGTCCATCTAAATTATGGCAATGATCACCCACAACAGATTTAATTCTAGACGTACAGAGGCTACTATTACTGGTTTTCTATTTGAAAAATACAGAGATCAACATCCACCACCTTTACAGTCTATTATCCAATAAGGATTGAAGGAAGGGCTAAGCAACTGTGAGCAAGTCATCTATCTGTATATGTCGATGTGTAAAAATGAAGATGGTGGTAAAGTTTCAATCTTTGCAGCATTCTGGGATCAAAACACTGGCCTTGAAACTGCAGACAGGATGCTTCTCTGGGAAACATACATTGTAAAAACATAAACTTGAGTCTATTATGTCTGCTAACATAGCTGAAAAAGAGCACTGTTTGCCAGTGCTTAGCACCGGCACTTATTTAGTAACACCAGCACATATTTATGACAGTCCACCACATTGTCTTTATCGTAACAGAGAGTGATCCAATGTTGGACCTAGGAGGCTGGGATCAGTAACTTTTCCGCATCTGTGGGACGCTATATATGGACAAACTGCCACCTGGAAATCACCACTAAGACTCGTCCATAGTCCCTGTATGACGGCTGTCTGCTTCCCATTTCAGTGTTGGAATCACTGGATAACCTATGTTTGCTTCCATGGCCTACTGAACCCAGAACACATTGCCCACTATTCCAAGAGACCCAGAATCCACTATGCAATACTTCCAATAGGAGTAGTCCTGTTATTCCTCAGCACTGGATTCTTTCTTCCAGGACTTGCAAGAGGTGGGAGCTGCATACACCTGTGACTATTCTTGTGCAGCCCAGTCTTGTGACTCTGCCCTGGGCTTGCCACTGTCTGAAACTACTTATAAGCGGCCAATGCCTGTAGCTCCTCCTTCGTGCTTTGAAGTTTGTTCCTCTGTGTACTGGATCTCTTGTTGCCTGTTTTCCTGACGAGTTCCTGCCTGACTGCAGCCAGAGTCTGTTGTGTGCCTGATCAGCTTACTGCACCTTTCTCCAGGTCCTGCTTTGCTTTTGCTTTACTCCCTTGTCTGCCCATTTTCGACAGTAAGGTGCAGCCTCTGGGCTTCTCCCTTTCTAATTATTCCTAGTTTGTTCCTTCTGTTCCTGCTATTATTTCCCTCTGCTTATTCCTTTTGTTTGCCATTGCTCTTGTATTTTCTCCAAGTCTCCAAGCTTCTGTTCCTTGCTTATGTGCCCTTTCTCTGTGCTTCTCTTACAATCTGTTATTGCCTTTCAGATCCAGTCTCTTGTTTGCTACAGTTCTTAGTATCCTTGTGCTTTTCCTGCCCCGTTTGTTCTCCAGTTTTTTCTTGAATGACCTGTTACTATTTGCTACTGCTCTTAAGCTGCGTTCTAGCACTTGCTCTGTGTACTTCTGTTGGGCTCTTATGGCTGGTAAGTGTGCTATTTTGTGGTCACCTGTGTAAATGTGTATTCTTTTTGTACAGGGGTTGGCCCCTGGTTTCCAGGAGGCAACTGCTGTCTCATCCTTTGTCTTGAGTTACATATAGTCTAAAGTGCCTTAATTGTGACAGTGTGCATTTCTACTTCTTTAGGATTGTGCTGTAAGCTCCAGGTACAGAATCACTTCTGCTGCCCTCTTTCTATGGGATTTGTAGTGTAAATATCAGTAACAGTAATCTACAGAGATGTTGACGTGTCCTATTGCTGTGGTAAGTTCTTACATGTGTACACCCCTAGTGGTACCCTGGCGTGTTTGTCCATTATTGGTTTCATTCCCTGTTTGTTCACATTAAGGTTGCTTTGCCTTCTCTATGCTGTTCCTGTGTTTTGTCTTGTTTGTGCCTTCCTTTTTCTGGTGTAGACCTTTGCCTGTTCCTCTGCATTACTTCCGTAGGCAGATATTCCTTGACCTTGACGGGTTCTCTTCCCGGAGTCCATAACAACTCTGCCAATCAATAATAGCCACGATAGGTACATCAGGAAAATGCTTAAATGTGCAAGTACCAGAATGCACTTGGGTGTCACTGGAAACCAATAGCTGATTCACATAATCTAGTTTAAACTAATCAAATGGCGAAATCAACCTGTTAAAAAAGTGTGCGCCCTCATCCCTCTTCAGAGTATGGCTACAGACAGCTCGATTGATCAATACAAGGCGCAGCATTTTGCTAATACTTACACTATGTCATTTATTTTACATTATGATTTTGGTGATGTGGAAAAGTAGTTCCTTATTGCACACACATTCATTGTAGACCTGTTAACAGCAGAAGCAGCATCTGCAGTCCTGGCTGGATCATTGACCCTGATACTCACAACTACAGTGACTTCATTCACCCAGCCCCCCCTACTGGCACCTCTTCCCTAGTAACTAGCTGCAGAGCTCTTCACATAGTGCAAGCCAAGTGCATTGGATTTGCCAATGCTTGATTCATAATAACTTTTGGATAACCCTGGGAGCCATCAGTGCTGAGGGGTGCACCAGAAACAATGTTAACTTTGAGCAAATATATTTAGTGGCAGAGTGTAAAAGCTCTTAATAGTGGTTTACCATTTTCCCTAAACTCTAATGCTGACACCTTATTAAATCTAAACTTCGTACGTTCTCTTCGAAGCCTGGAAACTCTTTTAAACAGAAATGCTTTGTACACATTTAGTGGTGGGATAATGAATATAGTTTTTTATGAAGCAAATTTAAAGTGTGGTGTTTTACTTTCATAGGTGTTCGGGAGGCAGACAATCTGCTATTATTAACTCCAATTTGGACAACCAATCACTCATAATTACATCTTGCTATATTTTTTGTTGCAGACCAGCATCAATCTGGGCACCAGTCTCTATCACAAAATTCCAAGACCCTGGCAGAGCAACTGAAAATCCAACTTAACATAGTGCAAAGCGATGTCCCTTTGGCAAAGTAGTAGCTTAATTCAGTCCTTAATTCAACCATTGGTGCAGACACTTTTAAGCACAGAGACCCTTCTAACCTTTCTTTCTATCCTTTTCCACTCCTGAGTCACTACTATTCCACGCAGAGATGCCATCCACCAAAGCTTGTGCAACCTTGGCCTCATATGTCTTCCTTAGAGAAAGTTGAGATAAACTTCCATGTTTCTAGGTAATAATCGCATGGTAGTACCTGCTACAAACTTCTTAGCTAAAACCAGGGGGAGAAGAGGGGCAGTTCAACTGATATTATAAAACGATTCATAGAAATGTATTTTTATTATTTACTACAGAAGGAATTGCCTTGTCCCTTTATCCGTCCTGGACCTTGATGGAGGCCAAAACCCATAACCTTGGTCTGGCTCTTGTTTTTTTGTGGAGGGTTATTTTCACAATTAGAGAAAATCATGCATAGCTTTCTGTAGTAAAACCAGTACAAGGTGATATAGTACTGTTTTATCAGTATAAAACTGAGCGGGAATGTGATCCAGAGCCAGTTCAAGCAGAAATACTGTCTTTACTGCTGATTCTTCAAAAACTTGGGTATTTATGGCAGTGCAGTGTAGGACTTGGCCTTTTTGGCTAAAGTTCCCTAAAAGTTTTTGATTTCCCCCTAGACCGTTTTCCTGGCATAGAGTGCCAATTTAGTTGCTTTGGGTACTTTGCCACTGCTGATCAGTGTCAAAGTACAGTAGTTCCCTCTGTAAAGTGTAATGGTAATTGGTTGGCCATGATTGGTATGTTTGCCTTACTAGTAAAGTCCCTAGTGATGTGCACTGTGTGTGCCAGGGCTAGTAATGCAAGGGCGCGTGGAGAAGGGAACTCAGGCCTACAGTGTAGGGACGGAGCACAGTTTGCTAAGTTAGCATGTGTCCTGACAAGTACAGCTACTTGTCAGGCCTTACTTCCCTTTTACATGCACCGTGGGCACCCCTGTGGTAGGTCCCAGGTAACCCCTGGGCAGGGTGCCATGTAAGTAAAAGGCAGGACATATACTGAGGTGTGTGTTATGTCCTGACAGTGAAAAACACTCCATTTCGTTTTTCACTGGTGAAAGGCCATTCTGCCCATAGGACAGAATGGGGAGGCTGGGTATTGTGTTTGTTAGCCTAGTTTCCCATAAGTTTAAAATGGAGAAGTGAAGTTTGGTATGTATGAACTCACAGCGTCATAACCCATCTTTCTATGAAAGTGGTTTTGTCACTGTGTGTTCAGAAGCCGCTCTTTTAGAAAGTGGCTGAGTTTTTGTGCTTTAAGCTTTTCTGTGTGTCTCTGTTGAATGTGGATTGACTGTCTGGATCTGAGAGGGGAGGGGGTGAGATGGCACCAGGCTGACCTGCAGCTGGAGAGTCTGCGAGGAAAAGCCCCGGGAGGTGAAGAGGCCTTGAAACCCCTGAACGTTGGAATGAAACAGAAATGGATTGAGACTGAAAAGGCTTGGACCCATTCTGTGCTCAAGAGGAACCTCTGCTAAAGAAGGAGCAATTGAAGAGACTGCTGGGGGAGACCAATCCTTGCTTCGTGATCTGGGGCTGGTCTGCAGTTTGCTGTTCTAACAAAGGGAGAGGCTGTTGGGACTGTGCTTGGAGGCGGTGGGTCCCCCTGCTTGAAGACTGTGCTTTGTGCTGTGTCTTGTAACCCCAAAGGCCCGAGGTGAGCTGGCTCCCTGTTTGGAAACACAGGAACATAAAAGTTTCCGGAGATGTTTCAAGCAACACGGTGGGCGTGTGTTGTGGCAGCTTGAGACCCTCAGAAGGTGTGCCCTGTGATCTTGGACACACGGAGGAGAAGCGAGACTCGGACGCGCTGGGTGCGTGTCGTGGTACACAGGAGGCGTTGGTAAAGAGCGCCCGGGGAACGTGTGCATCGACGGAGGAGTGAGTCTCGGACGCGCAGGGTGCATGTCGTGGTGCACAGGAGGCTTCGGTGAGGGGCGCCTGGTGAAGTGCAATAGCACAATATCAAAAGCTCCCTCATGACCTATATTTCTTTCACAAATCTGAAATAGAATTCAGCATGGGCTAACCAACAATATCATAACAGTAACAAAGCTCAAAAGAAAAATGTATTTGATTTTATCATTGTTTATTAGGCTTCTTTTTATATATCAAAAACTTCTTTACTTTTTCTCCTTTTTTTAAGTATAAAAATATTTTTATATACATGTGCATATAAATGAACAAAATTATTACATAAAATTCAAATTTAAATACAATGCATTCTTAAATAGATAACCCCTGAATGAAGAATCAGAGAAGAAATTCATACATACTACACCACAGACATCCAACCTCATGCAAACTCATATAGCATTCACAAATACATATATCTGGAAAGAGGGAGACAAAAGATTGCACAGTCTCCACGACCATTTAGAATGGATGTGTTCAGCAAGATCTGAACAATATTGGTCGACGCGCGTTTCGGTGGCATAAAAGAGATGGTAGCACCACCTTCTTCAGGACCTTGACCAGATACCAGAGAGGCACTATAACACCCAGGGGATACTAGTGATGTCAATACACAAGTTGTATCAACCGAGATGGCCACTAACTGTAAATATCAGATGTGGCCGTGTCTTTTACTGGTAGTACACGTTCTAGGATCCTCGTGTATTGTATACGCTATGCTAAATTTGCATTGTAGTGCGTAACTGCAGAGATTAATCTCCTAATTACATGGAGCCAAGCACTATTCAATTATATTAATCTTGTTAAGACGTGCTATACCGGACGGCTTTTTAAGTGTTCCATTATTTAATGTCAAATCGTCAGGATCGGTGCCGAGTGGGCTCTTTCAAAGCCATGAACCATGCGAACTCCTGTATTCACTGGTGAAGTGTGCACCAGAGGTGAAGCGAGACTCGGACGCGCAGGGTGCGTGTCGGGGTGCACCGCAGGCGCTGGTGAAGAGGGCCTGGTGAGCGGGTGCATCGGAGGTGAAGAGAGTCTCGGACGCTCTGGGTGCGTGTCGTGGTGCACTGGAGGCGTTGGCGAGGAGCGCCTGGTCAACGTGTGCATCAGAAGTGGAGGGAGTCTCGGACGCGCAGGGTGCGTGTCGGGGTGCACCGAGGCGTTGGTGAAGAGCGCCTGGTGATCGAGTGCACCGGAGGAGAAGCGAGGCTCGGACACGGTGAGCGTGTCGAGGTGCGGCCGGAGCGTTGGTGAGGAGCGCCTGGATATCGGGGCACCAGAGTTGGAGTAAGTCTCAGTGAAGCAGTGTGCGTGCTTTGGTGCAACCTGGGACTGTGGAGGTGATCGGCTGATCATCGTGTGCACCGGAAGAAAGTGAGTCTCTGCAGCGTGGTGTGCGTGTCTTGGTGCCAACTGAGACCGCAGAAAGGAGTGCTGGTTGAACGTGCACTCGGAGTCCACGTGAAGTCCCATCAGCGTTGTGTGTGTGGCTTTGTGCCAGAAGAGACCCGGAGGGTGGGGTGGTGAACGTGCACCCGGAGTAACGTAATCTCAGGGGCGTGGGGTACGTGTGCCCTGCGGCCGCCTGAGACCTTCCTAACAGTCGCGGCCCGGACCGGCAGCCCCGGAGGAGCTGAGCTGCCAGGCCGAGCCGCTGAGGCCCATTGAGAAAGTTCTGTACGAAAGGCCTAGTTCATTGAAGGAGGAGAGAGAGAGTGGGGTCGCGCCCCCGGTAACGTGGATCACTGCCTGGGCGGGGTGCGGGCTCGGAGGGACACTCTCTCGGCCTCTCAGTCCTTCTGACGACGTGAGCCTTTGCTTCGGCTCAGATTGGGGCCCGTACTGACCAAGGAGTGGTGGTACTGGGGCCCGAGTGGGAAGCTGTACAGTATTTCATCGTGAATACGTGTGGGGGGCAACTGTTATCGAAGAGGCTGACTGTCGTAATACACATTGCCAATATTGCTGCTAACGAATTGCCGGACTGTCTTATGACGCCTGACATTATTTCCGCCTAACGAAGTACACGATTGTAGCGCTACGCATTGCATTATTTCTCCCTTGCAAAGAACAGGATTGTAGCGGCCCGCATTGCATTATTTCGTCATTGCAACGTACATGATTGTAGATACACATTGCATTATTCCTTAATTGCAAAGTACATGATTGTGGCAGCGCGCATTGCATTGTTTCTTCATTGCAAAGTACGTGATTGGGGTGTGACGCATTGCATTATTCCTTCATTGCGCAGTACATGATTGTAGCGGTACGCATTGCATAATTTCTCCCATTGCAGGTACCGGAGTGTATCGTTACGCATTTATTATTTCTCCTGTGCCCAGCACAGGATTGTATCGTTACGCAGAGCACTATTGTTTGTCCATTGCAACGTGTGTGATTCTAGCATTACGACCAGCATAGCGTTTGGAAAGCAGTGGTTGGGATTTGAACCTACCAACCAGCCGGAACGAATATTACCCTTTATTATATGTTGGCTTTTGTAACGTGTGGTCTGATCGTATATCTTTCTATATAAAGTTTATACTCGTTTTTATCAAACTCGTGTGGAGTTCATTTGTGGTGTCACCAGGGGGTTGCTGTGGGCGTGGTTGCACACACTGTACACTCGTGCCTTGGAGATAGGCCTGGGTGCTTGTGCCAAGCTACTAAGGGAGTGAGCAGGGCTATCTCAAACGGTGTCCTTACTTGGCCTAACGTTGAGTGGGGAGTCCCGGGTCGCGCATTTTTGACAGTGACTCATGACGGGGACTCCTGCTTCCAACATGTGGCAAGAGCACACTCCTACTTTACCTCATACCTACATGACACTCTCTCAGTGACCAAACCATCCCTAGCGGGTCTAGCCTTGGAATTCTCAGGGCTTAATTTGTCAAATAATAAGTGCTGGAGTCCAAACTTTTTCTCAAAAGCCCATGGCCAGCCTGCCGAATGTTGGAATTGCTGAAAACCAAGGCTTCATAGTCTTGATTCCACCTCATGCCTCCTTCACCCGCCACTCGAAACTTCCTGCCTCTTCAGCTCACTCTTGCTGGCTCGTTTTCATCTCTGCCTTCCCCTCTTTGTCACTGTTTTTACGTCATTCTCTTCCTCTTTCTTTACCCCTTTTCTGACTTTCTCTCTCTTGCTCTGGGTCAAAGTTTAATGATAGAAAAATAGGTTCCGGTCCCAAAAAAACAGGGCCGGTGGCAACCACCGGCTCAAACTAAGCATCGAGAATCCTCCCATCGTGCTATGGTTAGATTTAGAAGTGTCACTGTAAAACCCAGCCTAAAAGCTTCCTTCACAGCGGCAAACAAACTAAGGGGCATATTATCAAGGAATAGCGATATTTATCGCTAACCACGCTTAGCGCGAATTTGTTTAACGCCGCCTATCGCTGGAAAATATCGCTGAGATAACACCCTATTAACAAGGTTTATCTCCATAGCGATAAAATTTCCAGCGATAGCGGCAAAATGTGAGAATATCGCTGGAAAAGCAACGATATTCTTGCATTATCGCTAAGGTGGATTCAGCATTGAGAATCCACCTCCTATACTTTAAACAGGTAAGTCATCCTCACTAGCAGGTGATAAAATCTAGCGATAAGCGCGCTTAGCGCGAGTATTTTATCGCTCGCCTGCCTTGCTAATAGGGGTAGTGGTGTTAGCGACTGTTTTCAGTCGCTCTAAGTAGGGAACGCCTTCCTTGCATGTCATTAGCGATAATTATCGCTGACATGCAAGTCGATGGAAAACGCGGCCTCTAACGTCTGAAAGCTGTCGCTAACGCCTGTTAGCGACAGCTTGCTAATAGGGCGATAAAGTGCCGCTAAAGCGGCGATAAAGCCCTTGATAATATGCCCCTAACTTTCTGAATGTAAAACCCTCCATAATACCCACACCAACGCAGCTGCACAGTACAAAAGAAATGTAATTCCAGAAAAGCAACATGTGACTAGGCCCGAGTGAAATTTTAATTATGCGAGTGTAATTTGCGTACGTTGGGGAATTTTGCATTATACTTGTTATGTGAAATTACTGAAATTAAGCCTTTATGGCACTTTATGTAATTACACACAAATTGTGATACAAATGCAAAACAAGTGTGCAATTCATTGTAAGATTTACTGTGAACGCATGGGAGCAACAGAATGCAAGCGGATGTTGTTCATGGTGCTTGTGTTTAAATGAGTCCTGGCACCCAAAATTCACGCGAGGATGCATTTTGCACTATAATATAGGGTGAAATGACGGATTTGCATTTCACATAATTACGCAGAATTTAGCATTAATTATGCAAAAGCAAATTACACTAATTTTCCTCATCCCTAAATTTTCCTCACTCCATGTTTTTAAAAGAAAACTAAATCTCATAATTTTTGAATATCACTCATTCATTTCATAACATACCAAAGAAGCTATCATTTTTAGCATCTAGCACTTGAACCACAGTTATTTAATACTAAAAGCCTCATAATACGCTCTCTTTTTGGTTTCGAGCTAGGTTCGTGCTACACAAATACCATAACATACATTTATAAAGAAAGCAAAAAAGTAAAATATGTTTTCACAGTCCGGCAAAAAATAAAATGTGCTGCAGTACATTTGTGCATTTCAGATACCTCAACTTTTCTCTTTTTGACTCTAAGGGTGTTTTACATGCTCAGAGTACAATCCATCAAATCACTCCCATAGCTCCTCTGGCATCAGATTTTTTTAGGGGTTTGCCCACTGACCCACTGGGCCTGAAACTCCCTGCTTGTTTCACTTCTAAGGCATTACTCATACTTCCCCTTTGGTATTGAGCAGTGAGAGGGATTCGAGCCAAAAGAAAGTTGAGTTGCACTGTAGTTATGGCTGGTCTAATGTAGCCAAAGCCCAGTACCTACACGTGATAGCCAGGTAGACTTACCAGAGAAGACATCTGGGAATGTGTCGTTGCCGCCCGGTGCCACTGAGTGTTTCCTGCTGAGGGTGGGCAGGCTCTCAGCACCCAGACCAGAGTGCTCCAAAAGTTCTGGAGTGCTGCCCTCGCCCTCCTGGAGCTGCCTGCGCTTCCGGGAGCCTCTGCATAACTCCTCGGTCCAGTCTGCTGAGCGGCTATGGGACAGTCTAGCCCGGTTTCTGGGCGCTCTGCGTTTGTCCGGGGTGGTCGCGCCCCTCCTCAGGTTGAGCCCTTCCTGCTGGCGACGCTGGAAGCGCGGGCTCTGTCCAGGTGAGCCACTGGGAGAGTGATTGGGTGAGCTGAGCTGGCGGGTGGTGGTTTTTATGTAGTAGGGGTGGATTGGTGGATAGGGCTTTACCGAGTTGGGGGAGGGATATTTGAAGACACGTGAACTGGGGGATAACTCAGTCCAGCCAGGTGTCAGGCCGCCACTGCTGATGGAGCCATTCTGTGGGGTGGTGACCTCTGTGGCATGATCAGGGGGTTTCTCCTCCAAGGCACCCCCTGGAGAGCAAGGGGTGCCTGCCAAGTCCAGCAGCACCCACTCCTCTTGCTGCTGCTGCGTGGTGTCGTCGGCAAGCAGAAGGGTGCCATCCTCACTGGGGGACATGGTGGTGGAGTGATGACTTTGGGTGGGAGTGGCCACCTCTTCGGGGGGGTCAGCGCTATGTCCCTGTGGCTCAAGGCACGGGCTGGCACAAGGCTCAGGGGGCAGGAGCCCTGTGCTGTCCTCGGTGCCGCTGCTGGCTTGTGTGTAAGCAGCAGGCTCTGTGTCGGGGCTGGTGCTGTCCTTGTCGCTGAAGCTCTCCAGGGGTGAGGGCTGGGATCCCGCCGGGCGGCCTGGGGCTCCGCGGCCCCCCTCCCCGTGCAGCTGAAAGCGGATAGCATGCTGGATGTCGGACAGCAGGTCTTCTTGCTCGGCTGCTGCCGAGTGGAAGCTGTAGATGTCCGTGTCCGAGCCCGAGCTGCCCCTCTGACCCTCCTGCCGCCGCTGGGTGCCCGCCTGGGCCACCTCTTCCACCGGCGGCGCCACGCGCCCGGCCCAGCCCGGCTCCGCCTCGGCGTCCGAGAGCCCCGTCTCGTCGGCAGACAGGCTGAGGTCGGGCGTCTTGCAGGTCACGGAGTGGGCGCTGTCCAGCTCGCCGGTGTGCAGGGCCTGGCTGCCCAGCACGTCCTCCCGGGAGCCCCCGCCATCCTTGTGCCCTCGGCTCTTGCGGATGCGTAGGGTGCTGAACACGGACGCCCGGCCGCCGGACGCCGTCTCCGACTTGCTTTTCCTTTTGTCTGTCTCTCCGCGGTGCTTGCCCAATGTCCTACGGCCGCCGCCTTTCTTTGTGCCCTCAGCATCCCTGGGCCCGGAAGCGTCCTCCGGCAGTGCCTCCGCCGCGGCGCTCTTCCGCAGCTTCCCATCCTGGTTCCCCATGGCAGGTGAGCACAAAGCCCTCAAGACATGCTGCCGGCTTCGAGTGGGGACCTCCGAGCCTGGCTCTGCTCACAAGCGGCACAGTTGATGCTGGTGGAGAGGAGGCGCTCGCCCGTCCACCCCTCTCCCATCTGCCGGGCCTGTAGCTCAAGTTAATGATGCAGCTGATGCCGGTCTTGATTTTGTTGATGCTGGTACTGATGCTGGCTCGGTACTGATGCTGCTGCTGACGTTGTTGACGCTGGTGATGCTGCCGCCTCCCCTCTCTGCGCGCTGTCTCCCTGCTCTCACCGGATCCCAGAGGCGCGCGCTCACTGTAGCCCTGTACGCTGCAGACGGTTCTCTCCAGCTGGGGGCACCCAAGGGTTGATGCCGCTCCCCTCCTCCTCCAGCGTTAAAGGGGATGGGGCGCTGCATGAAGCGCTAGTCTCTGCTGATAACACCCCTTTTTTCTGTGTATCTCATAGAATCATAGAATCAAAATACACTGCAAAGAACATTAAAAGTTTGCAATCCGTTAAGCTTCGCATTTCATTGTAAGACTCAGGTAGTGGTTTGCAATGGCTAGATACCAGGGCACCGCACACCTGCGCTTCTTATATTTCCAAGCGGTGCTTTAAATGGAAAAATGCCGGCGATCACAAGGTTTGAAAGTTCACGCAGGGAAGAAGAGATTTTTGGATGAAAGGTTTATCCTCTAATTGAAAAGGAGCTCTCTGTGTGCGAAGCGAGGGGGCATCAAGATAGTTCGAATATCGTGTGACGGTGCTCGAAATTCGAGACTGTGCTCAGACCCTGAGACTCCTGTCAGTGTCGGAGACAGCGGTCCCAGATGTGACACTCGCACGACCCAAAGACTGAGACTGCGCTCAAAGGCGTGACGCTGATACTAGCCAGTGACCCGGATTCTGCTCTGTAGGGCGATACTCATGCAATGATTGCACTGCAAACTGTGGCGAGAGTCACAAGCAAGGAGTCAGTGTGAGACTCCCACGCATTGACTAGGCTTGCTCTCCGAGGTGCGAGACTCATGCGATGTTTGAATGGCACTGCACCCTGTGGTGTGAGACTCACATGCAACGTTTGGGGTTGCGCTCAATGGTGTGAGATTCACACAATGATTGAAACTGTGACCCGTAATATGAGGCACACATGCAATGACCCAAGCTGCACCCATGGTATGACCAGTGCTTAATTTGTAAAATAATAAGGGCCAGGGCATTAGGAGGACACTGCAGTTTGCACCATCCATTGCCCCTGCCAGTGACAGTACCAACACAACTACTAACGTCAAACTCTTACGAGTGTGACAATTCATATTATTCCAGGCCCCAAAGCTATCACAACGGCTTGGGTGTCAGTCATTGTTAATGTATATTGAATTAGTAAACAGCTGTTGTGCTCATACATATATTAGGCAGACAGTGCCACCATGGGTGCTGACAATTAATGTTCGGTGCTGACAATTAAGTGCTGGTGCAGCGCATTGGAAACCACCGGGTCAAATTAAGCACTGTATGACCCTCACGCAATGATTGACACTGTGCCTCATGGAGTGAGACTTGCATGCAATGATTGACACTGTGTCCCAGAAAGTGAGACTCGCATGCAATGATTGACACTGTGCCCCCTGGAGTGAGACTCACATGCATGGATTGAGACTATGTCCATGGAGTGAGACTCACATGCATTGATTGACACTGTGCCCATGGAGTGAGACTCACATCCAATGATTGACACTGTGCCCCCTGGAGTGAGACTCACATGCAATGATTGACACTGTGCCCCATGGAGTGAGACTCACATGCAATGATTGACCCTGTGTCCCCTCGAGTGAGACTCACACGCAATGATTGACACTGTGTCCCAGTAAGTGAGACTCACATGCAATGATTAACACTGTGCCCCCTGGAGTGAGACTCACATGCATTGATTGACACTGTGCCCCCTCGAGTGAGACTCACACGCAATGATTGACACTGTGCCCCCTGGAGTGAGACTCACATGCAATGATTGACACTCTGCCCCCTGGAGTGAGACTCACATGCATTGATTGAGACTGTGCTCCATGGAGTGAGACTCACATGCAATGATTGACACTGTGCCCCATGGAGTGAGACTCACATGCATTGATTGACACTGTGCCCCCTGGAGTGAGACTCACATGCAATGATTGACACTGTGCCACATGGAGTGAGACTCACATGCAATGATTGACACTGTGCTCCATGGAGTGAGACTCACATGCAATGATTGACCCTCTGCCTCATGGAGTGAGACTTGCTGCAATGATTGACACTGTGCCCCCTGGAGTGAGACTCACATGCATTGATTGACACTGTGACCATGGAGTGAGATTCACATGCATTGATTGACCCTGTGCCCCCTGGAGTGAGACTCACATGCATTGATTGAGACTGTGCTCCATGGAGTGAGACTCACATGCAATGATTGACACTGTGCCCCATGGAGTGAGACTCACATGCATTGATTGACACTGTGTCCCATGGAGTGAGACTCACATGCATTGATTGAGACTATGTCCATAGAGTGAGACTCGCATGCAATGATTGCCCCTTAGCCCCATGGAGTGAGACTCACATGTAATGATTGACACTGTACCCCTGGAGTGAGACTCACATGCATTGATTGAGACTGTGCTCCATGGAGTGAGACTCATATGCAATGATTGACACTGTGTCCCGTGGAGTAAGACTCACATGCAATGATTGACACTTAGCCCCATGGAGTGAGACTCACATGCAATGATTGGCCCTGTGCTCCATGGAGTGCGACTCACATGCATTGATTGACACTGTGCCCCCTGGAGTGAGATTCGCATGCAGTGATTGACACTGTGTCCCATTGAGTGAGACTCACATGCAATGATTGACCCTGTGCTCCATGGAGTGAGGCTCACATGCAATGATCGAGACTGTGTCCATGGAGTGAGACTCACATGCTATGATTGACACTGTGTCCATGGAGTGAGACTCACCTGCATTGATTGAGACTGTGTTCATGGAGTAAGACTCGCATGCAAAGATTGACACTGTGACCCCTGGAGTGAGACTCGCATGCAGTGATTGACACTGTGTCCCGTGGAGTGAGGCTCACATGCAATGATTGACACTTAGCCCCATGGAGTGAGACTCACATGCATTGATTGAGACTGTGTCCATGGGTGAGAATCGCATGCATTGATTGAGACTGTGCTCCATGGAGTGAGACTCACATGCAATGATTGACACTCTGCCCCCTGGAGTGAGACTTACATGCATTGATTGACACTGTGCCCCTGGAGTGAGACTCACATGCAGTGATTGGCACTGTGTCCCAGTAAGTGAGCCTCACATGCATTGATTGAGACTGTGTCCATGGAGTGAGACTCACATGCAATGATTGACCCTGTGCCCCTGGAGTGAGACTCTCATGCATTGGTTGACACTGTGCTCCATGGAGTGAGACTCACATGCAATGATTGATACTCTGCCCCCTGGAGTGAGACTTACATGCAATGATTGACACTGTGCCCCATGGAGTGAGACTCACATGCAATTATTGACCCTGTGCCCCTGAAGTGAGACTCACATGCATTGATTGACACTGTGCCCCCTGGAGTGAGACTCACATGCATTGAGGACTCACATGCAATGATTGACACTGTGCCCCCTGGAGTGAGACTCACATGCATTGATTGACACTGTGCCTCCTGGAGTGAAACTCACATGCAATGATTGACACTGTGCCCCATGGAGTGAGACTCAGATGCAATAATTGACACTGTGCTCCCTGGAGTGAGACTCGCATGCAATGACTGACACTTTGCCCCTTTGGAGTGAGACTCACATGCAATGATTGACCCTGTGCTCCATGGAGTAAGACTCACATGCAATGATTGACACTGTGCCTCCTGGAGTAAGACTCACATGCAATGACTGACACTTTGCCCCCTGGAGTGAGACTCACATGCAATGATCGACACTGTGCCCCCTGGAGTGAGACTCACATGCAATGATTGACCCTGTGCCTCCTGGAGTGAGACTCACATGCATTGATTGACACTGTGCCTCCTGGAGTGAGACTCATATGCATTGATTGACACTGTGCCCCACGGAGTGAGACTCACATGCAATGATTGACACTGTGCCCCCTGGAGTGAGACTCACATGCATTGATTGAGACTGTGTCCATGGAGTGAGACTCACATGCATTGATTGAGACTGTGTCCATGGAGTGAGACTCACATGCAACGATTGACACTGTGCCTCCTGGAGTGAGACTCACATGCATTGATTGACACTGTGTCCCGTGGAGTGAGACTCACATGCAATGATTGACACTTAGCCCCATGGAGTGAGACTCACATGCAATGATTGACACTGTGCCCCCTGGAGTGAGACTCACATGCATTGATTGAGAGTGTGTCCATGGAGTGAGACTCACATGCAATGATTGACACTGTGCCTCCTGGAGTGAGACTCACATGCATTGATTGACACTGTGCCCCATGGAGTGAGACTCACATGAAATGATTGACACTGTGCCCCCTGGAGTGAGACTCACATGCATTGATTGAGACTGTGTCCATGGAGTGAGACTCACATGCATTGATTGAGACTGTGTCCATGGAGTGAGACTCACACGCAATGATTGACACTGTGCCCATCTGGAGTGAGACTCACATGCAATGATTGACACTGTGCCCCCTGGAGTGAGACTCACATGCAATGATTGACACTGTGCCCATCTGGAGTGAGACTCACATGCAATGATTGACACTGTGCCCCCTGGAGTGAGACTCACATGCAATGATTGACACTGTGCCCCCTGGAGTGAGACTCACATGCATTTATTGACACTGTGCCCATGGAGTGAGACTCACATCCAATGATTGACACTGTGCCCCTGGAGTGAGACTCACATGCAATGATTGACACTGTGCCCCATGGAGTGAGACTCACATGCAATGATTGACCCTGTGCCCCCTCGAGTGAGACTCACACACAATGATTGACACTGTGTCCCAGTAAGTGAGACTCACATGCAATGATTAACACTGTGCCCCCTGGAGTGAGACTCACATGCATTGATTGACACTGTGCCCCCTCGAGTGAGACTCAGATGCAATGATTGACACTGTGCCCCCTGGAGTGAGACTCACATGCAATGATTGACACTCTGCCCCCTGGAGTGAGACTCACATGCATTGATTGAGACTGTGCTCCATGGAGTGAGACTCACATGCAATGATTGACACTGTGCCCCATGGAGTGAGACTCACATGCATTGATTGACACTGTGCCCCCTGGAGTGAGACTCACATGCAATGATTGACACTGTGCCCCATGGAGTGAGACTCACATGCAATGATTGACACTGTGCTCCATGGAGTGAGACTCACATGCAATGATTGACCCTCTGCCTCATGGAGTGAGACTTGCTGCAATGATTGACACTGTGCCCCCTGGAGTGAGACTCACATGCATTGATTGACACTGTGTCCATGGAGTGAGATTCACATGCATTGATTGACCCTGTGCCCCCTGGAGTGAGACTCACATGCATTGATTGAGACTGTGCTCCATGGAGTGAGACTCACATGCAATGATTGACACTGTGCCCCATGGAGTGAGACTCACATGCATTGATTGACACTGTGTCCCATGAAGTGAGACTCACATGCATTGATTGAGACTATGTCCATAGAGTGAGACTCGCATGCAATGATTGCCCCTTAGCCCCATGGAGTGAGACTCACATGTAATGATTGACACTGTGCCCCCCTGGAGTGAGACTCACATGCATTGATTGAGACTGTGCTCCATGGAGTGAGACTCATATGCAATGATTGACACTGTGTCCCGTGGAGTGAGACTCACATGCAATGATTGACACTTAGCCCCATGGAGTGAGACTCACATGCAATGATTGGCCCTGTGCTCCATGGAGTGCGACTCACATGCATTGATTGACACTGTGCCCCCTGGAGTGAGATTCGCATGCAGTGATTGACACTGTGTCCCATTGAGTGAGACTCACATGCAATGATTGACCCTGTGCTCCATGGAGTGAGGCTCACATGCAATGATCGAGACTGTGTCCATGGAGTGAGACTCACATGCTATGATTGACACTGTGTCCATGGAGTGAGACTCACCTGCATTGATTGAGACTATGTTCATGGAGTAAGACTCGCATGCAAAGATTGACACTGTGACCCCTGGAGTGAGACTCGCATGCAGTGATTGACACTGTGTCCCGTGGAGTGAGGCTCACATGCAATGATTGACACTTAGCCCCATGGAGTGAGACTCACATGCATTGATTGAGACTGTGTCCATGGAGTGAGACTCGCATGCATTGATTGAGACTGTGCTCCATGGAGTGAGACTCACATGCAATGATTGACACTCTGCCCCCTGGAGTGAGACTTACATGCATTGATTGACACTGTGCCCCCTGGAGTGAGACTCACATGCAGTGATTGGCACTGTGTCCCAGTAAGTGAGCCTCACATGCATTGATTGAGACTGTGTCCATGGAGTGAGACTCACATGCAATGATTGACCCTGTGCCCCCTGGAGTGAGACTCTCATGCATTGATTGACACTGTGCTCCATGGAGTGAGACTCACATGCAATGATTGATACTCTGCCCCCTGGAGTGAGACTTACATGCAATGATTGACACTGTGCCCCATGGAGTGAGACTCACATGCAATTATTGACCCTGGCCCCCTGAAGTGAGACTCACATGCATTGATTGACACTGTGCCCCTGGGTGAGACTCACATGCATTGGGACTCACATGCAATGATTGACACTGTGCCCCCTGGAGTGAGACTCACATGCATTGATTGACACTGTGCCTCCTGGAGTGAAACTCACATGCAATGATTGACACTGTGCCCCATGGAGTGAGACTCAGATGCAATAATTGACACTGTGCTCCCTGGAGTGAGACTCGCATGCAATGACTGACACTTTGCCCCCTGGAGTGAGACTCACATGCAATGATTGACCCTGTGCTCCATGGAGTGAGACTCACATGCAATGATTGACACTGTGCCTCCTGGAGTGAGAATCGCATGCAATGACTGACACTGTGCCTCCTGGAGTAAGACTCACATGCAATGATTGACACTGTGCCTCCTGGAGTAAGACTCACATGCAATGACTGACACTTTGCCCCCTGGAGTGAGACTCACATGCAATGATCAACACTGTGCCCCCTGGAGTGAGACTCACATGCAATGATTGACCCTGTGCCTCCTGGAGTGAGACTCACATGCAATGATTGACACTGTGCCCCCTGGAGTGAGACTCACATGCATTGATTGAGACTGTGTCCATGGAGTGAGACTCACATGCATTGATTGAGACTGTGTCCATGGAGTGAGACTCACATGCAATGATTGACACTGTGCCTCCTGGAGTGAGACTCACATGCATTGATTGACACTGTGTACCATGGAGTGAGACTCACATGCAATGATTGACACTTAGCCCCATGGAGTGAGACTCACATGCAATGATTGACACTGTGCCCCCTGGAGTGAGACTCACATGCATTGATTGAGACTGTGTCCATGGAGTGAGACTCACATGCAATGATTGACACTGTGCCTCCTGGAGTGAGACTCACATGCATTGATTGACACTGTGCCCCATGGAGTGAGACTCACATGCAATGATTGACACTGTGCCCCTGGAGTGAGACTCACATGCATTGATTGAGACTGTGTCCATGGAGTGAGACTCACATGCATTGATTGAGACTGTGTCCATGGAGTGAGACTCACACGCAATGATTGACACTGTGCCCATCTGGAGTGAGACTCACATGCAATGATTGACACTGTGCCCCCTGGAGTGAGACTCACATGCAATGATTGACACTGTGCCCATCTGGAGTGAGACTCACATGCAATGATTGACATTGTGCCCCCTGGAGTGAGACTCACATGCAATGATTGACACTGTGCCCCCTGGAGTGAGACTCACATGCAATGATTGACACTGTGCCCCCTGGAGTGAGACTCACAGGCATTGATTGACACTGTACCCCCTGGAGTGAGACTCACATGCAGTGATTGACACTGTGTCCCAGTAAGTGAAACTCACATGCATTGATTGAGACTGTGCCCCCTGGAGTGAGACTTGTATGCAATGATTGACACTGTGCCCCATGGAGTGAGACTCACATGCAATGATTGACCCTGTGCCCCCTGGAGTGAGACTCGTATGCAATGATTGACACTGTGCCCCCTGGAGTGAGACTCGTATGCAATGATTGAGACTGTGTCCATGGAGTGAGACTCACATGCATTGATTGAGATTGTGTCCATGGAGTGAGACTCACATGCATTGATTGACACTGTGCCCATGGAGTGAGACTCACATCCAATGATTGACACTGTGTCCATGGAGTGAGACTAACATGCAGTGATTGACACTGTGTCCCATGGAGTGAGACTCACATGCAATGATTGAGACTATGTCCATGGAGAGACACCCGCATGCAGTGATTGAGACTATGTCCCCTGGAGTGAGACTCGCATGCAATGATTGACACTCTGCCCCTGGAGTGAGACTCGCATGCAGTGATTGACACTGTGTCCCCTGGAGTGAGACTCGCATGCAGTGATTGACACTGTGTCCCCTGGAGTGATACTCGCATGCAATGATTGACACTGTGTCCCCTGGAGTGAGACTCGCATGCAATGATTGACACGGGGCCCCCTGGAGTGAGACTCACATGCAATGATTGACACTGTGTCCCCTGGAGTGAGACTCGCACGCAATGATTGACACGGAGCCCCCTGGAGTGAGACTCACATGCAATGATTGAGACTGTGTCCCCTGGAGTGAGACCCGCATGCAATGATTGACACGGGGCCCCCTG
Organism: Calotriton arnoldi; assembly: GCA_963921515.1. Classification (NCBI taxonomy): domain Eukaryota; kingdom Metazoa; phylum Chordata; class Amphibia; order Caudata; family Salamandridae; genus Calotriton; species Calotriton arnoldi. The sequence continues at coordinate 527,667 of CAWUFW010009211.1, forward strand.
GAGTGAGACTCGCATGCAATGATTGACACGGGGCCCCCTGGAGTGAGACTCACATGCAATGATTGAGGCTGCTCCATGATGTGAGGTTGTGTAATGATTGATGCTTCACGCACGGTGAATGACTGAAGCTGTGCTCTGTGGTGTGAGTCCAGGGCCAGTTTTAGCCCTGTGCGACAATCTTTGGTGGTCCCTCCCAGTGACCTGCTTCACCATGGATCACCTTATTACCATCCTCCCGGGCTACTCCTCATCTGTCCATAGCACCTCTCTCACATGTATTTCATTTCTTTGATAGCTCCACTCAAACCAATGTAGGGAGTCGGAGCACTTTACAGCACACAAATATTATACAGAGCAATTATTCAGAGAAGTGTGTAAATCAATGTGTAAGAAATGTCACATAAGGACTACAAGGTGTAGGAGTGACGCGTGTTCTGTACTGGTAGGCAGTATATTTGAAGAGATCTTTATCTGGAGCAGTACAAACTGAGGATTTGAAACAAAACACAGAGGCTGGGGTTGGCTTTACTAACCAAGCAAACCCTTTTCTTCAACCTTAGGATAACGATAGACTGGGCAAAAATATAGGGTTCTAAACCTATGCTGTGCTGTTTTTCGGGCTGCACTTTGATTCTAGTTCATAGCTTACTGTGTTATATTAGAAGGTTTGTAGCTTATGAACTGCAAGTATCAAAAGTATCTCTGTGGCTAAAGCAGCAACCCACTGAGCTAGCTACATAAAACACGATTCTGTGATGTAAATGTTGCACATGCTTTCCAGCAGGCACGTTAACCCTCTGCTCTACTTTATGATGAGTCAAAACTGCTATTAGACAAAACTCGGATCTCTCTAGCAGGTACTTTAATCACCAATTATCTTGACATGTTTATTATAGCCTGAAAATTTCTGGGCACACACTTTGAAGCTCATGCTTCTGAACCCATAAAATATTTCAAAATGCAGTGCTCCTGAGTTCAGCGCCAGATGCGACGGCTCCTGTCGCACCGCTCTAAAGCCGGCCTGGTGTGAGATCCACACGCTGTGATTGACACTGCATTCCAAGGTCTATGACTGACATGCAAGGACTCAGAGTGTGAGACTCAGTTACAATCAGTGCTTTAAATGGGAAAAATAAGTGCAGGTACTCATTAAAATGAGCTAGATGTGTAGTGAGGGGGCGGGGCTAGGGGGCGGGGCTAAGGGCAAGACATGATGATACTTAACAACTTCTATATTAGTTGCAGCACATACCAAATCACATGAGAAATGGGTTTATATAAACAAAGCAGGTTAACTCATTACACAAATGAAAGAGAAATGCGATAATACGTTAACATTTCCTTTTTTGCAATAGTTGCACCTTCTTAATGTCATACTGTTAATTGCTGTTTGGCACACTACTATATATTTTTGAGCACGCGAGTAGGAAGAAACTGAAAATACCCCCATGTCGCACCAAAGCTCTTATGGCACCAAGCAAATGAAGCAACTCATCATGACCCTCCCCAGAAGATATCTCTCGTCTCTTCCATCAATCTATCCATTCATTCTTTCATCCTACCATTTAACCTTTACTTTCTATCGTCTATTCAGTCTTTCATCAATCATTCAGTTTTTCACCATTCCGTCTATCCACCCTTCATATCCAAACCTATCCATCCATCCCCAAACCTATCGATTCATCCTTTCACTCATCCATCTCTTTATCCACCCTTTCCCTCATCCATCAATCCTTTCGCTCATCCATCCATCAACCCTTTCACTCCTTTATTCTATCCACCCTTTCACTCAATCCCTCCATTCACTCATCCATCATCCACCCTTTCATCCATCCTCCCTACCTTTCATTCATCCATCCAAACTTTCACTTATCCACCCATCATCCGCCCTTTTATCCAATCATCCACCCTCTTTCACCCATGCATGCTTTCACTCATCCATCCATCTATACATCCACCCTTGCTCGCTCATCCATCCACTCACTCACCCACCCTCCCTTTTACGTTATTTATGAATCTTTGTCGCAGAGCAGACATGTACAAACAAAGTGCCACACATTTTCTTTAAAATACCTCCTGAGAGTGTCTCGATTCTCTCTCTCTTTCTTTCACTTTTTCTTACAAAAACAGACATACACACAAACATAGCAGACACACAAAAGACTCAGGTATGATAAAAGCCATCTTTCTCTTCACTTACCATGGCTTTTTTAATTGCCACCGGGGCCGGACTGGCCGTAGCCTGATTGCCACTGCCAGTGGACTGACATGATTCCTGTGCTTGCATGAACTCACAGGATAGTGTGAATGTGATTGACAGCACAGGGCCTGAATGGACCCTGCTCTGTCAAGCACAGCGTGATGGTGAGCACTCGGACATTATTCAAATAAGCCCTGCTGAATAGCTCAGCTGGGGCTCAGATCGGTGCTGCAGAAGCGACACCTTGGCTGCCCGACACGTTCTACTTCTGCTCACCAGCACTGCCAATGAGCCTACCTTTTCATGAGTACCGGTACTCTCCAGGGCAGTAGAGAAGTGCCGGTACTCAGAGCGATAAATCTAAGAAGTGCCGGTACTCCGTACCGGTGAGTACCGGCCCATTTAAAGCACTGGTTACAATGACTGAGGCTGTGCTCCATGAAGTGAGACTCACACAGTGATTGACACTGGGACCCGAAATGTGAAGCGCACATGCAATGACGCCAGCTGCATTGTAAAGCTACGTAGTGACTGACTCTGTGCCCGATGGTGTGAGACTAGTATACAGTCACTGAGGCTGCGCTCCACAGAATGCAAATCACTTAATTAGCCTGCACTCCATGGCGTGTGATTTGCATGCAATGGCAGAGGCTGCGGTCCATGATGTGAGACTCATATGCAATGATTGACACTGTGTCCCGTGGAGTGAGACTCACATGCAATGATTGACACTTAGCCCCATGGAGTGAGACTCACATGCAATGATTGGCCCTGTGCTCCATGGAGTGCGACTCACATGCATTGATTGACACTGTGCCCCCTGGAGTGAGATTCGCATGCAGTGATTGACACTGTGTCCCATTGAGTGAGACTCACATGCAATGATTGACCCTGTGCTCCATGGAGTGAGGCTCACATGCAATGATCGAGACTGTGTCCATGGAGTGAGACTCACATGCTATGATTGACACTGTGTCCATGGAGTGAGACCTCACCTGCATTGATTGAGACTATGTTCATGGAGTAAGACTCGCATGCAAAGATTGACACTGTGACCCCTGGAGTGAGACTCGCATGCAGTGATTGACACTGTGTCCCGTGGAGTGAGGCTCACATGCAATGATTGACACTTAGCCCCATGGAGTAGAGACTCACATGCATTGATTGAGACTGTGTCCATGGAGTGAGACTCGCATGCATTGATTGAGACTGTGCTCCATGGAGTGAGACTCACATGCAATGATTGACACTCTGCCCCCTGGAGTGAGACTTACATGCATTGATTGACACTGTGCCCCTGGAGTGAGACTCACATGCAGTGATTGGCACTGTGTCCCAGTAAGTGAGCCTCACATGCATTGATTGAGACTGTGTCCATGGAGTGAGACTCACATGCAATGATTGACCCTGTGCCCCCTGGAGTGAGACTCTCATGCATTGATTGACACTGTGCTCCATGGAGTGAGACTCACATGCAATGATTGATACTCTGCCCCCTGGAGTGAGACTTACATGCAATGATTGACACTGTGCCCCATGGAGTGAGACTCACATGCAATTATTGACCCTGGCCCCCTGAAGTGAGACTCACATGCATTGATTGACACTGTGCCCCCTGGAGTGAGACTCACATGCATTGGGACTCACATGCAATGATTGACACTGTGCCCCCTGGAGTGAGACTCACATGCATTGATTGACACTGTGCCTCCTGGAGTGAAACTCACATGCAATGATTGACACTGTGCCCCATGGAGTGAGACTCAGATGCAATAATTGACACTGTGCTCCCTGGAGTGAGACTCGCATGCAATGACTGACACTGTGCCCCCTGGAGTGGAGACTCACATGCAATGATTGACCCTGTGCTCCATGGAGTGAGACTCACATGCAATGATTGACACTGTGCCTCCTGGAGTGAGAATCGCATGCAATGACTGACACTGTGCCTCCTGGAGTAAGACTCACATGCAATGATTGACACTGTGCCTCCTGGAGTAAGACTCACATGCAATGACTGACACTTTGCCCCCTGGAGTGAGACTCACATGCAATGATCAACACTGTGCCCCCTGGAGTGAGACTCACATGCAATGATTGACCCTGTGCCTCCTGGAGTGAGACTCACATGCAATGATTGACACTGTGCCCCCTGGAGTGAGACTCACATGCATTGATTGAGACTGTGTCCATGGAGTGAGACTCACATGCATTGATTGAGACTGTGTCCATGGAGTGAGACTCACATGCAATGATTGACACTGTGCTCTCCTGAGTGAGACTCACATGCATTGATTGACACTGTGTACCATGGAGTGAGACTCACATGCAATGATTGACACTTAGCCCCATGGAGTGAGACTCACATGCAATGATTGACACTGTGCCCCCTGGAGTGAGACTCACATGCATTGATTGAGACTGTGTCCATGGAGTTGAGACTCACATGCAATGATTGACACTGTGCCTCCTGGAGTGAGACTCACATGCATTGATTGACACTGTGCCCCATGGAGTGAGACTCACATGCAATGATTGACACTGTGCCCCCTGGAGTGAGACTCACATGCATTGATTGAGACTGTGTCCATGGAGTGAGACTCACATGCATTGATTGAGACTGTGTCCATGGAGTGAGACTCACACGCAATGATTGACACTGTGCCCATCTGGAGTGAGACTCACATGCAATGATTGACACTGTGCCCCCTGGAGTGAGACTCACATGCAATGATTGACACTGTGCCCATCTGGAGTGAGACTCACATGCAATGATTGACATTGTGCCCCCTGGAGTGAGACTCACATGCAATGATTGACACTGTGCCCCCTGGAGTGAGACTCACATGCAATGATTGACACTGTGCCCCCTGGAGTGAGACTCACAGGCATTGATTGACACTGTACCCCCTGGAGTGAGACTCACATGCAGTGATTGACACTGTGTCCCAGTAAGTGAAACTCACATGCATTGATTGAGACTGTGCCCCCTGGAGTGAGACTTGTATGCAATGATTGACACTGTGCCCCATGGAGTGAGACTCACATGCAATGATTGACCCTGTGCCCCTGGAGTGAGACTCGTATGCAATGATTGACACTGTGCCCCCTGGAGTGAGACTCGTATGCAATGATTGGAGACTGTGTCCATGGAGTGAGACTCACATGCATTGATTGGAGATTGTGTCCATGGAGTGAGACTCACATGCATTGATTGACACTGTGCCCATGGAGTGAGACTCACATCCAATGATTGACACTGTGTCCATGGAGTGAGACTAACATGCAGTGATTGACACTGTGTCCCATGGAGTGAGACTCACATGCAATGATTGAGACTATGTCCATGGAGAGACACCCGCATGCAGTGATTGAGACTATGTCCCCTGGAGTGAGACTCGCATGCAATGATTGACACTCTGCCCCCTGGAGTGAGACTCGCATGCAGTGATTGACACTGTGTCCCCTGGAGTGAGACTCGCATGCAGTGATTGACACTGTGTCCCCTGGAGTGATACTCGCATGCAATGATTGACACTGTGTCCCCTGGAGTGAGACTCGCATGCAATGATTGACACGGGGCCCCCTGGAGTGAGACTCACATGCAATGATTGACACTGTGTCCCCTGGAGTGAGACTCGCACGCAATGATTGACACGGAGCCCCCTGGAGTGAGACTCACATGCAATGATTGAGACTGTGTCCCCTGGAGTGAGACCCGCATGCAATGATTGACACGGGGCCCCCTGGAGTGAGACTCGCATGCAATGATTGACACGGGGCCCCCTGGAGTGAGACTCACATGCAATGATTGAGGCTGCTCCATGATGTGAGGGTTGTGTAATGATTGATGCTTCACGCACGGTGAATGACTGAAGCTGTGCTCTGTGGTGTGAGTCCAGGGCCAGTTTTAGCCCTGTGCGACAATCTTTGGTGGTCCCTCCCAGTGACCTGCTTCACCATGGATCACCTTATTACCATCCTCCCGGGCTACTCCTCATCTGTCCATAGCACCTCTCTCACATGTATTTCATTTCTTTGATAGCTCCACTCAAACCAATGTAGGGAGTCGGAGCACTTTACAGCACACAAATATTATACAGAGCAATTATTCAGAGAAGTGTGTAAATCAATGTGTAAGAAATGTCACATAAGGACTACAAGGTGTAGGAGTGACGCGTGTTCTGTACTGGTAGGCAGTATATTTGAAGAGATCTTTATCTGGAGCAGTACAAACTGAGGATTTGAAACAAAACACAGAGGCTGGGGTTGGCTTTACTAACCAAGCAAACCCTTTTCTTCAACCTTAGGATAACGATAGACTGGGCAAAAATATAGGGTTCTAAACCTATGCTGTGCTGTTTTTCGGGCTGCACTTTGATTCTAGTTCATAGCTTACTGTGTTATATTAGAAGGTTTGTAGCTTATGAACTGCAAGTATCAAAAGTATCTCTGTGGCTAAAGCAGCAACCCACTGAGCTAGCTACATAAAACACGATTCTGTGATGTAAATGTGGCACATGCTTTCCAGCAGGCACGTTAACCCTCTGCTCTACTTTATGATGAGTCAAAACTGCTATTAGACAAAACTCGGATCTCTCTAGCAGGTACTTTAATCACCAATTATCTTGACATGTTTATTATAGCCTGAAAATTTCTGGGCACACACTTTGAAGCTCATGCTTCTGAACCCATAAAATATTTCAAAATGCAGTGCTCCTGAGTTCAGCGCCAGATGCGACGGCTCCTGTCGCACCGCTCTAAAGCCGGCCTGGTGTGAGATCCACACGCTGTGATTGACACTGCATTCCAAGGTCTATGACTGACATGCAAGGACTCAGAGTGTGAGACTCAGTTACAATCAGTGCTTTAAATGGGAAAATAATAGTGCAGGTACTCATTAAAATGAGCTAGATGTGTAGTGAGGGGGCGGGGCTAGGGGCGGGGCTAAGGGCAAGACATGATGATACTTAACAACTTCTATATTAGTTGCAGCACATACCAAATCACATGAGAAATGGGTTTATATAAACAAAGCAGGTTAACTCATTACACAAATGAAAGAGAAATGCGATAATACGTTAACATTTCCTTTTTGCAATAGTTGCACCTTCTTAATGTCATACTGTTAATTGCTGTTTGGCACACTACTATATATTTTTGAGCACTTTAGTAGGAAGAAACTGAAAATACCCCCATGTCGCACCAAAGCTCTTATGGCACCAAGCAAATGAAGCAACTCATCATGACCCTCCCCAGAAGATATCTCTCGTCTCTTCCATCAATCTATCCATTCATTCTTTCATCCTACCATTTAACCTTTACTTTCTATCGTCTATTCAGTCTTTCATCAATCATTCAGTTTTTCACCATTCCGTCTATCCACCCTTCATATCCAAACCTATCCATCCATCCCCAAACCTATCGATTCATCCTTTCACTCATCCATCTCTTTATCCACCCTTTCCCTCATCCATCAATCCTTTCGCTCATCCATCCATCAACCCTTTCACTCCTTTATTCTATCCACCCTTTCACTCAATCCCTCCATTCACTCATCCATCATCCACCCTTTCATCCATCCTCCCTACCTTTCATTCATCCATCCAAACTTTCACTTATCCACCCATCATCCGCCCTTTTATCCAATCATCCACCCTCTTTCACCCATGCATGCTTTCACTCATCCATCCATCTATACATCCACCCTTGCTCGCTCATCCATCCACTCACTCACCCACCCTCCCTTTACGTTATTTATGAATCTTTGTCGCAGAGCAGACATGTACAAACAAAGTGCCACACATTTTCTTTAAAATACCTCCTGAGAGTGTCTCGATTCTCTCTCTCTTTCTTTCACTTTTTCTTACAAAAACAGACATACACACAAACATAGCAGACACACAAAAGACTCAGGTATGATAAAAGCCATCTTTTCTCTTCACTTACCATGGCTTTTTTAATTGCCACCGGGGCCGGACTGGCCGTAGCCTGATTGCCACTGCCAGTGGACTGACATGATTCCTGTGCTTGCATGAACTCACAGGATAGTGTGAATGTGATTGACAGCACAGGGCCTGAATGGACCCTGCTCTGTCAAGCACAGCGTGATGGTGAGCACTCGGACATTATTCAAATAAGCCCTGCTGAATAGCTCAGCTGGGGCTCAGATCGGTGCTGCAGAAGCGACACCTTGGCTGCCGACACGTTCTACTTCTGCTCACCAGCACTGCCAATGAGCCTACCTTTTCATGAGTACCGGTACTCTCCAGGGCAGTAGAGAAGTGCCGGTACTCAGAGCGATAAATCTAAGAAGTGCCGGTACTCCGTACCGGTGAGTACCGGCCCATTTAAAGCACTGGTTACAATGACTGAGGCTGTGCTCCATGAAGTGAGACTCACACAGTGATTGACACTGGGACCCGAAATGTGAAGCGCACATGCAATGACGCCAGCTGCATTGTAAAGCTACGTAATGACTGACTCTGTGCCCGATGGTGTGAGACTAGTATACAGTCACTGAGGCTGCGCTCCACAGAATGCAAATCACTTAATTAGCCTGCACTCCATGGCGTGTGATTTGCATGCAATGGCAGAGGCTGCGGTCCATGATGTGAGACCCACATGCAATGATTGACACTGTGCCCCTGGAGTAGAGACTCACATGCATTGATTGAGACTGTGTCCATGGAGTGAGACTCACATGCATTGATTGAGACTGTGTCCATGGAGTGAGACTCACATGCAATGATTGACACTGTGCCTCCTGGAGTGAGACTCACATGCATTGATTGACACTGTGTACCGTGGAGTGAGACTCACATGCAATGATTGACACTTAGCCCCATGGAGTGAGACTCACATGCAATGATTGACACTGTGCCCCTGGAGTGAGACTCACATGCATTGATTGAGACTGTGTCCATGGAGTGAGACTCACATGCAATGATTGACACTGTGCCTCCTGGAGTGAGACTCACATGCATTGATTGACACTGTGCCCCATGGAGTGAGACTCACATGCAATGATTGACACTGTGCCCCTGGAGTGAGACTCGCATGCATTGATTGAGACTGTGTCCATGGAGTGAGACTCACATGCATTGATTGAGACTGTGTCCATGGAGTGAGACTCACACGCAATGATTGACACTGTGCCCATCTGGAGTGAGACTCACATGCAATGATTGACACTGTGCCCCCTGGAGTGAGACTCACATGCAATGATTGACACTGTGCCCATCTGGAGTGAGACTCACATGCAATGATTGACACTGTGCCCCCTGGAGTGAGACTCACATGCAATGATTGACACTGTGCCCCCTGGAGTGAGACTCACATGCAATGATTGACACTGTGCCCCCTGGAGTTAGACTCACAGGCATTGATTGACACTGTACCCCCTGGAGTGAGACTCACATGCAGTGATTGACACTGTGTCCCAGTAAGTGAAACTCACATGCATTGATTGAGACTGTGCCCCTGAGTGAGACTTGTATGCAATGATTGACACTGTGCCCCATGGAGTGAGACTCACATGCAATGATTGACCCTGTGCTCCCTGGAGTGAGGACTCGTATGCAATGATTGACACTGTGCCCCCTGGAGTGAGACTCGTATGCAATGATTGAGACTGTGTCCATGGAGTGAGACTCACATGCATTGATTGAGATTGTGTCCATGGAGTGAGACTCACATGCATTGATTGACACTGTGCCCATGGAGTGAGACTCACATCCAATGATTGACACTGTGTCCATGGAGTGAGACTAACATGCAGTGATTGACACTGTGTCCCATGGAGTGAGACTCACATGCAATGATTGAGACTATGTCCATGGAGAGACACCCGCATGCAGTGATTGAGACTATGTCCCCTGGAGTGAGACTCGCATGCAATGATTGACACTCTGCCCCTGGAGTGAGACTCGCATGCAGTGATTGACACTGTGTCCCCTGAGTGAGACTCGCATGCAGTGATTGACACTGTGTCCCCTGGAGTGAGACTCTGCATGCAATGATTGACACTGTGTCCCCTGGAGTGAGACTCGCATGCAATGATTGACACGGGGCCCCTGGAGTGAGACTCACATGCAATGATTGACACTGTGTCCCCTGGAGTGAGACTCGCACGCAATGATTGACACGGAGCCCCCTGGAGTGAGACTCACATGCAATGATTGAGACTGTGTCCCCTGGAGTGAGACCCGCATGCAATGATTGACACGGGCCCCTGGAGTGAGACTCGCATGCAATGATTGACACGGGCCCCCTGGAGTGAGACTCACATGCAATGATTGAGGCTGCTCCATGATGTGAGGGTTGTGTAATGATTGATGCTTCACGCACGGTGAATGACTGAAGCTGTGCTCTGTGGTGTGAGTCCAGGGCCAGTTTTAGCCCTGTGCGACAATCTTTGGTGGTCCCTCCCAGTGACCTGCTTCACCATGGATCACCTTATTACCATCCTCCCGGGCTACTCCTCATCTGTCCATAGCACCTCTCTCACATGTATTTCATTTCTTTGATAGCTCCACTCAAACCAATGTAGGAGTCGGAGCACTTTACAGCACACAAATATTATACAGAGCAATTATTCAGAGAAGTGTGTAAATCAATGTGTAAGAAATGTCACATAAGGACTACAAGGTGTAGGAGTGACGCGTGTTCTGTACTGGTAGGCAGTATATTTGAAGAGATCTTTATCTGGAGCAGTACAAACTGAGGATTTGAAACAAAACACAGAGGCTGGGGTTGGCTTTACTAACCAAGCAAACCCTTTTCTTCAACCTTAGGATAACGATAGACTGGGCAAAAATATAGGGTTCTAAACCTATGCTGTGCTGTTTTTCGGGCTGCACTTTGATTCTAGTTCATAGCTTACTGTGTTATATTAGAAGGTTTGTAGCTTATGAACTGCAAGTATCAAAAGTATCTCTGTGGCTAAAGCAGCAACCCACTGAGCTAGCTACATAAAACACGATTCTGTGATGTAAATGTTGCACATGCTTTCCAGCAGGCACGTTAACCCTCTGCTCTACTTTATGATGAGTCAAAACTGCTATTAGACAAAACTCGGATCTCTCTAGCAGGTACTTTAATCACCAATTATCTTGACATGTTTATTATAGCCTGAAAATTTCTGGGCACACACTTTGAAGCTCATGCTTCTGAACCCATAAAATATTTCAAAATGCAGTGCTCCTGAGTTCAGCGCCAGATGCGACGGCTCCTGTCGCACCGCTCTAAAGCCGGCCTGGTGTGAGATCCACACGCTGTGATTGACACTGCATTCCAAGGTCTATGACTGACATGCAAGGACTCAGAGTGTGAGACTCAGTTACAATCAGTGCTTTAAATGGGAAAAAATAAGTGCAGGTACTCATTAAAATGAGCTAGATGTGTAGTGAGGGGGCGGGGCTAGGGGCGGGGCTAAGGGCAAGACATGATGATACTTAACAACTTCTATATTAGTTGCAGCACATACCAAATCACATGAGAAATGGGTTTATATAAACAAAGCAGGTTAACTCATTACACAAATGAAAGAGAAATGCGATAATACGTTAACATTTCCTTTTTTTGCAATAGTTGCACCTTCTTAATGTCATACTGTTAATTGCTGTTTGGCACACTACTATATATTTTTGAGCACGCGAGTAGGAAGAAACTGAAAATACCCCCATGTCGCACTAAAGCTCTTATGGCACCAAGCAAATGAAGCAACTCATCATGACCCTCCCCAGAAGATATCTCGTCTCTTCCATCAATCTATCCATTCATTCTTTCATCCTACCATTTAACCTTTACTTTCTATCGTCTATTCAGTCTTTCATCAATCATTCAGTTTTTCACCATTCCGTCTATCCGCCCTTCATATCCAAACCTATCCATCCATCCCCAAACCTATCGATTCATCCTTTCACTCATCCATCTCTTTATCCACCCTTTCCCTCATCCATCAATCCTTTCAGCTCATCCATCCATCAACCCTTTCACTCCTTTATTCTATCCACCCTTTCACTCAATCCCTCCATTCACTCATCCATCATCCACCCTTTCATCCATCCTCCCTACCTTTCATTCATCCATCCAAACTTTCACTTATCCACCCATCATCCGCCTCTTTTATCCAATCATCCACCCTCTTTCACCCATGCATGCTTTCACTCATCCATCCATCTATACATCCACCCTTGCTCGCTCATCCATCCACTCACTCACCCACCCTCCCTTTTACGTTATTTATGAATCTTTGTCGCAGAGCAGACATGTACAAACAAAGTGCCACACATTTTCTTTAAAATACCTCCTGAGAGTGTCTCGATTCTCTCTCTCTTTCTTTCACTTTTTTCTTACAAAAACAGACATACACACAAACATAGCAGACACACAAAAGACTCAGGTATGATAAAAGCCATCTTTTCTCTTCACTTACCATGGCTTTTTAATTGCCACGGGGCCGGACTGGCCGTAGCCTCGATTGCCACTGCCAGTGGACTGGACATGATTCCTGTGCTTGCATGAACTCACAGGATAGTGTGAATGTGATTGACAGCACAGGGCCTGAATGGACCCTGCTCTGTCAAGCACAGCGTGATGGTGAGCACTCGGACATTATTCAAATAAGCCCTGCTGAATAGCTCAGCTGGGGCTCAGATCGGTGCTGCAGAAGCGACACCTTGGCTGCCGACACGTTCTACTTCTGCTCACCAGCACTGCCAATGAGCCTACCTTTTCATGAGTACCGGTACTCTCCAGGGCAGTAGAGAAGTGCCGGTACTCAGAGCGATAAATCTAAGAAGTGCCGGCACTCCGTACCGGTGAGTACCGGCCCATTTAAAGCACTGGTTACAATGACTGAGGCTGTGCTCCATGAAGTGAGACTCACACAGTGATTGACACTGGGACCCGAAATGTGAAGCGCACATGCAATGACGCCAGCTGCATTGTAAAGCTACGTAATGACTGACTCTGTGCCCGATGGTGTGAGACTAGTATACAGTCACTGAGGCTGCGCTCCACAGAATGCAAATCACTTAATTAGCCTGCACTCCATGGCGTGTGATTTGCATGCAATGGCAGAGGCTGCGGTCCATGATGTGAGACCCACATGCAATGATTGACACTGTGCCCCCTGGAGTGAGACTCACATGCATTGATTGAGACTGTGTCCATGGAGTGAGACTCACATGCATTGATTGAGACTGCGTCCATGGAGTGAGACTCACATGCAATGATTGACACTGTGCCTCCTGGAGTGAGACTCACATGCATTGATTGACACTGTGTACCGTGGAGTGAGACTCACATGCAATGATTGACACTTAGCCCCATGGAGTGAGACTCACATGCAATGATTGACACTGTGCCCCTGGAGTGAGACTCACATGCATTGATTGAGACTGTGTCCATGGAGTGAGACTCACATGCAATGATTGACACTGTGCCTCCTGGAGTGAGACTCACATGCATTGATTGACACTGTGCCCCATGGAGTGAGACTCACATGCAATGATTGACACTGTGCCCCTGGAGTGAGACTCGCATGCATTGATTGAGACTGTGTCCATGGAGTGAGACTCACATGCATTGATTGAGACTGTGTCCATGGAGTGAGACTCACACGCAATGATTGACACTGTGCCCATCTGGAGTGAGACTCACATGCAATGATTGACACTGTGCCCCCTGGAGTAGAGACTCACATGCAATGATTGACACTGTGCCCATCTGGAGTGAGACTCACATGCAATGATTGACACTGTGCCCCCTGGAGTGAGACTCACATGCAATGATTGACACTGTGCCCCTGGAGTGAGACTCACATGCAATGATTGACACTGTGCCCCTGGAGTTAGACTCACAGGCATTGATTGACACTGTACCCCCTGGAGTGAGACTCACATGCAGTGATTGACACTGTGTCCCAGTAAGTGAAACTCACATGCATTGATTGAGACTGTGCCCCCTGGAGTGAGACTTGTATGCAATGATTGACACTGTGCCCCATGGAGTAGAGACTCACATGCAATGATTGACCCTGTGCCCCTGGAGTGAGACTCGTATGCAATGATTGACACTGTGCCCCCTGGAGTGAGACTCGTATGCAATGATTGAGACTGTGTCCATGGAGTGAGACTCACATGCATTGATTGAGATTGTGTCCATGGAGTGAGACTCACATGCATTGATTGACACTGTGCCCATGGAGTGAGACTCACATCCAATGATTGACACTGTGTCCATGGAGTGAGACTAACATGCAGTGATTGACACTGTGTCCCATGGAGTGAGACTCACATGCAATGATTGAGACTATGTCCATGGAGAGACACCCGCATGCAGTGATTGAGACTATGTCCCCTGGAGTGAGACTCGCATGCAATGATTGACACTCTGCCCCCTGGAGTGAGACTCGCATGCAGTGATTGACACTGTGTCCCCTGGAGTGAGACTCGCATGCAGTGATTGACACTGTGTCCCCTGGAGTGAGACTCGCATGCAATGATTGACACTGTGTCCCCTGGAGTGAGACTCGCATGCAATGATTGACACGGGGCCCCCTGGAGTGAGACTCACATGCAATGATTGACACTGTGTCCCCTGGAGTGAGACTCGCACGCAATGATTGACACGGAGCCCCCTGGAGTGAGACTCACATGCAATGATTGAGACTGTGTCCCCTGGAGTGAGACCCGCATGCAATGATTGACACGGGCCCCCTGGAGTGAGACTCGCATGCAATGATTGACACGGGGCCCTCTGGAGTGAGACTCACATGCAATGATTGAGGCTGCTCCATGATGTGAGGGTTGTGTAATGATTGATGCTTCACGCACGGTGAATGACTGAAGCTGTGCTCTGTGGTGTGAGTCCAGGGCCAGTTTTAGCCCTGTGCGACAATCTTTGGTGGTCCCTCCCAGTGACCTGCTTCACCATGGATCACCTTATTACCATCCTCCCGGGCTACTCCTCATCTGTCCATAGCACCTCTCTCACATGTATTTCATTTCTTTGATAGCTCCACTCAAACCAATGTAGGGAGTCGGAGCACTTTACAGCACACAAATATTATACAGAGCAATTATTCAGAGAAGTGTGTAAATCAATGTGTAAGAAATGTCACATAAGGACTAGCAAGGTGTAGGAGTGATGCGTGTTCTGTACTGGTAGGCAGTATATTTGAAGAGATCTTTATCTGGAGCAGTACAAACTGAGGATTTGAAACAAAACACAGAGGCTGGGGTTGGCTTTACTAACCAAGCAAACCCTTTTCTTCAACCTTAGGATAACGATAGACTGGGCAAAAATATAGGGTTCTAAACCTATGCTGTGCTGTTTTTCGGGCTGCACTTTGATTCTAGTTCATAGCTTACTGTGTTATATTAGAAGGTTTGTAGCTTATGAACTGCAAGTATCAAAAGTATCTCTGTGGCTAAAGCAGCAACCCACTGAGCTAGCTACATAAAACACGATTCTGTGATGTAAATGTTGCACATGCTTTCCAGCAGGCACGTTAACCCTCTGCTCTACTTTATGATGAGTCAAAACTGCTATTAGACAAAACTCGGATCTCTCTAGCAGGTACTTTAATCACCAATTATCTTGACATGTTTATTATAGCCTGAAAATTTCTGGGCACACACTTTGAAGCTCATGCTTCTGAACCCATAAAATATTTCAAAATGCAGTGCTCCTGAGTTCAGCGCCAGATGCGACGGCTCCTGTCGCACCGCTCTAAAGCCGGCCTGGTGTGAGATCCACACGCTGTGATTGACACTGCATTCCAAGGTCTATGACTGACATGCAAGGACTCAGTGTGAGACTCAGTTACAATCAGTGCTTTAAATGGGAAAAAATAAGTGCAGGTACTCATTAAAATGAGCTAGATGTGTAGTGAGGGGGCGGGGCTAGGGGCGGGGCTAAGGGCAAGACATGATGATACTTAACAACTTCTATATTAGTTGCAGCACATACCAAATCACATGAGAAATGGGTTTATATAAACAAAGCAGGTTAACTCATTACACAAAATGAAAGAGAAATGCGATAATACGTTAACATTTCCTTTTTTTGCAATAGTTGCACCTTCTTAATGTCATACTGTTAATTGCTGTTTGGCACACTACTATATATTTTTGAGCACGCGAGTAGGAAGAAACTGAAAATACCCCATGTCGCACCAAAGCTCTTATGGCACCAAACAAATGAAGCAACTCATCATGACCCTCCCCAGAAGATATCTCTCGTCTCTTCCATCAATCTATCCATTCATTCTTTCATCCTACCATTTAACCTTTACTTTCTATCGTCTATTCAGTCTTTCATCAATCATTCAGTTGTTCACCATTCCGTCTATCCACCCTTCATATCCAAACCTATCCATTCATCCCCAAACCTATCCATTCATCCTTTCACTCATCCATCTCTTTATCCACCCTTTCCCTCATCCATCAATCCTTTCGCTCATCCATCCATCAACCCTTTCACTCCTTTATTCTATCCACCCTTTCACTCAATCCCTCCATTCACTCATCCATCATCCACCCTTTCATCCATCCTCCCTACCTTTCATTCATCCATCCAAACTTTCACTTATCCACCCATCATCCGCCCTTTTATCCAATCATCCACCCTCTTTCACCCATGCATGCTTTCACTCATCCATCCATCTATACATCCACCCTTGCTCGCTCATCCATCCACTCACTCATCCACCCACCCACCCACCCTCCCTTTTACGTTATTTATGAATCTTTGTCGCAGAGCAGACATGTACAAACAAAGTGCCACACATTTTCTTTAAAATACCTCCTGAGAGTGTCTCGATTCTCTCTCTCTTCTTTCACTTTTTCTTACAAAAACAGACATACACACAAACATAGCAGACACACAAAAGACTCAGGTATGATAAAAGCCATCTTTTCTCTTCACTTACCATGGCTTTTTAATTGCCACCGGGGCCGGACTGGCCGTAGCCTGATTGCCACTGCCAGTGGACTGACATGATTCCTGTGCTTGCATGAACTCACAGGATAGTGTGAATGTGATTGACAGCACAGGGCCTGAATGGACCCTGCTCTGTCAAGCACAGCGTGATGGTGAGCACTCGGACATTATTCAAATAAGCCCTGCTGAATAGCTCAGCTGGGGCTCAGATCGGTGCTGCAGAAGCGACACCTTGGCTGCCGACACGTTCTACTTCTGCTCACCAGCACTGCCAATGAGCCTACCTTTTCATGAGTACCGGTACTCTCCAGGGCAGTAGAGAAGTGCCGGTACTCAGAGCGATAAATCTAGAAGTGCCGGTACTCCGTACCGGTGAGTACCGGCCCATTTAAAGCACTGGTTACAATGACTGAGGCTGTGCTCCATGAAGTGAGACTCACACAGTGATTGACACTGGGACCCGAAATGTGAAGCGCACATGCAATGACGCCAGCTGCATTGTAAAGCTACGTAGTGACTGACTCTGTGCCCGATGGTGTGAGACTAGTATACAGTCACTGAGGCTGCGCTCCACAGAATGCAAATCACTTAATTAGCCTGCACTCCATGGCGTGTGATTTGCATGCAATGGCAGAGGCTGCGGTCCATGATGTGAGACCCACACGCAATGATTGACACTAACCCCTATGGTGTGAGACTCACATGTAATGACTCCGTTGGTTTCTCTCTTCCCAAACCGACCGCCATCTTCGCCGATTTTGAGCACGGCGCTCTGTTATAATTATTGGAAAAAAACCTCACATTTCTTAAATAATGTATGAGCAGTGTTAGCAGATGCTACTTGAATGTAATCTGTGCTGCAGCGTTCACCTCCTAAAGCTGAGGGAACAAACGCACGCGCAGATCTTTTCGGAAACAGGCCTGCAGCTCTGGGCTTGAACCAAAGGCCTTTTGTTATGTATCAAAGCTTTGCCTGCTACGTGCCAGCAAAAATGCAAATATAACAACACGAATTATGTAAATTACTCGGGAACACCTGTAGGACAACGGCACCAGTCAGAAAGTTAACAAAGGGACGTCTTGCACATTTCAGAACTTTGATCATACCCCATCAAACTTCAAGTTGGTTACCCACTTCCTCCATAAAGGAATAAGGTTGCATTTCAGCTCTCCAGAATGGGACACATCTCCAACTAAACTAAACATGATGCCTTCTGCGACGCCTCCCTAACAGTGGGAACTAAAGGGAGCAGGAAGCAGTGTTGCCTGAAGGATTTTGGAGGCCCTGGACAATACATATTTTTGGGGTCCCTTCACATAATAAATTTTAATTTTATTACTCATTGCCTACTAATTCCAGAACGCACGATGCCAAAGGATACTAAATTATATGTTAAACTTTAACAGGGTAACACAATAACAACTGAAACATGCTTTGCCCGGGACCCAAAAAGTCTTAAGATGACGCTGGGCAGATAGAGTCAGAAATAGAGGTAGGCAGAAAAGTAGAGAGATTCAGATAGGGAAATAGAATAAACAGAAGTATAATAGAGTGAAAGTTTACTTTGCTAGGGGACCCCTTGGAAGGTGGAGGCCCTGGGCAATTGCCCACTTTGCCCATGCCTTGAAACGTCTCTGGCAGGAAGGAAAACTGTGCATTGTAAATGAACGTAAATAACAGTCAACAAACAGAAAATACATGAAAACCGTTCAAAAACTCAAGCAGCTAAAAACTGTGATCCCACATTTCATTGCAAAAGACCATATGGCTGTAATACACAGGTCTGTGTTTTTTTAATCTTTGCTGCTAACATGATGCATGACTCTGGTAGGTGGTAGTAATGCTGATGATGGGTAAAGCTTGGTGGATGTACGCACAAGTATTGGACACCAATAAGTATATAACGTAGTCAATAAGGACAAAACGGAAGAGTAACAAACATTGGCAAAGACAATAGACCTGGCTTTGGCAGCCAGCCTCTTGACTTTGTCAATGATT
The DNA here is from genome assembly GCA_963921515.1 of Calotriton arnoldi. Lineage (NCBI taxonomy): Eukaryota > Metazoa > Chordata > Amphibia > Caudata > Salamandridae > Calotriton > Calotriton arnoldi. Next base: position 546,818 of record CAWUFW010009211.1, read on the forward strand.
GTTTTATATTGTCATGCTTTTTGTACAACGTTGGTGTTAAGGGAGTTGCCGGGCTACCACTAATAAAAAAATGGCTAAAAGCTAAAATATTTTTGTGTGTAACAGCACACATTACCATAGTAGTTCCTCAGACTGAAGAGAGCTACTTTGTGTGCAAATGTGCTCCCTGTAAAAGAGCAGAATGCCATCACTCACAGTAAAGTTAGCCACTGGCTGAAGCGGGATGACCAATTTACAAGAAACGCTCCCTAGGTATAACCCAAAATGACCATTAATTAAGCATCCAACTCAAATTAATCTGATTCATAAAACAACTGCATTAACCATATGCGAAAACTATACTGCTACCACATAGAGAAACAATATATATATTCACTGAAAAAACCATACGTTTCAGACACGTTATAGTTAGAAATTAGCATTTAAAAAACCTTTGAAATTCACTGAAAAAACCATAGGTTTTAGGGACAGTTATAGTTAGTTGGACATTTCACTCGTACAAAACCATAGAAATTCCCCCGTTATAGTTAGTTCAGCTAACTATAACTCGCGCCCCCGCAATACATTGCTGATGACGTCACATATTACATCACTCATGACATTGTCAGTGACATCACTGATGACATCACTGATGACATCTCAAATGACATCACTGATGACATCACTGATGACATCATCCAGTGACTGTGTGTTTCTGTAAAGTTTAAATATGTTTAATATATATAGGGAAAGGTGTATTGAAGAATGAGTGGGTGTATAAGTGTCTGAATGGATGATTTAGTACGTGAGTGACTGACTCTACAAGTGAGTGATTAAATGTATCTTACTGAATGCATGGGTTAGTGACTAAACTGTGTGAATGTCTGTATCCGTCTGTCTGTTGGTTTGTAAGCGGCTGCATGGCTTTCTGAATAGCTACATGAGTGTCTACATGGGTTATTGATTGATTGTCTGAGTATCTGTATGGGTGCCTGAGTGTTTGTGTGGGTGGGGTGTGTGTGACTCTGTGCATAGATGTGTGAGTTGGTGATTCACTGGGTGCATGGTTTCAAGAGTGCATCTGTGATGGACTGTATGGGTGGGTGAGTGTGTGTATGGGTGTGTTAGTGATTGAATGTATATCTCAGTGGTACATGTGTGAGTAACTACATATGTGAAAGGCAGTATATATGTGTGTTGGAGTATATAAATGGCTATAAGTGAGAGTGTGTGATTGTGAGAGTGGCTGTCTGGATGAGTGTGTACTTGTATCAGTGATTGTATAAGAGCGTAAGAATGTGCTAGTATTTGTATGAGTAAGTGAGCTGGTGTGTGTATAACTGTATAGGTGAGTAAATGGGTGTGTGATTAAGTTTTTTGCATGACTGACTAGGTGTGTGAGTACCTCTATGGATGAGTGGCGGTGTGTGAGTGTTTATATAGGTGTATGAGTGCATATGATAGTCCTGTACTGAGTGACTAAGTATGAGTGACTGTACGGGTGAGTGAGTGGATGTGTGTGTAGACCTAAGAATCAGTGAGTGGGTATGTAGTTTTTGGTGTTGGAGTGTCTATGGTTTTGAGAATGGCAGTCTGTAATTTAGAGTGGGTGTATCAAAAGTTATATTAGGGTGTGAGAAGATGCATGAAATTATCACATGGATGATGTCATCAGTGATGTCATTTGAGATGTCATCAGTGATGTCATCAGTGATGTCACTGACCATGTCATGAGTGATGTAATATGTGATGTCATCAGCAATGCATTGCGGGGCGCGAGTTATAGTTAGCTGAACTAACTATAACGGGGAATTTCTATGGTTTTGTACGAGTGAAATGTCCAACTAACTATAACTGTCCCGAAAACCTATGGTTTTTTCAGTGAATTTCAAAGGTTTTTTAAATGCTAATTTCTAACTATAACGTGTCTGAAACCTATGGTTTTTTCAGTGAATTTCAAAGGTTTTTTAAATGCTAATTTCTAACTATAACATGCCTGAAACCTATGATTTTTAAGTGAATTTCAAAGGTTTTTTAAATGCTAGTTTCTAACTATGCCTACAGAGGTAGGACATGTGAAGAAAGAAGAAAAAACGCACAGAAAGAAGCAAAAGATGTGCAGAAAGAACCAACAGAGGAGCAGAAAGAGGCCTTGTTGCAAAATCATCCTGTGCCCACAACTTTTTCAGACTGGTACTGGTGGTAACTGACTCTGACTAACCAGAGCCAGTGCTATGCTAAAAGACACTTAGAATACAGTGAAAACACCTACATACACTAGGGAACACTATGCGTTGGGGTACCCCTGTGATTAGCATGATCTCCTCTGCAAGTCCCTAGTACATAATAGGGCAGGGGATTAAAACTACCTCTTAAAACGCGCTACAGGGCGCGTTTGCACAGTGGTGAAGGGAGGGGGCCTGAGGTGACATGTGTGCAAACGCACCCCGTGGCGCGTTTTAAGTTGCGGGATTAAGTCCCTTGAATTCTGAGGGTCCCTGGGGCCCAACTAGCCCCCCAGGTACCTACAGTTAGGACCACAGAGCTGAGTTGCAGAGAGGCGTTCCGAGGCCACGCACCTTTTTCACCTCTCTGCAACGCAACTCTGTTGTGCTTACTGAAGGTACCTGGTGGGCTAGTTGGCCCCCAGGGTCCCTCAGGATTCAAAGGGAATTAATTCCCCAACTTAAAACGCACCACAGGGCGTGTTTGCGCACATGTCACCTGAGGCCCCGCCCCTCCCTTCACCACTGTGCAAACGCGCCCCGTGGTGCGTTTTAAGTTGGGGGATTAGGTCACCTTGAATCCTGAGGGTCCCTGGGGCCCAACTAGCCCACTAGGTACTTCCAGTAAGCACCACAGGCCTGCGTTGCAACGCCTGTAACAAATTGTGCAGTTGTGTTTAGGTAGTGAAGAGGGTCGTGCTGGGGGTAGTGTTTTAGGGTTTAGGGTAGTGCAGTGGTGTTTGTGTAGTGTAGGGGGTCATGCTGGGGGTAGATTTAGGGTTTAGGGTAGTGCCAGTGGTGTTTGCGTAGTGTAGGGAGTCGTGCTGGGGGAGTGTTTTAGGGTTTAGGGTAGTGCAGTGGTGTTTGGGTAGTGTAGGGGGTCGTGCTGGGGGTAGTGTTTTAGGGTTTAGGGTAGTGCAGTGGTGTTTGGGTAGTGTAGGGGGTTGTGCTGGGGGTAGTGATTTAGGGTAGTGCAGTGGTGTTTGGGTAGTGTAGGGGGTACTGCTGGGGGTAGTGTTTTAGGGTTTAGGTTAGTGCAGTGGTGTTTGGGTAGTGTAGGGGTACTGCTGGGGGTAGTGTTTTAGGGTTTAGGGTAGTGCAGTGGTGTTTGTGTAGTGTAGGGGGTAGTGTTTTAGGGTTTAGGGTAGTGCAGTGGTGTTTGTGTAGTGTAGGAGGTCATGTTTTAGGGTTTAGGGTAGTGCAGTGGTCTTTGGGTAGTGTAGGGGGTCATGCGGGGGTAGTGTTTTAGGGTTTAGGGCAGTGCAGTGGTGTTTGGGTAGTGTAGGGGTCATGCTGGGGGAGTGTTTTAGGGTTTAGGGCAGTGCAGTGGTGTTCGGGTAGTGTAGGGGGTCGTGCTGGGGGAGTGTTTTAGGGTTTAGGGTAGTGTAGGGGGTCATGCGGGGTAGTGTTTTAGGGATTAGGGTAGTGCATTGGTGTTTGGGTAGTGTAGGGGGTCATGCGGGGGTAGTGTTTTAGGGTTTAGGGCAGTGCAGTGGTGTTTGGGTAGTGTAGGGGGTCATGCTGGGGGAGTGTTTTAGGGTTTAGGGCAGTGCAGTGGTGTTCGGGTAGTGTAGGGGGTCGTGCTGGGGGAGTGTTTTAGGGTTTAGGGCAGTGCAGTGGTGTTCGGGTAGTGTAGGGGGTCATGCTGGGGGTAGTGTTTGAGGGTTTAGGGCAGTGCAGTCGTGTTCGGGTAGTGTAGGGGGTTGTGCTGGGGGTAGTATTTTAGGGTTTAGGGCAGTGCAGTGATGTTTGGGCAGTGTAGGGGGTAATGCTGGGGGTGGTGTTTTAGGGTTTAGGGCAGTGCAGTGGTGTTCGGGCAGTGTAGGGGGTCATGCTGGGGGTGGTGTTTCAGGGTTTAGGGCAGTGCAGTGGTGTTCAGGCAGTGTAGGGGGTGGTGTTTCAGGGTTTAGGGCAGTGCAGTGGTGTTCGGGCAGTGTAGGGGGTCGTGCAGGGGTGGTGTTTCAGGGTTTAGGGCAGTGGTGTTCGGGCAGTGTAGGGGGTCGTGCTGGGGGTGGTGTTTCAGGGTTTGGAGGCAGTGGTGTTCGAGCAGTAAAGGGGTCGTGCTGGGGGTGGTGTTTCAGGGTTTAGGGCAGTGCAGTGGTGTTCGGGCAGTGTAGGGGGCGGTGCAGGGGTGGTGTTTCAGGGTTTAGGGCAGTGCAGTGGTGTTCGGGCAGTGTAGGGGTGCTGCAGGGGGTGGTGTTTCAGGGTTTAGGGCAGTGCAGTGGTGTTCGGGCAGTGTAGGGGGTCATGCAGGGGGTGGTGTTTCAGGGTTTAGGGCAGTGCAGTGGTGTTCGGGCAGTGTAGGGGGTCGTGCTGGGGCTGGTGTTTCAGGGTTTAGGGCAGTATAGTGGTGTTCGGGCAGTGTAGGGGGTCGTGCTGGGGCTGGTGTTTCAGGGTTTAGGGCAGTGCAGTGGTGTTCGGGCAGTGTAGGGGTCATGCTGGGGCTGGTGTTTCAGGGTTTAGGGCAGTGCAGTGGTGTTTGGGCAGTGTAGGTGGTCGTGCTGGGGGTGGTGTTTCAGGGTTTAGGGCAGTGCAATGGTGTTCGGCCAGTGTAGGTGGTCTTGCTGGGGCTGGTGTTTCAGGCTTTAGGGCAGTGCAGTGGTGTTCGGGCAGTGTAGGGGGTCTTGCTGGGGGTGGTGTTTCAGGGTTTAGGGCAGTGCAGTGGTGTTTGGGCAGTGTAGGGGTCATGCTGGGGCTAGTGTTTCAGGATTTAGGGCAGAGCAATGGTGTTCAGGCAGTGTAGGGGGTTTTGCTGGAGGTGGTGTTTCAGGGTTTAGGGCAGTGCAGTGGTGTTCGTGCAGTGTAGGGGTGGTGTTTCAGGGTTTAGGGCAGTGGTGTTCAGGCAGTGTAGGGGGTCTTGCTGGGGTTGATGTTTCAGGGTTTAGGGCAGTGCAGTGGTGTTCGGGCAGTGTAGGGGGTCGTGCTGGGGGTGGTGTTTCAGGGTTTAGGGCAGTGCAGTGGTGTTCCGGCAGTGTAGGAGGTCGTGCAGGGGTGGTGTTTCAGGGTTTAGGGCAGTGCAGTGGTGTTCGGGCAGTGAGGGGTGTCATGCTGGGGGTGGTGTTTCAGGGTTTAGGGCAGTGCAGTGGTGTTCGGGCAGTGTAGGGTGTCGTGCTGAGGGGTGGTGTTTCAGGGTTTAGGGCAGTGCAGTGGTGTTCGCGCAGTGTAGGGGGTCGTGCAGGGGTGGTGTTTCAGGGTTTAGGGCAGTGCAGTGGTGTTTGGGCAGTGTAGGGGGTCGTGCAGGGGGTGGTGTTTCAGGGTTTAGGGCAGTGCAATGGTGTTCTGCCAGTGTAGGTGGTCTTGCTGGGGGTGGTGTTTCAGGCTTTAGTGCAGTGGTGTTCGGGCAGTGTAGGGGGTCTTGCTGGGGGTGGTGTTTCAGGGTTTAGGGCAGTGCAGTGGTGTTCGGGCAGTGTAGGGGGTCTTGCTGGGGCTGGTGTTTCAGGGTTTAGGGCAGTGCAGTGGTGTTCGGGCAGTGTAGGGGGTCGTGCTGGGGCTGGTGTTTGAGGGTTTAGGGTAGTGCAGTGGTGTTCGGGCAGTGTAGGGGGTCGTGCTGGGGCTGGTGTTTCAGGGTTTAGGGCAGTGCAGTGGTTTTCGGGCAGTGTAGGCGGTCGTGCTGGGGCTGGTGTTTCAGGGTTTAGGGCAGTGCAGTGGTGTTCGGGCAGTGTACGGGGTTGTGCTGGGGCTGGTGTTTCAGGGTTTAGGGCAGTGCAGTGGTGTTCGGGCAGTGTAGGGGGTCGTGCTGGGGGTGGTGTTTCAGGGTTTAGGGCAGTGCAGTGGTGTTCGGGCAGTGTAGGGGGTCGTGCTGGGGCTGGTGTTTCATGGTTTAGGGCAGTGCAGTGGTGTTCGGGCAGTGTAGGGGGTCGTGCTGGGGGTGGTGTTTCAGGGTTTAGGGCAGTGCAGTGGTGTTCGGGCAGTGTAGGGGGTCATGCTGGGGGTGGTGTTTCAGGGTTTAGGGCAGTGCAGTGGTGTACGGGCAGTGTAGGGGGTCTTGCTGGGGGTGGTGTTTCAGGGTTTAGGGCAGTGGTGTTCGGGCAGTGTAGGGGGTCTTGCTGGGGGTAGTGTTTCGGGGTTTAGGGCAGTGCAGTGGTGTTCGTGCAGTGTAGGGGGTCGTGCTGGGGGTGGTGTTTCAGGGTTTAGGGCAGTGCAGTAGTGTTCGGGCAGTGTAGGGGATCGTGCAGGGGGTGGTGTTTCAGGGTTTAGGGCAGTGCAGTGGTGTTCGGGCAGTGTAGGGGTCGTGCTGGGAGTGGTGTTTCAGGGTTTAGGGCAGTGCAGTGGTGTTCGGGCAGTGTAGGGGGTCGTGCAGGGGGTGGTGTTTCAGGGTTTCGGGCAGTGCAGTGGTGTTCGGGCAGTGTAGGGGTCATGCTGGGGCTGGTGTTTCAGGGTTTAGGGCAGTGCAGTGGTGTTCGGGCAGTGTAGGGGGTATTGCTGGGGGTGGTGTTTCAGGGTTTAGGGCAGTGGTGTTCGGGCAGTGTAGGGGGTCTTGCTGGGGGTGGTGTTTCAGGGTTTAGGGCAGTGCACTGGTGTTCGGGCAGTGTAGGGGGTCTTGCTGGGGGTAGTGTTTCAGGGTTTAGGGCAGTGCAGTGGTATTCGTGCAGTGTAGGGGGTCGTGCTGGGGATGGTGTTTCAGGGTTTAGGGCAGTGCAGTAGTGTTCGGGCAGTGTAGGGGGTCGTGCAGGGGGTGGTGTTTCAGGGTTTAGGGCAGTGCAGTGGTGTTTGGGCAGTGTAGGGGGTCGTGCTGGGGGTGGTGTTTCAGGGTTTAGGCCAGTGCAGTGGTGTTCGGGCAGTGTAGGGGGTCGTGCTGGGGGTGGTGTTTCAGGGTTTAGGGCAGTGGTGTTCGGGCAGTGTAGGGGGTCTTGCTGGGGGTGATGTTTCAGGGTTTAGGGCAGTGCAGTGGTGTTCGGGCAGTGTAGGAGGTCTTGCTGGGGGTAGTGTTTCAGGGTTTAGGGCAGTGCAGTGGTGTTCGGGCAGTGTAGGGGTCATGCTGGGGGTGGTGTTTCAGGGTTTAGGGCAGTGCAGTGGTGTTTGGGCAGTGTAGGGGGTCGTGAAGGGGTGGTGTTTCAGGGTTTAGGGCAGTGCAGTGGTGTTCGGGCAGTGTAGGGGGTCGTGCTAGGGTATGTGTTTCAGGGTTTAGGGCAGTGCAGTGGTGTTCAGGCAGTGTAGGGGGTCGTGCAGGGGCTGGTGTTTCAGGGTTTAGGGCAGTGCAGTGGTGTTCGGGCAGTGTAGGGGGTCGTGCTGGGGGTAGTGTTTTAGAGTTTAGGGTAGTGCAGTGGTGTTTGTGTAGTGTAGGGGGTCATGTTTTAGGGTAGTACAGTGGTGTTTGGGTAGTGTAGGGGGTCGTGCTGGGGGTAGTGTTTTAGGATTTAGGTTAGTGCAGTGGGGTTTGGGTAGTGTAGGGGGTCGTGCTGGGGGTAGTGTTTTAGGGTTTAAGGTAGTGCAGTGGTGTTTGTGTAGTGTAGGGGGTCGTGCTGGGGGTAGTGTTTTAGGGTTTAGGGTAGTGCAGTGGTGCTTGTGTAGTGTAGGGGGTCGTGCTGGGGGTAGTGTTTTAGGGTTTAGGGTAGTGCAGTGGTGTTTGTGTAGTGTAGGGGGTCATGTTTTAGGGTAGTGCAGTGGTGTTTGGGTAGTGTAGGGGGTCGTAGCTGGGGGTAGTGTTTTAGGATTTAGGTTAGTGCAGTGGTGTTGGGGTAGTGTGTTAGGGTTTAGGGTAATGCAGTGGTGTTTGTGTAGTGTAGGGGGTCATGCTGGGGGTAGTGTTTTAGGGTTTAGGATAGTGCAGTGGTGCTTGTGTAGTGTAGGGGGTCGTGCTGGGGTAGTGTTTTAGGGTTTAGGGTAGTGCAGTGGTGTTTTTGTAGTGTAGGGGGGTCATGTTTTAAGATGCAACACTCCAATACCTGACCAGTCTGCACTACATAAAACTGCAACAAAACTAAAAATAAAAAGTGTTTTGCACACTTTTGTCATTGGGCTATATGTGGGCTACATCTCGGTAATATTTGTGCTACATTTGGGCTCTTTTTTCACTGGTGGCCATCTTGGAAGACTTCTTTGTTATGAAGTTTCCTAATTTCCTCATTTACTGCAGTCTCCTCAGTAGGAAATGCTTTCAGTTTTTTACTTTGATTCCATCAAGAAGGCATTCAGATGTGTCACACATTTGCCATAAATTCAGAATGTTATTACTCTAGTTGTTCATTAGATCACTGTAGTAAAGCTACTGCTCACCAAGGAGTTAACTGGAAGTCTACTGCTGGTATTGAAAGTGATTGTTTCAGTCTGCATGTCAGAATTTTCTAATGAAATAGAAGAGGATTTGAGATCTCACTTAAAACATGCACTAAATTTTCTTTTGCAGCACTAACCATAATTTCTATGGCAAAATGAACCCCTCATTTTGTTCCTTTTTAAATTAAATGTTTTAAGAGTTACCAGTTTATTCCAATCAAGATGGCTTCAGGTGTGCCATACTTTTGTCATAAGTAAGACTGTTAGCGCTCTAGTTGTTCTTTAGAACACTCTGGGAAGCTGCAGTAGAACACAAAGGCATCAACTGACAGGCTGCTCCTGTTGAAATATAACAGGAAGATATTTGAGATCACACTTGAAACATGTCCTAATTTTTCTTTCCAGAGCACTAACCATAATTTCTATGACAAGATGAACCCCATCATTTTGTTCCTTTTTAAATTAAATGTTTTAAGTGTTACCAGTTTATTCCAATCAAGATGGCTTCAGGTGTGCCATACTTTTGTCATAAGTAAGGCTGTTAGCACTCTAGTTGTTCTTTAGAACACTCTGGGAAGCTGCAGTAGAACACAAAGGAATCAACTGACAGTCTCTGCCCTTGTTGGATGTACATGTTTTACTGAGAATGTCAGACTTCATTCTCACATGACTGAGACAGATAATGTGAATTTACAGAAAATATGCTCTCATTTTAGCTTCTGGGGCACCTTCCAAAACTGTATGGGACAAGCATGTGAAAATAGTTTTCTCTCAAACATGATTCATGATATCACAGCAGAAGGTTTTTCACAGGGTAAAATCACCTTAGAACACACCACAATTCCTGAAATTAGTATGGTACAATCAACAAATGAATTCTAATGTAACTAAAGTCTGTTATCACCCTTTATAGTTCTCCTTTTGGTAACCCTCAAAATCTTCGATTCACTACAATGCATTTCAAAGGGGTACTATCATTTATATTGGTCCCAAGATGGCTGCCAGCAATTCCAGGATGAAGTGCTGACAGCCAATCAGATCTCCTGATGACATGTGTGGTTAGGCTCCGCCCAGATATATATGTGTTTTTACTTTTGATTTTCTCAGCAACTACTGAACGGATTTACACCATTTAACAAAAAGGCTTCTTTTGAACCAAGAACTACCTCTTTGCCAAATTTGGTGTAATTCCGTTCAGCAGTTCGGGCTGTAGCCTTGCATAAAGTTTCCTATGGGAAATTGATTTTTGACTCTTATTTTTTAATTTCTCCACAACTACTGAACGGATTTACACCATTTAACAAAAAGGGTTCTTTCTGAACCAAGAACTACCTCTTTGCCAAATTTGGTGTAATTCCGTTCAGCAGTTCGGGCTGTAGCCGTGTCTAAAGTTTCCTATGGGAAAATGAATGGGGAAAACACGTTTTGGGACCCCCCTTTTTTCTCGGCCCCCGCTTGACGAATCACCCTGAGACTTTCAGGGTAGGAGCGGACCGGAGCGGGCCATAAAGTTTGAAAATTTCGCGAAGATTCGTCAACCGACGCAAGAGTTATTTCAAATAGAATGTCGCGGATTTCCTAGAACCGAGTCACAAGAAAAGAGGGGCAGGGTAGAAACACCCTGACCCCCTAGGCCTGCTCAGGGCCAAAAAAAGCATTTATTTTTTTAAAATTTCGGCGAAATTCGCGCTGGGTCCGTGAATCCCGCCGAAATTTTTAAAAAAATGAAGCGCGGGCTCCCGCGCTTCATTTAATTGAGGCCCCCGGGTGGGCCAGGTCCCGGGGGCATTTGCAAAAAATATATGCGGGGGCCCGTGGGGGCCCACGCAGCCCTGGGGACCGCCTCCCCCCGGGGCTTGGTTAAAATGATGTACGGGGGGCACTCGGCCCTCCCGCAGCCCCAGGGACCGCCACCCCCCAGGGCTTTTCTTGAATATTTGCGGGGGCACACGGCCCCCCTGCAGCCCCGGGGACCGCCACCACCGGGGCTTGTTTTAAAAAAAAAAAAAGAACCTGTGTGGGGGGGCTTGTGCCCCCCCACATGCCCAGGGGACCGCCACCTCCCCGGGGCACTAAGTATGAAAATTTGGGGGTCCGTTACAGACCCCGAGCCCCGGGAACCACCACCTCCTCGGGGCTTTGAAACTGAAGGGAGGGGGGCCGCGCGGCCCCCCTCCTGGAGCCCGTGATGGCCCTGGGGACCGCCACCCCCCAGGGATGGCTCCTGCAGTGTCCCGGGGTGCCCACCCCCGGGACACTGCTGTTTGCTATGGCAGGACGGGAGCCTCGCGGCTCCCGCCGTGCCATAGCAAACTTGCTTTGGATTTTGGAGGCGAGAGCAGGGAAACCTGCTCTTGCTTCCAAAATGCAAAGCAGATTGCTTTTCCACACGGGGAGCTGCATGTCAGCAGCTCCCCATGTGGAAAAGCAATGCCGGCTCCTGCAGGATGCAGGGAGTCGGCGGGACTGTGGGGGCATTGGGGCTCCCCCCCACGGTCCCCAACGGTTAGGGCCTGCCCCGGGGGATGGGGTCCCTAGGGCTAGAAGTGGCCCGGGAGGGGGGCCACGCGGCCCCCCTCCCCCCTACAAAAAAGGCCAGCCCCGGGGGATGGGGTCCCCAGGGTCAATAGAGGACTCAGGAGGGGGGCCACGCAGCCCCCCTCATGAAAAAACATAAATATATGTGGCCATGCCCTGGGGGATGGGGTACCCGGGGCCAGAATTGGCCACAGGAGAGGGGCCCACGCAGCCCCCTTCCTGTTCAGATTTTTTTTTTTTTTTTGAAAAGGGGTCAGGCCCTGGGAGATGGGGTCCCCAGGGCCCAAAAAAAGGAAAAAGAAGGGGGGCCACACAGCCCCCCTTCTAAAAAAAAAAAGACGCGATTGTGCCGGAGGCCCCGCCCCCTCCCAGCAACACTCTTGCAAACGCGCCCTGTGGCGCATTTTAAATTGGGGCATTAATTCCCCTTCAATACTGGGGGTCCCTGGGGGCCAACTAGCCCACCAGGTACCTCCAGTAAGCGCCACAGGGCTGCGTTGCAGAGAGGTGGTCCAGGCCACACCCCTTTTTACACCTCACTGCAACGCAGCTCTGTGGCACTTACTGGAGGTACCTGGTGGGCTAGTTGGACCCCAGGGACCCTCAGGATTCAAGGAGACTTTATCCCCCAACTTAAAACGCACCACAGGGTGCGTTTGCACAGTGGTGAAGGGAGGGGGCGGGGTCTGAGGTGACATATGTGCAAACACGCCCTGTGGCGCGTTTTAAGTTGGGGAATTAAATCCACTTCAATCCTGAGGGCCCCTGGGGTCCAACTTGCCCACTAGGTACCTCCATTAAGCGCCACAGGCCTGCGTTGCAGAGAGGTGGTCCAGGCCACGCCCCTTTTTACACCTCTCTGCAACGCAGCTCTATGGCGCTTACTGGAGGTACCTAGTGGGCTAGTTGGACCCCAGGGACCCTCAGGATTCAAGGGGACTTAATCCCCCAACTTAAAACGCGACACAGGGCACTGTTGCACAGTGGTGAAGGGAGGGGGCGGGGCCTGAGGTGACATGTGTGCAAACACGCCCTATGGCACGTTTAAAGTTGGGGAATTAATTCCTCTTCAATCCTGAGGGTCCCTGGGGGCCAACTGGCCCACCAGGTACCTCCAGTAAGTGCCACAGGGCTGCGTTGCAGAGAGGTGGTCCAGGCCATGCCCCTTTTTACACCTCTCTGCAATGCAGCTCTGTGGCGCTTACTGGAGGTACCTGGTGGGCTAGTTGGACCCCAGGGACCCTCAGGATTCAAGGGGACTTTATCCCCCAACTTAAAACGCGCCACTGGGTGCGTTTGCACAGTGGTGAAGGGAGGGGGCGGGGCCTGAGGTGACATGTGTGCAAACACGCCCTGTGGCGCGTTTTAAGTTGGGGAATTAATTCCCCTTCAATCCTGAGGGACCCTGGGGGCCAACTAGCCCACCAGGTACCTCCAGTAAGCGCATCAGGCCTGCGTTGCAGAGAGGTGGTCCAGGCCACGCCCCTTTTTACACCTCTCTGCAACGCAGCTCTGTGGCGCTTACTGGAGGTACCTGGTGGGCTACTTGGACCCCAGGGACCCTCAGGATTCAAGGGACTTAATCCCCCAACTTACAACGCGCCAGGGGCGTGTTTGCAGAGTGGTGGAGAAAGGGGGCATGGCCTTTGTCTATCTCTCACCAATCCACTGCGTGGGGCTTACTGGAGGTAAAAGGTAGGCTAGTTGGCCCCTAAAGGACCCCCAGCAGTGAAGGGGACTTCAATCCCCATCCAAGAGCGTGCCGGGGAGCACGTTTGTAGAGTGGTGGGCAAAGTGGGCGTGGCCTGGTACGAGTACTTACCAGTGCTGCTGTGTGGGACTGACTGGAGGTAATAGTTTGGGAAGTTGGCCCCCAAGGATGTCCTTGGGGGCCAACTACCCTCTTGTTACCTCCAGTAAGTCCCACACAGTGGGATTGCTAAGACGTCTTCGGAGGCCATGGCCCCCTTTCTCTACCACTCTGCAAACGTGCCTCGTGGCAAACTACGGGATGGGGGATGAAGTCCAATTCAGTCCGGAGGGAGTTTGGGGGCCAAGAATCCCTCCTGGTACCTCCTGTAAGTCCTACGCAGCGGAATTCCTGAGCGTTGATTGGACGCCCAGCACCCTTTCTCCACCACTCTGCAAACGTGACTACTAGTTAAAGTAGCATATTTCTGCACCTCTGACTTAGAGGTAGTTTTAATCCCCCTGCCCTATTATGTACTAGGGCCTTACAGAGTCGGTCATGCTAATCACAGGGGTACCCCAACGCATAGTGTAGTGTATGTAGGTGTTTTCACTGTATTCTAAGTGTCTTTTAGCATAGCACTGGCTCTAGGCCTGGTTAGTCAGAGTCAGTTACCACCAGTACCCGTCTGAAAAAGTTGTGGGCACAGGATGATTTTGCAACAAGGCCTCTTTCTGCTCCTCTGTTGGTTCTTTCTGCACATGTCTTGCTTCTTCCTGCACTTTTGTTCGTCTTTGTGGACTTCTGTTGCTTCTTTCTGCATTTCTTTTGCTTCTTTCTGTGCGTTTTTTCTTCTTTCTTCACATGTCCTACCTCTGCAGGCATAGTTAGAAACTAGCATTTAAAAAACCTTTGAAATTCACTTAAAAAACCATAGGTTTTAGGCACGTTATAGTTAGAAATTAGCATTCAAAAAACCTTTGAAATTCACTGAAAAAACCATAGGTTTCAGACACGTTATAATTAGAAATTAGCATTTAAAAAACCTTTGAAATTCACTGAAAAAACCATAGGTTTCAAGCACGTTATAGTTAGAAATTAGCATTTAAAAATCCTTTGAAAAAACCATAGGTTTCAGGCACGTTATAGTTAGAAATTAGCATTTAAAAAACCTTAGAAATTCACTGAAAAAACCATGGGTTTTAGGGAAAGTTATAGTTAGTTGGACATTTCTCTCGTACAAAACCAGAGAAATTCCCCCGTTATAGTTAGTTCAGCTATTTATAACTCGCGCCCCCGCAATGCACTGCTGATGACGTCACATATTACATCACTCATGACATGGTCAGTGACATCACTGATGACATCTCAAATGACATATATATATATATATTATCTACTGGCAGTCGCCCGTAGATAGTTATAGTTAGGACCTATTATCCATAGGAAATTCGTAAGATTCTTTTCCCAATAACTTTGGCGCCGGTTGACGAATCTTCGCGAAATTTTCAAAACGTATGGCCCGCTCCAGTCCGCTCCTATCTTGAAAGTTTCGGGGTGATTCGGAAAGCGGGGGCCGAGAAAAAAGGGGGGTCCCAAAACGTGTTTTCTCCATGTTAATTCCCATAGGAAAATTTAGCCACAGCGACAGCCCGAACTGCTGAACGGAATTACACCAAATTTGGCAAAAAGGTAGCGCTCGGTTCAGAAAGCGCCCTTTTTTAAAAATGGTGTAAATCCGTTCAGTAGTTGCGGAGAAAATAAAAAAATAGTGGTCAAAAAATCAATTTCCCATAGGAAACTTTAGACACGGTTACAGCCAAAACTACTGAACGGAATTACACCAAATTTGGCAAAAAGGTAGTGCTTGGTTCAGAAAGCACCCTTTTTTTAAAATGGTGTAAGTCCGTTCAGTAGTTCCTGAGATATTCAAAAAATAAAAAGTTTCGATATCTGGGCGGAGCCTAACCCTCCGAGCACGAGCTTGGCTCTAATTGGCTGCCAACACTTCAAACCAGGAAGTGCTGGCAGCCATCTTGTGCCTCGCATCGAGTGAAAATCAATGTAACTGCAGCTCATCAGAAATACAAAAGCGAGTGCCTCTCCAGGCAGGTAATGACCCTCTGCTCACGGCAGATTAATGGGGCTTTCTCGACACTTTGCCCCTGGCACTGGAAAAGAGTTGGAGCAGCCCCCCATCCATCCCCCATTCCGTGGCAATGCCTGCCCTCCTGTCCCCGGTGCTCTGCAGCCAAGCTCCTGCTGAGACCGAGAGGCTGGGAGTTGAGTTCCGGAGCAGAGTGGATCCCCGCAGCCCGAGGACGGCTAGGAGGAGCCTCTTGCTGCAATCACAGTCAGACATCGGCCCGAGCTATGCTCGATCATCCAGCCCGACAGGATGATCCTGACAGAGAGGACCCCACCCTCCTGCGAGCAGAGACCACGGGATCCGAGAATCCACCCACGTGTGCAGCGCAGCAGGATCGGAGGGTCGGCGTCTCCTAAGGAATCTGAGGGCCGACATCTCCCGTGTGCAGGCTAGGCACACAAGTGCTCAAGCAGCGCTGCCCGTCCTGTGTGCAGAAAGCGCTATATCCCACAGTCTGCCCGGTGCCCCCCGTGCCAAGGTAGAATGAAGGCGCCACCAGCCGTCTCCCACTGACCATCAGAGGGTTCACCGCTCACCACATGAAGCCTCTTCAGCTAAATATAAAGCTATATTTCTGCTAAAAAAACGATGAAGGACTGTGTTGAGTGTCTCCCACTCGGGTATTCCTCATTCCGTGGCCCCACCCCTGCCTACGTTATTCCCCATTCTCCACAGCGCGTGTGCTGTATGAAGACACTGCCCCTCTGGGCTGCCGGTTATTCCTCATCCCCCCTCCTCTCCACAGGCTCTGGCCGCGGTAAGTGCTTGCTTTGCAGTTTTTCTATAGCGCCGACTCGGTGTTGCAGCGCTTTACACGAGGCCCAGTGACATTCCACAGGGACACACTCCTTTAGGCGCCGGGGGATTGCCCAGGATCACAGGATGTGGAGCTGGCGCCGAGACTCGACCCTTCCCCCCGGCTCCGAACTCGGCCTCCCCCCACACTGACGGGCAGCCGCTACGGCCGACGCCAGGCCCAGCCCTTGTCCTTGTTGGAGGGGGAGGGGGGGGGGTATTGAATCTGCACTCACCGCGCAATTGGCAGCTCCCGGGGACACGTCCGAAACGGCGTCAGGGGAATGGGCCAAGAGGGCGCCCAAGGGGCGGGGAGAGGTATATGTACCTCGCCCCCTCCCCGGAAGTGACGCGGCACACTGGACCCCTGAGGGTCCCAAACGCTGGGAGGCTGCCTCCTGTGCCCTCCTGTGGCACTAAGGCGGCCGCCCTCTTAGTGGGTCTCCTTCGTGGACCCCGGGCAGCCTGCACAGGATGTGGAGCTGGCGCCGAGACTCGACCCTTCCCCCCGGCTCCGAACTCGGCCTCTTTGCTTGCTCCCCCGTGAGAGGCCAGCGGGGCAAGAACTGCGTCAGGGCGGTGTGTAGGGGCAGCAGATAGCGCCTAGAGGGGCCGGGGCTGAACACAGAGTGGACAATAGAAGGGCAAGGTGCACAGTGTGTGGAGGCTGGAGTGTGCACAGTGTGTAGAGGCAGGAGTGTGCACAGAGAGGGGATAGGTGCACAGGGAGGAGTGTGCGGAGGCAGGAGTGTGCACTGTGTGCGGAGGCATGAGTGTGCACAGAGGGAGGAGTGTGCACAGAGGGCAGAGGGAGGAGTGTGCATAGAGAAGAGAGGTGCACAGAGAGCAGAGGGAGGAGTGTGCACAGAGGAAGAGGGAGGAGTGTGCACAGAGAGGGCAGAGGCATGAGTGTGCACAGAGGGAGGAGGCATGAGTGTGCACAGAGGGAGGAGGCATGAGTGTGCACAGAGGGAAGAGAGAGGAGTGTGCACAGAGAGGGCAGAGGCATGAGTGTGCACAGAGGGAGAATGCATGAGTGTGCACAGAGGGAAGAGAGAGGAGTGTGCACAGAGAGGGCAGAGGCATGAGTGTGCACAGAGTGAGGAGTCATGAGTGTGCAGAGAGGGGAGAGCTTGTTTTGCAGTTTTTCTATAGCGCCGACTCGGTGTTGCAGCGCTTTACACGAGGCCCAGTGACATTCCACAGGGACACACTCCTTTAGGCGCTGGGGGATTGCACAGGATGTGGAGCTGGTGCCGAGACTCGACCCTGCCCCCCGGCTCCGAACGCGGCCTCTCTGCTTGCTCCCCCATGAGAGTCCAGCGGGGCAAGAACTGCATTAGGGCGGTGTCTGGGGGCAGCAGATAGCGCCGCCCTAGAGGGACCGGGGCTGAACACAGAGTGGATAATAGAAGGGCAAGGTGCACAGTGTGTGGAGGCTGGAGTGTGCACAGTGTGTGGAGGCAGGAGTGTGCACAGAGAGGGGAGAGGTGCACAGGGAGGAGTGTGCACAGTGTGCGGAGGCAGGAGTGTGCACAGTGTGCGGAGGCATGAGTGTGCACAGAGGGAGGAGTGTGCACAGAGGGCAGAGGGAGGAGTGTGCAGAGAGGGGAGCGGGATGAGTGTGACACAGAGAGCAGGGGGAGGAGTGTGCATAGAGAAGAGAGGTGCACAAAGAGGGCAGAGGGAAGAGTGTGCACAGAGAGGGCAGAGGCATCAGTGTGCACAGAGGGAGGAGGCATGAGTGTGCACAGAGGGAAGAGAGAGGAGTGTGCACAGAGAGGGCAGAGGCATGAGTGTGCACAGAGGGAGGAGGCATGAGTGTGCACACTCACGCAGCGCTGCCCGTCCTGTGTGCAGAAAGCGCCATATCCCGACGGGCCACCTGTGCGTCTCAGGAGGACCAAGCGTTCCCGCCCCCCCTCAGCAGAAACCCGTGGCATGTAGGGACTTACGCCCCTTTATTCAAATACCCGGTGGCATCCAAGGACGGACACTGCCCCCTGTCGGCAAGTATCTGTGCTGTATGAAGACACTGCCCCTCTGGGCTGCCGGTTATTCCTCATCCCCCCTCCTCTCCACATGCTCCGGCCGCGGTAAGTGCTTGTTGTGCAGTTTTTCTATAGCGCCGACTCGGTGTTGCAGTGCTTTACACGAGGCCCAGTGACATTCCACAGGGACACACTCCTTTAGGCGCCGGGGGATTGCCCAGGATCACAGGATGTGGAGCTGGCGCTGAGGCTCGACCCTGCCCCCGGCTCCGAACTCGGCCTCTCTGCAATGCTCCCCCATGAGAGGCCAGCGGGGCAAGAGCTGCGTCAGGGCGGTGTCTGGGGGCAGCAGATAGCGCCTAGAGGGGCCGGGGCTCTGAACACAGAGTGGATAATAGAAGGGCAAGGTGCACAGTGTGTGGAGGCTGGAGTGTGCACAGTGTGTGGAGGCAGGAGTGTGCACAGAGAGGGGAGAGGTGCACAGGAAGGAGTGTGGTGCACAGTGTGCGGAGGCAGGAGTGTGCACAGTGTGCGGAAGCAGGAGTGTGCACAGAGGGAGGAGTGTGCACAGAGGGCAGAGGGAGGAGTGTGCAGAGAGGGGAGAGAGATGAGTGTGATGCAGAGGGAGGAGTGTGCATAGAGAAGAGAGGTGCACAGAGAGGGCAGAGGGAGGAGTGTGCACAGAGAAGGCAGAGGCATGAGTGTGCATAGAGGGAGGAGGCATGAGTGTGCACAGAGGGAAGAGAGAGGAGTGTGCACAGAGGGAAGAGGGAGGAGTGTGCACAGAGAGGGCAGAGGCATGAGTGTGCACAGAGGGAGGAGGCATGAGTGTGCACACTCACGCAGCGCTGCCCGTCCTGTGTGCAGAAAGCGCTATATCCCGCCGGGCCACCTGTGCGTCTCAGGAGAACCAAGCATTCCCGTACCCCTCATGAGAAACCCGTGGCATGTAGGGACTAACGCCCCTTTATTCAAATACCCAGTGGCATCCAAGGACGACAATGCCCCCTGTCGGCAAGTATCTGTGCTGTATGAAGACACTGCCCCTCTGGGCTGCCGGTTATTCCTCATCCTCCCTCCTCTCCACAGGCTCCGGCCGCGGTAAGTGCTTGTTTTGCAGTTTTTCTATAGCATCGACTCGGTGTTGCAGCGCTTTACACGAGGCCCAGTGACATTCCACAGGGTCACACTCCTTTAGGCACCGGGGGATTGCCCAGGATCACAGGATGTGGAGCTGGCGCCGAGACTCGACCCTTCTCCCCCGGCTCCGAACTCGGCCTCTCTGCTTGCTCCCTCGTGAGAGGCCAGCGGGGCAAGAACTGCGTCAGGGCGGTGTCTGGGGGCAGCAGATAGCGCCTAGAGGGGCCGGGGCTGAACACAGAGTGGATAATAGAAGGACAAGGTGCACAGTGTGTGAGGCTGGAGTGTGCACAGTGTGTGGAGGCAGGAGTGTGCACAGAGAGGGGAGAGGTGCGGAGGCAGAAGTGTGCACAGTGTGCGGAGGCAGGAGTGTGCACAGTGTGCGGAGGCAGGAGTGTGCACAGAGGGAGGAGTGTGCACAGAGGGAGGAGTGTGCAGAGAGGGGAGAGGGAGGAGTGTGACACAGAGAGCAGAGGGAGGAGTGTGCATAGAGAAGTGAGGTGCACAGAGGGCAGAGGGAGGAGTGTGCACAGAGAGGGCAGAGGCATGAGTGTGCACAGAGGCATGAGTGTGCACAGAGGGAGGAGGCATGAGTGTGCACAGAGGGAGGAGGCATGAGTGTGCACAGAGGGAAGAGAGAGGAGTGTGCACAGAGGGAAGAGGGAGGAGTGTGCACAGAGAGGGCAGAGGCATGAGTGTGCACAGAGAGAAGAGAGAGTAGTGTGCACAGAGGGAAGAGAGAGGAGTGTGCATAGAGGGAAGAGGGAGGAGTGTGCACAGAGAGGGCAGAGGCATGAGTGTGCACAGAGGGAGGAGGCATGAGTGTGCACAGAGGGAAGAGAGAGTGGTGTGCACAGAGGGAAGAGGGAGGAGTGTGCACAGAGAGGGCAGAGGCATGAGTGTGCACAGAGGGGAGAGGGAGGAGTGTTCACAGAGAGGGCAGAGGGAGGAGTGTGCACAGAGAGCAGAAGGAGGAGTGTGCACGGAGAGCAGAGGAAGGAGTGTGCACAGAGGGAAGAGGGAGAAGTGTGCACAGAGGGGAGAGGTGCACAGAGCAGAGGGAGGAGTGTGCACAGAGGGAAGAAGGAGAAGTGTGCACAGAGGGGAGAGGTGCACAGAGAGCAGAGGGAGGAGTGTGCACAGAGGAAGAGAGAGG
This sequence comes from Calotriton arnoldi, assembly GCA_963921515.1. NCBI lineage: Eukaryota > Metazoa > Chordata > Amphibia > Caudata > Salamandridae > Calotriton > Calotriton arnoldi. Next base: position 566,697 of record CAWUFW010009211.1, read on the forward strand.
AGTGTGCACAGAGAGGGCAGAGGCATGAGTGTGCACAGAGGGAGGAGGCATGAGTGTGCACAGAGGGAAGAGGGAGGAGTGTTCACAGTGAAGGCAGAGGGAGGAGTATGCACAGAGATCAGAGGGAGGAGTGTGCACAGATGGGAGAGGTGCACAGAGAGCAGGGGGAGGAGTGTGCACAGAGGAAGAGAGAGGAGTCTGCACAGATCAGAGGTAGGAGTGTCTACAGAGGGCAGAGGGAGGAGTGTGCACAGAGAGCAGAGGAAGGAGTGTGCACAGAGGGAAGAGGGAGAAGTGTGCACAGAGGGGAGAGGTGCACAGAGAGCAGAGGGAGGAGTGTGCACAGAGGAAGAGAGAGGAGTCTGCACAGAGCAGAGGGAGGAGTGTGTACAGAGAGCAGAGGGAGATGTGTGCACAGACGGCAGAGGGAGGAGTGTGCACAGAGGGCAGAGGGAGGAGTGTGCAAAGAGGAAGAGAGAGGAGTCTGCACAGAGCAGAGGGAGGAGTGTGTACAGAGGGCAGAGGGAGGAGTGTGCACAGACGGCAGAGGGAGGAGTGTGCACAGTGGGCAGAGGGAGGAGTGTGCACAGAGGGCAGAGGGAGGAGTGTGCACAGAGGGCAGAGGGAGGAGTGTGCACAGAGGGAAGAGAGAGGAGTGTGCACAGAGGGAAGAGGGTGGAGTGTGCACAGAGAGGGCAGAGGCATGAGTGTGCACAGAGGGAGGAGTCATGAGTGTTCACAGAGAGGGCAGAGGGAGGAGTGTTCACAGAGAGGGCAGAGGGAGGAGTGTGCACAGAGAGCAGAGGGAGGAGTGTGCATAGAGGGAAGAGGGAAAAGTGTGCATAGAGGGGAGAGGTGCACAGACAGCAGAGGGAGGAGTGTGCACAGAGGAAGAGAGAGGAGTCTGCACAGAGCAGAGGGTGGAGTGTGTAACAATGCCATACAATTTATACACCGAAAAACACAGCAATGCACATCGAACGTTTATATGGAAATGTAAGAAATACACAATGATGAGAGCAGAAGCGAGGATTTAAATATGGGAGATATGGCTCATTTGGGAACTGCCCAGAAGTGTACAGAGATGCAGAAACCCATCTGAAAGTTCTTTTGTCTCATATTCTGGGAATAGACTCAAAGGGCTTAATTAATATAGAAGATTTGAGCATTGTAGGTCGGAGCACTATCTGCGGAGAGCGCACCACCCCTCCCGATTACAAGTTTTACCAGGTCCAGGAAAGCACCCAGTAAAACCCCATGGGGCATATTCTCAAGGACTTATCGCTGAGTTAACGGCACTTTATCGCAGCCAAAGTGGCGATAAACATATCGCACCATTCACAAGCCGGTGCTAACAGTCCATATCACCAGTTTACCTGCGATAGCAGCCGCAAAAATCATCGCCACGGAGGACACCGGCAACTATCGCTAATGAGATGCAGAGTAGGCGTACCCGTGCAAAAAGCAGCTAACACACCACTTCGCAACATTCACAACGACCAGCAAGATCAGCGATAAGATCACAAAACAGGCGACAGGGCGCGTTAGCACCAGGAATATAACACTTGCTCTGACCTGGTGTAAAGTTGGACGACTACCTGCAACACAAAAGGGAGCTCAGCCCAGAGCCACACATGAAGAACAACAGATGCCATGGAGCCAACGATCATGCAGCACGGACACCCAAGAGGGCCACGACACCCACCACCCCCACCCCCGGGTCCGCCCCCCGACCCTCCCCCCTCCCCCCACAAACATATGTGACAGCAACCTTACGAAATCTGGAACCAAACAAATCACCTGATGTCGCAAAATCCAACACACAACATGCATGTGAGGTTGGAAAAATGAGAATCACAGTCATCTTTGGATTATCAAACAAAATATTTTATTAAAAATAAACACAAAAATAACTGTAGGAGGAGCCATGGCATGCTATGAAATTCCTAGGGCTACTTCATGACAAAATATTAGACCATAATTATATAAATGATGATAGTGACACTAAAGTTAGAAAATACAAAAAAGTTTTATTGAAAAAATGCTTCATTAAAATGCAGAGGCCTAGTGTGCATTTTTGCTGGATACATTATTTTCACGGCCTGCATATTGCAATCCATCATTTATACATTTTATTATATATTTTTATATCTCATCTTCATTTTCATGATATCAATATGACAATTTATAAATCAAGTTAAAAACTGGGTGGTTTCCAAGATGTCTCAACGCGCGTTTCGGCAGTAAGACTGCCTTCTTCAGGAGAGCCACCTCCAATTACGTTTTCATCGCAAGTAATGCGAAAACCTGAAAGCAGGTTGCAAGGGATCTCCAACTCTTGGGTTAGCGTGTCCCAAACACTGGTAAAAATGTCCGTAAGAATCAGTCCCAGCGGAGTTAATACTTATAAGTGGATTAATGGAGGTCACATGAGAGTTTCCCTATGTGTATCTTAAGCTATTTTGAACGGCTGTAATTCTCAGAGTGTCAATATGAAGGTTCTTGTGCTTATCGTAGCAAGGGTACCGGGCAGACTGTAATTCCCTCGATATAGTAGTGCAAGTTCTTCCGGACAATAAAACTATGCAGGCAGCCCAAACGATGCCATACCGTAACGAGATAGCCAGGAAAATAGGCGGCCATGGCATGTCATCTCTGGACAATCTGTGAGTCACAGCCTGCAAGACAAAATTCAAGATAAGAATGTGCGTAATGCGCGCCTCAAAGGACAGAGAGAGAGAGATAGAGAGAGAGAGAGAGAGAGAGAGAGAAAGAGTGAGAGAGAAAGAGTGAGAGAGAAAGAGTGAGAGAGAAAGAGAGAGTGAGAGAGAGAGAAAGAGAGAGAGAGAAAGAGAGAGATTGAGAGAGAAAGAGAGAGAGTGAGAGAGAAAGAGAGAGAGAGAGTGAGAGAGAAAGAGAGAGAGAGAGAGAAAGAGTGGGAGAGAAAGAGAGAGAGTGAGAGAAAGAGTGAGAGAGAAAGAGTGAGAGAGAAAGAGTGAGAGAGAAAGAGAGAGTGAGAAAAAGAAAGAGAAAGAGAGTGAGAGAGAGAGAGAAAGCGAGAGACAGAGAAAGGAAGAGAGGGAGAGAGAGTGAGTGCGACACTTCGGACCAAGGCCTCACTGCTCACCTTTCCGCCACCGGTGTGTCTCCAACCACGTGCCGGTACACACTGCAGCCCTTCAGCTCACTCATCTGAAACAGAGTCCAGATTTAGTAATGGCAGAGTACATACAACGGCACACGCCTTCATCGCTTGCCCGCCCCTGCGCAAGCAGCCTGCTGCACCCCAGCCCCTCCCACCGCCCAGAGGTGTTTGCCCACCCCTGCGCAAGCAGGCTGCTGCACCACACCCCCTCTCGCCGCCCAGAGGTGTTTGCCCGCCCCGGCGCAAGCAGGCTGCTGCACCCCAGACCCTCCCGCCGCCCAGAGGTGTTTGCCCGCCCCTGCGCAACCAGGCATCACTGCTCACCTTCCGCCACCGGCGTGTCCCCAGGAGGGTCCAAAACGTGACGAAGCGAGCTCCAAGGCCGGGGTCCGCGCACTTGGCAGCCACAAGGTCGCACACATGATTCTGGGTCTTGATTTTGCAATGGCCGAGTACATATCAATGCACAGGGCATCATCGCAGGCTGCACTCCCGCTCAGCCCCTAGGTGCCACTAACTCTGTGAACCGCGAGGCAACGCCACGTGGCAGTGGGCCCACGCTGGCCGCCACACTGCGGTCCAGCAGGCCTCACACAAACCCTCGCCAGTCCGGACCGCCAGGACGAGGCATCATCGCAGGCTGCACACCCGCTCAGCAATTAAGGTGCCCCTACCTCAGTGCACCAAAAGTCACCGTCCCGTGACGGTGTGCCTGTGCAGTGTGTACGGTGCCACCAAGTCTTTCACCCACAAATCATTGTCCCTCTATAATTGTGTATCGCGGACGCCATCATGTAAGCTCTGGCCCTGGGGACTGCGATGTGGTAGTGCCCTAGGCCCACATGTATAAATGATACGCACATGGACACACCCAGATAGAGAGTGGAAATGGCGTCCAGCATGTGCGCCCGGGCCCATTATTGGCAGGGTCACGTGTCCTGTGACACCTGTGCTGGATGGGTGTGGTATGGGTGTAAACCTGCCGTGAGGGAGTGGCTGTGGCATGCTGACAACTAGACCTGTGATCAGCAGATCACTACAAGGAAGACCTGGGACATGTAGCGTTGTTGTCCCCCCCCTGTAAGCGTACACGGAGTGGGCTGGCCTGGCGTATGCCAGTCCAGCGTAAGGGTGTGAACACTGACCCCGGGGCTCTGGTCGTGGTTCCGTCCTGGGCTGTATGTGAAAGTAACTGAAGCGGGTGTCCCTGTTGTGGTGCTGGCGCCACCCGGACCACAATCGTTAATGTGTCACCCTGCGACCCAAGTCCCACAACATGAGCAACATGGACATAAGGGGAATCACTGACCCAACATTCATCCATACTTCAACACTTGCAAGATCGTGGACATGACACATCTGTGTGAATATGAATGTTTAATGCACATTCAGTGGAGTGTTGTAGCTGGAGCAGTACAGGGCCATGCAAACCCCACTTTACATTGTTGGCCCATGGAGGGCCAGCCGGACTCCTTCAGGGAATGACAAGTCCAACGGAAGGGGAAGAGCTCAGTCCGCAGTCTGAATGCTGTGTCACTGGTGACCAATCAGAATATGTCGAGGTCAAAGGTGAGTGTCGCAGAGCGTATCGGGGGACAGTTGAGGGTGATGATGCAGAGGGCAGACCCAAGCACACACCGTCCAAATGGCGGAGATGATTGCTACTTGTTTTTTCTTACCAGGAGGTCAGATTCATCCGCATCTTCGTTCTCTGCTGTTTCAGGTGCCTCACGTGTGGGCGGTGGTGTTCTGTCTCCAGCACTCTGTGGCACTGGAACTTCAGGGGGCGGAGATGTGGATGTGGTGGTAGCAGCAGCAGTCATCAACGGCAGGACTTGGTGAATCAATGCCATGAGGAGGGTCTTCAGGTCATTGAGGAACCCAGCTACCACTAGCTGGTGTGCGGCCGTGGCAGATGCTCTTTCCGCCTGCGTCCGCTCTATGCTCTCCATGAACATCTGCATGTGTCCCAACTCCAGTGTGACATCGCTGGAGCCACACGGAATAGACAGTTGTTCTTGTCTCCGAATCAGGACTCCAGCAATGTCAGCCATGGTTCGTTGGAGGGCATGGAGCGGACTGTGGGTGTCCGTTAGGGACTGTGAGAGGTAGACACCCACGTATGGCATCTAGTTTGTCTGCCATGCAGTCGAACCTCACCCGCACCTGTTCAGCTAGCTGCTCCTGGCACACCAACACACGGCGTTGGAAGGCCATGTGGTCTACGTGGTGGTCCTGGCAGGCAGCCGTGGTGGTGGGTGCTGCCTGATGTGTGGTCTGTGCAGGGGGTTGGGTCTCCTCGTAGCAGCAGGGCTGACCTGCTCCTGGAGGTGTGAGCTCGCAGCTGGCCAAGAACTCTTTGAGGGCGTCGTTGTCGAAGGTGTCTTGGTCCTCATCGTCATCAGAGAAGAGAGGTTCGGACTGCTCTGCAGGAGGCGTTGTAATTCCCTTTGCAATGTGAAGGGGAGATGCGTTTTAACATTGTGTTTACATGTATGTTGACGCATTGTACATGTTTACATTCAGACTGCATGACAGTGTACATTGTGTCTGTTTGGGAGGAGCCTGCTATTTGATGCGGGACAGTGGATATTTCGACACCATCACGGATGTGTGTTTGTACTTGTACATCATCATCTCACATTTCCCTGGAATGCCAAATGTGATTGTGCATTTTCGACACACAAGCGGCACCAGTTGTGTCCTCTGTTCTGTTGTGTGCGTGTTGTGGTTTGTACCACATTGTAGTCAATGTGGATGTGCCCTGCCAGTTATGTGTGTGCAGCATTTTGGGTGAGTCGCCCCTGCAGGTCTGATTTTGCTGCCCCTTCTCCCTTTCATGGGGTGTGCCTTTGACTTCTGTGCTTATACAGTGCTGAGAGGTTGCATACTTGGGGACATTTGTCTCTTGGTGGGTTTTGGGTGTCTGGGGCATGGTTTGTCCGCAGATGTGCTGTACTTAATTGTGCATGTGTGCACCGAGGTAAACAGGTGGACCGACACATTTTCACATGTATACATAGTATACTAAATATATATATATATATATATATATATATATATATATATATATACACAAATGCATAACCAATAAAGGCATAAAGAAATAACAACAGATCAAGTATTTCTCACTATTAAAACATAAGCATGATTAAGACATATTAAAAACATTCATACCAAACAGTAAAAGCATCTTTTTGGTAGAAACAGGTGGACAACGGGGAGGCGGGTGGGACAGTGAGGAATCCACAGGCAGATACTGTATCCACCAGAAAAAGCGTTACCGAAGGTAAGTAACTTGCTCTTCTGATGGATACTTCTGCCTGTTGATTCTTCACCTTTTGAATAGAATCCTCAAGCCGTACTTCACCCGAAGGAGGGTGTCCACCTGACTAGACCAAAAACTCTTGCTAAACAGATCGAGCAAAATGGCCATCCCTCCTAACCTCTGAATCCAATAATAATCGAATAATTTTTAGTCAATTATATTGAAAATAATACTTTAAAAATACTTTTATTAATAAATTTAGACAAACACGTAAAGGAAAACTTTTATTTATAATTAATTTAAAGATATTTCATACTTTACAAATTACGCCGAAGTCGCGACCCCAGCGCGACTTTTCAAAATGGCTACCGGAATGCGCACAGCCATCGTGTAGGGTGCGCGACTTCTGTATAATATTTAAAAAAAAAAAAGAATGAATATAGTTTTCCTAACTAAAAATTATTCACAATTTAAAAAAAAAAATATATATATATATATATATATATATATATATATAAAATAAAAAAACATAGGATTGAGGTACATTAGACTTACACATTTTCATTTAAAAAACCTTTGAAATTCACTGAAAAACCCATAGGTTTCAGGCACGTTATAGTTAGAAATTAGCATTTAAAAAACCATAGAAATTAACTGAAAAAACCATAGGTTTCAGGAACGTTATAGTTAGTTGGACATTTCACTCGTACAAAACCATAGAAATTCCGGCGTTATAGTTAGTTCAGCTAACTATAACTCGCGCCCCCGCAATGCACTGCTGATGACGTCACATATTACATCATTCATGACATGGTCAGTGACATCACTGATGACATCACTGATGACATCTCAAATGACATCACTGATGACATCACTGATTACATCATCCACATCAAAATCTGATGCACCTCCTCACACCTGAATATAACCTTTGATACACCCACTCTAAAATACAGACTCCCATTTTCGAAAAAATAGACACATCAATAAATGCGCATCTACTAAATACGCACTGACTGATTCCTAGGTCTACACACACATCCACTCATTCACCCATACAGTCACTCATACATGCAGTCACTCATCAATACAACACTATCATATGCACTCATACACCTATACAGACACTCACACACTGCCACATATCCAGAGTTACTCACACACTTAGTCAGTCATGCAAAGAATCAATCATACTTCCATTTACTCACCTATACAGTTATACAGACACAACCTCACTTATTCATACAGATACTAACACATAATTACTCTCTTATAGAATCACTGATACAAATACACACTCATCCATGCAGCCACTCTCACAATTACTGACTCTCACATATAGTTATTTATATACACCATCACTCACATATACTGCCTTTTACATATGTAGTTACTTGCACATGTACCACTGAGACATCCATTCACTCACGAACACACCCATACACACACTCACCCACCCATACAGCTGTTTCCACATGCACTCTTGAACCCATACACCCAGTGAATCAACCACTCACACATCTATGCACAGAGTCACACACCTCCCACCCACCCACACAGGATTCATTCTTCTGCTCACCATGCCACCTCAGTTTGGACCCAGCCATATGCAAATCAGCCTTGACCCTGCTCCCCATGGGAACAGTCCAGCCTGAACTGCTAGGCCAGGTCCTCCCTTGACTGGAAATAAGCTTCATGGGACCAGTTTCGGGGTATCACCCCTCATCAGCCAGGCTAGCTTAAATCCAATGGCATAGTGAGCATGAGACCCATGTCTGGACACCCTTTCCATTTGGGGTGACTATAGCAACACAAGAAGATGATGGATGGAATGCTGAACATTGAGAAACATTCCCCACAGTACAGAGATTTGGGACTAAATCCATTGTTTTTTTTGCTCACCATGCCATTCCAGTTTGGACCCAGCCTTATGCAAATCATACTTGATCCTGTTTCCCATGTGAATAGTCTAGCCCGAACTGCCAGGCCCTCCCTGGACTGGAAACAAGCATCCTGAGACCAGTTTTGGGGAATCACACCTCATCAGCCAGGCTAGCTTGAATCCAATGTGTCACTGGGACCAAGCTAGCCTGGCTGAAATGGCATATGGCTTGGTCCAAACTGAGGTGGCATGGTGAGCAGAAGAGCGATGGGTTGGAATGCTACCCTGTGCGTTCGCCAGTGGTTGGACAAAGTGCAAGCATTCCTCCCATCACCTTTTATGTTTTTCTTGTACCGTCCTGAGTGGCATGGGTATGCCCAGACTTGGGTCCCATGCTCACTGTGTCACTGGAACCAAGCTAAGCCTGGCTGATGAGGGGTGATGCCCTGAAAACGGTCCCAGAATGCTTGTGTTCTGGTTCAGGGAGGACCTGGCTTGGCAGTTTGGGCTAGACTGTTCCCATGAGGAGCAAAGTCAAGACTGATTTGCATATGGCTGTGTCCAAACTGAGGTGGCATGGTGAGCAGAAGAATGATGGGTTGGGATGCTCCTTCGAGCGATCACCAGTGGTTAGACAAATTGCAAGCATTCCTTCCATCACCTTTGTGTTTTAAAAGTGGTCACAAATCTACATCTGTTTCCTTTTTCTTCTCTTTCATTCTGAGCAGAACTTCCTCTCTAGTGTATTTCCTTATTCTACTTCTTGCTGTAGCTAGAATCTCATCTGAATATTTTCTCTCACTAAACCTCTCCAGCATTTCTTTTTCTGCCTTTTCATTATCATCTTGGGTGCTACATATCCTTCTGGCACGCATTAGATCTCCATATGGGATGCTATTCTTAAGTGTCTCTGGATGGGAACTATGAGGATGTAGGATACTGTTTCCTGCTGTGGGTTTCCTGTAAACCTTAGTCGCTAGCTTTCACTCTTCTACTCTCACCTTCATGCTCAGAAGCTCAGTTTCTGACTTGCTAATCTGTCTAGTGAATCTCAAGTTAAGGTCATTGATATAGATTTCTTCCAGAAAACTCTTTGCTTACTCTACAGTCCCTCTTCAGATTACGAATAGGTCGTCTATATAACGTACCTAAAATATGATATACTCATATCACTGTTCCATACTAGACCCCCCGAGCACTTGTTTCCCCCAACAGCCCTTATGCAAATTAGCATAGCTGGGGCGAAGCAGGTGCCCATTGCAGTCCCGTGCTGTTGCTCGACATCATTCTTTTAAAACATTTTTTATTATTAAACTTTATTGTTCAATTACTTAAAATCGTTACAATATACTATCATTTCAATATGCTATAAGAGGAAGAAGCAATGATTAAAATCTCCATCATATTGCTAAGACTAAAAAAAGAATTAAAACATTAAAAAACTGTTGGCCAAGCTAGCAATAAAGTGCGAGTGCGTGAAACTTAAAATAGAGTTTTTTCTATAGTCTCTCTAGCTTGATGGCCTCCCGGTTGCTTTTTATGTCTCAATTTTCAACGTCAAAGCGGCCTGGATTTCGTCAGTGAATTTCCCTAGCCTGGCAACAGTTTGAACTGTGTTAGCGGAGAAGCACAGGTTTGAAACTTCGCTACATCGTCCAAGGCCGTAGGACCTACAAATAGGGAGTACCAGACGACCCTGCTCGCTAGCTAACTTTGGGCAGCAACACAGTAAATGAAGCCAGGATTCACGATGATACATACAAAGTCGACAAGCTACTGTATTGTCCTCCTGGGCCCAGGCTGGATTAAAGTCCGCTATGAGCAATGCAAGAAGTCTCATGTAGGTAACTCTTTTCCGGGCCGGGACTGTCAAGGCTTGCTCAAAATAGGGCTGTGGTCTTAGTAAGTAAGTAAGTATTGGACTTGTAGAGCGCGGACTTAGCCCAAGGGCGTCAAGGCGCTATTAGCAGACTGCGAGGAACAGACCAAAACAAAAACACGCTCATCCTGACTTCTGTGAGAAGAGCCAGGTCTTTAAGGTTTTACGGAAGAGAGAATGGGACAACTGACTAGAGAGCTCTTCCGGGAGGGAGTTCCACAGCTTAGCCGCAGCCGTGGAAAAAGCTCTACCTCCCCACCTTGCCTTCTTAAACCTCGGTAAAGTTAACAAGTTTTTATCTGAAGACCGGAGCAGTCTGCTGGGAACATACCGCTGGAACATCGCCTTGATCCCATCTGGGCCTGAGCCAAAATAAGCATCATGAGTCAGGCACAGAGTTTTGAAAAGGATCCTACGGTCCACAGGCAGCCAATGCAATGACCTGATGGAGGCTGTGACTGAATGGAATTCCCATGATGTAGGAATTGTCTAGTGAGGAAAGATCAAAATGTTGATGTAAACTTTCCAGATCTCTTTCGTAGGATTTCCTCTTAACCTGTGAATTCACAGTTGTTTTCCAAGCTATTACAGGGGTATCTAGATTGTGCAGATTTTGAACGTCTATATCCAGTAATCTTATGGCTGATGCCAACTGAACCTGCCATGGAGAGCCACCCTCTTCAAAGATTATTTTAATTTGCGTTTTCAATGAGGATGCTGGGGCGCGCTGGGTGCTAATATAGTATTTTAAGATATCCTCTGAGCAAGTGATGTCCGGACGAATGAGTCCCAGCTCCAGCCTTACTCTTGCTCTCCTGGCCTGTCGAGGAAGAGTTAGAACCTTCTTATAGGCAGAAATTTGGTGATTCATGAAAAGCTTGTTGAAAGCACCAGGGAAGACTAAGTGGCCATAATTAAGAGAGGGAACTAGTTTTGCTTTTAAGACTTTCAAAATGGGTTCTGCAGTCGGACTATGAAGTCGCTGATTAAGTCTTCTTAAACTGTAAATAATGCCGGCCCCCTTGCTTCTAAGATGTTTCAGGTGGGCTGTGGGTTTAGCCCGCTCCGATAACCTGATACCCAGATAGTTATAACTTGTGCATGTTCTGATCTGTAGGTCACCTAGGCGCCATTGTACTATCTTCTTCCGGTGGTACTTCCCAAAGATAAGTATCTTGGTTTTCTCCTGATTCACCAGGAGATCATTCTTTTGATTAAAACTATGCAGGGCATCTAAAGCTTTCAAACATCATTCAATCATCTTCAACAGCATGCCATTGTGTTGATAATATTTTATAGGACTATCCTCAAATGTTTAACCACTCTCATGCCATCACAATGCCTGGTACTTATGTACAAGGATACTATGTCTAGGCTCATTATATAATAATCACCTTCCCACTGTATATCAAATATTCTTTTCAATAAATCTGAAGTATCTTTAATCAACAATGGGAGATTGATCATCACTGGTTTCAGAAAACTGTCAATATACTTGGAAGTATTTTAAAATAAGCTAACGATGCAATTATTGGCCTACCTGTTTTTTTAGCACCTTTAGGAACTTTAGGGATTAAACAAAATACAGGTATCCTGGGATTCTCATTCTTGAGGAAGCGGTACTCTTCCTAATGAATGAATTCTTAAATATTCCATTGCTGTGATTCACAGAAAAAGACTTTCATAACTTCAGTATACTCAGTCTTAGCAATTAATTTATATCAACCCTCATCATTGAGTTGTTTGTGAGCCTTTTTAATGCACGTCTTTTGAACGCAGCACCACATTCCCACCTTTATCTGATTTTCTAATAGCACAATTATCTTCCTTGTTAGAAATGGGGTCTCTGGTTGGCATGGGTTTGCACCCTGTCCAAGTAGGGACCCACACTCTAGTCAGGGTAAGTGTAGTACACACTAAAAGTTTACCTGTGCTCACCCCCGGGTAGCTTGGCACATAGCAGTCAGGCGAAACTAAAGAGGCAATGTGTAAAGTATTTGTGCACACACACACACACATGCACACACACACATGCATGCACACACACACAGTAACACAGTAAAAACACCACAAATGTACTCCACACCAGTTTAGAAATATAGCCAATATTTATCTGAGCAAAGCAAGATCAGAACAATAAAAATCCAACATACACAAGTCAAGATATGAATCTTTCAATATTAAATGTAGTTATAGCGTTCAGAAAACAAAAGCTCCAAATGGGGCTAGCTGGTCATGCTTGACCTAGACAGATCTACAAGTTCAGTCCGACCGCGATGGAGCGCGGGCCGGCTACAGGCGTCGCACGGACCCCAGCACAGTACCTTGGATGTGTCACAAAGTCAAAGACGGTGAGATGCTCTGGGGGGGTGAGGCATTGCAAAAGCAGGTGATTTGCTGGTCTCTTACTGCTATGCTGGTCATTGGCATGTTGGTGCTCGGGGATGATACGGTGTGTAAAGGAGTGATGCGTTGGTCCCAGGAGGTGGTGAAGGGTCAGTGAGCCGCTAACGCCTGGGGACGATGCGGGGTGCTGGGAAGGTGATGTGTCGGTTGCAGGTGCGAGACCTCGGGTCCTGAAGGCAATGTGGTGTTGATGATGCATCGATGTCACAGCACGGTGCGTCAATTCCACAGCATGGATGTCGAACCTTAGCCACAGGTGCTGTGTCAGAGCGGTGCATCATGGACTTCCGTGAAGCGGTGCTTGGGACTCATGCAGTGTCGGTACTTCGGAGGGGGCTGTTGCACTGTCGGGGCGTCCGTTGAAAGGCACGGTCATTGTATTGCGCACTCAGCGAGCGGGGACCACTGCTTCATTGCAGGTGGCAGTGATGCATCAATTTCACACAAATGCGCCAGTTCCAAAGTGACGCTTGGAGTCGATGCGTTGAATTCTTGGTTGCAGCACCAGCATCACCTCCAAGGTTCCAGGACTGGGTTTGGCACCACTTGGCAGCTCAGCTCAAACCCTTGGAGAAACTTCAGGATGCAGAGAGCAAAGTCCAGTCCTCTCACTCCCAGGCAAGAAGCAGCAAACAGCAGGCCAACACAGCAAAGCAAGCAGCAAAATCGCAGTCCTTCCTAGCAGTCCAACAGCTCTTCTTTCTGGCAGAATGTCCTCAGTCCAGAAGTGTTTCTGGCATTATGGTGTCAGAGGCCCAGTATTTATACCCATTTTGACCTTTTAAGTAGGGAGACTTCAAAGGAAGGTCTTTGCAGTGCACAAGACCCTGCTCGTCCTGCCCTGGCTCCAGACACACTACAGTGGGGTATGCAGTTCTTTGTGTGGGGACAGGCACAGCCCAACTCAGGTGCAAGTGTCAACTCCCCCCACCACTCTAGCTCAAGAAGACCCATCAGCCTAGTGATGGGCCATCAGGATATGCAGGGCACACCTCAGCTCCCTTTATGTGTGACTGTCTAGAGTGAATTCACAAAGCTCAACCGTCATCCAACCCAGATGGGTATTCTAGGGACAGACAGAGGCACCAAATGGTTAAAGTAAGAAAATGCCAACTTTCTAAATCTGGCATTTTTAGACCTGCAATTTTAAAACCAACATCACTAAAAGATGTGTTATTAAATTGTGAGTCCAGAAACAACAAACTCGATCAGCACCCAATTGGAAGATACCCGTGTAAAATGCTACAGGGCAGCTCCAAAGCTAACCAATGGGAGTGATAGGCCTTGCTATAGTGAAAAGCAAATTTAGCGGCTTGTAAATTTCAAAAGCACATGTCTCACCTTTTAAATACACAGCACCCGGCCCTTGGGCTACCTAGGGTGTACCTTAGGGGTGCCTTACATGTAGTAAAAGGAAAGGTTTGGGCCCGGCAAGTAGGTGAAATTCCTAGGTCAACGTGGCAGTTTAATACTGCACACATTGGCTCTGTAGTGGCAGTCTTGAGACACATTTGAAGGGCTACTCATGTGGGTGGCACAAACAGTGCTGCAGGCACACTAGTGGTATTTGATTTACAGGCCCTGGGCACATGTAGTGCACTGTACCAGGTACTTACTAGTAAATCAAATATGCCAACCATGGAGAAACCAAAATACCATTACATTTTAGACACAGAGCACATGCACTTTAGCATTGGTCAGCAGTGGTAAAGTGCCCGGAGTCCAAACACCAGCAAAAACTATATCCAGCACACAATCAAAAACAGGAAGCCAGAAGCAAAAAGTCAGGGGAAACCACAGCAAAAAATGCCAGGTCTAACATTCATCACTTCACTTCTTAATGATCTGCTTGTGCAAATTATCTTTATTTGACTTCTATTTCCCTTTAACACTTCGAACTGTAGCTCATGTAGCACTGTGGCTACTACCCCTGAGAATCCATCAATATAGTTATGTAGTGTATTAGATGTAAACCTAGATCTTAGTCTAAATGCTGTCCTGCCGTCCTCACTCACTTCTCACTTCTTCTTGCATAATTTCAATAATCTTTCCATCATCTAGTGCTAACCAAATATTCTAGTTTGCATTTTCTAGCTCTTTATTTTTCTCAGCACCGCCTTTGTGAAGAAACCCGAAGGAGGTTAGAAAGGAGATTGAGCCGTGTGGAGGCAGCCCTACACTGACTGTTGCGTGCCCAACAGAAGTCACAGATGGAGTTTGATATATTACATGAGTTATAGCTTCTTCAGATAAGTATAACTGTAAATTTCTATGGTTTTGTGTGTGTAAAATGTGAACCTACCTATAATGTCCCTGTTACCTTTGGTTTTATCCAGTGAATTTCTATGTTTTTTTTAACATAAAGTAATATTTAATTACCATATGTTGAACTAACCGTTGGCATGCATGGTCTTCAGCCAACCCCCCTTAATTCAGCAAACCCGACGCTGCGCACAGCTTTTGGCCATGCACGGCGGGGGTTTGGTGTGTGAGTGGGTGTTTTTTCAGTTGAAATGCAATTCTGCAGATCTACTGCGGAGTTAAACTGGGGGCCACACTGAGCGCTGCAATAGATGCACGGAGTGGCTCAAAAACAAAAAATTGGGCAATTTTCTGCCCAGGATGGGTCCCTCACAGACCCCTCCATCCGTCCTGTGGGGTCAGGTTACCTATATCCTGACCGCTTATGTGAGTTTTTATTGATCTTTTCTCCCTGGGGCCCTGCGGAGAAACAAAATGGCAGCCACAACTTTCCTTTCTGGTTGCAGCCAGCAATCTGGGCCCTGCTTTTGCCCCCGGATCCGCGGATCCCCGCGGTTAGATCCGTGAAGGATCTGCTTCCCTAGATATCTATATATTTATTTCTTTAATGACTCTCAAACTACTGAACAGATTTACACCAAATTACAAAAAGAAATCTCTCTGGACCAAGATCTATCTTTCTGCAAAATTTGGTGAAATTCAGTTCAGCGGTTCGGGCTGTAGTCTTGTCTTAAAACTGCAAAATCCTCATAGACATTGCATGGGCAAAAAGTGTTTTGGGACCCCTCTTTTTCTCGGCCTGCGCTTGACGAATCACCCTGAAACTTTTCAGACAGCATCTGAAGTCAGTGACAAACTAGTTTTGAAAACTTTGTGAACATACATCAAACAGCATGAAAGTTATTAGCAAAACAAAAAACGCTTTATTTATCGGAAGAGTTGGTCATAACTATAACTACCTGCTGGGTATCACCAGTAGGTAATATATATATGTATGCATATGTATGAATATATATAAATATTCGGCTCAAGAAGTCACTTCTAGGCACTTACCGTGTCTCCTAATTTGTTTATTATAGCAGACATGATTCGGCGAGAAAATCGTCTATCTCAATTCGTTCATAACACATTTGCATAATGCAGTTCCAGTATGTATCAAACTGTTTATCCAGCATCGAATGTTCACAATAAACTCACCCCAATAGTATACATGAAAAAATCGCTTCTTTACCATATTGTTGTCGTAAATAATATCAGCCGATTTAAGTCTCTCTATGAGCTCTGCAATGTGAGACTCCACACCTGTCACTGGATGTATAAAAGATATATCCGCAGGTTTTAGTCAGATTACCAAAATCCTTGAATTTGTATAATTTACAACCACAGGTCGTTGGAGCAATCCTTCAGTGACGGTTCGAGCAGCTTACTTCACATAACACTCCAATTCCACCAAATGCTGCCGAACTCACAGTGGATGCCATTGCATGTATGATGGTGGAACTCACGCTCTTACATTTGGCTCAACAAGTCACTTCTAGGCACCTCCCTGGGGCAATCTCTAATAAATCCATACATGGTCCTGGGGACTGCCAACCCCAGCTCCACGGGTTGCCCACCCCTGGGACATAGCTGTTTGCTATGGCTTGGCAGGAGCTTTACTGCTCCCGCCAAGAAATAGCAAACTGTGCTCAGCTTTGATAAAAGTGAGAGCATTTTGGTCTCGCTTGCTCAAAGCAGAGCACAATTGCAGGAGCTGCATGTTCAACAGCTCCTTCTGTGTCAAAGCAGTGCCGGCTCCTGCAGGAGGCAGGGAGCCGGCAGGGACCGTGGGGGCCTTGAGGCTCCCCCGCGGTCCCCAACACTACAAAGTGGGTGCCCTGTGTGGGACCAGGGTACCCAAACTAGGGGCTGGGCCCCATGGGTTGGGGGCCCCGGGGCTGATAATGGCCCGGGAGGGTGGTCGCATGGCCTCCCTCCCATTATTTATTTATTTTAAAAAAAGAAAAGTCCAGGCCCTGGGGTCTGGAGAGGGGGGCAGCTCGACCACCCTCCCTTTAAGTTATTAAAACATTTTTTTTTTAACAAGGCTGGGCCCCGGGGGATGGGGTCCCTGGGGCTGAAATCGGCCCAGGGAGGATGGCCTCCTCCCCTATTCAAAATAGGCCTGGCCCCGGGGGATGGGGTCCCCGAAGCCAAAACTGGACCAGGGAAGGGGGGCCATATCTAAAATGAAAAAAATACCGACAAGTCGCCAGAGGCCCCGCCCCCTTTCTTCACCACTCTGCAAACGCGCCTCCTGGCACACTGTAGGTTGGGGGATAAAGTCCCCTTGGATGCTGAGGGTCCTTGGGAGCCAACAAGCCCTCCTGTTACATCCAGTAAGTCACAAACAGCCTGATTGCTGAGAGGACTTCGGCGGCCACGTCCCCTTTCTCTACCACTTTGCAAATGCGTCTCCTGGTGCACTGCTGGTTGGGGAATGGTCAATTCGGTACAATACTCTTTATTCAAGGTAAAATCATAACCTGACCTTTACAGCCCATCCTTGGTTTGGGGCAAGGTCGTTTTTGTTTCATATTTTCTTTCCTGTCTGGGGTGGAGGTAGGGATGCTGGGTTAGGAGTCTGGCTTTCAATTTTTCTTTTAATCCGCCACCATTTTCACTCTTATGACAAATGGAAATCAGGCAACTCATTCACATTGCGTGGAGTAATGGACTATAGACATATAAGATGTAACAAACCAAATGCCCCTCTGGTAGATCATTACAAAGTCTGTAGTCCACTGATGTGATCAAATGACAAGTGATTGAACAAGTAACTATGAAACACTGTGATGGTGATGTGGCATCTACAGTCCTATTTCGTGAATGTAGATCGATGGACCACGTGTGGAGCATGGACTTTCTGAATATCAGGAGTGGTGCCTTCCAGCCATCATCATAAGGCATAACTTTTCTGATTACAGTGTCTTAACTTACAGACTGACTGATTTGGAAATCATATTGGTCTGAATTATAGCCCATTTGTGTAGTCATAGCACAATTTGTTGATGTTACTTTATGCTATTTTAATTTACTTCCCATTATGCGGTCTGATTATTACATTATGAGTTAACTTTTTCAATGACTGTATGTTGCCATCTTTAATTGCCAATAGCTAACTCTTTATTCATGGATGATGCATAATGCCCCCACTTCTTTTAGGGCAGATGTTGCCTTATCTCCTCTTTTGATGAGACTCCTGGCTCCAAGGTGTTCCTACAGAATACCATGCTGTTCATTAGAAACTGGATAAACTACAACCAGTTAAAGCTTAACTCTGACAAAACTGAGATTGTCATCGCCAACAATAAACTAAACCACTGGACCCCTGCCCACTGGCCAATGGAGCTTGGCCCGCACCTATACTTAAGAGTATGATAAAAAGTCTTGGCATCCAAATTGACGCAGACCTATCCATGAAATCCCAGATAAACTCGGTCACGTCCTCCGGCTTCCTCCAACACAGGATGGTTAGGAAAATTAGAAGATTCTTTAGTAGAGAGGCCAGTATCCAAATTGTTATCTCCCTGATTCTGTCTAGGATTGAATACGCTAATGCCATCTATCTGGGTCTCCCGATCAATCAAAAGTACCGACTCCAGATGATACAAAACCAAGCTGCCAGAATCATCTATCAGCAACCTAGGCATTGCCACACAAGGCCACTGATGAAGGAGCTTCATTGGCTCCCAGTGGCGCAGCGGTCTATGTTCAAAAAAGGATGTATCATCTTTAAAGCAATCCACAGCAAAGGCCCCAAATATCTATCCTCTAGGATCCCCAGATACACCCCAAAGCGCAATCTTAGTTCTGCACAAATAAACCTACTGTAGGTCCCAAAATTTAGACGTAAAAAGACAGGAGGATTTTGCTATGGCATACAAGGTCCCAAATTTTGAAACTCTATGCCCATCACCATCAGACAGGTAGCAGACTACATGTGTTCAGGAAAAAGCTGAAAACATGGCTTTTCACCCAAGCATATAGTTAGGCACTGACCCCCTATAATACGGTGGCCTCCCCAACACAGTGGCTTGGACACATTGACCACACCATTTCTTGTACTTGGTTTAGACTGCTCTTTCCCTCCCTGTTATTGTATCACTGCAGGGTGCTTTATGTAAGACTTTACTGCTCTTATCCTGATGAAGACCCTCTTTAATGTCTGCCTTTCTTTACAGGTCAACATGTACATCAGAAACACTATCTAATTTTCGACTGTACTTTGTGGATTCATACCCTACTAAACATACTTGTTTAGGCTTCTTCCTGCTGTCCTGATTCTAACTATTATAGCCAAATAATTTGTTCCTATGCACTTTGACACACTGTTTGTTGGTCCCTGTTTGCACATTTATGAAACAATACCATTGACCGTCACTTCATCATTTCGCAGTAGCACCTTCACATGCATCAATAATGTGATCCTATGAATGATACGTGTCCCAGCATTTAGCCATTGTTTAAAGAGACTTGATATAATTATATATTGATGTCCTGCACTCTATCATGTTTCAAGGAATTATGCATCTTGACTTTATCTGTCCCTTAGGTTCCAATTAGTTGACTCTAATAACTGAAAATTAATCCCAAAGGAACCCCTTTGTTGTGTTTTTAAAGGAACTTTGTGTCATATTGAATAGTGATCAATCTTCGTTTGTTGCTTTCTATTCAGAATGTCTTCTCTGCTAGTTCGAAACCACAGCTCTTTCTTTTTGTTCTTGCTCTACTCAATTAAAGTCATGAACCAGCTACAGATTACAAAGTCTCTCAGACCTTACTCCTTAAGTGTGGGAGTGAAACCTACGCTACAAGGGTCCATGGTCAGCACTGGACTAGACTCCTCGATGGTGACTACACTTTTTCTATTGTGAGGCAGCACTTCCGGTTGCCCTGGTGAATTGAGGAGTCACAGGTGAACTATTGTTCTCTTGTACTCATCTGCTTGATCGATTTATGCTATTTGCCTGTTCCTTGTGATCCAGCGATCAGGGATCGATAATTTTTCATAAACATAGGCCCATTTACACTACTCAACTAATCCCTTCACGCTGGGGTTCAGTGTGATGCAAGTTTATACCTAATTTACCACAAACACTATCGAACCTGCATTTCTCCACATATAATTGTGGCGACAGACCTATAGTTGAAGAGTTGATGGTAATAATTATATACTCATCTATACTTCTAAATATTAACAGACTCAGTATGTATAATTCAGTTTGTTTATCGTAAATAATGTAAAATGAATGCTCATTAAGTACAGTCACACAATGCAAAGACACAAATTATCACGAAGAGAAAAATATTAGCAATGTATTAAATCAAACTCATGACAAATAAACAGTGTATTGAAGGAGTGGATAGGTGAAGAGAGAAAAGTTTCAGAGACAAATACATTTGCAAATGAGTATGCAAATTCAGAATTATCACTTATACTAAACCAAGTAAGAATCAGGGAAATCTACCCTCTGGCCAAAAGGGCAGCAAGGCCACTCGAGAAAAGTCAGGTGGCAAAGATTAAGTCAGGAATCAGGAAACAGGTAGGCCTCTATCTGGAAACAGAAAACCGACGACAGCGACGATTCTCCCGCTACCTAAACACCAGCCGACCACCCCACACCCCCCGGGGACTTTCAGTTATACCCTAAAACCTAATTGTCCAACCCACATATATTTCAATATGGGAACGATCTCTGTCTCTCATTGGCTAAGAATGGGGGTGTTCTGTCATACCACTCTCATCATGACCAGTTTATTAAATGTCCCATTGTCTTGAATGTCCCATTGTCTTGAACATTCAGCATTACAACAGATTCTTCCCAGGAAATAACTTTGAACACAATCATAGTAAATATTTTCTGCAGTTCTAAACATGTTACAAATATCTGCGCTTTCATTGTTTGCTTATGCCATCTCGTGAAGGAAGTTGCTCGCTTCCACTGATAATGTATTTTTCTATTCCGAAGTTTGGCAGTCAATCAGCACACTATGAAGGTCGCTTTTCATGCCTCTGCTTTCTCTCTTCTCATTCAAAGCCCATTTTTATTCATTTAATTT
Organism: Calotriton arnoldi; assembly: GCA_963921515.1. NCBI lineage: Eukaryota > Metazoa > Chordata > Amphibia > Caudata > Salamandridae > Calotriton > Calotriton arnoldi. Next base: position 587,641 of record CAWUFW010009211.1, read on the forward strand.
CTTCTTGCAAATATTAACCCCAAACTGGCATGCAGAAGTGTAGGCCCATGCTTGCTTTTCTACAGAAAATGAACACAAACATTTATTATTTTCATGAAATGTAATTTCATTGCACACCATCCCAGCATTGCACTAATCCATGCACAACCCGTATTATTCCTAGCAATTTATTAACGTGCACAAAAGCAGCATTAGTCTTTTATTTTTATTTTAGCCAAAAGCGTCTGCGGCCTAGTTTTCATGCATTAGTACACCCATGCGCAAAAGCATTTCCCCTTATTTTAACGTTCTTTAATAATATTTTTCACAGCACACTGTTAATGAAGGTTAATGAGGGTTCAATCCAAGCAGGTTTTATTTTCTCAAAACCCTGCTCCATCAATCCCCCCTTTGATGGCGTTTTTGAGCCATCATAAAAATACCCAACAAAATACAACTTGCCACTTATCTAAAATACTGTACTTCTTGCTTGTTTTATCATTCTTCCATCTAAATCCTTCATGATCTCATAGTAATTTCCTCTCATATCCTCTAATTCTATCTCTTCTCTCTTTCTTTTTTTAGCTCTCCGTTTAAGATCTGACACCTTTTCTTTTCTACATTTGCATTTGCAACATTTATAAATCAAAATAATCATTAATGTCACTACAACTACTGAAGTAATGGGTATTAATATTTTCCCTAGTAAACTATTCCCTAAAGTAGAAAACCAATTTCCCCTGAGGAAAAACTCTTACCAAGTTTCTCCCATGCACCATCAACCTTCAATTCAGTCAAGTCTTCATGAAGTTCTGAAATATTTTTAATATATCCCTCAAGATTTTTACTCTTATCAGGGATATAAGTACAGCATTGTTGTATTTTCAATATACTACAGACTCCACCCTCTTTTGCCAATAATATATCAAGGGCAAGTCAATTTTGTAAAACCATTGATCTAATTGCAACCATTTCAGTATGAATCATCAAAAACTTACCAGCAGTATCTGTTGATAAACGATCAACCACTGTGGACAATTTTCTAATTTTATGTGAATTCAGAATGACCTCAACTGAAGGTATCAGTGCTCCAAAAATATCCCCAATTATTTCAGAATAACTCGCTCCTCTCTTATTACGTGTTAATCCCTGTTTTATTTCATTAACTCTATTATTCTTATCTACATGGTACACTTTTGGAAATACTATGCCTAAATAACAACATCCATACCAACCTACAGGTAATCTATAATAGGTATTCTTACCACACACATAATAAATTCCCTGGAAAACAGGATCAGTTCCTCCTTTCAATCCCCAACTTCCTTTTATCAAGAAAGTATGCTCACATTCACCAGAACCAATGAAGTAACTATTAAGTTCAGTTTTTTTCTCTAAACACACAAAGCTTTCCTCTATGTTGAAAATCTAGAGTCATGGCAGCGTAAGTCTCACCCTTTTTGTAATCACCCTCTCTGAACGCCCATGGAGGTACATGAGACTTTTGCTCAGCAGCTTTCTTTTTGAAATCTCGTCTTCTATCTTCTACCATATTCATACATTCTATTTCTTCATGTCATAGTTTACAGGTTAAGTTCTTTCTATGTGCATCTATTGTATCTATTGGTTTGTTACTAATGAAAAAATCACCCATGTATGCCGCATAAACAGGACCATAAACAATTGTCAAATCTCTCCTAACAGGAATTTTAGAAAATATTAAATCAAAATTAGAGTAATAATACTCTAATCCTTCCCTCTCATAGAACAAACTTGTTAAAACACTACAAGATACATCATATGTTAAAGGTAGGTGATGATATGTCACCCCCTCTGAGACAGACGATGGTAGTTGCATACACACATAACAATCTCTTGCGTTCATTGTGTTAACATATTCATACAACAATTTAGTAAAAACATTTAACGAAAAATCATTAATTGATTTATCATGATGATAAATACTATTATCTTCTATCTTTTCCATATAAGTGTTTAGATTTTCTTTAGTACTAGAATCCATTTTCTCACTTCCCACATCATTAGTATTATTTTTGTGATTAGTCACCTTTAAAACCGGCACGACAATAATTAGTGTTAACCACAAACAAACTTTAGTAATAAGACACTACATAAGCAAACATTAATACATCTACGTTTAAAACTATGGTTTTGATATCCAGTCTCTGTTACCTTTGTCATTTTAGACTCTATATAAAAAAATAAAACAAAATCTAAGAAAAAACACCCAAAATTCTAAAAACTTGAAAAACTGAAAAACTTTTGAAGACGTATCCAAAAACCATCTAGAGCAGTGTATCCTTACACTGTGGCATCTCTTCTTTACCCCTCTTTTTCTCTTGTTTTTTTTATATCTTCATCTTCAAATCTTTTGGAACTCTTGAAATAATCTTCATTGAATTTTATTGCACTTTAATTTTCACAGTTCCTTTTAATGGTCTTAATTTTCTTTCATCACTTTGATCAGTACCAGCATCTTCATCCCTTTGATTTGTGTTCTCAATCCCTTCCAACACCACATTCTGGAGCTGTGTATTTCTTTTTCGGAATTCTTATTCTTTTTGTTTTTCGTACCAATTCTTCTTCTAAATCACTTTGTTCAGTTTTACTCGATATTTCATTTAATTTATCTGGCCTTTTCTTTTCTAGAGTGTATTTCAGTCTTTTCACTCCTTTTGGCCATACATCACCTTTTCTTGCTTTCTTAACTTGAACTGCTTCTTCACCTTCGTTGTCAAGTTCGCAAGTTCTTTTATTCAATTCTTTTCTTTGTTGTACTTGCTCTTGATTTTCTTTAATCACTTTCTCTTTTTCTTTCTCAACAGTAGTCTCTTGAGACCCAGTAGCTGGTACCCACTTTATTCAACTTGTACTTGGTTCATCTTCATGTTTAGCCTTTTCAGAATCTGTCTCACTAGATTCTATAGCTTCGTGCCCTTCAGCTTCTGGTTCTTTTCTTTTCTTTACCAGTTGCTGCTCTTCTTTTTGTCTTTCAAGTGGACTTGGGACTCTTCTTGTATGACTTGCTTGAATCCAATTAGCCAAGTCACCACACTTCACTGCTGTCGTTGTCACCAAAATAATCTGGTATGGTCCGTGCCATCTTTGTTCTAAACACGACTTCCTCACATGCTTTTTCACCAGAACCCACTCGCCTGGACTTAAATCATGTGCTTGATCCGGCTGTGTTGTGGTTGCAATTTCTCCAACCTGATGAGACACAGAACGCTCCAGATCAGCCAATCCTTTGCAATAATCAAGCACTAGATCATCAGTAATATTCATCAGTTTGTTTTCTGGTACAATTGCTTGTCTCATTGCTCTCCCCATCAGAATTTCGTGAGGACTCAATCCAGTCTTTTTATCAGGAATACTTCTTAGACTCATCAATACCAGGGGTAAAGCGTCTGGCCATTTCAGTGTTGTAGACGCACAGACCTTTGACAGTCTGGACTTTATAGTACCATTAATTTGCTCGACCACTCCAGATGCTTCTGGTCGATAGTCACAATGCAACTTTTGCTCAATTTGTAATGCTGCGCAAATCATCCGAATTATTTCATTGTTAAAATGTGTTCCTCTATCTGTTTCTAAAGAGACTGGAAACTCCAAACCTAGGAATTATCTCCCTCAAAAGCAGTTTAGCAACAGTCAGGCTGTCATTCCTTCTTGTTGGATAAGCTTCCACCCAACGAGAAAACAAGCAAACAACGACCAACACATATTTCAATCCATTACAAGGGGGAAGTTTGATAAAGTCTAGCTGTAACCTAGTAAATGGTCCTGCTCCTTTTCCAATTCAACCCCAACTAACAACTGTCTTTCTACCCGGATTTTGCTGCTGGCAGACTATACACCTCTGGCATAGACTTTCTGCAATGACCCTGAATTTTGGATTATACCATGACTGCTTGAAGAGTCTGATCATAGTATCTCTTCAAACATGTGCAATTCCATGGTACATCCTTGCCATCTGAGAAGGTAAACAATCTGGTATAACTGGTCTTCCATCAACATACACCCATACTTCATCTTCTGCTCTCTTTTTATAACCTGACTTTATCCAAATTTCTTTCTCTTCCTCATTTGCTTCCTCCTGTAACTGTCTGATTTCCTCCCATGTTTCCAAAGAAGAAAACATCAAGTTGCAATTTGTATCTTTTTCTCCATCCCTCTGTTGATTGAAATTGAATTTTGTGCACAGAAAGCGAGCCACTTGGTCTGCGTATCTGTTTCCATTTGTCACATAGTCATTTCCTGACTTTTGTGCTGAACATTTTACCACAGCAATCTTTTTGGGCATTTGTAATGCATTCAATAGATCCTTCACATTTTTACTGTTCCGGATTGGGGATCCTGAGGAACTCAGAAATCCTCTTTGCATCCACAACTGACCAAAATCATGCACCACCCCAAAACCAGATTGACTATCAGTGAATATGGTTACTCTCAGATTTTTGCCAATTATACATGCTCTAGTCAAAGCAATCAGTTCAGAAATTTGAACAGTCTTTATCCCCTTTAGACAGGATGCTTCAAGAACCATTAACACTGTACATACTACATAGGCAGCACTCAATACACCCTTTTCATCTCTCAGACAAGATCCATCCACAAACATCACACTATCTGATTCTTCTAGTGGTGTATCCTTTATGTCAGGCCTTGGTTTCGTGCACAATTCTGTCACATCCAAACAATCATGATCTGCTTCATCTCTTACTTCTTCACAACTTGAACTCGGCAACAAAGCTGCTGGATTCAATGTTGTACACCTCGTTACTGTCACATTTTCAGCACCCAAAATCACTCTTTCATATCTAGTCAGCCGACTATATGTCATATGCTGAGTTCGAGTTCTTGTTAAAAGAATTTCAACAGAGTGTGGCACATATACTTTCAGTGGATGTCCCATAACAATTGCTTCACTCTGCTCAAGACTCACACAAGTAGCAGCCACTGCTTTCAAACAGCCTGGTAATGCTGCCGCCACTGAATCCAGAGTAGCAGAAAAAAATGCCACTGGACGACGTGCCATTCCATGTTTCTGTGTTAAGACTGAAAGTGCACACCCATCTCTCTCACAACAGAATAATACAAAATCTTTTGTGTAATCTGGTATTCCCAATGCAGGTGCTCGACAAAGACTATCTCGCAATTCAATAAAAGCTTTCATACTCTCCTCATCCAATTCAATCGGATCAACCACATCTTTATGCGTCAACCTCTGTAAAGGTTTTACAATCAGTGAAAACCCACTGATCCATTGTCTACAGTATCCAACCATTCCCAAAAACATTCGGACTTCCTTTTGAGTCTTAGGAGGACTCATTTGCAAAATCACATTGATTCGGTATTGCGTCACCTTTCTAACTCCTTTCCCAATTTTGTGTCCCAAATATTGTACTTCTTTTTGACAAAACTGTAATTTTGCTGGTGACACTTTATGCCCACCTTCTGCCAAATCATTCAGTAAGACAATTGTATCTGTCACACAAGCCTCTCTTGTTTTTAATGCCACAAGCAGGTCATCAATGTACTGCACTAACACTGAATTTTCTGGCATAATCAATGACTCCAAACACTTTTTCAGAATCTGATTAAAAATTGAAGGGCTCTCTGTATACCCTTGAGGAACTCGGCACCATGTCAAAACACGGTCTCCGAACCGGAATGCAAATAAATATTGGCTATCCAGATGTAAGGGTTGTGAGAAGTTGGCCTGGTTTATGCTGTCCACTAATTATAGTGGGCACCTTGCACCAGTCCAAACAACCCCTTATTGGAGATAGGTTAAAGACAACCTTTATTGAAAGCTATCCTAGTGGTAGCTATGGAGAGCAGCCTTCAGGCTAAGTCTTGAAGGAATGTAAAGCAGCTTGTTTTACCAGTCTATAATCTCTTGAGTGACCAAATGAAAGAGGACCACACCAGGTATATATTCAAAATATATGTATTTATTGCTAAACACACCCCTCTAGTCTCTTTATGAGGCTAGAGTTCGAAGTACATAAGTTATAAGTTAGTTATCAACAGTAATAGCACAAATACACGTTTGAGCCCTAGGGGCGTACCAAACCATATACCAATAAAGTGGTATAAGAACCACGACTGAGCTAGACACAAGGCCTAGAGCCTGTAGAAGTGCTTGGACCACAAGGAACCACCCAAGGTAGTGACACAGGGGGCCCACGGGGGACGCGTGCAGTGTGAGAACACAGCCACGAATCGCCGTTGACTTCTATGGGGAAAGTCGCGGTTGGAATTTTAAAGAAAAGGGACACTTAGAGGAGGACTTGGAGCAAACCCCTTTAGAACTGGGTTGGTCTAGAGTCTATACCCACGGGAGCACCGGAGTACTCGAGTTACCTCACCCAGGGAAGCCGGGTGCATAGGTGTCTTTCGGGGTCGGGTTTCGTCGTCGTTTTCAATGGCGATCTGCTGCAAAGTGCTGCTTGCGGCCAAGTCGAAAGTGTTCGGGTGGATCCACAGGTGGATCGAAGATCTGAAGAACCTGAAAGCAGAGGGGACAGAGTCTGGGTCACTAGCCAGTGACCAGGAAGGCGATGAGCGGATGCCCACCGATGTCGGGTGCTTCAGGTAGGTTGACGGTTGTCTTGACTCTTCAGCCACGAGGTCCAGGAGGCGTCAACAATGACCAGGAGCTGGATTCGAGCTGTCCCACAACGTCTGTCGATTGCAGGGGTGTCGGCGACCGGATTGGACCCAACAAGCCTTGGCAACGGCAAGTCTCGTGGAAATAGAAGAAGGACGGTGGTGCAGACCAGCAAGGTCTGAGGGACTCACCCAGTGAGGGTAAGTCAGGGAACGCCTGGAGCAACCAGGGAAGCCCAAGCAGAAGAAGAGTTGCCTTCGGGAGGGCCCACTAGCCAACGGAGTAGCAACCGCAAAGGAGCCTCGAGTGGACGCACTTAGAGCTGGATCACGGGACACTCGTGGAGTGGAGGCCAGTGATCTTCGGTGCTGGAGGCGGAGGCTACTCGGAGCCCAAAGCACAACTTCGTGGGAGACCAGGAAGAGGATGCACTTGCAAATGCGCTCGGTGTCCAGGGGTCACGGTTCCACGTTACCCACGACAGCTACGGGCCTCAGCTTTGCTGGGGACTCAGAGCAGCCTCGGGGAAGTCTGGAAATCCACCTCTGGTGATGCAAAGACTTTGGCGTCCGGCGGGAGCTTCAGCGATGCAGACCGGACAATTGCTTCGTTGGTGCCTGCCAAGCAGGGGAGTCACTCCTTGACCCCAAGGGAGATTCTTCAGTCCTCTAATCTTAAAGTAGAGCGTCGAAGGTCCAGGATTCTGTATCAGAGTTTCATCCAGGTAAATATAAAGTCCTAAGGACTGGGGTCCCATACTTATACTAAGTTAGGGGTTGGACATACTCTGGGGACCCACCTGTGGGAGGGTTAGGGAAGAGGGTGGTTACACCCATTCCCTTTGTCCAGTTTCGCACCAGAGCAGGGGCTGGAAGCCCCTGAACCAGTTTGAACTGGGGTATGCACAGGGACACCAAGTGTGCCCCCAGTGCAGGACTTCAAAGCACCAGAGAGTGCTCCCGCCCAGCCCCAATACACATTATCCTGTCTGGGGAGGTGGTTACACCTCCCTGGGACAGGAAACCTATTGTCCAGGCCTCCCCTGCCAGAGTTTCAGTCAGCAGCAGGAGGCCAGACCCGTGTCTGTGGCAGCGGCATCCATTTTGTGATGCCAGGGCTTGGAAAGAAGTTACCGGGCAGGCCGGTGTGTACATGTCTCTCCCTCTAGAAGGGTGGAATGCTACCCCCGCTGCCAGAACTGGTGGGGGGTAGTATTCCAAGATGTTTGACACCAAACACGACATGTTTCCGTGCAGCCATCCCAAAGTTAGCATTTAACGTGAGGTTATAATGCGCTTAAGAGTATATGGTTAGGCTGCACTACAAACAGCATCAGAGAAGGGTCTCCGAACGCTGCAGAGGGGCTCTGCTCATGCAGGGGCACCCTCTCACATAGGAACCAAGCACTCTGCCTTCAGGATTGACAAGGCCTGCCATAGGAGTGACTTATAGGTTTATATGTGTGTATGTATGTAGTGATATAGGTAACCTATATCACAGTAAGGGGTGCATGCACCACCTTACCCAGGCTGCAGTAGCAGATCTGTGGTGTACTTTTGGCTGGCCTTCCAGGGGTGGCACAATACATGCTTCAGCCCCTGGCAGGCCTCTGAGGTACCTATGCCCTGGGTACATAGTATACCATATACTAGGGACTTACAAGGGCACTCCAGAATCAGAGATGTGCCTAAGGCACATGGAAACCATTTTAGAGAGGAAGCAGCTAGGCTGGGGTTCTGATTAGCAGGGCCCCAGCCAGACTAAAGTCGAAAAACAGTGAAGCATCAGCAAAAAGTGGGGGTACCCATGTGAAGCAGATCCTACTCTCCTACAAGGGTAGCGAGAAAAATGCTTGACACAGATCAATCACTGTGTACCATTCTGCATCGCAAGGAATTTGATAAAGAATCACTGCTGGGTTTGGCACTATTGGACAACAGGGTACCACAATTTTATTAATTTTCCTCAAATCCTGTACTATTCTGTATTTTCCACTTGGTTTTTTAATCCCCATAATAGGTGAATTACAAGGACTGCTTAGTATTTCTCTTAAAATACCTTGCTCAATCATCTGATCAATTACAGGAATCACTCCTGCTGTGATCTCAGGACTCATCCTGTACTGTTTGGATATATTGCACCTGGTTTAACTGTAACCTGTAAAATCCCATACATCAGGTCTTACTGCTTTTCTCAACTCTGCAGGTAAATCTTCTTCTGTAAGCAGTGAATACAAATCATTCACTTCTGTCCCTTGCTTCGCTAACATCATTTTAAAAGCAACATCCTCATCTGGTGTTTGAAAAGCAATACCATCTGGCGTACAATAGATGGTGCAGTTCATTTTGCAAAGCAAGTCCCTTCCTAAAAGGTTCACCGGACTTGTATCACATACCACAAACAGATGCATGTCTCTGAATTTTCCAATATGAACTTCTATTGGTCTTGTTATCAGAGTTTTAATATATTTATTTGAGACTCCCACAACTTGGATGGTTTCTCCCGAGAGGGGTAGGTTTGGAATTTCTGCTGCTCTCATTGTAGAATGGGTAGCACCAGTGTCCACTAGGAATGTAATATCATTACCGCCTACTTTTCTATCAACAAAAACACCAGACTGATCTACCTCTAGAGATGCGCCAAGCACGCACTCTTCCTCCCCCCTCAGGCACCGTCATTGAGATGAGTCTGAATCATCCTCTGAACATTGCAACAAATATTGCGAAACCACTTGTACATTTTGATTCTTACCAACTTGTTCACCTGCGTGAAATCCAGTATTCGCACTGTATCTCCGTATTTGAGCATTCACATTATTTGGCATAGGAGCTTGAGCCACCTGTACTTGTTGTGTCTGTGGTGTAAACTTACTGCTGCTGTTGTTGCTGTTGCTGATTCACAACCACCTCATTCTGCATCTGCGGATTAAAATTTTGATTCATTCCATTATTTTTCAGTAAAGCTCTACACTCATTCCTCCAATGCCCAAACTTTCCGCACGCATGACAAGGGTATTTCTTTTTTATTTCTTCTCTATTCATTTTACATCTACCTCCATTTAGTACCTGCCCATTTTGATTTTGTCCTTTCGTCTGAAAATCTGTTTGAGAACCATTATTTCCATCTTTCTGTTCTGCCACTTTCACCTGTGCCCACATCATTTTCTCTTTCAACTTTTTATGCCTTGATTCAATGTCATCACTACAATATTTGGCATATCTCAGAATCTCATCAACTGTTTTACTCTGCCAACAAATTAAATGTTGCTGAATCATGTTACTAATTTCAGGTTTCAATCCAAAAACAAACCTATATACCAAATGTCCCATATCGTTGTCACCTATGCTTTCAAAACCACTATACTGTTTAAACACCTGTAACAACCTTTCATAATAAGCATGTACCGATTCTTTGGGCTCCTGTGTTGTCCTGTCAATTTTAACCAAATCTGTTTCCTTTGGAGAAATTTTACTTTTCAGAAAAGTGATTACTTGATTATATTTTTTCATCACCTCTTCTAAAGGTGCTCCTGTTTTCACGTCTCTAGGATATTCTTCCTTAGGCCAATCAACAATAATTTTGCACTCAGTCCATAAGTCAGCTGGAACCACAATCTCAAACAAGCCATCTAAATCTTTCAACAAAACTTTTGAAACTTTTACAAACCTCTCTACCTGTTTGTACCATTCAACAGGTTTCTCCCTCAACCTGGGAAAGTCTTTCGTAAAGATAATATATCCTGTCTTGACCAAGGAACATGAACATATTCACCACCTGGAACTTCTCTCATTGGACATACCATTTCAGCCTGTCCTGTTTCCCTTAATGGAAATAAAGACGCATTTTTACTTGCAAGCTTTTCTTCCTTCTTTTTCGCCCATCTACCTTTCCATCATTCTAAATCACCCCATTTCTTCAAAGTATTCATTCATTCTTTCATTTGCAATCGTTTACTAGACGTATTCAAACTCTCCAAATCTTTATCAGTAATATCCAGTCTATACGTTTTCTGCAAAACTTTAGACTTCTCTATATCAACTCCATATTCTTGTGCAGCTTCTGCCAACTTCTCATGCAAATTCTTTGCTTTCCATGTTATATTCTTACACAAAAACAACAACTCTTCATCTCGGTACTTGCTCAATCTCTCTGGACTTATTGTACCAATAATCATTTCTTCCAGATCCACTCTCAATCTACCTACATCTATTCTCGATTGAGACTTATTATTTTCCATTCCTCTTATCCAGTCATCTAACTCCTCTGGCGAAGGACCCATCGAACTCCCTGTCACTGGAGTTGTTCCTCTAACATCTTGTACTATCTTTCTAGGATCCAGCTGTACACTGTACAATGCATGAACTCTCGATATATTCTGACTCTCACCATACAATGGAACTATAGGACCAATTGTTACTGGTACCGATAATGCATCTGCATTCAGACTCATTTGACTAATTCTCTGAGTTAAGTCCTCTCTTGCTTTATTCAACATGTCAATCTCATTCTCTTGTAACACTCGAGTACCTGATGAAATTTGTGAAGCTATCGGAACTTGTGTAACCTGTGAAGCTTGTGGAGCTTGCGGAGTTTGTGGAACCTGAGGAACTTGTATTTCAATTAATGGTGCATTTGGAATTGTTTCCCCTGAACTTTCCTGATATGGTGGAGGTCTCTTTAACAATATTTCACCCATTAACTCATCATCAATTTCATTCGGGTCTATTTCTTGTTCTGAAGTCTTTAAATTATTCTTTTTCTCTTTACTTTTGCCTCCAGTCTGATCTTCAGCAACTATTACTGGATACAATCCATCTGCACTTACATCTCTCCTCCATCTTTTCTTTTGATCATCCCATCTAGCCTCAGAATACCTCAATATTATATTCCTGTATTTTATTCCATTCCTGTCTCTCTCCCTTTTATGAGCCTCATGTTCCCATTCCTCTAGCGCTTCATACTGCATAGGTCTAGGATTTGGTTTCAATGAATTCATTAGCCCTCTCAAGTTCTCCAAAATCCTTACATTAAATGTACCATGCTCCATAAAAGCTAAAACTCCATCATCTTCCGTATAACTCATCCAGTTCTCTAACCATGTACAGGTATGATACCCCCGTTCCAACATCATGAAAGAAGCGGCTGTTCTCGGAGGAGGTATAGGAAGTCCCTCTCTAGTAGCTATCGGCTTGTCCTTTTTAAAGAAATCTTTTATTCTGTTTACCATCTTCATTTTTCAACTTTTCTCAAACTAAATATCACCAGCGAACAAAATAAAATTCTTCCGTAATTCTGCTTATTCTATTTGCTAGCGTTCGTCCAATACCAGCGCGACTCACAGCAACCCACCAATCAGGGCTCACTACGTATCTGCTATTCTAACCAATACCAATGCAGCTCACAACAATCAACCAATCACAGCTCACTACGCGCCCGCTGCCTGACCAATGCAGCACGGCTTTTTGTGACGTCAGTATTACTCCTGCTACTGACCCACCCTTTACAAAATAATACGGCAATGTATTTCTAGGTTTTCTTCAACTAAATTCTTGTTAGAAACAACACAAAACAATGCTACTTTGTCTGCTCCACTAATAAAAGAGATAGTTTCACCTTTCAAAACGAGATTTTCTTTCACTTCTAGTAAAATAACGACCAGCGCTACTCTACTCTCAATCAAGTTAGAGGAAGACTTGGTACTCCTCTAGGGATACTAGCCAAAGTTTCGGAAGAGGACTTTCCTT